>CM059613.1:17382961-18066735 GCA_030412105.1 Cyclura pinguis | reverse complement strand
CTTTGGAGCTCAGAGATTTCTAAAAAGGACAGAATAAATGAATTCTACACCAGCTGCATGGCTGAGATTGTTTCTTTACATTTCCACAATTTTTTTTACATATAAATACGTATTTTAATTAAAATTTTGAATAAAGAATAAAACAAAAAAACTCCCAAATTCCATGCGTCTTTTTTCCACTTGAGTCTGTGTTTACGTTCCATACATACATTGTTTCTGTTTAACAATAATCTTACACTATTACTCTTAACATTGTTACAAACTTATGCTCTACCTATTACATCATTAGTTCATATAATCCACATTTTGCACAATCTTTCTTTATTCCATCCTCTTCTTATTCTTTTATGAAATTCTAAACTTCTTGCTATTCTCTTCCAAAGTTATGGACTGGCTTACTTTTAAGTTTAAAAGTTAAATTTCTCTATCTCTAGCATACCCAGGTCATTTAATTTCCGTTCTTTTACATCAATATAGTTTTTTTTCTTTCCAATATTGAGCATAATATAAGAAAGCTTGCAGCAGTTATTACATATAACAATGTCTTCGGATCAGATCTTATTTCTCTTTGTTGCCCTAACATATTTAACAAATAGAATTCTGGCTTCATTTTAAAATTTGAACCATATATTTTTTGAATTTCATCATGTATTTCTTTACAAAAGTTTTTTCCTACCTTATAGGTCCACTACATATGAAAGGACCCCTCCTTTCCACTGCATTTCCAACATTTTCAATTCCGAATTTTTGTTGTCTTTTTGAACCTTTCAGGTGTCATATACCATCTATGTAACATTTTATAAAAGTTCTCCCTTAAATTTAAACTTAGTGTAAATTTTACTTCTGTTTTCCCTGCCCTCACTCATAGATCCAGCTGAATTGGGTGTCCTATATTTTGAGCCCATCTGACCATATTATCTTCGACAATCTATGGTTCCATTTCTCTTTCCAACAATATTTGATAAAACCTAGAGATTCCCTTTTTCTGCTCCCCTTCAATCAGTATGTATAATCCATTTTCATTTTTTCCAAAACCCATATAATTTTTGATCCATATTGAATCTCTTTTCATTGTCTCCCTGGAAAGTTAAATTCATCATTTCCACAATTTCTAAACACAGTAACTTCATTCTCCAGAAGATGGCACTAAAGGGTCATTAAATCACACAGTTGGAGGAGATCGTAAGGGGCCACCCAGGCTACCCCTTCTGCCATGGAGGAATTCTCCATCGAAACCCTCCCTTTTACCCCCGATCCACAGCCAGGAGCAGCCCCCAGTGCTAAGTTCTGTTTATAAAGGCACCCACAAACGATGGAAAGATATCAGGTCCCCAACAACGGAGAAAACTCTCGACCACCCAACCCTCGTGAGGAAGTCCACTGTGCTGACCTCTTACCTGCAGGAAAAGCTAACTTCTGAGCCAGGTTCCATTCTGGTGATTCTTCAGCAGAATTAAACATTTTATGGCGAAAAAATTCTCCATCAGAGAGCTCTGTTACTCATTCTGGAAAGCAGCACTGCTCAGATACTTTTTGTGTACTATAATAACCCAAATTTTCCTACCCAAATCAAGGGTTCTCTTTCTTTTCAGAACACAACAGTACTGAAGGGCTGTTACTGAAATGCAGTAATTGATTCCAGGCTCTCAAGGGGAGACAAAAGCACCACCTGGTCAAGAATAAAATCAACCTCTCCAGAAATGGTGGAAACAGAGAGAAAGAACACCAACAGTGCCAGCTGATGGAGAGTTGATTTCTGTTGGGCTCTTGAAATCAATTAACTTTAAAGCAAGGTGCCCAACCCAGTGCCATCTGTCCAGTGGAGAATTAAACAATTTCAGCAAAAAGGGACAACTTAAACTTTCTATGAGCAACTGTGCACGGCTTGCCCCATCACGCTTTAGGGTGGTGCAACTCCTGCCCTAAAAGAATCTGTATTTTCCCCGCTCCAAATGTCTCCCAAAGCTCTCCGGGTGACGAAGGAGACTTTCTTGCCATTTTTTAAATTTATTTTTATTGCCCCAGGTGGGGGTTCATAGGGCCAAGAAAGATGTTTTTTTAAATAAACAGGGCTTCTGGTTTACTTCCAGTTTAAAAGGCTGTTCCTGGGCCCTATAAGGGGGGGCAAGGAATGTACTGAAAACATCTCCATCGCTCCCAGAGAACATTTGAGAACAGTTTAACATTCTAAAACACTTCCTTAATTTCCCAGGGACACTAAGGGCCAAAAAAAATGGCCAGATGGACAGAATGTGTCACATGGACTCATCTTTGCCCACCCTTTACTTAAGCAAAGATATTTTCTTTATTAAATAAACTCAACGGAATCATTTGATAGTTAATAAAATTACTGCATATGAACCACTGTAAGCTCCCTTTAGACTTGGGGCGTCGGAGAGACCACCGCCCACTGTGATCCTAGGAAAGCTGGCTTTTCCTGCTCCTGCACTAAAACATGTTCCTCAACCATGCAAAAATACTCCCTTTCCAGCTGATTTACCGGATCTCTGACGGGAGGAAGCCCACGCCTTCTTCTAGTTGCAGGAAGCTCGACGAGACACAACCCTCCAGCCCGGCCAGAGTTCCCACTTACCTGCCAAGGTAGAACTTTCCCAACAGAGCTATTCCCTCTCCCTTAAAGATGTGCAGAAGATAAAGCGTGACTTAGTGACCTTTGAGGCAAATACACTTTGCACAATGGAAGAGAAAACGGGCTGTTCCCCTTGGGGCAAATTTAAAGATTTGCCCTCCTTAAATTTTTTTCTTTTTCAACTGAGAAAAACCCGTGGGAGGTTTTGTCAGCCGACCGCCAGGGAAAACCAGTAGTTCTGGTGCCAATGTGGCCTCCAAGTGTGGCTGGCACCCTCCCACGGCTGGAAGCTGAGGCCTAAGCATCTCTTCCTCCCTCACCTTTGGGTCACATTCTGGGTGGGGGCTTTTGTACCCCTCGCAGAAGGACGGCCGGATTCTCACGGCTTGTGTTACGCGGAATGAGTGTGCATATGGACACACACCCAACGTTGGAAAGGCTGGCACTGGGTTTGCCCCTCAAGGGCCTCCACAGCATCTCTGGTTCCGCGATTCATGCAACCATTTCCCCCCAATCTCTCGACGGCAGGCTGTGGAACCCCCCTCCCACAACGTGGCCCATTCTGCTCCCTCCAAACCAGGAAGCAAAGACCTTCTCCTTACAACACAACTTTGAAACATCCCAATGCAAGAGTGTCTTGGGAAACAGGGCAGCATTGTTTTGCTGTTTGCTTCACATTTTAGATATCTTTTCAAGGTTTTTAAACTACATGACTGTCCAATATTTCCATTCCTGCTTTTGAAATTTTTTTAAACCTTGATTTTTGTTTCAGATTATTTGGAAGCTGCTTGGGCCACATACGAATGCAAAGGTGGAATGTGAATTGAACAAAAGAAGGAAAAAAAAAGTGTAGAAATTGTGGGTGATCTTTCTCCCCCTCCCCCCCTCCCTAACCGAACCTTTGAGGCTGCTCAAAGAGAGGCCGTCTTTTGGGATCCCAGAGAAAATCTATGGAAACGTCCTGGTCCCCTCCGCAGGAAGCCCTGTGGGCCTCTCAGGATTCGGAGCGAGTGGGAGAGGGGCAGAGGAAAGGCCAGACGGTGTCCAGCACCTTAAACTCCAGCTATCAGGATGCAACGACGTGATTTTTATCTTTTTACAAAGGACACAACTTCAAATGGACTAAGGAAACATTTCCCAGAGAAGTTACACACATGGTTTCTTCTTTTCTAAAAGGCTTCTGGATAGATGCACGTGCAAAAACTCTCTTCGTTACGGCGTTCCAAGTGGAAAAGAAAGTCGTCCTGCAGACGTTCGACGCAGACACCGACATCGACGTGACCCGAAAATGCAAAGAGGCTTCTTCCCTCCCAACTGATCTCTCTACTGCAGAATAAACACAGGAAAGCTTCAGTTAAAATGGTCCCAGAAACATTTTCTCTTCTGCTTTTCAAGCCTCCAAAGCCTCAATACCTGGATAAGGCTGAAGGAACGCTCTGCACACAGGAGGAACCGCGCTCGCTTCCGGCCCCTCCAGGCGAAGGATTCCCTCTCGGCAGGCGGAGAAGACGGCGGCAGGAGCGTTTCGGGCACAGAAAAGAAAGAAAAGCGGGTCAGAAAGGCGGATGGTCCCCCTCGTTTACACACCACGATGCGCACTGAGCGGGTATTACACGAATTCCCTTCTAATAATGTCCCATCCTGGCTTTACATCAAACCCCACATTAACAGTTCCGCTCCCACAAAAAATCGGTGAGGTTCTCGAGTCCCTTCGAGGAAAGGCGCCAAAGTCCGTCGTCTTCCCAAAAGAGTCAGTTTTGTCTCTTTCTGCCAGTTCCGTCCATTTGAGTCATCGCTCTCCCAGGAAAGGTAATTCTGGGTTCCTCCGTCATCACGCAGGGAAAAGTCTCCCAATAACAGAAATAAATACTCATTGGAGGGTCTCCTCCAGTCCCCGCATCACACAGTCTCATAAAGAATACGTCCGGTTTGAGATTAAAGTCCATCTTTACAATCCACTGGGATAAATATATTAAAACAGAAAAATCTGTGGGGAAGCCCTGAAGCCTGAATCACTTCTAGGTATAGGAGGGGGAATCTACCCCAAGATTTCTATCCGATCTATCAATGGACACAGATCTCTTGGGAAAGCATGAACTCCTAAAAAGGTGGGGGGGGAGTGTACCCCTGAATTTCAATTCTATTAATGCACAGAGATCTTCAGGAAAGGCATGAAGCCTCTATCATTCCTAACTACAGGGAGAGGCTACCCCAATATTTCTATCCCCTCTATTAATCGGCAGAGATCTCTGGGGGAGGAATGAAGCCTCTCTGACTCTTAAAATGCGGGGGAGTGTACCTCTAGATTTATATTCTATTAATGCACAGAGATCTCCAGGGAAGGCATAAAGCCTCTATCACTCCTAGGAATGGGGAGAGGGTACCCCTATATTTCTATCCCCTCTCTTTATGGGCAGAGATCTCTGCAGAAGGCATGAAGGTACTCTCAGTCCTAGAAATGGGGGGGAGTGTACCACTGGATTTCTGTTGTATTAATGCACAGAGATCTCCACGAAAAGGCATGAAGCCCCTATCATTCCTATCTAAGCGGAGAGGGTACCCCTATGTTTCCCTCTCCTCTATTCAAGGGCAGAGATCTCTAGCCTTTCTAACTAATACAAATAGGGGGAGCGTACCCCAAGATTTCTATTCTATTAAAACACAGATCTCCAGGAAAGGCATGAAGCCTCTATCATTCCTAGCTACGGAGAGAGGGGTAACACCTATATTTCTCTCCCCTCTATTCATGGGGAGACATCTCTGGGGGAGGCATGACGCCTCTCTCACTCCTAAAAATGAGGGGAGTGCACCCCTAGATTTCTATTCTATTAATACACAGAGATCTCCAGGGAAGGTATGAAGCCTCTATCATTCCTAGCAACTGGAAAAGATACCCTATATTTTTGTCCCCCCCTATTCATGGGGAGAGATCTCTGGGAGAGGCATGAAGCCTCTATCATTCCTAGCTTGGGGAGAGGGTACCCCGATGTTTCTCTCCCCCCTATTAATGGGTAAAGATCTCTCGGGGAGGCATAAAGCCTCTCTAACTCCTACAAAATGGGGGGGAGTGTACCCCTAGATTTCTATTCTATGAATGCACAGGGATCTCCAAGGAAGGCATGAAGCCTCTATCATTCCTACCTACAGAGAGAGGGTACCCCTATATTTCACTCCCCTCTATTAAGGGGCAGAGATCTCTGTGGAAGGCATGAAGCCTCTCTCACTACTACAAATGGGGAGAGGGTACTCCTATGTTTCTCTCCCCCCTATGAATGGGCAGAGATCTCTGGGGGAGGCATGAAGCCTCTCTCACTCTTAAGAAATGGGGGGAGTGTACCCCTAGATTTCTATTATATTCATGCACAGAGATCTCCAATGAAGACATGAAGCCTCCATCATTCCTAGCTACTGAGAAAGGATACCCCTATATTCCTCTCCCCTCTATTCATGGGGAGAGATCTCAGGGGGAGGCATGAAGCCTCTATCATTCCTAGCTACAGGGAGAGGATACCTCTATGTTTCTCTCCCCCCTATTAAAGCACAGAGATCTCTGGGGGAGGCATGAAGCCTCTCTCACTACTAGAAATGGGGATAGTGTACCCCTAGCTTTCTATTCTATGAACACACAGAGATCACAAGAAAAGGCATGAAGCCTCTATCATTCCGAGCAATGGGGAAAGGGTACCCCTATATATTTCTATCCCCTGTATTTATGAGCAGAGATCTCTGGGGGAGGCATGAAGCCTCTCTCACTCCCAAAAATGGGGGGAGTGTACCCCTAGATTTCCATTCTATTAACGGACAGAGATCACAAGAAAAGGCATGAAGCCTCTATGGTTCCTAGGAATGGGAAGAGGGTACCCCTATATATTTCTATCCCCCTGTATTTATGGGCAGAGATCTCTGCAGAAGGCATGAAGCCACTCTCACTACAAGAAATGGGGGGAGTGTACTCCTAGATTTATATTCTATTAATGCACAGAGATCTCCAGAGAAGACATGAAGCCACTATCATTCCTAGATAAGGTGAAAGGATACCCCCCGTGTGCCCCCTCCCATTAATGGGTAAAGATCTCTGCGGAGGCATGAAGCCTCTCTTACTCCTAAAAATGGGGGGGAGTGTACTCCTAAATTTCTATTGTATTAAAGCACAGAGATCTTGAGAGAAGGCATGAAGCCTCAATGATTCCAAGGAATGGGGAGAGGGTACCCCTATATTTCTATCCCCTCTATTTATGGGCAGAGATCTCTGCGGAAGGCATGAAGCCACTCTAAATCCTAGAAATGCGGGGAGTGTACCGCTAGATTTCTGTTCTATTAATGCACAGAGATCTCCAGGAAGGTATGAAGCCTCTATCATTCCTAGCAACAGGGAGAGGGTACCCCCCTTATTTCTCTCCCCTCTATTCATGGGAAGAGATCTCTGGGGGAGGCATGAAGCCTATATCACTACAAGAAATAGGGGGAGTGTACCCCTAGATTGCTATTCTATGAATGCACAGAGATCTCCAGGGCAGGCATGAAGCCTCTATCATTCCTAGCTACGGAGAGAGGGTACCCCTATGTTTCTCTCCCCTGTATTGATGGGCAGAGATCTCTGTGGAAGGCATGAAGCCTCTCTCACTACTAGAAATGGGGAGAGGGAACCCCTATGTTCCTCTCCCCCTATTAATGGGCAGAGATCTCTGGGGAGGCATGAAGCCTCTCTCACTCCTGAAAATGGGGGGAGTGTACCCCTAGATTTCTAGTCTATGAATGCACAGAGATCTCCAGGGAAGGAATGAAGCCACTCTCATTCCTAGCAATGGGGAGAGGATGCGCTATATTTCAACTCCCCTCTATTAATGGGCAAAGATCTCTGGGAGAGAAATGAAGCCTCCCTCACTACTAGAAATGGGGGGGGTGTACCCCTAGATTTCTATTCTATTAAAACACAGAGATCACGAAAAAAGGCATGAAGCCTCTATCATTCCTAGCTACGGGGAAAGGATACCCCTATTTTTCTCTCTCCTCTATTCATGGGGAGAGATCTCAAGGGGAGGCATGAAGCCTCTATCATTCCTAGCTACAGGGAGAGGGTACCCCTATGTTTCTCTCCCCCCTATTGATGCACAGAGATCTCTGGGGGAGGCATGAAGCCTATCTCACTACTAGAAATGGTGGGAGTGTACCCCTAAATTTCTATTCTATTAAAACACAGAGATCACGAGAAAAGGCATGAAGCCTCTATCATTCCTAGCAATGGGGAAAGGGTACCCCTATATATTCTATCCCCTGTATTTATCAGCAGAGATCACTGCAGAAGGCATGAAGCCACTCTCACTACAAGAAATGTGGGGAGTGTACCCCTAGATTTCTATTCTATTAACGGACAGAGATCACGAAAAAAGGCATGAAGCCTCTATCATTCCTAGCAATGGGGAAAGGGTACCCCTATATATTTCTATCCCCTGTATTTATCGGCAGAGATCACTGCAGAAGGCATGAAGCCACTCTCACTACAAGAAATGTGGGGAGTGTACCCCTAGATTTCTATTCTATTAACGGACAGAGATCACGAAAAAAGGCATGAAGCCTCTATGATTCCTAGGAATGGGGAAAGGGTACCCTATATATTTCTATCCCCTGTATTTATGGCAGAGATCTCTGCAGAAGGCATGAAGCCACTCTCACTACAAGAAATGGGGGGGAGTGTACCCCTAGATTTCTATTCTATAAATGCACAGAGATCTCGAGAGAAGGCATGAAGCCACTATCATTCCTAGATAAAGGGAGAGGGTGCCCCTATGTTTCTCTCCCCTCTATTCACGGGGATAGATCTCTGGGGGAGGCATGAAGCCTCTATCAATCCTAGCTCGCGAAGAGGGTACCCCGATGTTTCTCTCCCCCCCATGAACGGGCAGAGATCTCTGGGGGAGGCATGAAGCCTCTCTAACTGCTACAAATGGGGGAGTGTACCCCTAGATTTCTATTCTATTAATGCACAGAGATCTCCAGGTAAGGCATGTACCCTCCGTTCATTCCCAGCTACAGGAAGAGGGTACCCCTATATTTCTTTCCCCTCTATTTAAGGGCAGAGATCTCTGGGGGAGGCATGAAGCCTTTCTAACTCGAAAGAAATGGGGGGAGTGCACCCCTAGATTTCTATTCTATTAATGCACAGAGATCTCCAGGGAAGGCATCAAGCCTCTATCACACGTACCCCTAAATTTATGTTTTACTAATGCGCAGAGATCTCCTGGGAAGGCATGAAGCCTCCATCATTACTAGCTACGAGGTGGGGTGTACCCACAGATTTCGCTGCAATGGAACCCCTGGGGAGTAAGGGCAACACCCCTAAAAACAGTCATTTTTAATTATTCCTATGTTTCCAAATAGAAGTAGAAGGGAGCACAGTAAAAATACTCTTACACAGTTTGAAAAACTTCCTGAAACAATCAAAATAGAACTGAGCACTCTTACCTCAACAAAATGCTCAGGTACACACGTGTGGAAGGAGGAATTCCCGGCCTCGGACCAGAACGTGAGAAACGTCCTCGGGATTTGAGCCCAAATGCGGTACGGAACCTGTCTGGAATACTGAAGCCCGTGTGGCATGAAGCCCTTGGAGCAGATATATAAGCAGGAAGTCCCCTCCGTTGGGCCGTGATGGCCGCTTGTCCCTCTGCTCCCCAAAGGGCCTCCGCGTGCCTCCTTCCCTCTCTGCCTGGCCTTCCTCCCGGGGTCTGAGAGGATCAGGTAGAGTAGAAAAGAGCCATGCTTTCCTACACTCTGCCTCACGCAAATGAAAAGGGGTAAATCCAATAATTAGACTACAGATTGAGGGGACTTCTGCTGAACATCCCAGTTGCACCGTGTTACAAGCAATGTGGGGAGGGGGATGCTAGAACTACTGAGCCTTTTCTCCTCATACCTGGCTTGCAATGCCCCACTCGCGTCTACAAGTTCGGGGGGGTGGGAGTCTATTACTGGGTGCTAAATGCCTCGGGAGAACCACTCCAGCCTGTAGGAAGCTCCCTTGAGACAGGGAGCCATGCCTGAGGGAAAGACGGCTCCCTAACTCTGATTACAGAGTGGAGCATCCTCCCGGGTACCCCAGGGGTTCAAGGGCCAAGTGTTACCCTCCTCCTGGGTTCCCCACTGGCGCTTTGTGGCTAATAATAATAATAAAAAAATAACTATAATAATAATAAGTATTTTTATTCCGCCTCTCTACATGGATTGTGGCGGTGAATAACAACGATACATTAACTACATTAAAAACATTAACCAGCCAGTGGTCTCGAACCCACCCTAGCAGAGAGGGTGGGATTCCCCTCCGGAACCGGTTTGGATCTCCCCGATGCCGCCTCGTTCTGGTCTCACCCGGGAGATGTGAGGTGGCAACCAGGCCCTCAGCTCGCTCCTAACAGAAATCCCACAAGACTCACAATCACACCGACCTCGGCCTCGAGCGACCGCTCAAACAATCCACGCATTCATTTTAATGTGTTTTTTATTATGATTTTAATTATATGTTTGTTTTTAGAGTGTTTTATGTTTTTAATATATTTCAATGTGTTTTAATCATGTATTTAATTGCATTTTAATTTCTGTTGTACCCCGCCTCAAGCCTTGAGGAGAGGGGGGGTAACGCTTGTTGTTTTTCAGTATTGTTGTTGTTATTATGTTGTTGCTGCAAATATTATTAAGCGGCTTCACATTCGTCACACCACACCAGACACAGGCGCAAACTTCTAAATACAAAACAATATCACAAAACCAGCACTTCCTGCACAGACGTACACACCTTCACCTTCCCCTCTGAAAAGCCAGCAAAATCCCTGACGCTTCAAGCAAATATGCAAGACAGCACTCGCCACGCACACCTCCAATTACAACACTCGTGCAAGGCAGCAAAAATCCACATGGCAAGACTGGCACCACAAACCACCTATATCCTGGCAGAACAAAAGCACAACTACACACGACCCCTGGTTGCCACTAGCAGTTCCCGGCTGAGACCAGAACAACGCGACACCGAGGAGCTCCCTCCGGTTCTGGAGAGCGTTTCGCCCTCCTGGCCGCCCCTTCCCAAACCTGAAGTAGACGTTTGAGGAGGAAAAAGCGGGAAAGGAGGACTGGAAGGAAAAAACAGCTAGATTGAGGACCCCTCCCAAACTCACACATAATGGCAAATTGATGAAAAGGTTGCTTGGGGGGCTGCGTTCCTCAAGAGAGGGGAGAGCTCCCATAGCAGTGGAACAGTTCCCCTCAGACTAGCTTACTAGCTGCAGGGACCTGAGTTCTAATCCTGCTTTCCCACAATACTACTAAGAGCCCAGCTGCTGGACAAACCTCTTCTCGTCTTGCCCCCTTCTGGCGAGGCTGGGGTCCCTGCCCTCAATCTGCGTGGCTTCGGGACCCGGGAGGCCTCGAAGGCCCCCCAACGCTGCTCTGAGACCCCATAAAGGGATCAGAGAGGACTGGAATACCAGAACTCCCACGCAGCTATGACCCCGTAGGCATTTTTTTAAAAAAATGCATTAAACCACAGGAAAGTATAATACCTAGAAATAGTGGTGGCTGTATCTAAACCCATGAAGGGTCTTCCTATGGACTCATCCCGTTTCCAGGGTCTTTCCAGTTAAGCAAGACTGGACTGCAATGGCTGGCAAAAAGATCTGCCCCTCCTACAACAGCCATTTTGGCTCCCCTTCTCCGCAACCTCCCCATCTCTCCACTGTCCTTTCTAAATGCAGTGACTGCAAACCCACCCCCGTTCCAGACAGGGTCGTGCCCTGGAGCTCTGCAAATACAACGTGGAATTGGAGCTTCTATTTCCGATCCCTTTTCTGATTATGCCCCGCTTGGGAATTCCTCCCTCCATTTTACAAAACACGATTGACACACAAGGTCTTACATTTTTCTTACAGGTACCAACCTTGATCCCCAGGTCCCTCCTTCGCGGGCTGACAGGTCCGGCAGTGATGTTTTTGCCCCAAAATCCCCGCTTTCCTCTCCCCCTCCCCTGAATTTTGACCCACCCTCTGAAAGCTCATCCCCCCGCTTTGGGGAAAGCCTTTGGCAGGGGGACATCCTGGGTGATTCTCACTTCTGGTCAAAAATATCTTCTTCCAGGACAAAGTGTACAACCTCAAAAGACACCCCGACATTCAGGGTGTGCCTCCGGTCCTCTCTCCAACCCAGGCCTCCGAAACAGACCTGTTTTATGTTTGCTTCTCCGAGCGTTTTGTCTGCGATCCTGTGTCTTCTCTAACGAACCTCCACGCCTTTGGCTCTTAAAGTACTTTAGCGGAGGAACGGATCGACTGAGAGACCTTTTTGCATTTGCTTAACCGGGTCTCTCTTGCTTTTGCCCTTTCCTTTGACGTGTGCATTCCCTCTCTGTACTAAATTTTGTTCCAGTGTTTTATTAATGTGCCATCACTTTCACGAGAATAAAATTCCTAATAAAGTCATTTGGACAACTGTCACGCTTGTCACGTTTGGCACAAGGTCTTTTCTGCTTTCCTTGTTTGGTAGGAACGTACCTGACTGTAGTGAAAATTCGTGATGTCCCACCTGCCAAAGGAGAGACCCCCCCCAGCAATCTTAAAAACATTTCCGTACTAAGCAAGAGTGTGAAGTGTGAAGAAATCATTTAAGACAATGCTAAGCCATTAGAAAATCTAAAGCAAACTGTCTGGTGTGAATTACAAGAATGTGAGCTACAAATAAAATGAGAACACAACGGTCACATCCACAGGTGGGGGGTGAGGAGGAACCGGCCAGAAACTGCGCATGACAGAAGGATCCTGGGACGGCAGTCAAACGTTACAGAGACCCCACCTGGAAGGCTCCACCCGGTTCTCCCTGTTGCCTTCCAACTACGTATCCCAAAGGGAAGGGATAACAGAGGGGCGCAAGGGTTATCAAGCGCCATAACTCTCTTTGCTGCTGCTGCTGAGCCATGAAGACTCACGGGGTGGCCCTGCGCCGGTCACTCTCTCTCAGCCTCACCTAACACTTAATGGGGTCCTCCGACTTCTGAGCTAAAGAGAAGGACCCCCACTTAGCCATGTGTTCCAGTCCTTCCTCTGGGATTCCGAGGGGCCCCTGGTCCAACGTGCTGCCTGGACGGGAACCCAGACTACGCCACCCCTGACGGGCGGCCCAGAATACACTTTTGCCCGGAAATCCCCAATGAAGCAGACTCTGCCACCTGCAAAGCGGGCAGTCTTCCGAGGGAATGGACGGGGCTCAACGTGGGAGGAAGACTGCGTTGTGAGGAAAAGCGTTATGCATCCCCCCTCTCTCTCTTTCCAACATAGGAAACTATATCTTTTTAATTCTGTAGCCATGGTTAGAGACTCATAAATCAAAGGAGAAGCTATGAGGAAGAGGAAGGAATTCCTGAGGAACACACCAGGAGGTGCTGCAGAAAGAGCCCGTGGGGTACAAAGGTTCTATTTTAATAGGCCACCCGAATAAAGAGCTGCTTCCTTCCTGATTTTAGGACAGACGAACCTCCAAGCCGTGGGGTTCAGGGGTGGCCATAGCTGCGCCCCTCCTCAAGGAACTGAGCCAGGGCCATTTAAAGGCACACAACCTGGCAGCCATCCCTAAATCCGGGCGGGGGGGAGACCTGGGGTCTTACTGTTATCTCCCACCCTTCACTTTCAGGGATCAATCTCAAGGGGTTCAAGGATTAACCTGTCACCCCTTCCTCCTCTCTTTCCTAACCTGAAAAGACCTGGACAGTGCGGTCCATTTGGTGGGCCTTTCCTCCAACTTCTCCTTCTCCCCAACATCCTTTTACAATACAGAAAACTCTACATTGTATTCCTGGTGGGGTCTCCCTGTGGGTCTATGCAAAGCCAGAAGGACCTTTGTGGCTTAATTTCTGGCCTTTTCCAATGACGGCCGACTCAGAAACGCAGCCCTTTTCGCAGAAGTCCCAGCCACAAGCTCCCCCCCCCCACGGCCGGTCCCTCTCAGCCCACATCCTGCGCTTATACGGGAACTTCATAAACATTTTGTCCTGGTGTCATCCCTTCAAAAACCATTCCCCAAATTTTTCTTTTAAAGCCCATTTCAACCCCACCCCACCCTCATTTGGAGCATTTACCCCCTCTATCTTTTTTTGTTTACATCACATTCCTTGGCGTTACATTTTCTTCACATTACATTTGTTTACCTTACATTACCCCTTGCCTTCTGCAAACATGATTACCTGAATCCCATTTCCCAACATCAAGCTGATGAATAAAAAGAACTATTTGAAGGTGAGGCCTCCAAGGAATGAGGATGCCACGCTATGCTAACCTGGGAGAAAAACTATGTTTTTAAAGCATACTAATTCATAATAAGATATAATATTGAGAAGTATTGGCATTGCAAGTAAAGCTGGACCCAAAATGGGCGTCCTCACTTCTCAGAGTCTTCCCAGTTAAGGAGGACCGGATTATAAGGGCTGGGAAAAGGACTTCCCCCTTTCGGGCCCTACAACGCCTGTCCTGCTCCCAGTGGGCCCAGCAAACCTCTGTCCCCTTAACTGGTCTTGCTGGGCCTAAGGAGGATTTACCTCCTGCAGGAAGAGAACCTGGGAGCCTTCAGCGGCCATTTTCATCCTAGGTGCTGCAGAAAATCAAAATTAAAAAGGGCCGCTACAGTGCTATATACCAGTCACAAAAGACGTTTTGGCTATCATATCACACTGTAACACTTACAATCACTATTTTGCACTGCGTGTATTCTCCAGAGAAAGTTATTCTCATTATTTTAGGTTTCTGGGGTGCTGGTGTCTTAGATCCTATTCACAGACAATTAAGTTCAAAGGGACCCCAGGGGTCAACTATCCCAACCCCGGCAGGACAGAAATCCCTCTAACTCACCCCTGAAGGGTGGACAAGAAATCCTCTTCCATTTCACAGACATTAATTTAGGAGGCAAATTTGGCTCTCCGATTAAGGCAGCGGAGATGCGTTGGGGGATCTGACAACATCTCTACATTTGCTCTATGGGGTCTCCTAAATTCCTCCCCCCTCCCACATTTATTTTCCTACGCAATTTTTTATTGTCTTCCTCATCCTTGCAGTATTTCCTGCACGGTTTTCTCGTTGCTTCCATGGCAGTCGGAGTCTTACCTGCCTCGCCGGAACGCTGTTGCCGCTGTTACTCTTGACACACGCCTAAAAGTCAAAATTCATGACGCCCCCTCCCCTGCAAGGAAACTGAACCCCCCCCCCAAAAAACAGTTCCGCACACAGTTAAAACATGGGAAGAAAACAAAAACATTGAAGGCCACTCAAAGCAATGGGAAAGCATGGCTGAAAGGGAGAGACAGGATTAAAGACAAGTAGGAAAGGTATTGAGAGCAGTGGTAAGAGAAAAGCCTTGGGGGGGCAAGGGTGGGATGGGGGGCACGTGGCACGTGAGGGGGCCAAGGAAACACGGGCAGAGGCCCCCGAGATCCCGGGACCTATTTCTACCTCCTGCCCTCCAACAGAATTTCTAAACTAGAAGAGAGCTCTCCAGTGGGGAGGGGGTCTCCCGGCCAGTGGTCCATTTACGCCCCGCTGAGCCAGGGAACGGCTGAGCTTCGGCTGCCCTCCTCTCAGCCTCACCTAAAACTAAGCGGGATTCTGGAAGGACAAAATGGAGGGCAGGGGAGCCACGCGGCGGCAAATGGCAGGGAGCCTTTTAAACGAAACCTCAAAATTACCTGAGGAATTGAGACGGCCTCTCCCAGTGTCCTGAAGCTACAAAAGCCTGGGAGATTCTGACGCTTACCTGGGGGGCCAAAACGGTTTCTAGCCAAGGACTGAGAAGCTCTTCTGAAGGAGGAGGCTTCCCGAGACAGGAGGAAAGCTCTCCGGCTCGAAACTCGGGGAGCGTTGAGCGCAGGGAGCGTTAAGCGCAGGGCACGTGAAGCACCGTCCCGCCAAGAAAAAATGGGGTCTCCCCCCGCATCGGGACCTCTGCGAGACGTGAAGTCCCGCGTGGGCCACAAGGGACATCCCTGCCACGGGCCAGGGCCACCTCCCCACGTCCAAAGAGTTCCTGTGCCCAGATCCAGAGGTCTGCTTGGTTTCCCCAAGGTGTCCGGAAAAGCCCTGCCTTTCTATACTCTGGCTTCAATAAGTAATAAGGGGGCAAGCCTATTCCTTAGCCTACATATTACGGGGGCTTGTGCTGTACAGTCCGGCTGCACCGTGTTACAGGCAATGTGGGGCGGGGGGATGCCACAGCTCCTGAGCCTCTGCTCCTACTACCTTGCTCGGAGCGCCCCAGCCACGTCTACAGGTGGGGTCCTTGGGGGGGATTTATTACTGGGTGCGAAAAGCCTCGTGAGATCCCGCCAGGCCCTGTAGGGAGCTCCCCCGAGACAGGGAGCCATGCCTGAGGGAAAGACGGCTCCCTTCCTCCGGTTACGGAGCGGAGCAGCCTCCCGGGCACCCCAGGGGCTCAAAGGCAGAGCGCCACCCTCCTCCCGGGTTCCCCGCTGAAGCCTTCAGGCTTACGGCCGGCCAGCGGTCTCCAACCCCCCCCCGGAACTACGACGGAACCCCCGGGAGTGAATGCACCCCCCAGGAAACCCCCATCCCTCTCCATACCTCTGCTCACGGATCCCAATTAGAGACCGCCCCCCAACCAGCTGTTTAGCCTTCCCATCTCCCTCCCCATTTCGTTCCTCTAGAACATGTAATTCCAGTTTAGAGAATGACGGACCGGGAAGGGCGAAATGCTCTGCTAACCGTTCTGGGGCGCCGCCCCTTTACAGGGCCCTTCCCGAGGGGAACCCGAAAGGCAGCCGGACTTCCGTCCCTTCCTCCTTCTGCGCGGGGACCGTCCCGTTTGCCCGACGCGGGACGCGGAGGGGCGTTCCCGGCGGGGGACGGCGTGGGTCACGCTGGAGGGGGAGCGGGTAAACGCCCCCCTGGCGCGATGGACGGTGTTCCGGGGACCCGCGGTGTCGCTCCCTGGGTGGATGAGGGGGCAGAGTCGGTGTGGGGGGTTGCCGCGGGCTCTCCCTCCCGCACCGCCACGCCGGGCACGGTTTCCATTTGTCGGCACGCGGCCGTTCAGGGCGAGGGGGCCTCCGTGGGCGGGGAAAGGCCGGGGGCCCGGAGCCTGAGAGGGGGTCCTCGATGCCGCCTAGGTCCGGTCCCTGCCGGGAGCTGCGGGTGGCAACCGGGGCCCTGAGCTCACTCCTAACAGAAATCCTACAAGACTCAGAAACACACCAACCTCCGCCTGGAACAACCCACGCAAACAATCCACACACACACACACACACACACACACACACACATTTTGATGTGTTTTTAAGTTTATGATTTTATTTATATGTTTGCATTTTAAAAGTTTTGCGTTTTTGGTGTATTTCAGTGTATTTCAAGCATGTGTTTTCATTGTGTTTTAAGCTCTCTCGTACCCCACCTCAAGCCCTGAGGAGAGGGGGGTAACCCAGATTGTTATTAATACGGTTACTATTCCGTTGTTTTGTTTTTATTGTTATTATCAATGTTATTAAAGAAGTCCACGTTCTTCGCACCACAACAGACACACGCAACAGATATCTAAGTACAACACACCATCACAAAGCCAGCAATTCCCGCACGGACCTACACACCTTAACGCTGCCCCCTGAAACGCCCCACCGGATCCCTGACGCTGCAAACGACTAAGCAAAAGACCTCTAAACACACACGCCCCAAATGACAGCACTCACACGCCAGACCGGCACCACAACCCACTCGCGGCCAGGCAGAACGACAAGAGACACACACCACACAACCCAACAGCGGTTGCCCCCTGCAGATTTCGGCTGAGACCGGGCCGAGGCGGCATCGAGGAACTCCGACCGGTTCCGGAGGGGAATCCCGCCCCCCTCAGACTCTGGACCCCCCGGCGTTTCCTCGCCCCCAGAGAGACCCCCGCCCGGAAGGGTGGCGGGCCCCCGAAGGGAAAGCGTAGTCCGGACGGCCGTACCGGGGGGGGAGAGGCCGCCACAAACCCTGACGCCGAGCCCGTCCCCCGATCGACACTGGGAGCGAGACCGCGGGGCCCCACAACACCGCCCATCACCCCCAGGGGACCATTATCCCGCTCCCCCCTCGGCGTGACCCCCGCCGCCCCCTCCCGAGAAGGACCCCCCGCATTCAGCGTAGGGCAAAGGGGAGGGTCTCTGTGCAGAGAGAGGGAGGGAGGGAAGGGGGCTGAAGGAGAGGCGGCCCCCAGAAGAGGAAGCAGAGCATTTCCCCCTTCCCGGTCCCCCATTCCCAAAGCTGGAAGTAGATGTTTTGGAGGAAAAAAATGGAGAGGAGGATTGGAAGGAAAAACAGCTAGATTGAGGAACCTTCCCAAACTGAAACCCAGTGCCAGACCTATGGAGAGAGATCCAGGTTTCTCGGGGGGGCTGCATTCACCGAAAGGGCTTCCATGGCAGTGAAACAGTTGCCCTCGGGCTATCTCGTTACTTTCAGGGAACTGAGTTCTAATCCTGTGTCACTTCAATACTACTGTAAGCCCAGCTGCTGGGGAAACCTCTATCTGATCGCCCCGCCCTGGCGAGGCTTGGGAGACCTTGAAGGCCCCCCGAAGCTAGGCTGAGACCCCATAAAGGGATCAGGGAGGACTGGATTACCAAACCTCCCATGCAGCTACGATCCCCCAAGAATTACGTTCTTTAAACAAGCGACAATCAAGTCTAATAATGAGAACTATCTGTAGCTAGGGCCTCCCGGGAAGCACGATGCCAAGCTACGCCTGCCAGAGAAAGTAACTTGGGAGACAGCTGAAGTCACCCCATGAAGGGCCTCCCTATGGACTCCTCCAGTGGTCCCTCCTAACACATCGATTTAAAACATATTAAGGCATAATAGGATATAATCCTGAGAACTACGGGTGTTGGGAGCTAAGCTGGACCCGTGAAGGGCCTCCTCGCTTCTCAGAGTCTTCCCAGTTAAGGAGGACTGAATTATAAGGGCTGGGAAAAGGATTTGCCCCTTTCGGGCCCTGCAACGCCTCTCCTGCTCCCAGTGGCTCCAGCAAACCTCTGTCCCCTTAACTGGTCTTGCTGGGCCCAAGGAGGATTTACCTCCCCCAGGCATTAAAACTGGGAGCCTTCGGCAGCCATTTTTTATTTCGTCTGCAACAGAAAATCTAAGTTAGAAAGCACTACTACATCGTTACATCTCAAACATCACAGATGCTTTTTCTAATTTGCACTCTCCGCATGCTCCAGAGCTAGCTTCTCTCCATCTGGTTTTAGGTCTTTGGGGTGCTGAGAGCTGAGATCCCAGTGCCAGACTGTCAAGTTAAAGGGGACCCCAGCGGTCATCTATTCCAACCCCGATAGGATGGAGAGGCACATTAAGGCACCCCTGAAGGGTGGCCGCGGGATTCCTGCTTTGAAAACTCCCACGGAGGAGTCCCTTGTCGCGTGTACCACGGGCAGACCGAGACCGTACAGCACGGAGCACGTTAGGCGTGCGCCCCCACCCTCCCTCACGCTCAAAACCCCTTTTTGTTTCTCTCATCAGAACAACCCCAAGAAAAAACACGGACACAGGTTTTCAAAATTCTTTATTAGAAATCCCGTTTTAAATGCCTATTTCCTTCTAATAGTAGAATGAATACGCCCCTTAGCTATCACTTAATTATAGTACGCAAATGTTCTAAGTTAACCTTGTAAAATTCTTATAAATCTCTTTGAATCCCATCGTTGGAGGAAGGAGGGATCTAAATTTAATCCAGGAGTAAACCGATGAACTGCGTGCAACTCCTTACAAGTTCCTGCCAGTGCCAGTAAAGGCTGCACGGAATGTCAGGGTGGCATCGAGGCTTTGCATTAACAAGCCACCCAAACGCAAAGCTCCCTTTTTCCTTCCTTCTCCTGCTTTAAACATTTTCCTTTCTCTCTATGGTTAGGGTCTGTGGGACTTCTTCCAAAATGAAGAGAGAGGTCTCCTTCTTGCCACAACCAGACAGAGGCCCTGGCTGTTTCTAAAGTTTTGCTTGTGCATGACCTGCGTTTTTACAGCCTTGATTTCTTGATTTTGTTTTAAGAGTTTTTGAAGAACAGGACAGAAAATCTCCTTGGTTCTTCTGCTTTGGGGCTGATTTAATCAAAGAAGAACCAGGAAACTGAATCAGGCTGAGAACTTTCCTCTGGGACTACGCTTCAAAGGCCGAAAGTTTTAACACCGGGACCTCTGGATCTGCGGGCTGAAACCCACAAAAGCCCGCATGTGTGCGTCTGCGTGTGTGAGGGGGGACACCTTGGAGAAAACCAGCCAGACAACACTTCACTGGTCTCCAATGCGGAGGCCTCGTCCCCTCGATTTACTCCGGGAGCGGCACTGCCAAGGATTTTTATACCCGTATTAAGCAGGCAGGCCTCGAGGCGGCAATCCGGATCCAGGCACAGGAACAAAAGTGAGGGGGCCGCCTGCTCAGGGGCATCTGCAGACTAATACAAAATGGCAGAGGCACAGCCATTTTGGTACTGGCTCCATGCTGAGTCCTTCCATGAGCTCCCAAACTGCCTGAAGTGTATTTAAGAGGAGATTCCTGGAGGGTGAGCACCTAATCTATGGATGGGGGCCATTTTGGGTCATCTGCTGCGTGTGCAAAGTTGTGTTTGAAGCTGAAACAAGATCCTTACCTGTTTCTGTTGCTCTTCCACGTGGCTCCGTCCTTTCCAAACTGCCTGTTCCCCCGTTTAGATTGCAGTGGATTTGAAGGATTGAAGAAACAGCCGTCCCTGCGTTAATACAAAATACTGCTGTTCACATGCCTTCAATTCTCCTTTCCTGTCTTTTTTAAAAACTATGCTTCTCCATCCACAACTAATCTGACTTTATGCCCTATTTCCAACCAAACTCACTTTTTTTCTTTAAAAAAACCCTTTTACACAGTTAGAATTTTTATCTTATCCTTCGGAGTTTTTCCTTAATTTTCTTAACCTGCCCTGGAACCTGAACAAGGAGAAAAGCCTTCATTGAATAAACAAATAATAAATCCCCTTTGTCTTCTTTTTTTTTTTTGTTCTTTATTCAAATTTCTTTTCCTTTTTTTCTTTAATTTTTTTACTATATTTAAACTGCGTATTACATTGCTGAAAAAGCAATGCAAAAATGTAGCAATTCCAAGTTCTTCCTTTTTAAATTGTATATTACATTGCTACACGTTCGCGTTGCTTTTAAAGCAATGGCAAGTTCTTGTTCTTTAAAGAAAACTGGTAGAACTTACTTTCCAAAATGAATCCTATGCTGTCTTCCTTGCAATGGTTGTATCCTGCCTTGGATTTCTGTATACAAAGAAATAACAACAATAAAATCCACCTCATCAGCTCAGGAGAACTGTATGACCTTCACTTCCCCTCAGATGTTAAAGATTTTTGACCATATTTCTTTTATAAAAACTTACTTTTTTAAAAAAACCACTTTGAAGAACTTACTTCTCAAACTTTATCCTGTGGTGCCTTTTAAAAACGTTGGTAAGCTGCTAGGGATCCTGTATGAAGAAGAAGACATTAAATAAGTTCAGTGAGTAAGAAAAATAGAAGTCATCTCATCCCCTCAAGAATGCTGAGGATTCCCTTCATTTTCCCCTCAGACTGCACATTATAAAGATTTTTGCCTTCATTTCTCTAAAAACATCCCCTCTCTTTCAAAATGTAACTTCTTCCACCCTTCTTGGCTCTCATTAACTGTGTCTTTTTTTTATAAAATACCTTCATTTTTTTCCTTGATTCTAGTCTTTACTATTTTTTATTTCTATATTATTTTGCTTTATCTCTGAATTTTTATCTCTCTCATGATTGCTTTCCCAAAAAACAAACCTTTTCTACAACTAGTGCTTTAAACTGTCTTCTCTGATGTCTTTTTAAAAAATCTTTTTGCATTCTATATGAAGAGAAAGGCATTACATTAATACAAAACTCTCCTCCTCTCTCCCATCCCCTCAGGTAAAATGTTGAGGGACTTTATTTTTTTACCCCAAACTGCACATTTTCAGGGTTTTTGCTCTCTTTTTCTTTCAAAAAGGCTCCTTTTGTTCCAAAATGTAACTTCTTCTCCACCTCTTGCCACTTCCCTCCCATTTCTCCTGCTTTGTTTAAATACCTTTTCTTCTGAGAAGCTTTTTTTCTCCACTACATGTTCACTGCGCCTTACAACTTTATTATTTTGTTTTTTCTATATCCATATTTTTTACAACACTTTAAGCAGGCATTAGAGTACCTGTCGCCATTGGGCTGGGTTTCTTTCCAACCACCCGTGAATTATTTCTTGGCTTTTTCAGAGCCCGTCCTTTAAACCAGGCTCCGTTTACTCAAAATGCCGGCCAACTCCCCTCCAGCCCCACCAGGAACCAACAGGGATAATAAAAATGGAGAAATAAGTGAGGACAAACCCACCCCATTCCCCTCAGTATAGCCAGGAGAGCCCTCCATTTTACCCCCAAGGAAACTCCACTATTATCATCCCTGCTACTATTATCGTTATTACCATCAGCCACCTTCTTCCCCCAAAGTTAGGAGCCGAAGCGCCTCATGGTTTTAAATAAACGCTACACTTAAGAGGCCAGGCTACTTACGCAAAGGAAATACCAACGGGTCGAAAAAGAAGACGCCCGTCAGGCAGACTAAGGCCTCTTCGACACTCTGGAAACCCTCTCTCTCCTCAGAACCGGCTCTCTCTTCGCTCCCGGCCTCACGAAGCCTTTTATATCGACAGCGCTCCCGCCAATTGTTAAAATCCTGCCCCGCCCTTGTTCCGAGCCTCCGGTTGGACAACGAGGATGCCCGTCACGCGCTCTGGGATCGCGCCGAAAGGGAGGAGGGAGGGGGACTCTACTTCGCATGCGCAGTGCCGCCGCCGCCGCGCCTTTTCTCTTTCCCTCAGCTGACTTTCCCCCTATTTGGCTCAATCTCCCCCTGGTTTGGAGGCCGCCTTTTGGTCCGCATTCCTGCACATCAGGGGCTTGCTACGGGCTTTGTTCCCACAAAGAAGGCGTAATAGACCTTCCCCTCACGGAGAAGCTTTCTCTCGCTTTTGGTCCCCTTCAACATTCACGGGATGCTATTGGCCACCCTGGCTGCCCCTCAGGAGTTAGAACTGGCTGCCCGGCGACCTCGGCGGGGCTTTTCCTCGGAAGCTCTCTCCCGCCTTTTCTCCGGCCCCCTCCCCTCCGCACATCGGGAAGGAAAGCCATGTACGGCAGCGCGCATGCGCAAACCGCGCCTTCTCAGCTCCGGGTTGCCCGCCATTTTCCCGAAGACGCCATTTTCTCTCAGACGCTCGGCGGGAACCGAGAGGCAGCTCGGAAGGGAGGCTGCGAGCCTGCAGGTAAGGGCCCTCGCTCGCCCCTCCGTTGTCCGGTTGCTCGCCCGTTTATTCAAATGGCTTGGTTTCATTCCAATATGCCTTTTAAGGGTACTGCTTCGTTAAAACTTGGAGGCGCTCTGGCTCCCGGCTTTGGAGGAAAAAGTGCACATGACTAATAATAATATTGGAGTTTGCTTGGGGGCCAAATGGGGGGCTCCCCCGGCTATGCTGAGGGGAATGGGGTGGGTTTGACCTCAGTTATTTCCCCATTGTAATTATCCCTGTTTGTTCCCCGACGGGCTGGAGGGGGGCTGTCCGGCATTTTGAGTAAACGGAGCCTCGTTTAAAGGACGGGCTCTGTAAAAGGCAAGAAATACTTCACGGGTGCTTGGAAAGAAACCCAACCCAAGGGCGACAGGTACTTTCATACGTACTTAATGTGCATTAAAAATACGTCTACAGAAGAAAAAATAAAATGTCAAGGCCACAAAGCACAGCAGAGGTGCATGAAAAAAAAATATGAGGAGAGAAGCCCCTTAAGGGAAGCAGAAGAAATGGGAGGGGGCGAAGTTACATTTTGGAAGAAAGGGAGTGTTCTTAAAACAAAAAAGGGCAAAAAGCCTGAAAATGTGCTGTTAGGGGGGGGAATCGGATCCATCCACATTTTTCCTGAGGGGTGAGTTTTACTGTTTGTTTTCTGTCTTTTTCTTCTCATGGCAGTTTAGAAGTATTTTTTAAAAAGACAGCACAGGAGCCAGCTTAAAAAATTAATTGCAGAAAACGGTTTTTTTTTTTTAGAGTAACAACATGAGAGAAGGAAAACGGAGGGACAGCAAGATGGTACACAAATAAGATAAAGACTAAAAAGAAAAGGACAAACGAAGGCGTTTTTTAAAAAAGCACAGTTAATGGGAGCCAAGCAGTGGAAAATCAATTGCATTTTGGAAGAAATGAAGCCAGAAACGTTGAAAATGTACAGTCTGTGAGGAAAATGGAGGTAATCTACAGCTTTCTTCAGGGGATGAAGTGAACTTTGTTTTTTTTATTCACTGAATTAATTTACTGTTTTTTTCTTCATACAGGAACTAAGGCAGCTTCCGAACGTTTTTTAAAAAAGGCCATAGGATAAAGTTTCAAAGGTAAGTACTATAATACTGTCTTTTTTAAAAGCAAGTATTTTGAAAACATACAAGGCCAAAAAATCTTGAAAACCTGAGGGGAAAATGGAGGCCGTGCAGTTTTCCTGGCAGGATGAGGTGGGTTTTCTTATTGTTGTTTATTGTTTTTATACAGGATACCAGGCAGCTTACAAACATCTTAAGGAAAACACCACAGGATTCCTTTTGGAAGGTAAGTTCAATAAAAATGTTTTTTAAAAAGCAAGAAGTTGACATTGCTAAAAAGGCAACACAAAGACATAGCAATGTAATACGCAGTTTAAATACAGTAAAGAAGAATTGAAAAGAAAAAAAGGAGAAGACATTATTAAAGAACAAGGAAAAAGGGAAACCAAAGGGGATTTGTTTCTTGAATTCATGCCTTTCTCCTTATTCAGGTTCCAGGGCAGGTTACTAAAATTAAGGAAAAACACCAAAAGATAAGATAAACATCTTAATTGTGTAAAAGGGTTATTTAGGGGGAAAAAATTAAAAGTGAGTTTCCTAGAAAATAGGGCACGAGGTCAGAGTAGTTGGATACAGAAAAACTTAGTTTTTAAAAAGACAGAAAAGGAGAATTTAAGGCATGTAAGCAGCAGTATTTTGTATTAACACAGGGACGGCTGTTTCTTTAATCCTTCAAATCCACTGCGGCCAACTCGGAGGGACAGGCAGCTTGGAAAGGACGGAGCCACGCTGAAGAGGAACAGAGCTGGGTAAGAATCTGTTTCCAGCTTGAAACACAACCTTACACACGCAGCAGATGAACCAAAATGGCCCCCATCCATAGATTAGGCGCTCACTCTCCAGGAATCTCCTCTTAAATACACTTCAGGCAGTTTGGGGGCTCCTGGAAGGACTCAGCATGGAGCCAGTACCAAAATGGCTGTGCCTCCGCCATTTTGAATTAGTTTGCAGATGCCCCTGAGCAGGCGGCACCTTCACTTTTGTTCCTGTGCCTCGATCCGGATTGCCGCCTCGAGGCCTGCTGGCTTAATACGGGTATAAAAATCCTTGGTAGTGCCGCTCCCGGAGTAAATCGAGGGGACGAGGCCTCCGCATTGGAGACCAGTGAAGTGTTGTCTGGCTGGTTTTCTCCAAGGTGTCCCCCCTCACACACGCAGACGCACACATGCGGTCTTTTGTGGGTTTCAGCCCGCAGATCCAGAGGTCCCGGTGTTAAAACCTTCGGCCTTTGAAGCGTAGTCCCAGAGGCAGTTCTTCAGCCTGATTCAGTTTCCTGGTTCTTCTCTGGTTAAATCAGCCCCAAAGCAGAAGAACCAAGGAGATTTTCTGTCCTGTTCTTCAAGAACTCCTAAAACAAAATAAAATCAAGTCTTTAAAAACGCAGGTCATGCACAAGCAAAACTTTAGAAACAGCCAGGGCCTCTGTCTGGTTGTGGCAAGAAGGAGACTTCTTTCTTGATTTTGGAAGAAGTCCCACAGACCCTAACCATAGAGAGAAAGGAAAATGTTTACAGCAGGAGAAGGAAGGAAAAAGGGAGCTGTGCGTTTGGGTGGCTTATTAATGCAAAGCCTCGATGCCACCCTGACTTTCCCTGCAGCCTTTACTGCCACTGGCAGGAACTTGTAAGGAGTTGCACGCAGTTCATCGGTTTACTCCTGGATTAAATTTAGATCTCTCCTTCCTCCGACGATGGGATTGAAAGAGATTTATAATAATTTTTCAATCTTAACTGGAAACATTTGCATACTACAACTAAGTTATACCTAAGGGGCGTATTCATGCTACTATTACAGGGAGATAGACATTTAAAACGGGATTTCTAATAAAGAATTTTGAAAACTTGTGTCCGTGTTTTTTCTTGGGGTTGTTCTGATGAGAGAAACAAAAAGGGGTTTTGAGCGTGAGGGAGGGTGGGGGCGCACGCCTAACGTGCTCCGTGCTGTACGGTCTCGGTCTGCCCGTGGTACACGCGACAAGGGACTCCTCCGTGGGAGTTTTCAAAGCAGGAATCCCGCGGCCACCCTTCAGGGGTGCCTTAATGTGCCTCTCCATCCTATCGGGGTTGGGATAGATGACCGCTGGGGTCCCCTTTAACTTGACAGTCTGCGACTGGGGTCTCAGTCCTCAGCATCCAAAAGACCTAAAACCAGATGGAGAGAAGCTAGCTCTGGAGCATGCGGAGAGTGCAAATTAGAAAAAGCATCTGTGATGTTTGAGATGTAACGATGTAGTAGTGCTTTCTAACTTAGATTTTCTGCTGCAGACGAAATAAAAAATGGCTGCCGAAGGCTCCCAGTTTTAATGCCTGGGGGAGGTAAATCCTCCTTGGGCCCAGCAAGACCAGTTAAGGGGACAGAGGTTTGCTGGAGCCACTGGGAGCAGGAGAGGCGTTGCAGGGCCCGAAAGGGGCAAATCCTTTTCCCAGCCCTTATAATTCAGTCCTCCTTAACTGGGAAGACTCTGAGAAGCGAGGAGGCCCTTCACGGGTCCAGCTTAGCTCCCAACACCCGTAGTTCTCAGGATTATATCCTATTATGCCTTAATATGTTTTAAATCGATGTGTTGGGAGGGACCACTGGAGGAGTCCATAGGGAGGCCCTTCATGGGGTGACTTCAGCTGTCTCCCAAGTTACTTTCTCTGGCAGGCGTAGCTTGGCATCGTGCTTCCCGGGAGGCCCTAGCTACAGATAGTTCTCATTATTAGACTTGATTGTCGCTTGTTTAAAGAACGTAATTCTTGGGGGATCGCAGCTGCATGGGAGGTTTGGTAATCCAGTCCTCCCTGATCCCTTTATGGGGTCTCAGCCTAGCTTCGGGGGGCCTTCAAGGTCTCCCAAGCCTCGCCAGGGCGGGGCGATCAGATAGAGGTTTCCCCAGCAGCTGGGCTTACAGTAGTATTGAAGTGACACAGGATTGGAACTCAGTTCCCTGAAAGTAACGAGATAGCCCGAGGGGAACTGTTTCACTGCCATGGAAGCCCTTTCGGTGAATGCAGCCCCCCCGAGAAACCTGGATCTCTCTCCATAGGTCTGGCACTGGGTTTCAGTTTGGGAAGGTTCCTCAATCTAGCTGTTTTTCCTTCCAATCCTCCTCTCCATTTTTTTCCTCCAAAACATCTACTTCCAGCTTTGGGAATGGGGGACCGGGAAGGGGGAAATGCTCTGCTTCCTCTTCTGGGGGCCGCCTCTCCTTCAGCCCCCTTCCCTCCCTCCCTCTCTCTGCACAGAGACCCTCCCCTTTGCCCTACGCTGAATGCGGGGGGTCCTTCTCGGGAGGGGGCGGCGGGGGTCACGCCGAGGGGGGAGCGGGATAATGGTCCCCTGGGGGTGATGGGCGGTGTTGTGGGGCCCCGCGGTCTCGCTCCCAGTGTCGATCGGGGGACGGGCTCGGCGTCAGGGTTTGTGGCGGCCTCTCCCCCCCCGGTACGGCCGTCCGGACTACGCTTTCCCTTCGGGGGCCCGCCACCCTTCCGGGCGGGGGTCTCTCTGGGGGCGAGGAAACGCCGGGGGGTCCAGAGTCTGAGGGGGGCGGGATTCCCCTCCGGAACCGGTCGGAGTTCCTCGATGCCGCCTCGGCCCGGTCTCAGCCGAAATCTGCAGGGGGCAACCGCTGTTGGGTTGTGTGTGTCTCTTGTCGTTCTGCCTGGCCGCGAGTGGGTTGTGGTGCCGGTCTGGCGTGTGAGTGCTGTCATTTGGGGCGTGTGTGTTTAGAGGTCTTTTGCTTAGTCGTTTGCAGCGTCAGGGATCCGGTGGGGCGTTTCAGGGGGCAGCGTTAAGGTGTGTAGGTCCGTGCGGGAATTGCTGGCTTTG
The DNA here is from genome assembly GCA_030412105.1 of Cyclura pinguis. Classification (NCBI taxonomy): domain Eukaryota; kingdom Metazoa; phylum Chordata; class Lepidosauria; order Squamata; family Iguanidae; genus Cyclura; species Cyclura pinguis. The sequence continues at coordinate 18,038,893 of CM059613.1, read as the reverse complement.
TGATGGTGTGTTGTACTTAGATATCTGTTGCGTGTGTCTGTTGTGGTGCGAAGAACGTGGACTTCTTTAATAACATTGATAATAACAATAAAAACGAAATAACGGAATAGTAACCGTATTAATAACAATCTGGGTTACCCCCCTCTCCTCAGGGCTTGAGGTGGGGTACGAGAGAGTTTAAAACACAATGAAAACACATGCTTGAAATACACTGAAATACACCAAAAACGCAAAACTTTTAAAATGCAAACATATAAATAAAATCATAAACTTAAAAACACATCAAAATGTGTGTGTGTGTGTGTGTGTGTGTGTGTGTGGATTGTTTGCGTGGGTTGTTCCAGGCGGAGGTTGGTGTGTTTCTGAGTCTTGTAGGATTTCTGTTAGGAGTGAGCTCAGGGCCCCGGTTGCCGCCCGCAGCTCCCGGCAGGGACCGGACCTAGGCGGCATCGAGGACCCCCTCTCAGGCTCCGGGCCCCCGGCCTTTCCCCGCCCACGGAGGCCCCCTCGCCCTGAACGGCCGCGTGCCGACAAATGGAAACCGTGCCCGGCGTGGCGGTGCGGGAGGGAGAGCCCGCGGCAACCCCCCACACCGACTCTGCCCCCTCATCCACCCAGGGAGCGACACCGCGGGTCCCCGGAACACCGTCCATCGCGCCAGGGGGGCGTTTACCCGCTCCCCCTCCAGCGTGACCCACGCCGTCCCCCGCCTGGAACGCCCCTCCGCGTCCCGCGTCGGGCAAACGGGACGGTCCCCGCGCAGAAGGGGGATGGGACGGAAGTCCGGCTGCCTTTGGGGGTCCCCTCCGGAAGGGCCCCGTAAGGGGGCGGCGCCCCAGAACGGTTAGCAGAGCATTTCGCCCTTCCCGGTCCGTCATTCTCTAAACTGGAATTACATGTTCTAGAGGAACGAAATGGGGAGGGAGATGGGAAGGCTAAACAGCTGGTTGGGGGGCGGTCTCTAATTGGGATCCGTGAGCAGAGGTATGGAGAGGGATGGGGGTTTCCTGGGGGGTGCATTCACTCCCGGGGGTTCCGTCGTAGTTCCGGGGGGGGGTTGGAGACCGCTGGCCGGCCGTAAGCCTGAAGGCTTCAGCGGGGAACCCGGGAGGAGGGTGGCGCTCGGCCTTTGAGCCCCTGGGGTGCCCGGGAGGCTGCTCCGCTCCGTAACCGGAGGAAGGGAGCCGTCTTTCCCTCAGGCATGGCTCCCTGTCTCGGGGGAGCTCCCTACAGGGCCTGGGGGGGTCTCCCGAGGCATTTCGCACCCAGTAATAAATCCCCCCCACAGGACCCCACCTGTAGACGTGGCTGGGGCGCTCCGAGCGACGTAGTAGGAGCAGAGGCTCAGGAGCTGTGGCATCCCCCCGCCCCACATTGCCTGTAACACGGTGCAGCCGGACTGTACAGCACAAGCCCCCGTAATATGTAGGCTAAGGAATAGGCTTGCCCCCTTATTACTTAGTAAAGGCAGAGTATAGAAAGGCAGGGCTTTTCCGGACACCTTGGGGAAACCAAGCAGACCTCTGGATCTGGGCACAGGAACTCTTTGGACCTGGGGAGGTGGCCCTGGCCCGTCATAGGGATGTCCCTTGTGGCCCACGCGGGACTTCACGTCTCGCAGAGGTCCCGTTCCGGCGGGAGACCCCATTTTTCGTGGGCGGGACGGTGCTTCACGCGCCCGGCGCTTAACGCTCCCCGAGTATCGAGCCGGAGAGCTCTCCTCCTGTCTCGGGAAGCCTCCTCCTTCAGAAGAGCTTCTGAGCCCTTGGCTAGAAACCCTTTTGGCCCCCAGGTCGGCGTCAGAATCTCCCAGGCTTTTGTAGCTTCTGGACGCTGGGAGAGGCTGTCTTGATTCCTCAGGTGATTTTGAGGTTTCGTTTAAAAGGCCGGCCGCCATTTACCGCCGCGTGGCTCCCCTGCCCTCCATTTTGTCCTTCCAGAATCCCATCCAGTTTTAGGTCAGGCTGAGAGGAGGGCAGCCCAAGCTCGGCCGTTCCCTGTCTCAGCGGGGCGTAGATGGACCACTGGCCGGGAGACCCCCTCCCCACTGGAGAGCTCTCTTCTAGTTTAGAAATTCTGTTGGAGGGCAGGAGGTAGAAATAGGTCCCGGGATCTCGGGGGCCTCTGCCCGTGTTTCCTTGGCCCCTTCACGTGCCAGGCGCCCCCCATCCCACCCTTGCCCCCCAAGGCTTTTCTCTTGCCGCTGCTCTCAGTGCATTTCCTACTTGTTTTTAATCCTGTCTCTCCCTTTCAGCCATGCTTTCCCATTGCTTTGAGTGGCCTTCAATGTTTTTGTTTTCTTCCCATGTTTTAACTGTGCGGGGAACTGTTTTTTGGGGCAGGGGGTTCAGTTTCCTTGCAGTGGAGGGGGCGTCATGAAGTTTGACTTTTAGGCGTGTGTCAAGAGTAACAGCGGAAACAGCGTTCTGGCGAGGCAGGTAAGACTCTGACTGCCGTGGAAGCAACGAGAAAGCCGTGCAAAAATTGCATAGGAAAATGAATGTCGGAGGGGGGAGGAATGTAGAAGACCGCATAGAGCAAATGCAGAGATGTTGAGAGATCCCCCAACACATCTCTGCTGCCTTAATCGAAGAGCCAAATTTGCCTCCTAAGTTAATGGCTCTGAAATGGAAGAGGATTTCTTGGCCACCCTTCAGGGGTGAGTTAGAGGGATTTCTGTCCTGCCGAGGTTCGGCTAGATGACCCCTGGGGTCCCTTTGAACTTAATTGTCTGTGAATAGGATCTAAGACACCAGCACCCCAGAAAGCTAAAATAATGAGAATAAGTATCTCTGGAGAGTACACAGAGTGCAAAATAGTGATTGTAAGTGTTACAGTGTGATGTGATAGTCAAAACGTCTTTTGTGGCTGGTATATAGCGCTGTAGTGGCCCTTTTTAATTTTGATTTTCTGCAGCACCCAGGATGAAAACGGCCGCTAAAGGCTCCCAGGTTCTCTTCCTGCAGGAGGTAAATCCTCCTTAGGCCCAGCAAGACCAGTTAAGGGGACAGAAGTTTGCTGGGCCCACTGGGAGCAGGACAGGCGTTGTCAGGTCCGAAAGGGGGAAGTCCTTTTCCCAGCCCTTATAATCCGGTTTTCCTTAACTGGGAAGACTCTGAGAAGCGAGGAGGTCATTTATGGGTCTAGCTTTGCTTCATGTATCAATAATTCTTAACCTTATATCGTATTATGACTTGGTATGCTTTAAAAACATTGTTTTTCTCCCAGGTTAGCATAGCGTGGCATCCTCATTCTTGGGAGGCCTCACCTTCAAATAGTTCTCATTATTAAACGCATAATTCCTGGGGGGTCCCAGCTGCATGGGGGTTCTGGTAATCCAGTCCTACCGGATCCGTTTATGGGGAGAGGGGGGGCCTTCGAGGTCTCTCTGGTCCTCAGGCCACGCAGATTGTGACCAGGGACCCAAGCCTCACTAGAATATGGCGGTCAGATAGAAATTTCCCCAGTAGCTGGGCTTATAGTAGTATTGAGGTGACACGGGATTAGAACTCGGTTCTCTCCAAGTAATTTCTTTGTCCTGGGGAAACTGTTTTGCTGTTTAAATTTAGGAGCCGTTAATTTAAGAGGCAAAGCTCTGGAGGTCTGTTGGGGAAACTGCAGGCTTGCGGGCCAAACATTCTGAGAAGTAAATGCAAAATGTGCCTACACCACAAGGTTGAGATGAAAATAAGCTTTTGATTTATCAGCTTGATGTGGGAAAATGGGATTCAGGTAATCATGTTTCAGAAGGCAAGGGATAATGTAACATAAACAAAGGGAATGTGTTGCAATGTAAAGTAAAGAAAATGTAACGCAAAAGAATGTGATATAAACAAAGAAAGACGGGACAAAATGTTCCAAATGAGGGTGGGTTGGGTTTGAAATGGGCTTTAAAAGAGAAATTTGGGGAATGCGTTTCTGAAGGGATGACACCAGGACAAAATGTTTGTGAAATTCCAGTACGTAAACGCGGGATGTGGGCTGGGAGGGACCGGCCGAGGGGGGAAGGCTCGTGGCTGCGACTCCTGTGAAAAGGGCTGCGTTTCTGATCGGCCGTCATTGGAAAAGGCCAGAAATTAAGCCCCAGAGGTCCTTCTGGCTTTGCACAGACCCACAGGGAGGCCCCACCTGGAGAACAGTGTAGAGTTTTCTGTATTTCAAAAGGATGTTGGGGAGAAGGAAAAGCTGGAGGAAAGGGCCACCAAAGGGACCGCACCGTCCGGGTCCTTTGAGGTTAGGGAAAAGTGGAGGAAGGGGTGACGGGTTAATTCTTGAACCCCCTGAGATTGATCCCTGAAAGTGAAGGGTGGAAGATAACAGTAAGGCCCCAGGTCCCCCCCCCCCCGGATTTAGGGATGGTTGCCAGGTTGTGTGCCTTTAAATGGCCCTGGCTCAGTTCCTTCAGGAGGGCACAGCAGCGGCCGCCGCTGAACCCCACGGCTTGGAGGTTCGTCTGTCCTAAAATCAGGAAGGAAGAAAGAAGGCAGCTCTATTTGGGTGGCCTATTAAGATAAAGTCTTTGAACCCCACGGGCTCTTTCTGCAGCACCTCCTGGTGTGCTCCTGAGGAATTCCTCTTACTCAGAGCTTCTCCTTTGATTTATGAGCCTCTAACCATGGCCAGAGAATTAAAAAATATAGTTTTCTATGTGCGAAAGAGACAGAGGGGAGATGCATAACACTTTTGTCTGCAATGCAGTCTTTCTCCCACGTTAAGCCCGGTCCGTTCCCCCAGAAGACTGCTGGCTTCGCAGGTGGCGGAGTCTCCTTCATTGGGGATTTCCGGGCCAAAGTTTATTCAGGGCCGCCCGTCAGGAGTGGCGTAATCTGGATTCCCGTCCAGACAGCAGGTTGGACTAGGGGGCCCTCGGAATCCCAGAGGAAGGACTGGAACACGTGGCCAAGTGGGGGTCCTTCTCTTTAGCTCGGAAGTGAGGGGCCCCCATTCAGTGTTAGATGAGGCTGAGAGAGAGTGACCAGCCCAGGGCCACCCCGTGAGTCTTCATGGCTCAGCAGCAGCAGCAAAGAGTCTTCTGGCACTTGATAACCCTCGCGCCCCTCTGGGATCTCTTCCCTTCGGGATGCGTACTTGGAGGGCAGCAGGGAGAACAGAGTGGAGCCTTCCAGTTGGGGTCTCTGTAACGTTTGACTGCCGTCCCAGGATCCTTTTCTCATGTGCAGTTTCTGGCCGGTTCCTCCTCACCCCTCCACCTGTGGATGTGACCGTTTTGTTCTCATTTTATTTGTAGCTCACATTCCTGTAATTCACACCACACAGTTTGCTTTAGGCTTTCTAATCGCTTAGCATTGTCTTAAATGATTTCTTCACACTTCACACTCTTGCTTAGTACGGAAATGTTTTTAAGATTGCTGGGGGGGGTCTCTCCTTTGGCAGGTGGGACATCACGAATTTTCACTACAGTCAGGTACGTTCCTACCAAACAAGGAAAGCACAAAAGGTCTTGTCCCAAACGTGACAAGCGTGACAGTTGTCGAAACGACTTGAGTAAGAATTTTATTCTCGTGAAAGTGATGGCACGTTAATAAAACATTGGAACAAAATTCAGTACAGAGAGGGAACGATGCACACGTCGAAGAAAAGGGCAAAAGCAAGAGAGATCCGGTTAAGCAAATGCAAAAAGGTCTCTCAGTCGATCCCTTTCTCCACTAAAGTACTTTAAGAGCCAAAGGCGTGGAGGTTCGTTAGAGAAGACACAGGATCGCAGACAAAACGCTCGGAGAAGCAAACATAAAACAGGTCTGTTTCGGAGGCCTGGGGTGGAGAGAGGACTAGGGGCAGGTCCTGAATGTCGGGATGTCTGCTGAGGGGGTAAACTTTGTCCTGGAAGAAGATATTTTTGACAAGTGAGAATCACCCAGGATGTCCCCCTGCCAAAGGCTTTCCCCAAAGCGGGGGAATGAGCTTTCAGAGGGTGGGTCAAAATTCAGGGGAGGGGGAGAGGAAAGCGGGGATTTTGGGGCAAAAACATCACTGCCGGACCTGTCAGCCCGCGAAGGAGGGACCTGGGGATCAAGGTTGGTATCTGTATGGAAAATGTAAGACCATGTGTGTCAATCGTGTTCTGTAAAACGAAGGAGGGAGGAATTCCCAAGCGAGGCATAATGGGAAAAGGGATCGGAAGTAAAAGCTCCAATTCCACGTTGTATTTGCAGAGCTCCAGGGCACGACCCTGTCTGGAACGGGGGTGGGTTTGTAGTCACTGCATTTAGAAAGGACAGTGGAGAGGTGGGGAGGTTGCAGAGAAGGGGAGCCTAAATGGCTGTCGTAGGAGGGGAAGATCTTTTTGCCAGCCATTGCAGCTCAGTCTTCCTTAACTGGGAACACCCTGGAAACGAGATGAGTCCATAGGAAGACCGTTTGTAGATTTAGATATGGGTACCACTATTTCTAGGTATTATGCCTTCCTGTGGTTTAATGCATTTTTTTAAAAAAAATTCCTACGGGGTCCCAGCTGCGTGGGAGTTCTGGTACTGCAGTCCTCCCTGATCCCTTTATGGGGTCTCAGAGCAGCGTCGGGGGGCCTTCGAGGCCTCCCTGGTCGCGAAGCCACGCAGATTGAGGGCAGGGACCCCAGCCTCGCCAGAAGGGGGCAGGACGAGAAGAGGTTTGTCCAGCAGCTGGGCTCTGAGTTGTATTGAGGTAAAGCGGGATTAGAACTCAGGTCCCTGCAACTAGTAAGCTAGCCTGAGAGGAACTGTTCCACTGCTATGGGAGCTCTCCCTCTCTTGAGGAACGCAGCCCCCCAAGAAACCTTTCTTTGTGTTCATCACTCTGCCATTGTGTGTGAGTTTGGGAGGGATCCTCAATCTAGCTGTTTTTCCTTCCAGTCCTCCTTTCCCGCTTTTTCCTCCTAAACGTCTACTTCAGGTTTGGGGAGGGGCGGCCAGTAGGGGGAAACGCTCTCCAGAACCGGAGGGAGCTCCTCGGTGTCGCGTTGTTCTGTTCTCAGCCGGGAACTGCAGGTGGCAACCAGGGGTCGTGTGTAGTTGTGCTTTTTTTCTGCCAGGGGATGGGTGGTTTGTGGTGCCAGTCTTGCCGTGTGGATTTTTGCTGCTTTGCACAAGTGTTGTAATTGGAGGTGTGCGTGGCGAGGGCTCTCTTGCATATTTGCTTGAAGCGTCAGGGATTTTACAGGCGTTTCAGAGGAGAAGCTGAAGGTGTGTAGGTCTGTGCAGGAAGTGCTGGTTTTCTGATATTGTGCTGTATTTAGAAGTTTGCGCCTGTGTCTGGTGTGGTGTGACGAATGTGAAGCAGCTTATTAATATTTGCAGCAACAACATAGTAACAACCACAGTACTAAAAACAGCAAGCATTACCCCCCTCTCCTCAAGGCTTGAGGCGGGGTACAACGGAAATTAAAATGCAATTAAATACGTGATTAAAACACATTAAAATATGTTAAAAACATAGAACACTCTAAAAACAAACATATAATTAAAATCATAATAAAAAACACATTAAAATGAATGCGTGGATTGTTTGAGCGGTCGCTCGAGGCTGAGGTCGGTGTGATTGTGAGTCTTGTGGGATTTCTGTTAGGAGCGAACTCAGGGCCTGGTTGCCACCCACATCTCCCGGCTGAGACCAGACCGAGGCGGCATCGGGGAGATCCAACCGGTTCCGGAGGGGAATCCCGCCCTCTCTGCTAGGGTGGGTTCGAGACCACTAGCTGGGTAATGTTTTTAATGTAGTTAATGCATCATTGTTGTTCGTCACCACAATCCATGTGGAGAGGCGGGATAAAAATAAATTTTATTATTATTATTATTATTATTATTATTAGCCACAAAGCGCCAGTGGGGAACCCAGGAGGAGGGTAACACTTGGCCCTTGAACCCCTGGGGTACCCGGGAGGATGCTCCACTCTGTAATCAGAGTTAGGGAGCCGTCTTTCCCTCAGGCATGGTTCCCTGTCTCAAGGGAGCTCCCTACAGGCTGGAGTGGTTCTCCCGAGGCATTTAGCACGCAGTAATAGACTCCCACCCCCCCGAACTTGTAGACGCGGGTGGGGCATTGCAAGCCAGGTATGAGGAGGAAAGGCTCAGTAGTTCTAGCACCCCCCTCCCTACGTTGCCTGTAACACGGTGCAGCTGGGATGTTCAGCAGAAGTCCCCTTAATTTGTAGGCTAATTATTGGATTTACCCCTTTTCATTTACGTGAGGCAGAGTGTAGGAAAGCATGGCTCTTTTCTACTCTGCCTGATCCTCTCAGACCCCGGGAGGAAGGCCAGGCAGAGAGGGAGGGAGGCACGCGGTGGCCCTTTGGGGAGCAGAGGGACAAGCGGCCATTACGGCCCAGCGGAGGGGACTTCTGCTTATATATCTGCTCTAAGGGCTTCATACCACACGGGGTTCAGTATTCCAGACAGGGTCCGTACCGCATTTGGGCTCAAATCCGGAGACGTTTCTCACGTTCTGGTCCGAGGCCGGGAATTCCTCCCTCCACACGTGTGTACCTGAGAATTTTGCTGATGTAAGAGTGCTCAGTTCTATTTTCATTGTTTCAGGAAGGTTTTCAAACTGTGTAAGATTATTTTTACTGTGTTCCCTTCTACTTCTATTTGGAAACATAGGAATAATTAAAAATGACTGTTTTTAGGGTGTTGCCCTTACTCCCAGGGGTTCCATTGCAGCGAAATCTGTGGGTACACCCCACCTCGTAGCTAGTAATGATGGAGGCTTCATGCCTTCCCAGGAGATCTCTGCGCATTAGTAAAACATAAATTTAGGGGTACGCTCCCTCCATTTCTAGGAGTCAGAAAGGCTTCATGCCTCCCCCAGAGACCTCAGCCCTTAAATAGAGGAGATAGAAATAGAGGGGTACCCTCTCCCTGTAGCTGGGAATGACGGAGGGTTCATGCCTTCCCTGGAGATCTCTGTGCATTAATAGAATAGAAATTTAGGGATATACTCCCCCCATTTCTAGGAATTAGGCAGGCTTCATTCCTCCCCCGGAAATTTCTTCCTATTAATAGAGAGGAGAGAAATATAGGGGTATCCTCTCCATGTAGCTCGGAGAGATAGAGGCTTCGTGCCTTCCGTGGAGATCTGTGCGTTAATAGAATAGAAATCTAGGGCTACGATCCCCCCATTTGTAGCAGTTAGAGAGGCTTCATTCCTCCCCCAGAGATCTCTGCCCATTCATAGGGGGGAGAGAAACATCGGGGTACCCTCTCCCCGAGCTAAGATTGATAGAGGCTTCATGCCTCCCCCAGAGATCTATCCCCGTGAATAGAGGGGAGAGAAATATAGGGGTACCCTCTCCGCTTGTCTGGGAATGATATTGGCTTCATGCCTTCCCTGGAGATCTCTGTGCAGTAATGGTATAGAAATCTAGGGGTACCCTCCCCCCATTTCTCGTAGTGAGAGTGGCTTCATGCCTTCCGCAGAGATCTCTGCCCATAAATACGGGGGGTAGAAACATATAGGGGTACCCTTCCCCCATTCCTAGGAATCATAGAGGCTTCATGCCTTTTTTCGTGATCTCTGTGTTGTAGTAGAATAGAAATCTAGGGGTACACTATCCCCATTTCTATGAGTGAGAGAGGCTTCATGCCTCCCCCAGAGATCTCTGTGCATCAATAGGGGGGAGAGAAACATAGGGGTACCCTCTCCTTGTAGCTAGGAATGATAGAGGCTTCATGCCTCCCCCTGAGATCTCTCCCCATGAATAGAGGGGAGACAAATATAGGGTTATCCTTTCCTCGTAGCTAGGAATGATAGAGGCTTCATGCCTTCCTTGGAGATCTCTCTGCATTAATGGAACAGAAATCTAGGGGTACACTCCCCCCATTTCTAGGAGTGAGAGAGGCTTCATGCCTCCCCAAGAGATCTCTGCCCATTAATAGGGGGGAGAGGAACATAGGGGTACCCTGTCCCTATTTCTAGTAGTGAGAGAGGCTTCATGCCTTCCACAGAGTTCTCTGCCCTTGAATAGAGGGGAGAGAAATATAGGGGTACACTCTCTCCGTAGGTAGGAATGATAGAGGCTTCATGCCTTCCCTGGAGATCTCTGTGCATTCGTAGAATAGCAATCTAGGGGTACACTCCCCCTTTTTCTAGTAGTGATATAGGATTCATGCCTCCCCCAGAGATCTCTGCCCATAAATAGAGGGGATAGAAATATAGGGGTAGCCTCTCCCCATTCCTAGGAATCATTGAGGCTTCATACCTTCTCTCGAGATCTCTGTGCTTTAATACAATAGAAATCTAGGAGTACATTCCCGCCATTTCTAGGAGTGAGAGAGGCTTCATGCCTCCGCAGAGATCTTTGCCCATTAATAGGGGGGAGAGAAACACAGGGGTACCCTCTCCCCTTATCTAGGAATGATAGTGGCTTCATGTCTTCCCTGGAGATCTCTGTGCATTAATAGAATAGAAATCTAGGGGTACCCTCCCCCTATTTCTTGTAGTGAGAGTGGCTTCATGCCTTCTGCAGAGATCTCTGCCCATAAATACAGGGGATAGAAATATATAGGGGTACCCTTTCCCCATTCCTAATAATCATAGAGGCTTCATGCCTTTTTTCATGATCTCTGTGCGTTAATAGAATAGAAACCTAGGGGTACTCCCCGCACATTTCTTGTAGTGAGAGTGGCTTTATGCCTTCTGCAGTGATCTCTGCTCGTAAATACAGGGGATAGAAATATATAGGGGTACCCTTTCCCCTTTTCTTGGAATCATAGAGGCTTCATGCCTTTTTTCGTGATCTCTGTGCGTTAATAGAATAGAAATCTAGGGGTACACTCCCCCCATTTCTAGTAGTGAGAGAGGCTTCATGCCTTCCACAGAGATCTCTGCGCATGAATAGAGGGGAGAGAAACATAGGGGTACCCTCTCTCCTTAGCTAGGAATGATAGAGGCTTCATGCCTTCCCTGGAGATCTCTGTCCATCAATAGAATTGAAATGTAGGGGTACACTCTCCCCATTTCTTGTAGTGAGAGAGGCTTCATGCCTTCCTCAGAGATCTCTGCCCCTTAATAGAGGGGAGAGAAATAGGGGTACCCTCTCTCCCTAGCTAGGAATGATAGAGGCTTCATGCCTTCCCTGGAGATCCCTGTGAATTCATATAATAGAAATCTAGGGGTACACTCCCCCCATTTGTAGGAGTTAGAGAGGCTTCATGCCTCCCCCAGATATCTCTGCCCTTTCATAGGGGGGAGAGAAACATCGGGGTACCCTCTCCCCAAGCTAGGAATGATAGAGGCTTCGTGCCTCCCCCAGAGGTCTCTCCCCATCAATAGAGGAGACAAAAATATAGGGGTATATTTTCCCCGTAGCTAGGAATGATAGAGGCTTCATGCCTTCCCTGGAGATCTCTGTGTATTAATAGAATAGAAACCTAGGGGTACACTCCCCCCATTTTTAGGAGTGAGAGAGGCTTCATGCCTCCCCCAGAGATCTCTGCCCATGAATAGAGAAGAGAGAAAAATAGGGGTACCCTCTCCGCTTAGCTAGGAATGATAGAGGCTTCATGCCTTTCGTGGAGATCTCTGTGCATTAGTACAACAGAAACACAGTGGTACACTCCCCCCCATTTCTAGGACTGAGAGTGGCTTCATGCCTTCTGCAGAGATCTCTGCCCATAAATAGGGGGGAGAGGAACATAGGGGTACCCTCTCCCCATTTCTAGTAGTGAGAGAGGCTTCATGCCTTCCACAGAGATCTCTGCCCATGAATAGAGGAGAGAGAAATATAGGGGTACACTCTCTCCGTAGGTAGTAATGATAGAGGCTTCATGCCTTCCCTGGAGATCTCTGTGCATTCGTAGAATAGCAATCTAGGGGTACACTCCCCCTTTTTCTAGTAGTGATATAGGATTCATGCCTCCCCCAGAGATGTCTGCCGAGAAATAGAGGGGATAGAAACAGAGGGGTAGCCTCTCCCCATTCCTAGGAATCATTGAGGCTTCATGCCTTCTCTCGAGATCTCTGTGCTTTAATACAATAGAAATCTAGGAGTACATTCCCCCCATTTCTAGGAGTGAGAGAGGCTTCATGCCTCCGCAGAGATCTTTGCCCATTAATAGGGGGGAGAGAAACACAGGGGTACCCTCTCCCCTTATCTAGGAATGATAGTGGCTTCATGCCTTTTTTCGTGATCTCTGTCCGTTAATAGAATAGAAATCTAGGGGTACCCTCCCCCTATTTCTTGTAGTGAGAGTGGCTTCATGCCTTCTGCAGAGACCTCTGCCCATAAATACAGGGGATAGAAATATATAGGGGTACCCTTTTTCCATTCCTAATAATCATAGAGGCTTCATGCCTTTTTTCGTGATCTCTGTGCGTTAATGGAATAGAAACCTAGGGGTACACTCCCCCTTTTCCAGGAGTTAGAAAGGCTTCATGCCTCCCCCAGAGATATCTGCCCATTAATATAGGGGACAGAAATATAGTGGTACCCTTTCCCTATGGCTAGGATTAAGAGAGACTTCATGCCTCCCCCGGAGATCTCTGCGCATGAATAGAGGCGACAGAAATATTAGGGTACCCTCTCCCTGGAGCTATAAGTTAGAGAGGATTCATGCCTTCCCTTTAGATCTCTGTGCATTAATAGAATAGAAATCCAGGGGTACACTCCCCCCAGTTCTCGGACTGAGAGAGGCTTCATGTCTCTCCCAGAGGTCTCTCCCCATGAATAGAGGGAATAGAAGTATAGGGGTACCCTGTCCCTGTGGCTAGGATTAAGAGAGGCTTCATGCCTCCCCCAGAGATCTCTGCCGATTAATAGAGGGGATAGAAATGTTGGGGTACCCTCTCCCTGTAGCTAGGAATGATAGAGGCTTCATGCCTTCCCTAGAGATCTCTGTGTATTAATAGAATAGAAATCCAGGGGTGCACTCCCCCCCACCTTTCTAGGGGTTCATGCTTTCCCTAGAGATCTGTGTCCATTGATAGATCGGATAGAAATCTTGGGGTAGATTCCCTCTCCTATACCTAGAAGTGATTCAGGCTTTAGGGCTTCCCCACAGATTTCTCTCTTTTAATATATTTTTCCCAGTGGATTGTAAAGATGGACTTTAATCTCAAACCGGACATATTCCTTATCAGACTGTGTGATGCGGGACTGGAGGAGACCCTCCAATGACTATTTATTTCTCTTATTGGGAGACTTTTCCCTGCGTGACGACGGAGGAACCCAGAATTACCTTTCGTGGGAGAGCGATGGCTCAAATGGACGGAACTGGCATAAACGGACAAAACTGACTCTCTTGGGAAGAAGACGGACTTTGGCGCCTTTCCTCGAAGGACTCGAGAACCTCACCGATTTTTTGTGGGAGCGGAACTGTTAATGTTGGGTTTGATGTAAAGCCGGGATGGGACATTATTAGAAGGGAATTCGTTTAATACTCGCTCAGTGCGCATCCTGGTGTGTAAACGAGGGGGACCATCCGCCTTTCTGACCCGCTTTTCTTTCTTTTTCTGTGCCCGAAACGCTCCTGCCGCCGTCTTCTCCGCCTACCGAGAGGGAATCCTTCGCCTGGAGGGGCCGGGAAGCGAGCGCGGTTCCTCCTGCGTGCAGAGCGTTCCTTCAGCCTTATCCAGGTATTCAGGCTTTAGACGCTTGAAAAGCAGAAGAGAAAATGTTTCTGGGACCATTTTAACTGAGGCTTTCCTGTGTTTATTCTGCAGTAGAGAGATCAGTTGGGAGGGAAGAAGCCTCTGTGCCTTTTCCGGTCGCGTCGGTGTAGGAGGCTGCGTAGAACGTCTGCAGAATGACTTTCCGCTTGCAACGCGTTAGCATAGAGAATTCTTGCACGTGCATTTATCTAGAAACGTTTTGAATTAAACTCTTTGAAAACAGCCATGTGTGTTATTTCTCTGGGAGATGCTTCCTTAATCCATGTAAATGTGTACCTTTCCTAAAAAGATAAAAATCGCATCCTTGGATCCCGATAGCTGGACCTTAAGGTGCTGGACACCCTCCGGCCCTTCCTCTGCCCCTCTCCCGCTTGCTCCGAATCCTGAGATGCCCACGGGGTTCCTCCGGAGGGACCAGGAGGTTCGAGAGATTTCCTCTGGGCTCCCAAAAGACGGCCTCTCTTTTAGCAGCCTGGAAAGTTCAGTTTGGGAGGCAGGAGGGGGAAGGAGGAACATCAGCCATAGTTTCTACACCTAGTTTTTCTTTTTTTGTTTCACGTCCCACCTTTGCATTCGTATGTGGCCCAAGCGGCTTCCAAATAATCTCAAACAGAAATAAGATTTTACAAAACTTGGGGAAGCAGGCATTTCTATTCCACAATCAAGTTGTGATGAACCCTCGAAAGCACATTTAAAACTTTAAACGACAAAGGAGTGGTGGTACCGTTTGCCAGGACACTCTTGCCTTCTGATTTTGGAAGGTTCTGTCTGAATGAAATGCTCTTCCTTTGGTAGACCCTCCCGGAACCAGAGGAGTCCGCCTGGAGTAACAGGCAGCACTTTGGAGGGTGGGTAGAAAAGGGGGCACAGCCGGGGGGCCCGAAGGACAAAAGTCCTGCACGGGAACCCTCTTCCTGCAAGGCAGTCCCCCAGTTAACAGGAGCCGACTAGCGGGCTGGTGGCCCTGAAATTGGGGTTCCTGCAGGGGTCAAACAGAAGCAGCACAAGTTGAGGGAGGGCGCTTATTTTGAAAACTGCGGGATCTCTTAGAGGGATTATGGTGGCCTCCCTCGCAGGGTTTCATGGTCCCCGTCCTTTCATGGGGGTCTTTAGGTGAAGTTCTGAGGGTTTGAATCCATGCTTGGCCATGGAAACCCACCAGCTGACCTTTTGCAAGTCACTCACTCTCAGAGGATTGCAGGAGAAGAACCCCTCTGACCCAATCTTGGCACAAGGTGGGCTGTGGGCCTCATTGGGGGGCACTTTAGCTTTGGGCCACCACCTCGTAGCTGGTTGCGGTTGGGCTCGATGCCCTCTGGAGGACCCTTTAATCTTTGTTTTTATTTCTACTTCCAAAGAAGGGGGATTCTTTTTATTTTTTTTTAAATGTATTTGCATTCTGTTTGTTCAGTCCAAAGGGCCCACTCGGGCGGGCGGGCGCATTTCTCATTCTCTTTTCTGGGACTCCAGTGGCCTACTCTGCAGGGAGGCTGTTTTGCTTCAATGGGGTTGGGTGGCCGAAACTACCATGTTTCAGAGGAGGGTGAGGGGGAGAGAAGGGGAGGAGGTGTCGGGGGGAGAAAAAGCCTCCACGGTCGCCGAAAGCCCCTCGGCGGCCCGAGCGATATGGCGGGGGGGTGAATGGCCCTCTGCCACAGAACGCTTTTCTTCTAGTCAAGGTTTCCGGAGGGAGAGAGACAGAGAACGGACTTCAGTGCGTTGCCCAGAGCGGTCGGGGAAGTCCGCCTCTG
This sequence comes from Cyclura pinguis, assembly GCA_030412105.1. Classification (NCBI taxonomy): domain Eukaryota; kingdom Metazoa; phylum Chordata; class Lepidosauria; order Squamata; family Iguanidae; genus Cyclura; species Cyclura pinguis. The sequence continues at coordinate 18,023,540 of CM059613.1, read as the reverse complement.
CTGGCGCCGCTCGGGAACTTAAGAGTGGGCGTGGCTCTCCACATCCGGAGCCCCGGGGCGGGGCGTGTTCCACGGCGCGGGCGTACTCGGGCCGTGGTGTTGATGGCGCTGGACCAGGCCTTCGGGTAGAAGTCGGTCATATTCCGGCCGGAGGGGGACAGGTCTCCACGTGGTCGGCTCCGACGAAGGGCGACGGGCGGAGGTCTGTCAGGGCCTGGAACGAAAGGAGGAGGGAAGGAGAAAAAGAAGGGGTTCCGAAAGGAGGCAGGGAGGAGGGGGCCTGAAGGGGGGGAGGAGAAATTGGGGGCCGGGAGGGAGGGGGCGATGGGGCCGGACGAGGGGGGTGCAGGGAGAAGAGGGAGCGGGGGTGAGCTGGGGGGGATTGGAGCCGGAGGGAGGGGAGGGGAGGGGGAGAGAGGAGCGGCGATAGAAAGAAGGGCGGTTTCTCCCAGGTATCCAGGGTGGGGGAGAGGGACGGGGGGGCCTTTCCTGGCATTTTGGAGGGGAGAGAGGAAGACGGGGGGCACAGAGGGACAAGAGGGCTGGGGAGCATTTACCAATCTCCAGCTCGGGGCGGAACGGATGCAGCCGTATTAATTCAGGAGGTTTTGGGCACTTCGGGGGCCCTCCCCAAACCCCTTGCAGTCCGAGAAGGAGTGGGCACATCCCTCCCCTGGCCATTAAAATGTACTTTTCTCTGTCTGCAGACCTGGGACTATTTAGTTAGGAAAAGCCAGTAGGTGAGCCCCCGATTTTGCGTGCCAAAAACAGAGAAAGGGAGCTTTTGCTTATTCCTCTGTCTCGTTCAAAGTGGAAACAAGCCTCCCTTGCAGGGTTGTTGTCCAGCCACTCACCCCGACCATTTCCTCCCCCCTCCCCGCGGAAGCAAATCAGGTGTTTGGCCAACAACCCTCCTGCCTGGTAGCCTTCCGGAAGCCACTGGGCTCTTTGGTGTCCTCGTCGCCTCCCCGGAAGACCAGAGGAGGAAGCGGCAGCGAGGAGCTGGGGTCGGGGAGCGTTTGCTCTTCCGGGACCTAGGCCGGCCAGGCAGAGACCCTCAGTGTTGGGTCCCCCCCACCCGGCAACTGCTAGTTTGAGTGGTCAAGAAAAAGGGACGGCCTCCCCTGTATACCTGTGTCTTTCTTTCCTCAGGACAACTTTTTAAATGAACGTGTTAATATCTTGATTTCCAACGAGGGGTATTCCTTTTGCTCTCCTCCGTATGCGTTGCCCGAAAATTTCCTTCCCTTCAACAGTTAAACACACAGCCAAAATTAAGAAAAATTGCACTGTTTATTCAATGCCCTTTCCTGTTGTAGGGGGGGGAGTCCCACCGCCTGTTTCAAAAGAACAGCCGCAAGAGACCTTGAATCCACCCTAGGCCCCTTTCTGGAAGCAGGTGGCGGGGGTTGGACTAGATGGCCTTTCAGGCTGTTTTCAGGACAGAGACTCCTCCAAAGCATTTGGGAATTGCGTGGTCCATTAAAGGGGGCCCACAGCCCACTCCTCCTGCCTGAGCCGGAGAAAATGAGGGTGCATTTTCTGCCCCAGGGAGTCCGGCCAGTGAAGGTTTTGTGGGAAGCAGGGCTGAGAAGCTGCAAATGTGCCTTTTGGTCCTTTGCGATACTGTGTATCCCGGAGGGATGGAGGCATCTCTCCCACCCTCCTCTCTCCTGGTAAAATGTGGCCTTAAAGTTCTCCGTCCACATTACACGTCCATGTCCATCCAGCACAGAGGACTCGGGGGGGGGGGGCAAGGGTCCTGTCCCCTTCTACTGGGGCTGATCCGGGTCTCCTACAGCAACCAGGGGGTCTTCGGGAAGCGGGTAATAGTTCGGGTCTTCTTCCTGTGGGTCGAAGATTAGCTTCCTCGAAGAGAGGAGGAAGGGAGCCAAAATGGAGACCCCCACAAAGGAGTCTTCGGGGGGCTGGGAGCATTCACCCCAATGAATCCCCTTGGGCTGCTCCCACTTTGGGTGGGAAATGGGTGGTGCGACTCACAGGAATCCGGGCGTCAAAAGAAGCCTTTGGTCCCCGGGCTGGTTGGGGAAAACGTCCTCTAGGAAGTGGCAGAGGTGGCCCACGGCAATGCCTGCGTGATGGGAGGAAACAGAGCCGCATGAACAGACACCCCAGGAATTGTATCTGGCCTCCAGAAAATTGGGGCGTCAAGGAGCCCGGCAGAACCCCAGAAAGGCCAAGTGGTGCAGAAGCCATGGCAGCACCGCCTAATCCTCCTCCTCCAAGCCGGACCGTCCCCTGTATTTCGTACTCCAGTCCATCGACCACCCACTGAGCAGGTCGATGAGGATGGAGTTTCCGAGTAGAGGGGAGAAGCCCATGAGGACCCAGGGCATAAAGGGGGCCTGGAAGTTGAGGAGGCCGAGGAAGTTCATCCAGACGGAGGGGTTCCGGCAGCTCCAGGCATACACCAGCATGAGGGTGAAGGCCTGGCTGAGGAAGAAGAGGCCTGCCAGGAAACCACAGAGCTGGCAGCAACAGGGGTCCGGGTCAGGGCAGGCGGAGAGGGGGCCCCAGAGTGGCCCCCAAACAGGCAGGTCTTCGTTCCCCCTCCGCACCCGCCACCCACAGGAAAGGGGACCCCAACACGATACCGCCATGAGCATGCCCCCAAAGAGGAACAGGAAGACGAAGTCAGCCATCCGTCCCCGGAAGGAGTCCTCCTCCAGCATCTGGCAGTAGCGGTATCTGGGCAGAGCGGGGTCAGGAAGCCGAAAACAGGGAAGGAAAGGGGGGGTGGGGGACCTATGGGAAGAAGTCCCCGCCACTGTCCACACTGTCCAGCCTGGGCTAAAGGGGGCCGGCCTTTCCAAAAATACTCACGTGCTGAGGGGTGAAGCAGGGCCTGCCCTTCCCCCCTCCCCACTTTTTACAACCCAAGGTCAGTCCTCTTGGGGGAGAAGGCCCTTTCATATCCCTCGCACTCAGGCCACAGACGGGCAAGTGCTTCCCGAATTATCCCCAGCGATGTGCCCCCCCCAGCACCTGCTGTAAATATTCTGCCCTTTATAAGTGCAAAAAAAATTAAATATTTTGCTTTCTAGCCATTCAATGCAAGAAAATTATTCCTCTCTTTTTAAGTGCAATCGCATAAAATCATTCTGCTCTCTATTGATACAATAAAAGGAAATAACTCTGCTCCCTATAAACACAATGCAATAATAAAATAAAATACTCTGTTCTCTGCCAATCCAAAAAAATCAATTATTCCACCTTTTATCAAAGTAATGAGATAATGCATAATCTAACCTGCCATCTCAGTGCAATAATAAAATATTCCGCTCTCTGTAAATCCAATAAAATAAACTATTTTCCTCTTCATTAAAGCAATAAGATCATATACAAATGAACTGTCTTTGGTAATGCAATAACACTAATTATTTTACTCTTTATAAATGCAATAAAATCATTCTGGTCTTTATCAAAGCAAATAAACATAATATACAAATTAACTTACTGCGTCAAAGAGCAATAAAATAAAATTATTCTGCTCTTCACAAATTGTAATGCAACACCCAGACGTTTGGGGATGAGAGAGCAGGGAGGAGGTAGTCACACTCTCTCAGCCTGAGGAGAGGAAAGGAAGCAACAAAAGTCCTCTGGATAATAAATGAGCAAGAAATTTTGTAACTCAGATTTAACAGTCGAACAATGAAATAAATATTTCTTGAAAGGTGACGGGTGTCCACAATGGGTGGGGATCTGTGTTTAGGCGGAGACTCGAGGAAATTTTGGAAACCTGAAGGGAAAAAAAGGCATTGCCTTGATTTTTTTTTTCCCCTTCTCAAATCTACCACAAAGGTTCGTCTGAGCATGCGCAGAGTGCCAGGGGTTCCTAAGGGTCTTGGGGAGGAAGGGAAAGACCCTGATCTGCAAAGGATACAGAAATATCAAGTTGAAGAAGAAGCTGAACCCCAGGGGACTCAAGAAGAGGAAGTTGGTCACCAGTCTCCAGATCTGGAAAACAGAGAAAGAAAAAACGGGGGGGGGCACCGCTCTGGGTTTTACTCTGAACTTCAAGGAAGGTCCCAAATGTTAGAAACCCCAAATTTCATCCAGAACTACCCAGACAGTGGATCGAGCACCAGAAGAGGAGAAGGGTATCCCCAAGGGGCATCCAGTCCAACCCTAAAGTTAGGCAGGAAATAAATCCAGAGGGAAAGGTGCTACAGCCCTGCCAGGCGGGCTGCCTGGACTGAGGCAGAAAATCCCCCGGGGAAAGCAGAGAGGAGGGCCCCCCTTTCCTGGGGTTCATTCTTGTAGACCCCCAAGGAGAGACCAAGACCCTTGGGGAAGGGCAACTGGGAACAGGGGCCCTGAGGAATCACCCAGGCGCAAAAAGGGGGGACCCATAATCCTGCCACAAAGGTGGGGGTGGAAGAAAGGACCCAGATTCTGTTTTTATGCACTTCAAAGAGACAGGGAGGAAGGGGGGCTCACCTTGAACTTCCTGAAGACCAGACCCGGGTTCAAATACAGCTCGAAAAGGGTTGCGAATTCAAGTTCCCTCCAGGAAGGAAAAATGGGCAGGAAGAGAGAAAAAGGGGAGCCATCATTACTGTTGAGGAAAGGGAGGAAAGGGAAGACTGCAAAGAGGGGGAGAGAGAAAAGGTAACTTTGGGGGGTTACCCTAATTTTTCCCTTTCTCGACCGACCCCCAACCCTAAGCAGGGGCTGCCTCCCCTTTCATAGGCTCCCCATTCCAAGCCGAGGGGGAAAGGAGGTAGGGGGAAGGGATGCACCCCAAAACCCAGCCTGCACCCCAGGAGGAGGTGGAGGAGAGGGGTTCTCCAGTTCTGGGGGTCCCCTTGGGAGGAGGGGAGGCAAACGGAGGAGGGTCTCCAAAGTGGGGAGAGTTAAGGGTTGACACCACCCCCTTCCAGGGAGGAAAAGCGGGTACCAGGGGCTGTACTCCCAAATGTTAACCACCTGTTTCTCGATTAGAGGAGGGCTGGGGGATCGGGACCCCCGGGGAGAGGGAGGGGGGCTGTACCCCCAACGCCCCGCACCCAAAAATCCCCTCTCCCATGCCCAGGGGGGAGTCGGGCGCAGGGGGGTTCTCGGTTACTCAGAACGGTGCGGAGGACACAGGCGGTGATGTAGGCGCGGGCGACGGCCGGGACGCCCCAGTACTCGGCCGCCAAGCCCAGCTGGGCCATGGACGGGGGCAGCGAGGTAGGAGGGCACAAATACCCAGAAACGAAACCCCACTCTGTCCGGTGGCCTCGGGCGGCCTGGAAGTCAGGCCTCATTTCCTCTCTTTTTAAGGACTCTGTGGCACGCCCACTCCCCAACTCTGGCCTATCTCAGGAGGGAGGGCGGGACGTCCGGAGAGCTAGGCCATTGGAGTCGTGATCTCAGCCTCCTTGCTGACCCGGATGCTGCGAGGGAAGGGTTTGAGTAACGTCGTTTTCCGCCAATTATAAGCCTCTCCGAAGTCCATCCCTCTCGCCTCCGCTATTGTGTCCGAGGAGAACGTAGATCTATTAAAAACTGTTCCAAAACGAATCCGGAAGTTTTTTGGACAGTTTCCAGGCTCAGTGTGGTCTAAAAGCTTGAATTATAGATTCATTGCCTCAAAAAATCACTTTTCCTGTCGGACGCAAGTCCTACGACAGCCATGCCAGGAAGGACAAACCGATAGAAAGACATGGGGGGGGGGGTCTAAGGGTTATTCTGCTCTCTTTGAATGCGAGGGACAAAAAATACCAAAGAGTAAAATAGAAACAATATAGAAAAGTACAATAAAATACTGTGCTCTCTATCCATTCAGTAAAATAGGGTAAAGCAAATGATACTATTGCTTTTGAATGTAATAATTTACCTTTGTCTAAATCCCATGAAATCAAGTAGAATAAATCGTTCAGGTCTGTAAGAATGCAACAGAATAAAATAGATATTTCTGCTGCATACAAAACATATTTCGGTGCAAAAGATTATTCTGCTCGGTATACAGTAAAATAAAATTTTATTAAATATATTACATTTTTCTTGTCTATACAAATGCAACACAATAAAGTAAACTATTTTACTGTGTAGAAATAAGAATAGATTATTATGCTTTCCATGCTGCATGGTGGCAGATAGCAACCTCTTTGTTTTTTTTATTAAATAAAAATCTTTTCATTCCTTCTCCTCCATCGCCATCTAGTGGCACGTAGGGTTAATTTTTAATTAAATAAAACCACCTAATTCCTTGTCCTGCAGTGCCATATAGTGGTAGATAGGGACACTATTTTTAATTAAATAACACACCCTCATTCCTTCTGCAGCGCCATCTAGTCGCATATAGGGACATTGTTTTTTAATTAAATAAAACCCCTTTTATTCCTTATCCTCCAGCGCCCTCTAGCGGCAGATAGGGATGTTTTTTAAATTAAATAACGCCCCCTAATTCCTTGTCCTGCAGCGCCACCTAGCGGAAGATAGGGATATTGTTTTTAAATAACACCCACTGGTTCCTTGCCCTGCACCACCTTCTAGTGGCAGATAGGGACGTTTTTTAAATTAAATAACGCCCCCTAATTCCTTGTCCTGCAGCGCCATCTACTGGCAGATATTTAATTAAAAAACAATATCTCTATCTGCCACTAGATGGCGCTGCAGGACAAGGAACCAGGGGGAGTTATTTCATTAAAAAAGAAAACTATTTTTTAATTAAATAAAACCCCTTTCATTCCTTGTCCTCCTGCGCCCTCTCTTGGCAGATAGGGACGTTATTTAATTTAAATAACACCCCCTAATTCCTTGTCCTGCAGCGCCACCTAGTGGAAGATAGGGACGTTTTTTAAAATACAACCCTTTTCATTCTTTGTCCTGCAGCACCACCTAGTTTCAGACAGAGATATTGCTTTTTCATCAAATAAAACCCCCCGTTCCTTCTCCTGCAGCGCTACCTAGTGGCAGATAGGGACTGCAGCGCCATCTATTGGAAGATAGGGACTGTTTTTATATACAACCCCTTTCATTTCTTGTCCTGCAGCGCCCTCTCGTGCCAGATAGGGACGTTTTTTAATTAAATGGAACCCCCAGTTCCTTCTCCTGCAGCGCCACCTAGTGACAGATTGGGATATTCTTTATGATTAAATAAAACCCCTTTCATTTCTTGTCCTGCAGCGCCCTCTCGTGCCAGATAGGGACGTTTTTTAATTAAATGGAACCCCCAGTTCCTTCTCCTGCAGCGCCACCTAGTGACAGATTGGGATATTCTTTATGATTAAATAAAACCCCTTTCATTCCTTGTTCTACAGTGCCCTCCCGTGGCAGATAGGGACGTTTTTTAATTTAAATAACGCCCCCTTAATTCCTTGTCCTGCAGTGCCATCTAGTAGAAGATAGGGATATTTTTTTAAATTAAATAGAACTCCTTTCGTTCCTTGTTCTGCAGCGCCATCTAGTGGCAGATATTTAATTAAAAACAATATCCCTATCTGCCACTAGATGGCGCTGCAGGACAAGGAACCAGGGGGAGTTATTTCATTAAAAAAGAATGCTATTTTTTAATTAAATAAAACCCCTTTCATTCCTTGTCCTGCAGCGCCCTCCCGTGGTAGATGGGGACGTTTTTTAAATTAAATAACGCCCCCTAATTCCTAGTCCCGCGGCGCCACCTAGTGGCAGACAGGGATATTGCTTTTTCATTAAATAGAACCCCCTGGTTCCTTCTTCTACAGCGCCCTCTAGTGGAAGGTATGGATATTGTTTTTAAATTAAATAGCGCCCCCTAATTCCTTGTCCTGCAGCGCCCTCTCGTGGCAGATAGGGACGTTTTTTAATTAAATAAAAAACCCCGTTCCTTCTCCTGCAGCGCCACCTACTGGCAGATTGGTTTATTGTTTTTGATTAAATAAAACCCCTTTCATTCCTTGTTCTACAGTGCCCTCCCGTGGCAGATCGAGACGTTTTTTAAATTAAATAACGCCTCCTAATTCCTTGTCCTGCAGCGCCATCTAGAGGCACATAGGGATTTTTATTAAAATACAACCCTTTTCATTCCTTGTCCTGCAGCACCACCTAGTGGGAGACAGAGATATTGTTTTTTCATCAAATAGAACCCCCAGTTCCTTCTCCTGCAGCGCCATCTAGTGGTAGATTGGTTTATTGTTTTTGATTAAATAAAACCCTTTTCATTCCTTGTTCTGCAGCGCCCTGTCGTGGCACATAGGGACGTTTTTTAATTTAAATAACGCCCCCTTAATTCCTTGTCCTGCAGCGCCCTCTAGTGGCAGATAGGGACGTTATTTAATTTAAATAACGCCCCCTAATTCCTTGTAATGCAGCGCCACCTAGTAGAAGATAGGGACGTTATTTAATTTAAATAATGCCCCCTAATTCCTTGTCCTGCAGCGCCACCTAGTGGAAGATAGGGACGTTTTTTAAAATACAACTCTTTTCATTCCTTGTCCTGCAGCACCACCTAGTTTCAGACAGAGATATTGCTTTTTCATCAAATAAAACCCCCCGTTCCTTCTCCTGCAGCGCTACCTAGTGGCAGATAGGGACTGCAGCGCCATCAAGTGGAAGATAGGGACTGTTTTTATATACAACCCCTTTCATTTCTTGTCCTGCAGCGCCCTCTCGTGCCAGATAGGGACATTTTTTAATTAAATAGAACCGTCAGTTCCTTCTCCTGCAGCTCCACCTATTGGCGGATTGGGATATTCTTTATGATTAAATAAAACCCCTTTCATTCCTTGTCCCGCAGCGCCATCTAGTGGAAGATAGGGACATTTTTTTAAATTAAATGGAACCCCTTTCGTTCCTTGTCCTGCAGCGCCATCTAGTGGCAGATATTTAATTAAAAAACAATATCCCTATCTGCCACTAGATGGCGCTGCAGGACAAGGAACCGGGGGAGTTATTTCATTAAAAAAGAATGCTATTTTTTAATTAAATAAAACCCCTTTCATTCCTTGTCCTGCAGCGCCCTCCCGTGGTAGATGGGGACGTTTTTTAAATTAAATAACGCCCCCTAATTCCTAGTCCCGCGGCGCCACCTAGTGGCAGACAGGGATATTTCTTTTTCATTAAATAGAACCCCCTGGTTCCTTCTTCTACAGCGCCCTCTAGTGGAAGGTAGGGATATTGTTTTTAAATGAAATAGCGCCCCCTAATTCCTTGTCCTGCAGCGCCATCTAGCGGAAGATAGGGATATTGTTTTTAAATAACACCCACTTGTTCCTTGCCCTGCACCACCCTCTAATGGCAGACAGGGACGTTTGTAAATTAAATAACGCCCCCTAATTCCTTGTCCTACAGCGCCACCTAGTGGCAGATTGGGATATTGTTTTTGATTAAACTCCTTTCATTCCTTCTTCTGCAGCGCCCTCTCGTGGCACATAGGGACGTTTTTTAATTTAAATAACGCCACCTAATTCCTAGTCCTGCAGCGCCATCTAGTGGAAGATAGGGACATTTTTTTAAATGGAACCCCTTTCATTCCTTGTCCTGCAGCGCCCTCTAGTGGCAGATAGAGACATTTTTTCATTAACACCTCCTCGTTCCTTCTCCTACACTGCTCTGTAGTGGCAGACAGGGATATTATTTTTTAATTAAATAGAATCCCTTTTATTCCTTGTCCTCCTGCGCCCTCTAGTGGCAGATAGGGACGTTTTTTAATTTAAATAACGCCCCCTAATTCCTTGTCCTGCAGCACCACCTAGTGGGAGACAGAGATATTGCTTTTTCATCAAATAAAACCCCCAGTTCCTTCTCCTGCAGCTCCACCTAGTGGCAGACAGGGATATTGCTTTTTCATTAAATAGAACCCCCTGGTTCCTTCTTTTACAGCGCCCTCTAGTGGAAGGTAGGGATATTGTTTTTAAATTAAATAGCGCCCCCTAATTCCTTGTCCTTCAACGCTATATAGTGGCACATAGGGACATTTTAATTAAATAGAACCCGTTCCGTTCCTTGTTCTGCAGCGCCCTCTCGTGGCACATAGGGATGATTTTTAATTTAAATAACGCCACTTAATTCCTTGTCCTGCAGCGCCCTCTAGTGGAAGGTAGGGATATTGTTTTTAAATTAAATAGCGCCCCCTAATTCCTTGTCCTGCAGCGCCATCTAGTGGAAGATAGAGACTGTTTTTATATACAACCCCTTTCATTCCTTGTCCTTCAGCGCCCTCCCGTGGCAGATAGGGACGTTTTTTAATTAAATAGAACCCCCAGCTCCTTCTCCTGCAGCGCCACCTAGTGGCAGATTGGTTTATTGTTTTTTATTAAACTCCTTTCATTCCTTGTTCTACAGCGCCCTCCCGTGGCAGATAGGGTCGTTTTTTAATTTAAATAACGCCCCCTTAATTCCTTCTCCTGCAGCGCCGTCTAGTGGAAGATAGGGACATTTTTTAAATTAAATAGAACCCCTTTTGTTCCTTGTCCTGCAGCGCCATCTAGTGGCAGATATTTAATTAAAAAACAATATCCCTATCTGCCACTAGATGGCGCTGCAGGACAAGGAACCAGGGGGAGTTATTTCATTAAAAAAGAATGCTATTGTTTAATTAAATAAAACCCCTTTCATTCCTCGTCCTGCATCACCACCTAGTGGCAGACAGAGATATTGCTTTTTCATCAAATAAAACCCCCATTTCCTTCTCCTGCATCGCCACCTAGTGGCAGATTGGGATATTGTTTTTGATTAAATAACACCCCCTGCTTCCTTGTTCTGCAGCGCCATCTACTGGCAGATAGGGGTTTTATTTAATTAAAAACATGTTCCTGTCTGCAACCAGATCGCGCTGCAGGCCAAGGAATTAAGGAGGGTTTATGTAACTGAAAAATGTCCCTGTCTTCCACTAGATGGTGCTGCAGGACAAGGAATGAAAGGGGTTGCATTTAAGTAAAGGAAATGTCCCTATCTTCCACTAGATGGCGCTGCAGGACAAGGAATGAAAGGGGTTTTATTTAAATAAGAAAAATGTCCCTATGTGCCACCAGATGCCCAAACCATTACACAACTCCGACTCCCATAACCTTAAAGACATCCCCTCCCCACTCAAGGTTGGGGAGCCCACAACCCCACGAGGGTGTCCACGTGACACTAACAGCTCTTCCAGTCGTGCTGTTAAGCCCCTCCCTCATCTTCTGCTGCTTCTCCCTTTCACCTCCTCGCTACAGCTCCCCAATCTGAATTAGCACACCACCAGCCCCAGGAGGAGGAGAGGGAAGAATTTTCCTTGCTCCTTAAGAACAGATATCAGGAAGTTCCCAGAACTAGAGCGCTCCCCCCCAGAGGCCCATAGCCCACCTATGTTTGGGGGTTGTCATGTAAAGATTTGTTCACATAGGGTAAGCCCTTTATGCCATCATCCGAGACCGAGAGAGTGCGACACGCCCAAGGTTACCCAGTGGACTTCCATTGCAAAGCACAGATTTGGACGCAGCCTCTAAAGTCTTAGTCCGGTGCAAAAACCACTCCACGACACTGGCTCTCACAACCTCCAACCCTGCCAGGGAGTCCGCGTGACGCTCTCCAAACGCTCTTGTGGCTGTGATATTAAGCCCCCTCCCTCGTTCTGTGCTGTTTCTCTCACCTCTGCACCAAACCCAGTTTTTGTGTTGGCAGTCGCAGGTGGGCTGCTCCTGTTCACGGAGGAGCCCCCTCACTGTAAAAGGCCATGGGAGGGCCACCGAGACAAGGGAGTGAGACTTTGAGCCTCAGGAGCCTCCTCACCTCCCCCCATTCTTCCTTTGCACCCTCTAAAGTGCAGCCTGTTATTCCCGGTAGGCTTCTATGGCCGTTGGAGGTTCCACCGAAGCAAGCGAGCAAAGCCGATGAGTTCCCTCCCAGCCTGTGGAAATACCGTGTCGCCTCCCACCACTTCTTAATTCCGATTCCGCACCAAATCTGATTTGCCTGCCACCAGCCCCAGGTAGACAGCTTATCTTTAGCAGGGACTCACCTTGCAGGAAATAAGGGGGTCGGGCCTATCCATATACAGGGTCTCACAAGCGATTTTGAGACTTGGGGGGGCCCCCCCTTTCCTGCACCGTTTTCTTTCCCTTCCCCCAAAGTTCTGTTATTCCAGGCAGAGTTCTCTGTCTGCTGGAGGCTCCGAGTGCGGGATGGCACCCTCCCACGGCTGGAAGCTGAGCCCCAAGTTCCTCCTCCCCCCATGGTTGGGCCGCATTTTCAGCTGGGGTTTTGGACGCTTGCAGAAGCACGGCCACATTCCCATGGCTTGTGTTAAATGGACGTGTGCGCGCGTACACATTACCAACATTGAAAAGACGGGCACTGGATTTGCCTGTCACGGGCCTGCAATAGCATCTCTGGCTGCCTGATCCATGAAAATCGTTTTCCCCCAAATCTCTCTCGAGTGGGCTGTGGAACCCTCTCCCCCCACGTGGCCCCCTTCTGCTCCCTCCCCACCAGAAAGCAAAGACCTTCTTTTTAAAGGAGAACATTGTAAAATCACTACACAAGAGCATCCTGGGAAACAGGACCCCATAGCTTTGTTACTTTAATAAAGGTTTTAGATATGTTTTCAAGGGTTTTTAACTACATGATTGCGGAATGGAAATGCTTGCTTTTCAAACTTTTTGAAAACTTCATTTTCGTTTCATAGTATTTGGAAGCCGCTTGGGCCGTATTCGAATAGAAAAGAGGAATAAGAATTAAACTGATGAAATAAAAATAAAGTTAGAAATTGTGGCTGATCTTCCTCCTTCCCCCTGTTGCCTCTCAAATCGAACTGTCCAGGCTGCTTAAAGAGAGGAACTCTCTGGAACCGCTCGGTCTGCCCGGAGGAAGCCCCGCAGGCGTCTCAGGATTCTGAGCAAGCACGAGAGGGGCAGAGTAAGGGCCAGAAAGTGTCCAGGATGTGAAAGTCCAGTTAGCAGGATGTAAGGACATGAATTTTATGTTTTTAGACAAGGTAGAAGTTTACATGCATTAAGGAAGCTTTTCCCACAGCAATTAAATAAAGAGTGTTTTCAAAAAATATTTTATGCAAAAGGATTGCGGATGGATGCACGTGCAAGAACTCTCTACGGTAACGTGTTGCAACCGTGAAGGAAAGTCTTTCTCGAGACGTTCTACACAGCCGACGCGAATCACGCAACTCCGAAAACGCGAAGAGGTTTCTTCCCTTGGGACTGATTTCTGTACTGCAGAACAAACACAGGAAAGGCTCGATTACAGTTGCCCGAATTTACAGCACAGTTCCGCTTAAGAGATTTCCCCAGAAAAGAATGAATGTCTGGCTGAGACCCGCTCTGTGCAACTCAGCCAGAAAGGAGGGTGTGGGGAGGCTCCCCAGAGCTCGAGGGCAAGAAAAGCCCACCGGACTGGACAGGACTGGATTTCATGCACCGTGTTGGCTCTCCTATCTTATTCCATTTCAGCTATGTTTTAAAACGATTTTTAATTTTCTTTTGAAGCACAACTCTTGGACGTTCTTAAAATTGGATTAAGACTTTTAAAATTGTGCCGTGTTTCCACTTGTAAACCTCACGGAATCATCTGCTGGGAGGATGGTAGAATACCAATAAAATTAAATATTGAGGCACTGGTCTCTGCTGCCCTCTCCAGACGTTGAGAGAGAACACACACGGGGTGAGGGTGCCGCACAACCTGCCCTCTCTCCTTTCTCTAAACTTGCATTTATGGAGCTGAAACTCCACGGGACTCAGAACGCTTTCCCATGCTTAACATTTTATGCCTTTTACTGAGTGGAAGCGCAGCATGGAAACTTTAATTCAAATAAGTGCTGATTAGATTATGAAAGCGTGAGGGTAAGAAAGCATCCAATCGTAGGGAGCAAACATGTCACGGAAAAGCTTAGAAAAGCAACCCGATAAAAGTGGAACCATTTTCTCTTCTGTTTTTCAAGGCCCCAAAGCCTGAATACCTGAATAAGCCTGAAATAACGCTCTGGACACAGGGAGAACCGCACTTGCTTCCCGGACCCTCCAGGCAAAGGGTTTCCTCTCGGCAGGCAGAGAACATGTCGGCAGGAGCCTCTCCGGTGTTTCCAGCACAGAAAAAGAGAGAGAAAAGTGGGTCAGAAAGACAGATGGTCCCCCTCATTTACACAGCAGGTTCTGCACTCAGTGAGTCTTAAACAAACCCCCTCCTCTCCATGTCCCATCCTGGCTTTCCATCAAACCCAACATTAACAGTTTAGCTCCCACAAAAAGTCAGTTAGGTTCTCCCATCCTTCGAAGAAAGGCACCAAAGTCCATCCTCTAATCAAAAAAATCAGTTTGGTCCATTTCTGCCAGTTCCGCCCATTTCAGCCATCGCTCTTCCACGGCGGGTAATTCCTGGTTCCTCCCTGGCCACGCAGGCAAAAGTCTCCCAATAATAGATTAATCTTCGGTGGGTCTCCTCCAGTTCCGCATCACAGAGTCCCATCAGGAACTGAGTCCAGTTCGAGATTAAGCTCGATTTTCACTAGTCACTGAAATAAATATATTAAGGTAGAGGAACGTAGAAAAATGGAAGGCATAAAGCCCCCATCCCATCTAAGTACAGGAGGAGGGTACCCCGATATTTTTATCCACCTTATTGATGGACAGAGATCTCGAGGAACGCATGAAGCCTGCATCACTCCTGGCTACAGGGGGTGGGATGGGGATACACCAAGACTTCTTTCCCCTCTATTAATAAGAGAGATCTATATGGGAAGCCTGAAGCCTCTATCACTCTTAGGTACGGAGGGGGCGTACTCCAAGATTTCTATCTCCTCTATTAAAAGAAAGAGATCTCTTGGAAAGGCATGAAGCTTCTTATGATTCCTAACTACAGGGGAGAAAGTACCCTGAGACTTTCAACCCTTGTATTAATAGACAGAGATCTCTGGGGACGGCATGAAGCTTCTATCGCTCCTAGCTACGGGAGAGTGTACCCCAAGATTTCTATCCTCTGTACTTGTGGACAGAGAACTCTAGAGAAGGCGTAAGCCTCAATTACCTCTAGCTACGGCAGGGTGTACCTCAAGATTTCTATTCCCTCTATTAATAGACAGAGATCTCTGGGGAAGGCATGAACCCTCTATGACTCATAGCTATGGGAGGGCGTACCCTAAGATTTATATCTCCTCTATTAACGGACAGAGATCTCTGAAGAAGGCATGAAGCCTCTATCACTCCTAGCTACAGGTAAAGGGAACCCCAAGATTTCTATCCCCCGTATTAATGGACAGAGATCTCTAGGGAAGGCATGAGGCCTCTACGACTCCTAGCTACAGGAGGGTGTACCCCAAGATTTCTATCCCCACTATTAACAGACACAGATCTTTGGGGAATGCATGAAGCCTCTCTAACACCTAGAAATGGGGGGAATGTACCCCAATATTTCTCTTCTATTCATGGACAGAGATCTCCCGGGAAGGCATGAAGCCTCTATCACACCTAGCCACAGGGAGAGGGTAACCCTATTTTTCTATCCCCTCTATTCATGGGCAGAGATCTCTGGGAGAAGCATAAAGCCTTTCTAACTCCTAGAAATGGGGGGACTGTACCTCTAGATTTCTATCAACGCACAGAGATCTCCAGGGAAAGCATGAAGCCTCTGTCACTCTTGGCTAAAGGGATAGGGTACCCCTATATTTCTATCCCCTCTATTAATGGGCAGAGATCTCCGAGGGAGTGAGGAAGCCTTTCTAACTCCTAGAAATGGGGGGAGTGTACCCCCAGATTTCTTTTCTATTATTGCACAGAGATCTCCAGGGGAGGCATGAAGCCTCTATCCCTCCTAGCTGCAGGGAGAGGATACCCCTATATTTCTATCCCCTCTATTAATGGGCCTAGATCTCTGGGTTGGAAGCTGCTCTAACTCCTAGAAATGGGGGGAGTGTACCCCTAGATTTCTATTCTATTAATGAACAAAGATCTCCAGGAAAGGCATGAAGCCTCTATCACACCTAGCCGCAGGGAGAGGGGACCCCTATATTTCAATCCCCTCTATTGATGGCCAGAGATCTCGGGGGGAGGCATGAAGCCCTTCTAACTCCTAGAAATGGGGGAGTGCACCCCTAGATTTCTATTCTATTAATGCATAGAGATGTCCAGGGAACGCATGAAGCCTCTATCATTCCTAGCTACAAGGAGAGGGTCCCCTTATATTTCTATCCCTTCTATTAATGGCCAGAGATATCTGGGGAAGGCATGAAGCCTCTCTAACTCCTACAAATGGGGGAGTGCACCCCTAGTTTTCTATTCTATTGATGCACAGAGATCTCCAGGGAAGGCATGAAGCCTCTATCACACCTAGCTCCAGGGAGAGTGTATCCCTATATTTCTATCCCCTCTATTAATAGGCAGAGATCTCCGAGGGAGTGATGAAGCCTTTCTAACTCCTAGAAATGGGGGGAGTACACCCCCTGATTTCTATTCTATTCATGCAAACAGATCTCCAAGGAAGGCATTATGCCTCCATCACTCCTAGCCGCAGGAAGAGGCAACCCGTACATTTCTATCTCCTCTATTAATGGGCAGAGATCTCTGGGGGAGTCAAAAAGTCTTTCTAACTCCTAGAAATGGGGGGACTGTACCCCTAGATTTCTATTCTATTAATGCAAAGAGATCTCCGAGGAAGGCATTAAGCCTCCATCTCTCCTAGCCACAGGAAGAGGGAACCCGTATATTTCTATCCCCTCTATTAATGGGCAGAGATCTCTTGGGGAGGTATGAAGCCTCTCTAAGTCCTAGAAATGGGGGGAGTGCACCCCTAGATTTCTATTCCTATATTTCTATCCCCTCTATTAATGGCCAGAGATTTCGGGGGGGGGGCAGTCATGAAGCCTTTCTAACTCTTAGAAATGGGGGGAGTGCACCTCTAGTTTTCTATTCTATTAATGCACAGAGATCTCCAGGGAAGGCATGAAGCCTCTATCACACCTAGCTACAAAGAAAGGGGACCTCTATATTTCTATCCCCTCTATTAATGGGCAGAGATCTCTGGGAGAAGCATAAAGCCTTTCTAACTCCTAGAAATGGGAGGAGTGCACCCTAGATTTCTATTCTATTAATGCAAAGAGATGTCCGGGGAAGGCATTATGCCTCCATCACTCCTAGCCACAGGAAGAGGATTACCTGCATATTTCTATCCCCTCTATTAATGGGCAGAGATCTCCAGGGAAGGCATGAAGCCTCTATCACTCCGAGCGACAGGGAGAGGGTACCCGTATATTTCTATCCCCTCTATTAATGGGCAGAGATCTCTTGGGGAGGCATGAAGCCTCTCTAAGTCCTAGAAATGGGGGGAGTTCACCCCTAGATTTCTATTCTATTAATGTACAGAAATCTCCTGGTAAGGCATGATGCTTCCATCACACCTAGCCAGAGGGAGAGGGTAGCCCTATATTTCTCTCCCCTCTATTAATGGGCAGAGATCTCTGGCGGAGGCATGAAGCCTCTCTCACTCCTAGAAATGGGGGAGTGTATCCCTAGATTTCTATTCTATTAATGCAGAGATCTCCAGGGAAGGCAGGAAGCCTCCATCATTTCTAGCTATGAGGTGGGGTGTACCCCCAGATTTCGCTGCAATGGAACCCATGGGAGTAAAGGCAACACGCCAGAAACAGTCATTTTTAATTATTCCTATGTTTCCAAATAGAAGTAGAAGGCAGCACAGTAAAAATAATCTTAAACGGTTTCAAAACTTACCTGAAACAATCAAAATAGAACTGAACGCTCTTACATCAGCAAAATGCTCAGGTACACTCTTGTGGAAGGAGAAATTCCCGGCCTCAGAGCAGAACGTGGGAAACATCTCGGGATCTGAGCCGAAATGTGGTACGGACCCTGTCTGGAATATTGCACCCCGTGTAGAATGAAGCCCTTAGAGCAGATACATAACTAGGAAGTCCCCTCCATTGGGCCGTGATGGCCGCTTATCCCTCTACTCCCCAAAGGGCCCCCGCGTGCCTCCCTCCCTCTCTGCCTGGCGTTCCTCCCGGGGTCTGAGAAGATCAGGTAGAGTAGAAAAGTGTCATACTTTCCTACACTCTGCCTCACATAAATGAAAAGGGGTAAATCCAATAATTAGCCTACAAATTAAGGGGACTCCTGCTGAACATCCCGGCTGCACCGTGTTACAGACAATGTGGGGAGAGGGATGCCAGAACTCCTGAGCCTTTGCTCCTCGCAATGCCCCCACCTGCGTCTACAAGTGGAGTTCGGGGGGGGGGAATACTACTGGGTGCAAAATGCCTCGGGAGACCCCCATAGGCCCTGTAGGGAGCTCCCTTGAGACGCCTCCCTTCCTCTGGCTACAGAGCGGTGCATCCTCCCAGGTACTCCCAGGGGTTCAAGGGCCAAATGCTACCCTCCTCCCGGGTTCCCCATTGGCCGTTTATGGCTTATGACCAGCCAGTGGTCTCGAACCCACCCTAGCAGAGAGGGCAGGATTCCCCTCCGGAACCGGTTGGATCACCCCGATGGTCTCAGCCGGGAGATGTGGGTGGCAACCAGGCCCTGAGCTCGCTCCTAACAGAAATCCCACAAGACTCACAATCACACCTACCTCGGCCTCGAGCGATCACTCAAACAATCCACGCGTTCATTTTAATCTGTTTTTTACTATGATTTTAATTATGTGTTTGTATTTAAAGTGTTTTATGTTTTTAGTATATTTTTGTTGTACCCCGCCTCAAGCCTTAAGGAGAGGGGGGTAACACTTGTTCTTATTGTTGTTGTTGTTATTATGTTGTTACTGTAGATATTATTAAGCAGCTTCACATTCGTCACACCACACCAGACACAGACACAAACTTCTAAATACAACACAATATCACAAAACCAGCACTTCCTGCACAGACCTACACACCTTAACCTTCTCCTCTGAAAAGCTTGCAAAATCCCTGACGCTTCAAGCAAATATGCAAGACAGCACTCACCATGCACACCTCCAATTACAACACTCGTGCAAAGCAGCAAAAACCCACACGGCAAGACTGGCACCACAAACCACCCATCCCCTGGCAGAACAAAAGCACAAATACACATGACCCCTGGTTGCCACCTGCAGTTCCCGGCTGAGACTAGAACAACGCGACACCGAGGAACTCCCTCCAAGTCTCTAGAGCGTTTCCCCCTCCTGGCCGCCCCTTCCCAAACCTGAAGTAGACGTTTAGGAGGAAAAAGTGGGAAAGGAGGACTGGAAGGAAAAACAGATAGATTGAGGAACCTTCCCAAACTCACACCGAATGGCAGACTGATGAACACAAAGAAAGGTTTCTTAGGGGGCTGCGTTCCTCAAGAGAGGGAGAGCTCCCATAGCAGTGGAACAGTTCCCCTCAGGCTAGCTTACTAGTTCCAGGGACCTGAGTTCTAATCCTGCTTTCCCTCAATACTACTAAGAGCACAGCTAATGGACAAACCTCTTCTCGTCTTGCCCCCTTCTGGCGAGGCTGGGGTCCCTGCCCTCAATCTGCGTGGCTTCGGGACCAGGGACGCCTTCAAGGCCCCCCGACGCTACGCTGAGACCCCATAAAGGGATCAGGGAGGACTGGAGTACCAGAACTCCCACGCAGCTGGGACCCCGTACGAATTTTTTTAAAAAAAAATACATTAAACCACGGGAAAGCATAATACCTAGAAATAGTGGTAGCTGTATCTAAACCCATGAAGGGTCTCCCTACGGACTCATCCTGTTTCCAGGGTCTTCCGAGTTAAGGAAGACTGAACTGCAATGGCTTGCAAAAACATCTGCCCCTCCTACGACAGCCATTTTGGCTCCCCTTCTCCGCAACCTCCCCATCTCTCCACTTTCCTTTCTAAATGCAGCGACTACAAACCTACCCCCGTTCCAGACAGGGTCGTGCCCTGGAGCTCTGCAAATACAACATGGAATTGGAGCTTTTATTTCCGATCCCTTTTCCAATTATGCCCCCCTTGGGAATTCCTCCCTCCTTTATTTTACAGAACATGACTGACACACATGGTCTTACATTTTCCATACAGATACCAACCTTGATCCCCAGGTCCCTCCTTCGCGGGCTGACAGGTCCGGCGGTGATGTTTTTGCCCCAAAATCCCCGCTTTCCGCTGCCCCTCCCCTGAATTTTGACCCACCCTCTGAAAGCTCATCCCCCCGCTTTGGGGAAAGCCTTTGGCAGGGGGACATCCTGTGTGATTCTCACTTCTTGCCAAAAATATCTTCTTCCAGGGCAAAGTGTACCCCTTCAGCAGACACCCTGACATTCAGGGTCTGCCTCTGGTGGTCTCTCCACCTCAGGCTTCCGAAACAGACCTGTTTTCTGTTTGCTTTTGGAAACGTTTTGTCTGCGACCCTGCGTCTTCTCTAAGGAACCTCCACACCTTTGGCTCTTGAAGTACTTTAGTGGAGGAACAGATCGACTGAGAGACCTTTTTGCATTTGCTTAACCCGGTCTCTCTTGCTTTTGCCCTTTCCTTTGACGTGTGCATCGTTCCCTCGCTATACTAAATTTTGTTCCAGTTTTTAATTGTTTCGCCATCACTTTCATGAGAATAAGATTCTTACTTAAGTCCTTTGGACAACTGTCATGCTAGTCACCTTTGGCACAAGGCCTTTTGTGCTTTCCTTGTTGGGTAGGAACGTACCTGACTGTAGTGAAAATTTGTGATGTCCCACCTGCCAAAGGAGAGACCCCCCCCCCAGCAATCTTAAAAACATTTCTGTACCAAGCAAGAGTGTGAGGAAATCATTTAAGACAGTGCTAAGTGATTAGAAAGCCTACAGCAAACTGTGTGGTGTGAATTACAGGTATGTGAGGAACAAATAAAATGAGAACAAAATGGTCACAACCACAGGTGGGGGATGAGGAGGAACCAGCCAGAAACAGCACATGAGAAAAGGATCCTGTGACGGCAGTCAAACGCTAGAGACCCCACCTGGAAGGCTCCACTCGGTTCTCCCTGCTGCCCTCCAACTACGCATCCCAAAGGGAAGGGATCCCAGAGGGGCGCGAGGGTTATCAAGTGCCAGAAGACTCTTTGCTGCTGCTGCTGAGCCATGAAGACTCACGGGGTGGCCCTAGGCCGGTCACTCTCTCTCAGCCTCACCTAACACTGAATGGGGGCCTCTGACTTCTGAGCTAAAGAGAAGGACCCTGACTTGGCCACGTGTTCCAGTCCTTCCTCTGGGATCCTGAGGGGCCCGTGGTCCAACCTGCTGCCTGGACAGGAATCCAGATTACGTCACCGCTGACGGGCGGCCCAGAATAGAATCATAGAATCATAGAAATGTAGAGTTGGAAGAGGCCACACGGGCCATCCAGTCCAACCCCCTGCCATGCAGGAACACCCTCAAAGCACTCCCGACAGATGGCCATCCAGCCTCTGCTTAAAAACCTCCAAAGAAGGAGACTCCACCACACTCCGAGGCAGCAGATTCCACGGCCGGACAGCCCTGACCGTCAGGAAGTTCTTCCTGAGGTTCATGTAGAATCTCCTTTCCTGCAGCTTGAATCCATTGCTCCTTGTCCTGGTCTCTGGAGCGGCAGAAAACAAGCCCTCTCCCTCCTCTACATGGCATCCCTTCAAATATTTAAACATGGCTATCATGTCCCCTCTTAACCTTCTCTTCTGCAGACTGAACATACCCAGCTCTCTAAGTCTATCCTCATAGGGCATGGCTTCCAGGCCCTTCACCATTTTGGTCGCCCTCCTCTGGACCTGCTCCAGCTTGACCATGTCCTTCTTGAATTGGGGTGCCCAGAACTGGACACAGTATTCAAGATGGGGTCTAACCAAAGCAGAGTAGAGCGGTACCAGTACCTCCCTCGATCTAGACGCCATACTCCTATTGATGCAGCCGAGAATTGCGTTGGCTTTCTTGGCTGCCGCATCACACTGCTGACTCCTGTTCAGCTTGTGGTCTATTAGGACTCCTAGATCCCTTTCACACGTACTGCCATCCAGCCACGTGTCCCCCATCCTATATTTCTGCATTCCATTTTTTCTACCTAAGTGTAGGACCTTACACTTCTCTCTGTTGAATTTCATTTTGTTAGCCTTGGCCCAGCTCTCCAATCTCTCCAGGTCATTTTGAATTTTGATCCTGTCCTCTGGCGTATTAGCAACCCCTCCCAATTTGGTGTCATCTGCAAATTTGATGAGCATGCCCTCTATTCCTTCATCCAAGTCACTGATGAAAATATTGAACAGCACTGGGCCCAGGACAGAACCCTGTGGCACCCCGCTAGTCACTTCTCTCCAGGATGCTGGGCCCCTCCTCAAGGAACTGAGCCAGGGCCATTTAAAGGCACACAACCTGGCAACCATCCCAAAATCCTGGGGGGGGGGGAGAGACCTGGGGTCTTACTGTTATCTCCCACCCTTCACTTTCAGGGATCAATCTCAGGGGGTTCAAGGATTAACCTGTCACCCCCTCCTCTTTTTCCTAACCTCAAAAGACCTGGACGGTGCAGTCCCTTTGGTGGCCCTTTCCTCCAGCTTCTCCTTCTCCCCAACATCCTTTTGAAATACAGAAAACTCTACGCCATATTCCAGGTGGGGTCTCCCTGTGGGTCTGTGCAAAGCCAGAAGGACCTTTGGGGCTTAATTTCTGGCCTTTTCCAATGACAGCCGATTCAGAAAAGCAGCCCTTTTCGCAGACGTCCCAGCCACGAGCTCCCCCCCCTCGCCCGGTCGCTCTCAGCCCACAGCCTGCGCTTACGTACAGGAATTTCATAAACATTTTGTCCTGATATCATCCCTACAGAAACACATTCCCCAAATTTCTCTCTTACAGCCCATTTCAACCCCACCCCAGCCTCATTTGGAGCATTTTCCCCCTCCATCTTTTTTTGTTTACATCACATTCCTTTGCATTACATTTTCTTTACATTACATTGCAACACATTACATTTGTTTACATTACACTCTCCGTTGCCTTCTGAAAACATGATTACCTGAATCCCTTTCCCGTACATCAAGCTTTCAAATCCAAAGATTATTTTCATCTCAACCTTGTGGTGTAGGTACATTTTGCATTTACTTCTCAGAATGTTTGGGCCGCAAGCCTGCAGCTTCCCCAACAGACCTCCAGAGGTTTGCCTCTTAAATTAATGGCTCCTAAATTTAAACAGCGAAACACTTCCCCCGGGACAAGGAAATTACTTGGAGGGAACTGAGTTCTAATCCTGTGTTACCTCAATACTACTATAAGCCCAGCTACTAGGGAAACTTGCATCTGATCGCCTGATTCTAGTGACCGCTTGGGTCCCTGGCCACAATCTGCGTGGCCTGAGGACCACAGAGACCTCGAAGGCCCCCCTCTCCAAGGCTGAGACCCCATAAAGGGATCCGGGAGGACTTGATTACCAGAACTCCCATGCAGCTGGGACCCCCCAGGAATTACGCATTTAATAATGAGAACTATTTGGAGGTGAGGCCTCCCAGGAATGAGGATGCCACGCTATGCTAACCTGGGAGAAAAACTATGTTTTTAAAGCATACTAATTCATAATAAGATATAACGTTGAGAATTATTGGTATGTGAAGCAAAGCTGGACCCATAAAGGACCTCGTTGCTTCTCAGAGTCTTCCCAGTTAAGGAGGACTAGATTATATGGGCTGGGAAAAGGACTTGCCCCTTTCGGGCCCTACAATGCCTCTCCTGCTCCCAGTGGGCCCAGCAAACCTCTGTCCCCTTAACTGGTCATGCTGGGCCCAAGGAGGATTTACCTCCCGCAGGCATTAAAACTGGGAGCCTTCAGCGGCCGTTTTCATCCTGGGTGCTGCATAAAATCAAAATTAAAAAGGACTACTGCAGCATTATATGCCAATCATAAAAGATTCTTTTACTATTATACTGTAACATTTACAATTTCTATTTTGCACTCTGTATATTCTCTAGAGCTAGTTATTCTCAATATTTTAGGTTTCTCGGGTGCTGGCTTCTGAGATCCCATTCACAGACAATTAAGTTAAAAGGGATCCCAGGGGTCATCTAGCCCAAACCCAGTGGGGCAGAAATCCCTCTAACTCACCCCTGAAGGGTGGCCAAGAAATCCTCTTCCACTTCGGAGCCACTAACTTAGGAGGCAAACTGGGCTCTTCAATTAAGGCAGCAGAGGAAGAGATGCGTTTGGGGATCTGACAACATCTCTGCATTTGCTCTATGGGGTCTCCTACATCCCCCCCCCCCAACATTTCTTTTCCTACACGATTTTTTATTGTCTTACTCATCCTTGCAGTATTTCCTGCATGGCTTTCTTGTTGCTTCCACAGCAGTCAGGGTCTTACCTGCCTCACCGGAACGCTGTTGCCACTGTTACTCTTAACACACGCCTAAAAGTCAAAATTCATGACGCCCCCTCCCCTGCAAGGAAACTTAGCCCCCCTCCCCCAAAAACAGTTCCCCGCACAGTTAAAACACGGAAAGGAAAGAAAAACATTGAAGGCCACTCAAAGCAATGGGAAAGCATGGCTGAAAGAGAGAGACAGGATTAAAGACAAGTAGGAAAGGCATTGAGAGCAACGGCAAAAGAAAAGCCTTGGGGGGCAAGGGTGGGATGGGGGGTGCCTGGCACGTGAAGGGGCCAGTGAAACACGGGTAGAGGCCCCCTAGATCCCGGGACCTATTTCTACCTCCTGCCCTCCAACTCCATTTCTAAACTAGAAGAGAGCTCTCCAATGGGGAGGGTAGTCTCCCGGCCAGTGGTCCATCTATGCCCCACTGAGCCAGGGAACGGCTGAGCTCGGGCTGTCCTCCTCTCAGCCTGACCTAAAACTGAACGGGATTCTGGAAGGACAAAATGGAGGGCAGGGGAGCCACGCAGCAGCAAATGGCGGGCAGACTTTTAAACAAAATCTCAGAATTACGTGAGGAATCGAGACAGCCTCTCCCAGCTTCCAGAAGCTACCAAAGCCTGGGAGATTCCGATGGTGACCTCGGGGCCCAAAATCGTTTCTAGCCAAAGACTGAGAAGCTCTTCTGAAGCAGGAGGCTTCCCGAGACAGGAAGAAAGCTCTCCGGCTCAATACTCAGGGAGCATTAAGCGCAGGGCGCGTGAAGCACCGTCCCGGCCACGAAAAATGGGGTCTCCCCACACATCGGGACCTCTGCAAGACTTGAAGTCCCGCGTGGGCCACGAGGGACATCCCTATGACGGGCCAGGGCCACCTACCCAGGTCCAAAGAGTTCCTGTGCCCAGATCCAGAGGTCTGCTTGGTTTCCCCAAGGTGTCCGGAAAAGCCCTGCCTTTCTATACTCTGCCTTCAATAAGTAATAAGGGGGCAAGCCTATTCCTTAGCCTACATTTTAAGGGGGCTTGTGCTGTACAGTCCGGCTGCACCGTGTTACAGGCAATGTGGGGCGGGGGGATGCCACAGCTCCTGAGCCTCTGCTCCTACTACCTGGCTCAGAGCGCCCCAGCCACGTCTACAGGTGGGGTCCTGGGGGGGGATTTATTACTGGGTGCGAAATGCCTCGGGAGACCCCCCCAGGCCCTGTAGGGAGCTCCCCCGAGACAGGGAGCCATGCCTGAGGGAAAGACGGCTCCCTTCCTCCGGTTACGGAGCGGAGCAGCCTCCTGGGCACCCCGGGGGCTCAAAGGTCGAGCGCCACCCTCCTCCCGGGTTCCCCGCTGAAGCCTTCAGGCTTACGGCCGGCCAGCGGTCTCCAACCCCCCCCGGAACTACGATGGAACCCCCGGGAGTGAATGCACCCCCCAGGAAACCCCCATCCCTCTCCATACCTCTGCTCACGGATTCCAATTAGAGACCGCCCCCCAACCAGCTGTTTAGCCTTCCCATCTCCCTCCCCATTTCGTGCCTCTAGAACATGTAATTCCAGTTTAGAGAATGACGGACCGGGAAGGGCGAAATGCTCTGCTAACCGTTCTGGGGCACCGCCCCTTTACGGGGCCCTTCCGGAGGGGACCCCGAAAGGCAGCCGGACTTCAGTCCCTTCCTCCTTCTGCGTGGGGACCGTCCCGTTTGCCCGACGCGCGACGCGGAGGGGCGTTCCCGGCGGGGGACGGCGTGGGTCACGCTGGAGGGGGAGCGGGTAAATGCCCCCCTGGCATGATGGCCGGTGTTCTGGGGACCCGTGGCGTCGCTCCCGGGGTGGATGAGGGGGCAGAGTCGGTGTGGGGGGTTGCGGCGGGCTCTCCCTCCCGCACCGCCACGCTGGGCACGGTTTCCCTTTGTGGGCACGCGGCCCTTCAGGGCGAGGGGGTCTCCGTGGGCGGGGAAAGGCCGGGGGCCCGGAGCCTGAGAGGGGGTCCTCGATGCCGCCTAGGTCTGGTCCCTGCCGGGAGCTGCGGGCGGCAACCGGGGCCCTGAGCTCACTCCTAACAGAAATCCTACAAGACTCACAAGCACACCAACCTCCGCCTGGAACAACCCATGCAAACAATCCCCACACACACACACACACACACACACTTTAATGTGTTTTTAATTTTATCATTTTATTTATACGTTTGCATTTTAAAAGTTCTGTGTTTTTGGTGTATTTCAGTGTATTTCAAGCATGTGTTTTCATTGTGTTTTAAGCTCTCTCGTACCCCATCTCAAGCCCTGAGGAGAGCGGGGTAACCGAGCTTATTATTAATACGGTTACTATGCGGTAGTTTTGCTTTTATTGTTATTATCAATGTTATTAAAGAAGTTCACATTCTTCACACCACAACAGACACACGCAACAGATATCTAAGTACAAGAGAACATCACAAAGCCAGTAATTCCCGCACAGACCTACACACCTTAACGCTGCCGCCTTAAACGCCCCACCGGATCCCTGATGCTGCAAACGACTAAGCAACAGACCTCTAAACACACACACCGCAAATGACAACACTCACACGCAAGACTGGCACCACAACCCACTCACGGCCAAGCAGAACAACAAGAGACACACAGACAACCCAACAACGATTGCCCCCTAGAGATCTCGGCTGAGACAGGGCCGAGGCAGCATCGAGGAGCTCTGACCGGTTCCAGAGGGGAATCCCGCCCCCTCTCAGACTCTGGACCCCCCGGCATTTCCTTGCCCCCAGAGAGACTCCCGCCTTTAAGGGTGGCGGGCCCCCGAAGGGAAAGCATAGTCCGGGTAGCCGTACCACGGGGGAAGAGCCCGCCACAAACCCTGACGCTGAGCCCGTCCCCCGATCGACACTGGGAGCGAGACCGCGGGGCCCCACAACACCGCCCATCACCCCCAGGGGACCATTATCCCGCTCCCCCCTCGGCGTGACCCCCACTGCCCTCTGCCAAGAAGGACCCCCCGCGTTCAGCGTAGGGCAAAGGGGAGGGTCTCTGTGCAGAGAGAGAAAGGGAGGGAAGAGGGCTGAAGGAGAGGAGGCCCCCAGAAGAGGAAGCAGAGCATTTTCCCCTTCCTGGTCCCCCATTCCCAAAGCTGGAAGTAGATGTTTTGGAGGAAAAAAATGGAGAGGAGGATTGGAAGGAAAAACAGCTATATTGAGGAACCTTCCCAAACTGAAACCCAGTGCCAGACCTATGGAGAGAGATCCAGGTTTCTCGGGGGGCTGCATTCACCAAGGGAGAGCTTCCATGGCAGTGCAACAGTTCCCCTCGGGCTATCTCGTTACTTTCAAGGAACTGAGTTCTAATCCTGCGTCACCTCGATACTGCTATAAGCCCAGCTGCTGGGGAAAATTATATCTGATCGCCCCGTCCTGGCGAGGCTTGGGAGACCTTGAAGGCCCCCCGACGCAAGGCTGAGACCCCATAAAGGGATCAGGGAGGACTGGATTACCAAACCCCCCATGCAGCTGGGATCCCCCAGGAACTACGTTCTTTAAACAAAGGACAATCAAGTCTAATAATGAGAACTATCCGTAGCTAAGGCCTGCCAGGAAGGAGGATGCCACGCTACACCTCCCAGAAAAGTAAGTTGGGAGACAGACGAAGTCAGCCCGTGAAGGGCCTCCCTATGGACTCCTCCAGTGGTCCCTCCTAAAAAATTGTTTTAAAACATATTAAGCCATAATAGGATATAATACTGAGAACTACGGGTATTGGAAGCTAAGCTGGACCCATGAAGGGCCTCCTCGCTTCTCAGAGTCTTCCCAGTTAAGGAGGACTGAATTATAAGGGCTGGGAAAAGGATTTGCCCCTTTTGGGCCCTGCAACGCCTCTCCTGCTCCCAGTGGCTCCAGCAAACCTCTCTCCTCTTAACTGGTCTTGCTGGGCCCAAGGAGGATTTACTTCCCACAGGCATTAAAACTGGGAGCCTTCGGCGGCCATTTTTTATTCTGGCTGCAGCAGAAAATCTAAATGAGGAAGGACTACTGCATTGCTACGTCTCAGACATAACAGATGCTTTTTCTAATGTGCACTCTGCACTTGCTCTAGAGCTAGCTTCTCTCCATCTGGTTTTAGGTCTTTGGGGTGCTGAGGGCTGAGATCCCAGTCACAGACAGTCAAGTTAAAGGGGACCCCAGCGGTCATCTATCCCAACCCCGATAGGATGGAAAGGCACATTAAGGCACCCCTGAAGGGTGGCCGCAGGATTCCTGCTCTGAAAACTCCCACGGAGGAGTTCCTTGTCGCGTGTACCACGGGCAGACCGAGACCGTACAGCACGGAGCACGTTAGGTGTGCACCCCCACCCTCCCTCACGCTGAAAATCCCTTTTGGTTTCTCTCCTCATCAGAACCACCCCCAAAAAAACACAGACACAGGTTTTCAAAATTCTTTATTAGAAATCACATTTTAAATGCCTATTTCCTTCTAATAGTATGATGAATATACCCCTTAGGTGTAAGTTAACTGTAGTATGCAAATGTTTCAAGTTAACCTTGTAAAATAATTATAAACCTCCTTGAATCCCATCCTTGGAGAAAGGAGGGATCTAAATTTAATCAGGGAGTAAACCAATAAATTGTGTGCAACTCCTTACAAATTCCTGCCAGTGCCAGTAAAGGCTGCAGGGAAAGTCAGGGTGGCATCGAGGCTTTGCATTAATAAGCCACCCAAATCCACAGCTCCCTTTTTCCTTCCTGTCTAAGCCTGCTTTAAACATTTTCCTTTCTTTCTATGGTTAGGGTCTGTGGGACCTCTCCCAAAATGAAGAGAGAGGTCTCCTTCTTGCCACAACCAGACAGAGGCCCTGTCTGTTTCCAAAGTTTTGCTTGTGCATGAGCTGTATTTTTGCAGCCTTGATTTTATTTCGTTTTAAGAGTTCTTGAAGAACAGGACAGAAAATCTCCTTGGTTCTTTTGCTTTGGGGCTTATTTAACCAGAGAAGAATCAGCAAAGTCAATCAGGCTGAGGACCTGCCTCTGGGACTACGCTTCAAGGCCGAAGGTTTTAACACCGGGACCTCTGGATCTGTGGGTTGAAATCCACAAAAGCTCACATGTGTGCGTCTGGGTGTGTGAGGGGGGACACCTTGGAGAAAACTAGCCAGACAACACTTCACTGGTCTCTAATGTGGAGGCCTCGTCCCCTCGATTTACTCCAGGAGCGGCACTGCCAAGGATTTTTATACCTGTATTAAGCAGGCAGGCCTCGAGGCGGCAATCCGGATTCATGCACAGGAACAAAAGTGAGGGGGCCGCCTGCTCAGGGACATCTGCAAACTAATTCAAAATGGCAGAGGCACAGCCATTTTGGGACTGGTTCCTTGCTGAGTCCTTCCAGGAGCCCCCAAACTGCCTCAAGTGTATTTAAGAGGAGATTCCTGGAGGGTGAGCGCCTAATCTATGGATGGGAGCCATTATGGCTCATCTGCTGCGTGCATGTGTGTGTGTGTGCAGTGTGGTCTGTGAGGATGGAACGAGATTCTTACCCACCTCTGTTGCTCTTTGGCGTGGCTCCATCCTTTCTAAGCTGCCTGTCCCTCGGATTGGGTTGCATTGCATTTGAAGGATTGAAGAAACAGCCGTCCCTGCATTAATAGAAAATACTGCTGCTTACATGCCTTCAATTCTCCTTTTCCATCTTTTTTTAAAACTATGTTTTTGTGTATTTAACTGCTCTGTCCTTGTGTCCTATTTTCAACCAAACTCACATTTTATTTTTTTTCCTTAAAAAATACTTTTTACACAATTAAGATTTTTGTTTTGGTGTTTTTCCTTAATGTTTATAAGCTGTCCTGGAACCTGAATAAGCAGAAAGGCATGAATTTAATAAACAAATAATAAATCCCCTTTGGCTTCTTTTTTTCTTGTTCTTTATTCAAATGCCTTCTCCTTTTCTTCTTCTTACTCCTTCTTTACTATATTTAAACTGTGTATTGCATTGCTATGTCTTTGTATTGCTTTCTCAGCAATGCTAAGTTCTTCTTTTAAAAAAAAAAAAAGACTTTTGTTGAACTTACCTTCCAAAATGAATCTTGTGGTATCTTTCTTAAAATGCTTGCAAGCTGCCTTGGATCCTGTATAAAGACAATAAATAAAATAAATAACAGTAAGAAAACTCACTTCTTCTCTTCCATCCCATTAAGAAAGCAGATTCTCAAGATTTTTGGTCTTATTTCTTTTAAAGTCACTTGTTGTTGTTTTTTTTAAAAAAAAAACACTTGTACAACTTACCTTTCAAACTCTATCCTGTGGTGTCTTTTAAAAAATGTTCATAAGCAACTTTGGATCCTGTACAAAAACAATAAATAAGTTAAGTAAATGATAATAAAATTTATCTCATTCTCTCAGGAAAACTGTAAACAGCTTTCATTTTCCCCTCAGATTTTCAAGATTTTGTGCCTTATTCCTTTTAAGAACACATGATTAATTAAAAAAATAACAATTCTCAAGAAAAAAAAATTCTGTACAACTTACCTTTCAAACTTTATCCTGTGGTGCCTTTCTAAAAATGTCCATAAGCTGCCTTGGATCCTGTGTAAAGAAAAATACAATGGATAAAATTCCGTGAATAACAAAAATAAAATTCACCTCATCCCGTGAAGAGAGCTGTGGATTGCCTTCATCTTCCCCTCAGACCGCACATTTTCAAGATTTTTGCTCTAATTTCTTTCAAAAACACTCCTCCTCTTTCAAAATGTAACTTCTTCTCCGCTGCTTGGCTCCCACTAGCTGTGCTTTTGATTAAATGCTTTCTTTTTTCCCTTCTCTTTAAAGCTTACTATATTTTCAGTATTATATTGCTTTGCCTCTGCTTTTTTTTCTCTCATGTTACTGCTTTTTTAAAAAACAAGACTCTTCTGCAACTCATGCTTTAAACTGTCTCCTGCGGTGTCTTTTTTAAAGTTTTGGTAACCTGCCTCAGATCGTGTATGAAGAAAAAAGCAGTAAATAAATAGTAGAACTCACCTCCTCCCTCCCCTGGCCTCAGGAACTTTGTGGGGAGAGTTCATTTCCCCCTAAAACTGCACATTTTCGGGATATCTGCCCCCCTTTCTTTTAAAAAGGCCTCCTTTCTTCCAAAACGTCACTTCTTCCCCCTCTCCCCGCCTCGGCTCCCGTTTCCTCCGCTTCGTTTCAACGGCTTCTCTCCTCATAACTTTTTTTTCCACACCTTAACTGTGCTTTATAGCCGCTATCATTATTATTGTTGTCGTCGTTGTTTGCTTCTTCCACACACTTACTTCTAACTGCACTTTAAGCGGGCATTACAGTCTGGGTCTCTCTTTCAGCGAACCACCCACTAACTGTTTCTCACGACGCCCGTCTCCGAAGCGAGGCCCCTTCTGCCCAAAACGCCCCCCCGCACGAGGACGCCCCCGCCCCGCCGCCCCCCCCGCTCATCTGCATTCAGCTTCAGCGGGAAGCATAAACTGAAGAAATTGACGAAAGGAAACCCACCGCGCCCCCCCTCAGGAGACGCCTCTCATTTTGCCACGGTCATCGTTATCATTAATAACAATTAAATGCCCACCATTTCCCCACAGTTGCGAGTCAACCCCCTCAGCTTTAATAAGAAGGTAGACTTATAAGGTACTTTGAAACAGAATTAAGCTATTTACCTGAGGAAACGCTGGCCAGTCAACGAAGAAGACGCAATGCGAGAGGATGTGAGGCCCCCGCCCGCCCCCTCGGGCCAAAACTCAGAGCCGCCTCGCCCTCGTTCGCCGCCGCCTTTTCTGGCCGCAGCTGCCGGTCCTCCTTCGTCCTGCTCAAGTCCCGCCCCCGGCCTCAGCCTGAGGCTCCCGTTGGACACCGAGGCTACCCCTCACGGGCTCGGTGGGGCAAAAAGGAGGGAAGGAGGTGTCCGTCTCAGGCGGCTCTTCTCCTCAGCCAACGTTCTCCCGCCTTTTCGCTCCCGCCCCGCCCCTCCGCACATTCCGAGGCTCCTATTGGTCAGAAGGCTCCTCACGGTGCTCAACACAGGAGGGAAAGAGCGGATCTGCAACAGGCACGCCTCGACTGAGGCGCCTAGACTTTTTCCTCGCGAGACGGTTCAATTTGCCCGCCCTTTCTCTTTTGTCCCGCCTCCTCAAACACTCCGAGTCCCCCATTGGTCGATATTACAGCCCGTCAGAAGTGGGGGCGCCTGTTCGGGGCTGCTTAGAAAAGGCGAGAAAGGAGCCCCAAAGGTGAAATTCGTAATTAATTAATTAATAAAAGTCCAAAGGAACCATAAAATATCGCGTCATAATATTAATATGGCGCTGCATTTGGACGGGGGTGCAAGGAACGAAGAGGAGGTGCAGAGGGAGGGAGGGACGGTCCCAGAGTCTACGGAGCCCGTCGCCCCCCCAGAGCCGTCTTGGCGGAGCCTCCAGCAGCCGGAGAAGCCCACCTGCGCCTGGAGGAGGGGGAGCCGCGCTGGGGTGGGCTGTGGGTTGCGGGTTCCCTGTCCTTGGGGTGCCTTTAAGCAGACTTTGGGAGAGCCAGCGTGGGCTTTAGAGCTGGACTAGGACTCTGGAGCCCAGGTTCAAATCCCTGCTGGGCCGTGGAAACCCACTGGGTAACCTTGGGTGTGTCACACTCTCTCGGCCTCAGGATCGCATAAAGGGATGACTCCCTTCAAACAAATCCCCATGAAAACCCCCAAGCACGGGTGGGCTATGGGCCTCCCTGGGGGACGCTTTGCTTGTGGGTTTCCTGCATGGCCGATTGGGGTTGGACTGGATGACCGCTGGGTGCCCCCCGACTCTATTGGATTTCGTTTCCACTTGCAGAGAAGGGGAATGTTGGGTGGGTGCGTTTTGCGTGGTGCGGAGGACGGGAGGAGGAGGAGGAGGAGGACAAGGGCGGGGGGCTGGCCTCTATAGGTGGCCCTGACCCCCCATTTCCTGTATGCTGGATCCTCCATTAACAGGAGCAGTCTACCTGGGTCTGGTGGCACGAATTAAATTTGCTGCAAAAGTGAAATTTACAAAGCGGTGGGAGACGGTGGAGAATTTCCAGAGCCTTGGAGGACATTCACCCATCCTGCTCTCTTCCCTTGGTGGAACCTCCAGCAGTAGGAGAAGTCTCCCTGGAATTACAGGCAGCCCTTGGAGGGTGCAAAGGAAGACGAGGGGCAGGCAAGGTGGGGGTCCCAAGGCTCAAAGTTCCTCACGAGAACCCCCTAGAAAAGATGGCCTGAACCCGCCCCTTCCCAGCAAGGTGGAGCCTCCTTTCACAGGAGCAGTCTACCTTGGGGCTACTGGGGTGGAAGTGAAATTAAAAGCGTCGGGAGACGATGGAGAATTTCCACAAACTGGGGAGAAATTAATCCACCTCTTCCCTTCCCACCTCTCTTCCCTTGGTGGACCCTCCAGAGGCCAGAGACGCCTACCTGGAATAGCAGGCAGCACTTGGAGGGTGGAAAGGAAGAAGCAGGGAAGGCGAAAGGGGAGTCTCAAGGCTTCAAGTCCCACATGAGGCCCCCTATGTAGGTGGCCCTGAGCCCCCATTTCCTGGAAGGAGGATCCTCAGTAAGCAGGAGCAGTCTACCAGGGGCTGCTGGCATATATAAATCAGATTTGGTGCAGAGATGAAATTAAGAAGTGGTCGGAGATGATGGAGAATTTCCACAACCGGGGGGGGAATTAATCCTCCCTGCTCTCATCACCTGGTGGAACTTCCAGCAGCTGGAAAAGTCTACCTGGAAAAACGGACAGCATTTGGAGGGCAGAAAGGAAGAAGGGTGGAAGGCCGAGGGGGCCCCGAGGTTCCAAGTCCCACACAAGGACCCCGTGTACAGGTGGCCTTCCCCCACCCTTGACCAGGGAGGTTAGTCCTCCACCAACAGGAGCAGTCTACCTGGGAAAGCTGCCCTGAAGAATCGGATTTGGTGCAGAGGTGCAATTGAGAAGCGGCACAACATGGGGAGGGTGCTTGTGACCTGAACAGCAAGAACTGATAGCGTAATGTGGACCCCCTCGCAGGGTTTGGGGGTCGCCATCCTTGGGTGGGGGGTCTTTCAGCGGAGGTTATGAGAGCGAGCGCGGGGGAGTGCTTTGAGCGTTGGACGATGGCTCTGGAGCCCATGGTTGGAATCTCTGCTCGGCCATGGAAACCCACTGGGTGACCGTGAGCAAGTCTCACTCTCTGGGCCTCAGAGGATGACACAAGGGCAAGATCCCCCGTGAACAAACCTTGCCATGGGGTGGGCTATGGGCCTCTCTGAGGGGTGCTTTAGCTGCGGGTCTCCTCTGTGGCTGATTGGGGTTGGACTGGATGACCTGTGGGGGACCCTTTCAACTTCATATCATTCCAATTGCAAAGAAAGGAGATTTTTCATTTTCATTTCCTCTGTATTTTTATTCTGTTTATTCGCTCAGAGGGCCTACACAGCAGAACAGATGGTTTTTTGGCGGGCGGGCTGGAGCCAACCCTCCAAGGTTCAGAGGAGGAGGAGGAACGACGAGGGCGGGGGGAGGAGGACGACCCCGGGAAAACGATCTCAGAGCCCTCTAAGTTCCTCGGCGCCCGAACAAAATGGCGGCGCGGGGAGACGAACCTCTGTGGCGGAACGGTCTTCTTCGTGGAAGCGGTTTCCGAGGAGGAAGAAATAAGGATTGGACCTCTAGGGCTCTATTGCACTGGTGCCACCCAGAGCGGCCCATTCTCGAGTTTCGGAAGTCCGCCTCTGCCGCCCCTTCGGAGCCCGATCTGGGGCGTGATTTGGCGAGAGTAGGGAAAGAGGCCACTCTCTGCATCCGGGGACGAGGGGGCGGTGCCCGCTCCCCCAGCGCAGGCGCACTCTCTCCTGTCCGCCCTGCCGTTCCTCTTCTTGCAGCTCCTGTCCCGCCTTCTTCCGCTGTGCGGATTGTTCCAGGAGGCCTTGCGGCGGAAGTGACGGAGTACCGCCGCCTGCCCGCCACGCCTGCCGGGGAGGCCGCCCCGGCGCAGCATCGAAGAGCGACCGCCGATTCTAGGAATGGGCCGCCCTCAGCCAGGCTCTGGGTGGGAGGCCTTTGCTGTGGAACAGTTGGGCGGCTAAGCTGCCACCGGCCCACAGGGGGAGCCCCGGCTAGGAGCCCGGGCGCCAGTTTTGGCCCCCGCTGCCTCGGGAGCGCCAACGCGGGCCCCCCTTCGAGCCGCTCGCGATGCCAAGGGCGCCTTCCCTCACCCGTCGTCCGGCGCCGTACGTGCTCCCTGGGCCAGGGACGCCCTGCCGCGTTCGGCAGGGACTGACCGCGAGTCTCTGCGCCGGCAGAGAGACGGGGCGCACTCTGGCTGCAGAAGGGGCAGCGCCCCGTTTCGCCTTGCCTGCTCATTCGCAGCTCAGCCGGCCGCAATACCCGCTGTGAACTGCACTGCCCAGGGCCCCCCAGAGCGGGCCAGGGAAAGGCTGGGAAGCGCTACCTATTTTCTCTTTACTATTTTTCCGCTTACAAGCCCATTTTTGTTCCCGTCATTAATATGGGGCCTACCCTGAAAACTTAAAATTCTGTGCATGATCAGAGGCATCAAAGTTTCCTTGCGGTCCTGCACAGGTGACAGAAACACACAGTTTCATTCAATGTCTCCTGTACGTTTCAAAAAAATTAAAAGAGGGAAAAAAGCTTTAAAAAAATGAAACCATTTTTTACAAGGAGGGAATAAAGCAACCCGGTGTCTCCATAACGAAACCCTGCGCCCAACGCCTGTGGAACGACAGGCGCCTCGACCAAAATAAATAAATAATATGGAGACGCTCTAGGAGGCTAGCCTCGGAGAGCGTGTCCTGTGACATGAGAGGGCCAGAGCGTCGCTGCGGCAACTGTCTAGGATATTCAGCTCAGCGGACCAACCCACAAAGGGGGAAGGGTAGACCGTCCACAGGAGACGCTCACGGAAACTTATCTCGGAGAGCCTGACCGCCGAGTTGATAGCCCAGCGCGCCACTGCAGGGACACTCTAGGAAGTTTCAACTCGACAGGGCCAATCAACAAGGAAGGAAGGGTAGAGCGCGGACGGCAGAGGTGCTTTATTTGGCCCTAAAGGGGAATCGCGGCGGGGGGGGGGGCGCCGCCATTGTTGTTAGATCAAACCAAGGGAAACAACATGGGAAATAAACAGGACGAATTTGGACTCATAGCACAGCACAGCAAATATAACAGGCATCACTGAAGCCTGGTGGGATGAGCCTCATGGTTGGAATGTAGCAATAGAGGGTTACAATCTATTTCAGAGAAATGGACCAAAGAAGAAAGGAAGAGCAGCAGCAGCACTTGTATGTCACAGAGGTTTACACCTTTGAGGAGATCCATGACTAAAATCCTGGAAGCCAGGTTGAGAGCATCTGGGTATAAATAAGAGGGAAGAGAAACAACAGCAATGTCATTGTCGACAAAGGGGGGGGAAAGGGACCATCCCCACAATTCTCTTAGGGCACCATAAAATACAAGAAACTTCCTTCATTAAATTTTAGTTCACTTGTTAAATTGCTAAAACAGAGAATATCAATTCTTGTAAATCTTCAAAGCTGTCTTGGCTTGGTCACATAGCAGCAATAAAAATATCCTTCCAAAATTTAAATACCTGATTCAGGTGCTTCAAGCAACAAGCCCAGAGGCTCTGCTAAAAATCTGGAAAAACCTGGTTCTGAACTACTTGTCTAAAGGAAAGAAACCTCATGTTGATAACTCTTCCATTTAATAGCAACAATACTTGAGGATTGCATAATCCTGCCCTAAAGGTATATTTCAAAGTGTTTCAAAGTGGAGGTGTGAAGGCAGTAAGGGGCAAGGGGAGGTGGTTGCTGGGGAGGGAATATCAGATCACCATCCAGCAACATTCTGCTCTTTATACCAATTGTAAACTCATTCTGATTGCAGTATAAAAGAAATGTGGGGGGTGGGGATGGCAGGGACAGAACATTTCAGTTAAGACCGCTCAGTGGAAATGGAATACTAACCGGCTACTGATAGAAGAAAATGAGGGTAAACAGAATACCTGGAAGGGGAGAAATACTTTGGGGTACTGGATTGACTATTAGACTGTGACTCGGGAGACTGGAGCCAAATACTCGCTCAGCCAAGGAAACAAACTGGGTGACCTTGGCAAAGGAAACTCACCCTCAAAGGAATGCAAACTCCCTCTGAATAAATCTTCCAAAGAAAACCTTTTCTCTTCAGTGTTCTGGCACAATCAGCTATGTGCAATGCTCTGGATAAGACAAGTGTGCCATCCACAAGACTGATCCATGCTTGCAAAAACCTGTTCCCTGTAAAGAGGCAGGTGTGATGTGGTATCTTTTCCACAGTTGTTGCGATTACTGCATTAACCTTCTGGCCCCTCCAGCAGAGGAATACCACATACGGATGCTTTTCCAGTCATGAAAACAAATGTCAAAACATTGTTATTTTAATGAAAAGGTTAAGTTGCTGTATACACATCACAACTCAATAGGGTGCCATTGTGTGTACAGAACAGACTTTGTCTACATTCACCTCCATGAGTCACGTCACTCACTGATGCACGCACGCGCACACACGGAGGATGCTGCAGAGCCTGATGATGAGATGCCCAGAAGAGGAGAGGGGAGCTAAGACAAATGGGGCCCAGCCCAGGGCAGATGGTGAATCTGTCCTCCCGCAAACACTGTTAGGATGCCTTGCTCCCTAAGGCAGTTAGCTAGTGGTTCATCCACTGCAGGAGTCGTAATCCAACAGCAGCTGGAGGCTACAAGTTCCCCACCCAAGTCAAAAGGGGGAGGCATGTAAAAATGCCAGCCAGTCTTCTCCAACCCTAAACTTGCATCACCCCCACCCACCACAGCCCTCAGCCAACAGCACATCCAGAGAGTGCCAGATAGAGAAGTTTTGTGCAAATCTAAGCTCAGGGGTCCCGTGCAGGCGTGATGGGGGTCTGTGGCCCTTTGCACATGGACACAGGCCACTGACATGGCTGTGGGGAACAATTCCATGTTGGCTGAGACACAGAGCCTGGCTCAGGACCCCCAGTAAGGGGTGGAGCCCCCTTTTCTTCCCTGTTCAGTGCAGATAAACTACTAAAAGAAACATTAAACAAATGCTCCACTGTGTACCATGAAAGACACTGAACATGAAGCAGAGGAGGAAAGGAGCCTCTGCACACACAGGCACATACGCCTCTGCCCTCAAGGAGCTTCCTGCTCCCTTCATAGGCAGAACGGACGCTAGAAGACCTTCGCAGACATCCACAAGCAAGCAAGAAAGCAAGCGTCTATAGCTGGGCACATCTCAACAGACTCTACTGTGTCCCCTCACGAAGGGCCACTACTGAGAGTCCCACGCCTCTGTGGTCCCAAGAGAGAAGGTGAGCACATGGACCCCTGAGGACAAGGCAATTTGGGAAGTTGTCCTCTGGAAGCCACTACAGGCCGCCGAGCAGGGGTTACCAACCCAACCCACCCCTGTGACACGGCCTCCTCGCTTCAGCCTCCCTCACTCCTAGGATCATGGTGCTTTAGAAATGGTTTGTCACACAGAACTTCCCATTTCTTACTAAGGCCTGGTCAGTACCAGCCGGGATAAAGCTCACAAAAGGGGAACAGTAACAATGGGGCAGCTGCATTTGGCACGTGGAGGCAACCAGTTAAAAATAATTAGACCTAGTGCCTTAAACTAGTATTTCCAGTGTATGATTTACAGGCTAAGCACTAAGTTCCTCCCCCCACCCCCCACTTAAAGCTCTATGGAAAAGATCCTTCCCAAAACTCAACCATGGTAAAGAAGAGATTTTCACCTTCTCCAGCCTCTCTCTCTCTCTCCTCTCTCTCTCTCATACACACACCGAGCATCTCACCATTTAGAATGTAAAAGTGACCACACCAATGGACTTTAAACAGTGTTAGTAAAATGTACAAATCCAACTGGTCTATTTACAAGCAATAAATACTGGGGGTGGGGTGGGGTGAATTAGTAAATTCAGTTTGTTCTGGTTTGTCACTGCAAAAATCTGATCGCTGTTGGCCAAAATCAATACAGTCTATTTCACAGTCCAAGTTCCCAGTCCATTAAAACAAAGAAGTGGTACTTTCCCAAGAGTCTTGCAAAACTGAAAAGGGGGGTTCAGTCCCCAGAGCCTTCAGCCCACTCCAGTCCTCACCCCTTTTTCCAAACAGTCTGCTATTTACAACATTCTCTGTACAGAATGTGGCTCCTTTTGTCACTCCTGCCCTAACTGATCAGCAGAGGCTCTGACAACAAAAAACAATGCCGTTTGATCTTTGGTGCAGGCTCTTTTTAAAAAAGAAAGAAAGAAGAAGAAGGGAAAGCAGGGACGAGTTTGAAAGGTGAGGAGTGGGGTTGTCAGGCAGCCAAAAGCAGCCCCCTTTCTCCCGGCTCCCACCCAGATAAATTTGTGAATTCCGGCAGGCAACGGAGGAAGGGAGGGAGGGGGAGCGCTCCCACTGGGCACTCAGGCGGGTGGGCAGGCGTTACAACTATCAGGATACCAGCTGAGGGCTCCAGGCACACAGAGACCCCAGAAGAGCAGGTGCCGGTGGGACCCAGGAGGAGCCCCCAAACTTGTTCCCTCCTCAGGCTTCCCTCCATCTCCCCTCTGCCGCGTGCCGGCGGGGGGGAGCAGAGAAGCCCCTCTTGGCCACAGCACTGCCGTTGCTGGCGCTGAGAGAAGAGATGATGCCTAAGGCAGAGAGGTGGATGCTGTGCCAGGCAGCTTCAGACTGGTGGGCCTTACCACTTGCTTTAAAAAAATGTAAAAAACTGTGTAAAAAAAGGGAGAGACAAGAGCTCTGACTGTGTGACCAGCTGCCACCAAGGCAGAGAACAAGAAACAGGTGGTTGGGGGGGTCTGGTTCCCCCAACTACCCCCCAGTAGTTTTGAGTGCGCCTTCCAAGCTCTCTCCTTTCCGTGGAAAGCTGGAGAAAGCCAGGAACGGCAAAGGAGAGGTGGCAGCGTCCCACCCAAGGGCATCACTTCAAAGTGTCTTAGTGGCTGACAGCTGGCTTGGTGGCAGGTGCCAGCCAACAACGGTGGCCAGGCCGGGGTCAGAAGATGCCCTTGGCAATCTTGAGTCCCTTCTGCTTCATGCGGGGCAGCGTGGAGCTGGAGCCGTGCTTGATCTTGACGGCCCGCGAGAAGCCTCTCTTCTTGAGGACAAAGTCGTAGTTGGCCGCAGAGTTCATGGCGTAGAAGACATTGGCGTTGTCTGGGATCTTGAGCTCTGGGGAGGGTGGAGAGGAGGGGAGGGAGGGAGAGTGAGTGAGTGTGCTTTTAAGGGCAGTGGATGTGGGAGGGTCAGGGGAGCAATTTCAAAAGCCAGCTAACTTCTCTGGCAAGACCCTGGCAGCTGGGTGGGCAGGGCCGGAGCAGCAGGAAAAGAAAGAGCGGGGTGGGGGGCAGCAAGAGACAAAAAAAGCAAGCAAAAAAGGATGGCTGGAGGGGAGGCAGCTTGCGTGGAAAGGGGTGGGGGCGAGTAGTTGTGTTGGTAGGGATGGCGTGTGTGAAAAGGGTGGCCCCACCACTGCCACCCACAGCAAGTGGGCTTCAACGTGGGCCTCCGGTCCTCAACAAAAAGAGAGCAACGTGGCCCCGAAGGGAAGCAAAGGCCAGACGGTGATACAGAAAGAGGGAGGGAGAAGCAGGACCCCCAAAAATGGGAGGTCAAGGGGAAAAACAGGAGAGAAGGAGAAGCAGCCAGGCTTGGGAGGCAGGCCAGCTGGCCAGCAAGCATCTCGGGGGCCAGGCCGCTCGTACCTCTTTCTTCTGAGATGATCTGAATCAGCTCGTAGTCTTCTGGCTGGTCAGCATCCAGATTGTGCTTGGCCATGGCCTTCCGGATCACCACGGGGGTTTTGTCCTGGCTTGTCACCTGGAATGCCACATCAATAGGACTGAAGTTTATTAAGATCTTCACTGCTTTAAGCTTTCCTGTGCCCTGGCACAGGGAAGACTATTTTGATAGACACAGAACGAAAATAAATGAGGCACTGGCCAAGACTCTCCCCCTCGCAAAGTTGCACACCCTGCCCACCCTCCCAGCATGGAGGCCCGGGAAGGCCTGCTCCTGCGGCTCCCCACAGGAAGGGAGTGCAGAGAGGATTCAAATTGTGTCACAGCAGCTGGACTCAGCTCAGGGGGGGCAGAGAGGAGAGACAAGGGTGCGCCCACTGACTTTTCCTACCCTCAGGGGCCTAGAGCAGTCGTATCTTCTCGGCCATGTTGTCTCCCGCCTTCCTTCCCTCCCACTAGAGAGCTGCCGCAGCAGCAGGGGGAGTCATCAATCAATCAATCAATCTATCAATCAGTCAATCATTTTATTACGGTCATAGACCAGCATGAGAGGGAGCCATCAGGGTCTCGGCTGCTATGGGGGCGGGGGAAAGGGGACTCTGTGCTACTCCAGAAAAGGGGTGTGTGCAGATAAGCTGGGCTTACACCTGTGGATGTCACCAGCAGGATGTTGGCCAGAGGCAGGCATGTATTTGTGCTTGAAGGCAAAATGTTCACACTCCACCAGCGCAACAGTTGGCTTAAAGGCACAGAATCACAGAATCACAGAGTTGGAAAAGACCACAGGGGCCATTGAGTCCAACCCCCTACAATGCAGGAACACCCATCAAAGCATTCCCAGCAGGTGGCCATCCAACCTCTGCTTAAAAACCTCCAAAGAAGGAGACTCCACCACACTCCGAGGCAGCAGCATATTCCACTGCCGGACAGCTCTGACCGTCAGGAAGTTCTTCCTGAGGTTCAAGTGGAATCTCCTTTCCTGCAGCTTGAATCCATTGCTCCTTGTCCTAGTCTCTGGAGCAGCAGAAAACAAGCCCTCTCCTTCCTCGACATGACATCCCTTCAAATATTTAAACATGGCTATCATGTCCCCTCTTAACCTGCTCTTCTGCAGACTAAACATACCCAGCTCCCTAAGCCACTCCTCAGAGGACTTCATGGCTTCCAGACCCTTCACCATTTTGCCCACCCTCCTCTGGACACGTTCCAGCTTGTTGATATCCTTCTTGAATTGAGGTGCCCAGAACTGAACACAGTATTCCAAATGAGGCCTAACCAATGCAGAATAGAGTGGTACCATTACCTCCCTCGATCTAGACACCATACTCCTATTGATGCAACCAAGAATCGTGCTGGCTTTCTTGGCTGCCTCATCACACTGCCAAAGGAAGAATCTGAGAACAGGAATGAACACTATTTTTCCTCCTCATCTTCTCGTGTGCCTCCTTCTGATACTTTTGAGAGTTTTGCCACACGTCGTGAGATGTAATCACCATATCCATAAGGCTCTACCCCTTCTTCAAGTCTTTTGCTTTGTTTACATATTTTAT
This sequence comes from Cyclura pinguis, assembly GCA_030412105.1. Classification (NCBI taxonomy): domain Eukaryota; kingdom Metazoa; phylum Chordata; class Lepidosauria; order Squamata; family Iguanidae; genus Cyclura; species Cyclura pinguis. Next base: position 17,981,006 of record CM059613.1, on the reverse strand, counting down.
CACATTTTTATTCCTCCTTTACATTAAAAACAGAATTTACATTGTCCAACAAGCACGACTGTGGATAGAGCAGTGGGCAATAAAGCCATTACAGTCATGCCAATAGTCAGTAAATGTCCAAACAGAGTCAAGGCCCAGTTTGGCCTCCCACATCTTCCCAAAAGCAGCAGGGCTGGGAAGCGGCTGTGCCACTTTTCCCAGCAAAGCAAGTGCTCCATCTTCCCGCCTATCAGGACCTTGCTTGCTCTTTCTGTTTTGCTGTTTTCAGTGCGATAGGCTCGACCATCAGTGGGTTTTAATTAACAGATCATTGTTACCTTGGTTTTGTACGTTCTGTTGGCCCAGCTCTTCGCGGGATAAACCAGGCCCTCAGCGTCTCAGCAGCTTCAGATCCACACACCCCTCTATCCCCCCCTTGCACGGCAGCCCTCTTGATCTCTTGGGCTGCACCTCCATCAGCCCCCACCAAAACATCCAGTCCTGAGGGACCACAGCACGAATGGCCTGGGGGCCACCCAGACTGAGGATGCCTGAGGGAAGACAGCAGGTGGTGGGCCTGCCGGTCGGCCTCTACACCTCCTTGTCCTCCAACATCCACCCACTCTCCCCCCTGCCCCCTTCCTCCCAATGAGGGACTGACCAGGATGCTCTTGTACATGTTGCCGTTCTCCACAGCCAAGCTGACCCGGATGATGCAGCAGTCATCGATCTGCTGGTTGTAGAGGGGCAGCGAAAGAGAGGAGTAGCTGGAGAGGCCTGAGACAGAGCGCTTATGGGTGCGCGAGGCCGCCACCGGTGTGGAGGAGACTGAGGATGAGGAGGCACTGCTTGAGCTCGAGCCGATCCCAGACGTGTCCAAGGAGGAGAGCGAAGTGGACTCCCAGAACTGTAGGCAGGGGCAGGGAAGAGGTGGGAGGGGAGAATCCAGGAGGCCGCCGTTAAGCAGATCGGGCAGGACCCCAGCCTGGCTCCACGTGAACGCAGCCCCCTGGGGCCCTCCCCGGTGTAACGGCTCCTGGTGCTGCGGGAGAGCCCAGGGCCCCTGCCTGATGCCCACCTGGACCTCTTGGTAGCCCCCCAGAGTCAGGCCAGGGAGCGCTCTCCTCCAGAGGCTCCTCTGTGGCTCCTCCGCAGGGCAGCGGTGGAGCACTGAGGCCGGGGTGGGCAACTGTGGAGAGGGCAGGGGCCACCCCCCACCATCATGTTTGAGCACACAGGAAATGATGTTGAGTCCCTTCCGGCTGCCATTTTTTGCCAGTTCTGGGGCGTGGCCAGGGAGGAGAACAAAGTCTGAATCCATCTGGTGAGTTTTCAGGTAAGCGCCGGTCCCACAATCAGCACCATTTCTTAAAAGTGGGCCTGAGGGCTTGGTGGGGGCTTCAAAGGATGAGATTTGATCCCTTGGCCAGGACACCTTGATCCCTTGGCCAGGACGGCAGGAGACCAGTACTTCTCGGAGGCTTCACACTGAACTTCAGGTGGCTTCTCCCCCCAGGGAGAGAAGGAAAGGGTCTCCTCCTGCAATCCCAAATGCGAGAAGGGATCCAGGAGGCCCCACCCCTTGCTGCCCAAGCCCGAACCCCAGTACGACCGGGGGGCAGCACCCGCCGAGGCCAGCAGCCGTGGGGCCCGAGGCCCAGCCGCTCCGGGTTCCAGCCAGTGCCCCCGCCCTCCCCCGCAAGAGGCGCACCTGCCGCCTGCCCGCCGGGCCGTGAGCAGGGCCCAGGGAGCCGCTGCTGCCACCGCCGCCGCTGCCGCCGCCGCCGCCACCGCCCTGTACCTTCTTCTCTTGGCCCTCAGGGGAGTCGGGGACGAAGCTGACGTTGATCTCCTCCACGTCGGAGCTGCTGGAGCCGGCGGAGGTGACGCTGATGGAGTCGGCCGCGTCCCCACCACACAGGTAGGGCCCGCACTTCAGCTGGTCGAAGGACTTGGAGTGGGAGCTGCCGCTGGAGCAAGGCTCGGTGGTGGGCGCCTGCCGGCTGTGGGGGCAGAAAGGAGGCGGGCGGCTCAGCGCCAGGCCTGCAAGGAAGGGGTGGGGGCAGACGCAAAGGAGACTCCAGAAGACCTCAGTGGGAAACACTTCCTGCCCAGATACGTTTATGCTTTTTGGAGTGGGGGAAACTGATATCAAAGCTGCAGAAACCATCAGGCAACGATGGCAATGGGGGAAGGGTTGGGCTACGGGGAGGGACTAATTGTGGTTTCCACGCCTGAGGTTGCCCCCTCAGCTTGGTAATAACTGTAGCCAGGGGGTGTCCTGCCATGCCAGCTGGTGCCCTGGAGAGTCTCCCCGAATTTGTAGCCTCACTCAGGAAAAAAGGCTGCCTTGCCCTCCCCCAAGTCCTTCTGGTGCCTCCTGTCCATCCAGTCCCATGTCTCAGAGGACTGGGCCCTCTGGCCTGGGGGGGTTTAGGACTCACTCGCTAAAGCGCTTGATGATGCCGGTATTCTTCTTCCCCTTCAGAGTGTTACTGGCAGACTCTGAGAGGGGCTCGATCTCACAAGACAGGCCGTAGCTGCAAAGGAGGAAAAGCAGAGATGCCCGATGAGGGTCTCAAGAGAATGGGACCGGGGGGGGGTGCAGCTGATGTTGGGTGGGGCCCACGACAAAGTCGGGAAGGAGATTTTGCAACACGGCACGGTTGCTGCGCTCACTTTCTTGTCTGCCACCACACCTCCCACAACAGGCGAGATGGCGGGCAACCAGGACCCACGGTCAACCTGAAAAGGAAAACTTCTGGCAAGCCCCCGGGCAAGCCGCTGGTCAAGCTGCCCCAAGAGCCCTCCAGGAACAGGGAAAGCAGCTCCCGGGCCGGTGGTTGGGACAGGTCTGTCTTGGGCCGATGGAGGAGGAGGAAGAAGCCGCCCTCACCTCTCCGCTTCGCTCAGCCTCTCCACGCTGCGGAACCAGGTGACAAAGCGGCCCTCCTGGGTGAAGTTGTAGTTGTTGCAGGCTGACTGGAGCAGCTTAATCTGGGCAATGACCTCAAACTCCTGCCAGGAGGGAAAGGAAGAGGGCGGGAAGGTGAAGCTCAGCTGAGGGTGTCCCGGGCCAGAATGCTGGGGCAAGGGGACTTCAGGGAGAATGGCGTTGTGGGGGGAAGGAGATAGGACACTCACACTACAAGGACCTACAGTCATTTAAATTCTATCAAATATGGGTAAACTAGAATAAAAGTAAAAGAAGTGCCCGGGCAGCACCTGGGCAGAGCCTGATTCATCCTTACTGAGCCTCAGGGTGACCTTTTCCAAGATTCCAGCCAGCCATGCCCTTTCCCAAGGAGCTCCGTCCCATCGCCACCGTCGGTTGGCTGTGCTATGAAGTATGTTCACTGTGGTGATTTTGCATGAAGTCTCTCTTTGAGGAAACTGGGAGCCATGGCCAGCTGAAGGGGATGTCATCAACACTTGGGAGAGGGCTTGAGCTCAGTCCAGGCAGATGTCACAGGGCTTTGTGCAAGAGAAGAAAGCCCTTTTTTGTGCTATTTGTGGCTCTCTCACTGCTGGCACCTAACATATCTGGCAATGAGGGCAGCTCTTTTACCTCTGAATCCATAATGCTCAGTCCCTATTGGGAGATGTCTTTTGGGAGACTTCTTTCCTTTGTTTTTCTTTCTGAAGATTGCTTTGTGCTCCTGCAAACCTTGGGCCAACAGGCATGTGCACGTGCACACATGCACAGAGTGCACTCTGCACCTGTACACGGACAGGGCTGTTCTGGCTACACTGGGAACCGCACCTCAGGGAAAGAGCTGGTGGCCACAGGACAGATCGGGTGTGGGACCCAGGACTCCTTCAGGTGAGCCTCCTTGCAGCCTCTCGCTGCCACCAGAGGCATCTCTTCCCAAGTCCGCTTTTAAACCTCTTAATTTTAAATGTTAAAATCTTTTTGATTTACTCCCTGGTATTGCTCAGAGTTCATTACACTGATTTTATTCTTTGCTTTATCTTTTGTTCTCTGCAGTTGTACTTTGTTGAACTGTTCCTGGAAGTTACCCAGAAAACGTTCTTATTGGGCAGGGCTCACATCTCTCTCCCGTGTCATCATCACCACTACCACCTGCTCACCTTCCTCCTTTTCTCAAAGTTGATCAGGCCCCCCTGGAGGAGAGAAAAAAGAAAGAAAGAGGACAATTAAAACTCATTCACTTACCCACCTGCTGATTTGGGGGTGCCTAAGACCTAGAATGGCCTTGAAAATATAGAATTAATGTCCTTTCTTCAGCTAAAGCTGGGTCCAGGTCCATCTTGTGCCTGGGCAGTGCCGTTTGGGCTACACATTCAGGGGATGGGTTAGTATTATTATTTGGGATAAAAAAGACGACAACATGGGAAGGTGGTCCATTCCGGTTTAGACTGTAAGTTCTGGAAAGACAGAAACCATTCTTGGTTTTGCTTCTGATGCCTGGGCTGGCCAGAGGCCTAATGGGGCCTGCAACCCAACATCCAGGGCCCACAAAGCTGCCCATGCCTGCTTTGAAGCAGCACGTACACAAGCGGCATCATTTCCCCGACCAAAAAGCATACGGCAGGCAGGCAGGCAGGCTGGCAAGCCCTTTCACAGACACAGCAGCCAAGCGAGTCCAGGAGGGGGTGGTGTGACCTCATCAAGGTATTGGGCCTGCTCAGCTCAGAGCCTCCTGGAGGCTCTGTGGTGGGACTGTTTCCTTCACCTCCCCAACCCAAAGTCTAGAGCAGGAAAAGAGGCCAAGGAAAGATGGGCCAGAGGATTAGGAGCAGAAAAGGGGCAGAGGAAAAGGGGTGACTGAAACCCATGGAGGGTCTTAATGGTGCTGCCCGGCTCCTCCCCTGCCCGCTTTCCCTTGTTTACCTCCAGGTAGTCCTTCACAGCTGTGTCCAGCATCACCAGGTCTGTGAGGAAGGTGCCCAGGTAAGGGATGGTACCTTGCATTATGCCCTGGAAGAAGGAGGAGAAGCGTGAAAACCACAGAAGGGGTACCCAAATGGGATTGTGTGGGGAGAAGCCATCACTTCATGGCTGAACCCCCACCATCAGCCGTGGAAAAGGGAAATGCACTGGGAAAAAACAGCCCTTGAGGGGGCAGCTCTCCCTGGCTGACAAGTTAGAGTTTAGTTGGGTCAGAAAGCTGGGACGGCCAAAGGTAGGGTGCGAGCATCTCTGAGGGAGCACCTGCCGGACACGGGGCAGGCTCCGGGCTCAGTCCACATACGGGGAAAGCCTGTACCTCGAGACACTGTTGGACTGAAACTACCATCATCCCCCACAACTGGCCAGTGCTGACGAGAGTTGCAGCCTTCACAGCGACAGCTGTAGGGCTAGACATTCCCCATCTCTGAGCTGCAGGGCTGCTGGGGGTCCGGTAAGTGGGGCAGCCCTTCCTCCTCTGGCTTTCTTGCCCTGGGCAGCTCTCACCAGCGCAAGCAGGCCGTCCTGAGCTAAGATGGGCTGGCAGTCTGATACATGCTGGGCAGCTTTGGAGGAAGAGGAGAGGCTTCACCCACTCACCATCTCGCGGTGCTGCTGCTGACGCTTCTGTGCTCTCTTTGGGTTGATCTCCAGCGTGGCAAACTTGGAGGTCCCCTCCTAAATTTCCACGGGGGAAAAAGGGGGGAGGCAGGTGAGTTCGCACAGACTGCCTCCTGGGGTGAGGGCTGTGATGCCCAGTGAGGAAACCCCACCCAGCAAACACTGACAAGAGGAGGGCTCAGCCTCTTCCCCTGAAGATCACAAACCCCAAGGAAAGCCCTGAGACCCCTTCAGGAGCCTGAGGAGTCCTCGCGTCTCTCAACCTACGCCCTGGGGGACCCTTCAGGGCACACCAAGAGACGCAAACCCTCAGGCAGTAGACTTTACAATTCTGTTGGTAATTTAAGTACATTTTTAGCTTCTACATGATGTGAGCGTTTTCACTGCGTCTCTTTTTGACCCTGGTAAGTCACTTCCAGTCCTGAACTGGGAAAAAAGTTGGATATAAACAAATATAACCACCACCACCCCTTGCTTGCCCCCACTCGAGGCCTCCGCCTGGTTCACCGAGAGTCCTACAGCCTGTCCTCCGCAGAAGCCGGACCAAGTGGGACCAAGGAGACCCTGGGGTAGGAGAAGGGGCTCCTGGATCCTTCTCTGGCAGAGAGCCAGTGTGGTTCGGGGCAGAAGCCACGCCTTCTGACATGATCTGGACCACACGGAGATCACAGGGTTGCTGAAGCCAGCCCACTGTCCCAACTAGTTCCCCAAGATTGTGGGGGGAGGATCCCCCGTAGTGCTCTAAAAACACATCCTCAGTGGTAGGGACCGATTGCTTTTGTCCTCCTTTGGCAGCTCCAGATCCGCCCACCAAACTAGTGCGTAGAGCCAAGAGAGATCAGCCTAAATTAGGAAACGGGATCTACATTGCAGAGACCAAGAATGGATTCCGCCAGAAATGAGCCCACAGTCACATGCATCCACTTCGGCAGCCAAATTTAGAAGGGCTGTGCTGCCGCTGCTCTTCCTAGAACCGGAGTCCCACCAGTCAACGGGAAACCAACTGGACTCTCAAGCCTTCTGCCTGGGCCAGTTCTCAGGCAGCCCCTTCCAGAAGGTTTCGCTCTCCCTTCCAAAGGGAAATGAAAAAAAACAGATGGAAAACAGACTGAAGGAGCTCCCAAAACATGGCCATCCACTTGACAGGCCAAGGCCTGCCGGAGAAAAGATGCTGGACAAAGGCCGGCCTCAGAAAAGCAGCCTCCGTTTCCTGTCTGCATTGCGGCGGCCAGGCCGGCTGTTGATGCAGCAAAGCCCACGTCCAAGGGACACTACGTGTGTTGAAGGACACAGGCTTGACAGGAGGGCCCACCCTGGAGCCCTCAGAGGCAGCCGGGGTGCAACCGGAGAGACTGAAAAGGGCCTGCTGGCCACCGGGGGGGGGGGGCAGGGGCATGGAGCCGCTGTTGTCAGGGCAGGATCTCCCCGGAGGAAAGCAAGATGGGAGCAGAGAAAAATAAGGAAAAGGAATTCCTTGGCTGCCAGGCTGGCAATCTCTCTCTCTCCCTCTCTCTCTCTCTCTCTCTCTCTCTCACACACACACACACACACCGGTGGTGACTCCAAACTTTTCTCGTTTCAACAGTAAAAGGTGAGACAGGGAGAGGTCATTTGGTTCTTGCTCCTGTTGTACAACTAGGAGTCTGAAGTCCTTTAGGATCTGGCTGCAAATCACACGGACTTTCTCTAAAAGGCATCTCTGTTGTGACTTTGGGACACCGAAATGCATTTGAAATTTAAGCCATTGAGTGGTGCAAAGACTAAAGATGATAACAAACTTACTAAAACAATTCTAGCAATGAAGACAGGCACAATGTAAAGACAAGCTAATAGCAGGTTCGTCGCCTGTGGTGAGCGCCGGGCTTCCTGGCTTGCAAACCGTTTGACAAAAAGAAGCACAGCATAGCTTACTAAATACGAGGAATGTTCGCCGCAATACAGACCTTGGTCCCTCAGTGGGGGGCACAGAAGGCTGACATTCACAGGCTGTTCCCCTCCCACCCCACTGCCTTCCCTCTGGAACACAGACCAGGGGGAAAACGAGTACGTTAAGTATAGTTGAGAAGAGGAAAGGGAAATACATCGAGAAACAATAAATGTTATAAAATACAAAACCCCTAGTAACTGCAGAACCAAGTAATGTAAAATAAATTTTATTAAAAAAAAGAAAAGAAAAGAAAAGGAGTACATTTGGACTGAACGCTTTCCTCCTTAACGGCCCTGATTCATTAGCCAGACTAGGTGAGTGCAACAGCAGGGACAGGCTTTAAGCATCCCAGAAAGAAACAGATCACATCAGTGCCTTACCTTAACAAGGAGCTCTCGGCTCAGCGAGTGGTTATTCTCATCTGAAAAGATTTCTGACAGCTCATGGAAAGTGCGGAAGCTCTCACTGTTGAGGAAAGAATAAACCATGAACTCCTGGCCTTTTTGAGGACTCCCCCCCACCATGGTGTCTCCTGTACTCCCTAAAAATGACTGTGTTCCATTTAGCCCAGTAATTTCTCTAATCTTTTTTTAAAAATGGTCAGAATGCAAGCATTTATTTATTTATTTAATATCCCATCTTCGTCTTGAGATGAGATTCAAGGCAGCTAAGGCAGCTACAACTGCATACCCCAGAGTTACACTGACATTTGTGATTGATTGGGATTCACGATTGCTGTGTATTCACCGGTCAGGAAATAGGCAGGTACCACAAAAGCTCCCCAGTCCTCCCTCACCGGGAAGCAGCCACCGCCCCCCTGCTGGGCAGACTGATGTTTCCACCCTGCTCTTGCGGGTGATCTCAGGTGCAAGAGGGGACCGGGACCCTGCTTCTGACGGAGGAGACTGCTGGTGGGAAGCAGGTGGAGACAGGAGAAGAGACCCTGCTTGCTTGCAGCAGCAGCAGCCGCCGCGCAGTAAGGACTGGAAGCGTGGTGCTATTTGGCTGCATAACTATGTAGCTAAGTAGCTGACAGAGAGTACCAGCCCTTATTTATTACCTCACTTACATCTTCCTACACAAGGCTCCCAGTGGCTTCAAAACAATTCATACAAGTAATTCACAAAATTCATACACAGAAATAATCTCCCATCAAAACAAAACATCAACAAATAGGCCAACATACACAGAGTCATGGAATCACAGAGTTGGGGGGTTCCCACCAGCGATCACGTCCAACCTGCCCACCCACCCCCCCCCCACTGCCCAACTAGAGCATCCCCAGCAAGTAGCTCTGCAGCCTCTTCCTGGGGACATTTAGAGACCTCACCAGCTGCCCAGGCAGCTGGTTCCACTGCCAAGCTCCTCCTACTGTCAAAGAAATTCCTTCTGAGGTTTAATCAAAATCTGCTTCCTACAACTTAAAACCTTTAGACCTGGTCCTGCCCTCTGGGGCAGCAGAGAACAAAGCTGGTCCTCTTCTCTGGGACAGGCCTTGAGGCTTCTGAACAGTGCAGCCACCTCTCCTCACATGCTTCACTGCCGATACCACTTACCATCCTTGATGCCTTCTTTTGAATCTGCTCCAATTTGTCTCTATCTTTCCTAAAACGGGCTGCCCAAACAGACACAGTACTCCAGATGAGGCCTGACCAATGTAGAATCTAGTGAGACTATTACACCCTTGCCTTTGAAACAATGGTTCTATTACTGCAGACTAAAATAACATTTGCCTCTTTTCTGCAGTATTACACTGGTGGGCCATGTTCAAGTCATGACTAACAATAATATCAAAGCCCTTTTCATATGAACTGCTGCTAAGGCAAATTTCCAATTTTAGAAGAAAGGTAAATTCAATCAATCAATTAATCTCCCCTGTTGTATGTGTGCCTTTGATTTTTGTGGCCTAAACATGGAATTCTCATTTTTCTCTATTAAATTTCATTTTGCTGAATTTCATTTATTTATTTCATTTTATTAATTAACTTTATTAATATCTAGTTTATCAAGGTCCTTTTGAAATCTGTTTCTATCTTCCAAGGTGGTAGTCACCCCTCTGTAGACATTATAAGGATTCCCTCTAACCCATCATCTAGGTCATTGGTAAGGATATTGAGGAGTAGCAGCCCCAGGACAGAGCCCTGTGCCCTTCTGCTCCAAGATCTCCCTCCAGTTTGAAGTGCCACCACCGAGGATGACTTTCCGAAGATGGTTCTCTGGCCAGTTATGGATCAATCTGGCAGTGTTCCCAGCTATTCCACATTTTTTCAATTTGCTAACCAAAATATCACATGGAAATTTATCAGCTGCTTTGCTGAAATCAAGATAAACAACATCTACAGCATTAAATTATTAAATTAACGACCTGATTTAAAAAAAGGAAAAGGCCAAACCCTGCTAAACAAACAATCTAACAAATCCTACCAAACTAATTTTATGTAAAATATAAACTTTTACATAATGTTAGTTAGGCAGGATTCCTTTTTGACAGACCCATGCTAGCTCCCGTTAATCACTGCACTGTCATCTAGGTACTTGGCAAACAGACTCCTTTATAATCCATTCTAAAAATTTTCCTGTTACTGAGGTCAGCTTGACTGATCTGTAGTTATCCAAATCTTCTTTTGAGTCCTTTTTAGAGAGAGGGACAGTGTCTACCCTTCTCCAGTCCTCCGGCACCTCACCTGTTCTCCAAAATTTCTCAAAAATGATGGCAAGGGGTTCAGAGAGTACTCCAGCAAGTTTCTTCCATATCTTGGGATGCAGCTCGTCTGGCCCTGCAGATTTCAATTCAGTTAAGTTAACTAGGTGGTTCCTAAGAACAGGTTGCTTACCTGTAACTGTGGTTCTTCGAGTGGTCATCTGTGCCCTCACACACTAGGAGCTTTCGCGCATGCGCGGTACCGTTCGGAAAATTCTAGAGCTTAGTAGCTTGGCGGGAACCCCTCCCCCTCTGCCTGCACTGAGCATGCTCAGCCCGCCGAGCAACGGTCTCTCCTCAGTTCTAAAGTCCGCCGAAAAAAGGGACCTGAGAAAGAGGCGACGGCTGGGCGGGTGTGTGTGAGGGCACAGATGACCACTCGAAGAACCACAGTTACAGGTAAGCAACCTGTTCTTCTTCTTCGTGGTCTCTGTGCCTCACACACTAGGAGACTTTGTAGCTTACCAGAAGGACGGTGGGTCAGGTCCTAGAGTACAGAGGCCAGCACCGCTCGTCCAAACCGGGCATCCCTACGGGACCGGCAGTCCAGTCGGTAGTGGCCCACGAAGGTCGATGGCCTGGACCAGGTCGCCACCCGACACAGTTCTTGCAGGTCCACACCTCGCAGGAGAGCTGCCGAGGATGCCACGGCTCTGGTGGAATGAGCCCGGAGCAAGTCTGGCGGGGGCTGTTTTGCCAGCTCGTAGGCCAGTAGTATAGTCTGGGCCAGCCACTTAGAAAAACGCTGGGTGGATACCTTGTGGCCTCTACGGCGCTGACCGTAGCACACGAACAAGTGTGGGGTCTGTCTGAAAGACGCAGTCCGGCTGGTGTAGAACGCCAAGGCCCGGCGAACATCGAGGGAGTGCAGGGACCGCTCCAAGAGTGTCGTCGGATTCGGATGGAACGTTGGCAGAATAATGTCCTGATTAAGGTGGAAGTGTGACACCACCTTGGGCAGGAAGGAGATGTCAGGTCTGAGAACTACCTTGTCCCTGTGGAAAACAAGGAAGGGCTCGTCGGCTCGCAACGCTGTCAGCTCACTGGCTCGCCTGGCTGAGGTGACAGCCACCAGGAAAGCAATCTCGATCGTCAAGAGCCTATCATCCGCCGTGGCCATGGGCTCGAATGGTGGTCGCATCAGCTGCGACAGCACCAGAGAGAGCGACCAGGGCGGTAACGGTGCCGATACCGGCGGGTATAGATGCTGTAGGCCCTTCATGAACTGCTTCATGGTGGCGTCACGAAAGAGCGCCGCCGATGGAGAGCCGCGAGGTTGATACGCCACGATGGCGGCAAGGTAGACCTTTAAGGAGGAGAATGCCAGTCCCTGCTGCCGAAGGTGGAGTAAGAAGTGGAGGACGCTACCTTGGCCGACAGGCGATACCGGCTCTCCCCGTGTCTCAGCAAAGGCAACAAATTTTTGCCATTTGTAGGCATAGTTACGGTGCGTCGACTCCTTCCTGGCCGCGGTCAGGACGTTCCGGATGACCGGGTCGTCTAAGGTGTTATCCGCCATGCGTGGAGGGCCAGGAGGGCCAGGTCGGGATGGAGAACGAGACCGCCCAAGTGTGACAGAAGGTCCGGAGTCGAGCGGAACCGGAGGAGCCGACCCCGAGCCGCCTCGAACAGGGGGCCGAACCAATGTTGCCTCGGCCAGTATGGAGCCACGAGAACCACGTCTGCTCGGTCCGCCAGGATCTTGGCGACCACCCAACCGAGGAGGGGAAATGGAGGAAACGCATACAGAAGGCCGTCGCTCCATCGGAACTGGAAGGCGTCGCCGAGAGAGCCCGGGCCCCGACCGGCTCTCGAGCAGTACCGACAGCACTTCGCGTTCTCCTCGGTGGCAAAGAGGTCGATCGTGGGCTCGCCCCATCGGTCCCGAATCAGCTGGAACCCTTCCCTCGACAGGGACCACTCGTGGTGGCAGGAAGTGTCCCTGCTGAGTGTATCCGCTATGGTGTTGTCCTGGCCCGCCAGGTGCACGGCTATCGGGTGGACCTGGAGCGACACGCACCAGTCCCACAGTTGGAGCGCGATGGTCAGGAGCGTGGTCGAGTGGGTCCCTCCTTGCCTGTTGACGTAACAGACTGCCGTCGTGTTGTCCGTCAGAACCAGGACCGTGTGTCCAGCGACCAAATTGCGAAACGCTCTCAGAGCTTTCCAGATGGCTAGTAGCTCGAGAGCGCTGATGTGGAGACCGGTCTCGTCGTCGGTCCAATGTCCTCGTACTCTGAGTCCACGGCAGTGCGCTCCCCAGCCGAACAGGGAGGCATCGGTTGTTACCGTCAGTCGAGGAGTCGGCTCTCGGAACGGCATCCCTGAGAGCAGGTGGCGGTAAGACAGCCACCAAAGCAGGAAGCGGCGCACGTGCATAGGAGTTCGTAGATGGCACCCCTGGTCGTCCCGGAGCGGATTGAAGACCCGGACGAACCAGTGTTGGAGCGGGCGCGCGTGCAGCCGGAAGAGGTAGGTAACCGCTGTGGTGGAGGCCATGTACCCGAGGAGCTGCTGGATCCTCCTCGCCGACACCGTAGGTGCGTCGAAGGTGGTGGCTGCCGCCCGGCGAAGGGTACGTGCGCGCTCCAGCGGTAAGTAGGCCCTGGCAGAAACCGAGTCCAGGGTCGCCCCGATGAAATCGAGCACCCTCGCCGGCTCGAGGTGCGACTTCTTCGGGTTGACTCGGAGACCAAGGCGAGTCAAAAGGGACAGCGTCCTGTGGATGTCCCTGTACAGTTTGTCTTTGCAGGACGCGACCAACAGCCAATCATCGAGGAAAGGTAAATGGAAACGCTCTTCGTCCGCAGGTGGGATACCACCGGGGCCATGCATTTGGTGAAGACCCTCGGGGCGGTAGACAGTCCGAAAGGCAGCACCCTGTATTGGTAACAGGTGCCGTCGATCGCGAACCGAAGGTACCGTCTGTGCTGCGGACGAATGGCGATGTGGAAGTACGCATCCCGAAGATCGATGGAGGCGAACCAGTCCCCTCGACGAAGGAAAGGCAGGATCGAAGGCAGAGTGACCATCTTGAACCGTCTGGGGCGGATGTACTCGTTCACCCCTCTGAGGTCCAAGATAGGCCGCAGGGTACCGTCCGACTTCGGTACCGTGAAGTACCGGGAGAAGAAGCCGGTGGTAGTGGCCGAGGGCGGTAACCTTTCGATCGCTCCCTTCTGCAAGACGGACTGGATCTCTTCCAGCAAGGCCGGACTGGCGGGGGTGGAATAGTAGACGCCTCGCGGTGGAATACTTGCAAACTCGATGGCGTAACCAAGACGGACGATGGAGAGAACCCAAGAGTCCGAAGTGATGTAGCACCAATCGGCGAAGTGTCTGGCTAGTCCGGGATGATCTTCTAGGGATGCGGGTAGGTGGAAGAGAGACTGTTGAGGCGACCTGCAATTCCCATCAAAAATGGGACTTCCTCGAGGAAGACTTCCTCGAAGAGAGTTGGCGTCTCCGAGGAGGCCTCCTAGAAGAGGACGAAGCCGTTGGCCGCAACAGTCCCGAGCGCGGGGAGCGCGATGGGAGTGTGGAGGAGGAGGACCTGCGCCATGAAGGTCGAGAGCCAAAGGCGCGGCGTGACTGCGAAGGCTGATGGATCCCCATCTTCTTGGCCGTTAGACGTGCCTTGACGATGTGGTCCATCGCCTCGTCAGTAGTGGCACTGAACAGTCCGGTGCCATCGAAGGGAAGGTCCTCGATCCGCCTTCTGGTGTCCTCCTGCAGCCCGGATGAGCGGAGCCACGCGTACCTCCAGAGCGAAACCGATCCCACTAGCACCCGTGCAGCCACCTCGACGGAGTGCCTAGAAGAGATGATTTGCTGGTTCGCGAGCGCTACCGCCTCATTGAAGAAGTCGGTAGCGCTCGCTCGGTTTTCCTCCGGGAGACTCGCCAGAACCGAGTGGAACCTGTCCAGCAGGTTCCTCAGGTAGGCCGCAAGGCAGGCTTGACTGTTCGAGACCCGTGCTATCAATGAGGAGGTGGAGTAGAATCGCCGGCCAAACGTGTCGAGCCTCCGACCCTCTCTATCCGGCGGCGTGGTATGCGCCCTCGTGGCCCCCTTGGTCTGGGCAGACTCGACCACCACGGAGTTCGGCTGAGGATGGCTGAAGAGGAACTCGGTGTCCTCCCTCTGGGTCCTGTAGAGGTGTTCAAGCCTGTGCGGAATAGGCTGAGCAGAGGCCGGTTGGGCCCACGGCTGCTTCAGGGCTTCCATCAAGGCCGGCAAGAATGGCAGAGGAGCCGTTGATGGAGCGCGGGTGTCGACATACTGGAACACCGGATCCTGAACAGCCGGGGCCGGTTCCGCAATCTTCAGGCCCAAGGCTGCAGACATGTGAAGGAGGATCGCCGAGAAACTCCGAACGTTCTCCAGGGCCAACTCCGGGGCAGGGTCTCCAAACGCCAAGGGGGGAGATTCATGGGACGCTGGTGTCGACTCATTTGAGTCGGAGTCCGACTCATAAGACTGAGAGGAGTTGGAGGGCGGCTTGTCGGGCGACCTCTCCCGTGACGGTTGACGGGATGACACGGCAAGTGTCACAGTCGGAGCGGCGACAGTGGGAGGCCTCACAGAAGGAAAAGAAGCAGCAGCAGTGACCGGTGTCTGAGGAACCCGGGTGGCCGGGACTACCGCAGGTCTAGGACGCTCAACGGCTTGGGTCACAGTCACCGAAGCCGGGGGCGGCGGCGCCTGAGTGGTCTCCGACAACGGATGGGTCGCTGTGGAGGTAACCCGTGGCGGAGGAGAGACCGCGCGGTAACGAGGCGAGCGGTCGTGCGAGCGGCAAGGAGCAGATGACCTGGAGCTGGAACGTGGCGAGTCATGGTACCGAGAGCAGTAGGCCCCGCGTGATGGAGAGCGGGACCGACGATACGGCGACCAGCGTCGCGCGTCAGGATGGTACCTGTCACGGTACGCCAGGGAGTAAGATCGATAGGACCCCGGGTACTCCCTCCAGGTATGCTCTCTGCCATATCTGGCCATGTAAGAGGCCGAAGAGTACGGAGAGTCCATCGGCGGTCTAGACCAGCCGGGGTAGGCCTCCCTCCGGCGCAGAGAGTGTTGCCGGATCCGCCGCTCCGGTGTCCGGGATCGACTCCGTCCGGAGGATCCACGCGGACGAGGTGAGGCCTGGGGTGAGGCGAGAGCATGCTCCGGGCGGGCCGCCATTTCAGGGCGTCCGGGCGGAGACACCGCTGCGGTCAAGAGAGGCGGGCTGGGGGGCTCCGCGAAGGCAGCGGACTCTTCCACGTCGGAGACCTCCAGGATCTCCTGGTGCTCCGAATCCTCCTCGGGCTCTTGCTGGGTCAGAGGAGGTGTGGGAAGAGCGGGCCTCTTCGATGGAGAGGCACGCTTTTCCTTCTCCTTCTTCCTCTTTTTCTTGTCCTTGTCCTTCCCCTTCTCCGGAAGGGCAGGCCTTTTGCGCTGGGCCAAGGTCAGCGGCTTCGTTGGTTTTGAAGCCGGAACCGAAGACTCCCCCGAGGTCGAAGCAGAGATCTTCGGTATCCTCGGCAGAGCAGAGATCGGCGTCCGTGGTGGCGGTACCGAGCCCGGTACCGCCGACGAGGTCGGGTCAGCAGCCGCCGACACCGACACGGGCATGGTCGAAGAACGCCCCGATGCCGATGGTTTGGACATCGTAACAACTGACGGTCGCGAGGGTCCTTCCTGAGCCTGTAGAGACTGCTCCCAGCAGTGAGATTTCAGGCAAGCCAGGCGGTTTCCCAAAGTCTGGGAGGTGAATTCTCTACAGATTGGGCAAGCCCTGGTGTTGTGGGCCTCACCCAAACAGAAAAGACACTCGCTGTGACCGTCAGTTAAGGCGACCTTACGACCACACACTCTGCACGGCTTGAACAGCGCCGACACAGAAGAACGGAGAAGACGTCGGGGAAGAAGCGTGGAGAAGACAAGATGGCGGAGACAAAGAGGACGACGAAGGAGACGAAGACGACAGGGGGGAAAAAGAGAGGTGGAAATCCTGTAAACGGGAGCCAAAAATCACCAAAACCAAGTCCGCAATCCGAGGGGTAGTCCAAATCCAATTCCGAAGTCAAAGCCAGTCAAGCAAACACACCAAGAGTAAGCCAAGCAAGAACCAAACTCAGAACCTCCGTACGAGACGGCGGACGAGAAAGAACTGAGGAGAGACCGTTGCTCGGCGGGCTGAGCATGCTCAGTGCAGGCAGAGGGGGAGGGGTTCCCGCCAAACTACTAAGCTCTAGAATTTTCCGAACGGTACCGCGCATGCGCGAAAGCTCCTAGTGTGTGAGGTACAGAGACCACAAAGAAGAACTATCTCCCTTTCAATCTTGATTTGCAATTCGGGTTCCTTGCCAAGGTCTCTGCTGATGCACAGAAGCAAAGAGTCCTCTTCTGGGGGGAAAACTGAAGCAAAGTAAGTATGGACCAGTTCTGCCTTTTCAACGAGATCTGTGAGCATTTTACCACCCTTATCAAACAGTGGCCGCCCTGTCACCTTGGGCATCCCTTGCCTCAAATGTAGCTGCAAAAAAACTTCTTGTTGCTCCTTGCTTGCCTAGCCAGTCTCAATTCATTCTGAGCTTTAGCTTCCCTTAAACTCTTCCTAAAAATGTGGGCTATGTATCTATACTCTGCCTTGGTGACCTGTCCCTCCTTCCAATTCTTCATTTTTCTGGAAGACTTACAGAAAAAATTTATCTCAAATCCAGTACCATGAAGTCCTAGTGAGTTGATGTTTCCTGGCTATCCAAATAAGAAATCTTCACCTGACATGGGAACAATTATTACAGAGTATATTTCCAAAAATCGACATGAGAGGAAGGGTGAATGAGAAGATTGGCATTTTTGTTTGCACAGTTTAGGCCCCTCCCTAAACTGCAAACCCCAGAATTCCATAGGATGTTGAAAGAGGAATAACAGCCTAGTGCCGAAACAGCCCTGAAGGTACACAGCATAGACAACCACAAAGGTGAACTTATCGCAGGGCTTTCTTGGCAAGATCTGTTCAGAGGGGTTTGAGGCTGAGCGTGTGGGACTTCCCAAGGCCTGCTCCACTGGCCCTTCACTCCATGAGGGGGTTTACAAAGAGAAGACACACCCACACTGAGGGTCAGAAGAGTTACTCTGGTGCCTGGAGACAGGCTCATGCAAAATCAGCCACCTTTCCAAGCAACTCCCTTCCTTCCCACCTTTGTATGGGCTCTTTTTCCTTTCTGCTTCCTCCTTGAGTTTACTGTGCAGCCACATTGGCTTTTTCAGATGTTTCCCATTTTCCTTCTTCCACAGGCTTATTTCCCACTACACCTTACACAACTCCTTCTTCATAAATTCTCCTCTGTGGTTCCAACTACTTTGATTCTAGTGACCAGCTCTCTCTGGCTAGGATCAAATCCAGGGTTGCTGATCCCCTCATTTCTTTCTCTGTCTTTTCAAAGAGAAAATTATCTGCAAGGCACACGAGGGATTCGTGGAGAGCCTGTACTTAGGAGAGCTCGTCCCCCAGTAGATATCAGGATAGCGGTTCTTGCCTCTTCAAAACTTCTGAGATTCGTTTCAGAGAAGCATCATCCACCACCTCTTCTTGGTTTGGTGGCCTGTCGTAAACTCCTACCAAAATGTTGCTTGTATTTCTTTCTCCATTTATTTTCACCCAGATGCTCTCCACTGGTCAAGATGCAATAACACAGGCTGGGGAAAAGCCAGGCCAGGGGCTGCATTCCTCCCTTAGAAGGATAACCCAACTCACTCCACTTCCACTGTGCCCACAGCAAGCCAACGGGCCCAAACAGGCTTAGCTGAAGCAAAGATGCAGCTACCGTTACTACCATGGAGTTCTGGCTTCCTCCAAAAACGGGGGAAGGAAGGGCAGGAACAAAGGAAATGTGGCAGCACCTTTAAGACTAGCTGGCTTTTATTTTTGTATGAGCTTTTGTGGATATTAACCTACTTCTTTGAACCTTACCAGATGGTACTAAAGCCTCAGCCTAGTCTAACATGGCTGCTTCTTTGAAAACTCCACAAAAGAGGAAACCTGTAAGCTGATAGATGATGAATTTAAAGAGAGTTATTTCTAATTGGAATTAAAGAAATTATTGAAAAACAAACAGTAAACTTAGGGAAAGGAGATGCTGCTACCTCTCCTGTGCTAGGTTTACTGTAGCAACTGTGCCTCAAGGGTGAAGCAGGGAGGGCGGCGGAGAAAACTACATGGTTCCCGAGGCTAAATGGTAATATTGTGAAGCAGTCATTTCCCTCCCTCTCAAAAATTCATACAGCTAGGAAAGTGTGGGACTCAGAAGACCCTGGGAACAGAGAGAGAGAGAGAGAGAGGGAGAGGGAGAGAGAGACACCATCTGCAATGCTTGCTGGGAACACCTGGAGCCAGAAATTGCCGGTAGTACAGAGCTAACATATAAATGCTGTTGCAATTATTACACTAACACTTTGGAAACATACACAGTGAGGTGGGACAGTATTTTTGACCCCCGTATTGCAGGTGCGAGGGAAACAGTGCCTTGCCAAACGCCACTCACGGGAGTCTGCAGCCAAAGTGTGCCCTGAACCAGAAGCTTTAGCACCAACTCACCGTGAAACCTCGTCCCACGTCTTCTTTAGCCTATGAATTGCGTTGCACTGCAGGGCAGACAGAATGGCGCGGAGAGAAGAGAAATTCTTTAAAATCCGGCATTCCTGGAGAAATACACACACAAAAAGAGTCTGGGAGTTAGCAGCAGTTGAGAGAGGCGGGCAGCCCTGGCTAACTTCCTTCTGCAGTCCACAGCAGAGATCTTAGTTTCCTGGACTTTTTGCCCACCGTTCCACCTGCTGCCATGTTCCTTGCACAATCCCCCTCTGCCAATTGAACATGCGTGTCTGTAAGTCTACGTGTATTTTGCATACAGACAGTACAAACATTTCAATCAAAATGAGTTGCCAACTGAATCTAAGCCTCGTTTCCTTGCTTCGTGTAACTGAGCCTGGCTCTTTTTCACAAGGCCTGAGGAGAGGCGGCTCAGCAGGAGAGGTCACAGCCAAGACCCCAGCACCCCGCTGCCCGCCCTCTCTGCTAGTCCTCTAACTTGCAGGGCCTGGTCTGTGCCTGGAGAGAGTCAGGCCGGAAAGAAGACTGCCCCCACTTTAGGCTCCAGGTAGCCTCCACCGGGCAGAGCACCCCTCCCCGCAAATAAAAAGCTACCACATCAAGGAGAAAGACGCTAGCACAGCCCAGCTTCATGGCCTACACTAACTGGGAAGATTCCCGAGGGGCATCTAGTCCAACTCCAAGGTCCGTACAGGCCATCTGCAGCTGAAGTTTCTGTGAGAGGTCGCCACCTCACCTCCGGTCTCTTCAAATCAAAGTGAGCTCGTGGCCTCCTGAGGGAGTCCTCGTGCCCCTCACCAGCAGACCTCGACTGCCACAAACTTCCTCCTCGTGTCAAGCCCACACTCTCAATCTCTGTTGGTTTTCTACACATTGAGACACTCAGAACTGCTCCTCCTCTCACCCAGCATCCCTGGAACAGTACAAGCGGTTCGATTCCAGCATCCTCCAACCAACCTACTGCCTATCAGATATTCTGGACTACAAGTCCACATGCCCAGCCACCACGGCCCATGCCCAGCCATCATGGAGGATGGCCCTGGTTGGAGAAGGCCGCTCCACAGCAGGAGGAGGCGGGAGGTTCGACTGCATGGTGATTTTCCGGCTTTTATTTACACCCAGAGGGAATAGGCAGTGGGGGAGGAGGGAACCCAAAGACCCAGGCCATACCCGGGCAACCTCAATCCAGCGCTCCACCACCCTGGCTCTCTGCTGGGGCTTCAGTGTCCCGTCCCCAAGGCAGGTTGCGATGACGCAGTTGGTGACACTGTTGAACTGGGAAACTGTGGCCCGGATGGTGGGCGCCAAGTGCTCCTTGCCCTTCTTGTCGCGCTGGGACCAGATGCAGCCCAGGCAATGGTAAGGCACCACTTTCTTAAAGAGCTCCTGCAAGAGGGGGCACAAGAGGTCGGTCAGTGTTTGGGGGTGGAATGGGAAGGGAGGATTCGCACAGGCAGCGCACTGGGATGGGAAGGAGGCACTCACAGCATCCATCAGTGTGAACTGCTCGGCCGCCATCTCAGGAGAGAAGCTAAGGAAGTCCACCTTGCCTTCCCCCAGGCCATTCTCTCCCTCCAAGCGCAGGGGGCAGCTGGGCTGGTCCACCACTGGAAGGGAGCAAAGCAAGGCACCCCGTCAACAGACAGAAAACTAAGGGGCAGGGGGGCCTCCCAGGTAAGCAGAGAACATAGACAACTCTAGCAGAGAGCATGCCTTGTGTGCCCAACGCCCCGGACACCACAGCTGCCACTGCCATCTCCACGGATCTCACGTGGGAAGGCTTTTCGAGACTCTGCAGCTGAGAGCCGAGAGGGATCCTGCCAATCCAGCCAGAGCAGAGGGGTCCAAGTGGGCCAACGGGCAGTGTGGGCACCAGCTGCGGAGGCAGGCTCTGCGCTGTGGTAGGGGGCACGTTCCAGAGGCCCGGTCCAGCCCCCCAATCTCCCAGTGAAAAGTTTCATGGCACAGCTCCAAAACACCATCCCCTCCCAACACTGTTACCATCATGGCAGACTCCCTGGGGCCAAGGCACCAGAGGAAGGTGGCAGGAAGAGGCCACAATGGCTGCCACCTGCAAGGTCTCTCACGGCTCAATCCCGAGACCCGGGAGGGGGATCGCCAGGGTGGCCACTCACCTTCCGCCTCCCCCTCGGCACGCTCCTGGTGCTGGAACTGGGTGAAGAGGATGCGTGCTCGGCGTTCCAGGTCGGACCCGGGGATGTTGAGGCGTACGTAGACAATGAGCTGCTTGAGGCAGGAATAATCCGGTGGTTTCCGGAAGTCCTCGGAGTACTGATCCAGCCAGGCCCCCAGGATGGAAGAGATGGTGCTGGGGGGGAGAGAAGGGCGACGGGTCCGGCTACAGAAAGCAGGCCGGTGGGCCATGCAGGGGACCGGGCTGCTACGCTCTCGGGTGGGCGGCACTCTGTTGCCCCACAATGCCTTCCAGCAGACACGCAACCTCCTTCCAAGAAAGACCCCCCTTCTCGGCAAAACGGCCCCCCACGGATTACCT
This sequence comes from Cyclura pinguis, assembly GCA_030412105.1. Taxonomy (NCBI): domain Eukaryota; kingdom Metazoa; phylum Chordata; class Lepidosauria; order Squamata; family Iguanidae; genus Cyclura; species Cyclura pinguis. Next base: position 17,959,752 of record CM059613.1, on the reverse strand, counting down.
CCGCTTAAGACAAAACCCAAGGCACGGAGCGAGCGTGTGTGTATGCATGTGCTCACGCTTCCAGCTGAGAAAGCCTAGTTTGGATTACAGCGCCCACAGTCCTCCCTGAGGGTGGCTGTAGTCCTGAGAAGTACTTTGTACCAGCGCCACAAGAGTCAGATGTACGCCCTCGTGCCGACTGTGCCCTCTGGAACACCCTGCATAAAGGAATCCAGCTCAGGGGGTGGCAGTCTGAGACTCCACAGGGGTTGCCTCTTCACACCAAGGGGGTTACGTCTCAGGACGGCCACTGGGCTGATACTGTCAGCCTGCCTAGAAACCGGAGAGGGGACGCAGCCAACTCCCACCCACCCCCAACGCCCAGAGGCCCGGGCCTTACTTTTTCAGCTCCAGCCTCTCGTCCACAGCGCGCCGGGCGTGCTCTCCATGGGGCTGGGAGTGAAGCTTCCCATACCTGAAAGGACCAGAGAAGGCCGGTGAGCTGTGCCTCCCACATACCCTCAGAGGCATCACCAAGTGGCTCAGGATTGTCTACGTGGTGGAGGTGCCCCGTGTCCTCACAACAACCCTGCGAGGAAGGGTTCAGGCTCAAAGATCGTGCTTGACGCAGGCTCGTCCAGAAAGATGCCCAAAACGTACGACTGCCAGGGTCTCCTTATACACCTACACTTGAAGGTTTGCTTTCAGAAGAGGGATGGGGAATAAGTGACTACAGCTCCCACCATTCTTCACTGTAACTGGCTGGCCAGGACCAATGGGACTTACTGTCCAATGTCATACGAGATGGCCACACACCTCCAACCCATTTTAGGGTATAGAAGGCACAGGAAACACCCACTTACTCCTGTAATTCCCCTGCGTTCACGAAATAGCTACAGGTCCCTTCAGGGAATCATGCAGACACACAGCAGGCAAACTCTCCTACAGGCAGAGGTTTTTTAAAAAATTCTTGTGGCAGCAGACTTTGACTTTCTATGTTCCATATAGTTTGGGAATAGCTGCAGCACTGCAATCCAACCCAAAGGGGGAAAGGATCCAAAACAGATGCTAATCTTGTTTTTGTTTGTTTAGAGTTATACGCGTGCCTTTTTATTCTGACTGTAACCAGTGGATTCTTTATCAAAAAGCATAACTTTAAAACTTAAAACTTACTTTTTAAAAAAGAGTTGTAAAAATTACCAAGGCCAGTTGTGTGGTGTTGTGAGGATATACGAGGGCTAAATTAACAATCCACTGAAAAAATTACGGCAGGGTGGGGAGAATTAGAATCGCATGCGCTGCTCAGACGCCACACTTGATCTTTGCCAAAAGGCCATATGTTTTAGAGGCCTGTTGTGGTTTTTGTTCTGTACTTTTGGCTCAGGAACCCCAACCTCTCCTGGAGGGCCAAGTGGGGAGCAGAGCAAGGTTGGCTTCCTCTGGTCTGCTCTCTTGACATTAGCAGGCCAGGCCAGGGCAGCTGCTCCAACACACTGGGGCAATCAGCTGGGGTTTCAAGCAGGTTTCCCTCACCCCGTCTCTCCTAGATGTATTGGACTACATCTCCCATCATTCCCAGCCAGCAGACCCTCTTCCACTGCTTTCCACAGCAACAACCAAGGTGGGAAAATGGGTGTCTCACACGCCAGCCCTGAAGGAGTGGGGAGGGAAGCGCGACAGTCACCTGTTGAGGAGGAGATCCAGCACTTGCTTGGTGGTGGCGAAGGCGCGGTAGGTGCAGAGGAAGATGGTGACGTAGGTGGAATCGTTGCCCTTGAAGGCCGAGACGAGGTACTCCACCAGCTTCTCCAGCGTCCCAGCTTTGATGGTCCGGACTTTGCACGTCTCGTATAGGTTCAAGGCCGACTCGTTCTCAAACTGCAAAGGAACACCGGCCTCAGGCCTCTTAAGGGCCAAGACTGGGGAATCTCTTTCAGTCCCCGCCCCAGGGGTCGTGAGCCCAACCCCACTCTGCCACAGGAACCCACAGCTAGAGCTCTCCTGAAGGGGGCCAATCCAAGCCTTCAGGGGCAAAGTATTCCACGGCGAACAGACCGTACAGCAAAACATCCTCCTCCCAGCGCTTAGGTGCCATCTCTTCTCTTGCAAGCTGAATCCACCGACTAAGATTCTAGTGTCTGGACAGCAGAAAACAAGCTTGCTCCGTCTTGTGCATGACATTCCCCCCCCCCCCCCAATATTTAAAGATGGCTCTTACGTCCCCTCTCAGCTGTCTCTTCTCCACACCTAACAGAACACCACAGGCGTGGAAAGATCCCCACAGGCTAGCAAGTCCAACCCGCTGCTGAGTCCAGGATCCACAGCGAGAGCATCCCAACAGCAGGCAGCTGTCCGGCCTCTTTTTAAGGACATCCAGAGGAGCGGCCACCTCCTCTCAGGGCCATTGGTTCCATTCCTGCACCACTCTTCGTCTATTGTTCTGTAGCTTAAAACGATTAGGCCTGTCCCCTCCTCTCTGTGACAACCTTTGAGGTATTTAAAGGGTGCCATCACATTGCCCAGATCTGGACACAGTAATCCAGATGAATCCTGACTAGCACAGAAAGTAGTAGGACTATCATTTCCCTTCAATTGGAAACTATGCTCCTATTAATGCAAGCAAAGACAGGACTTGCCTTCTTTCCTGCAGCATCACACTGCTGGCTCACCTCCAATTTATCATCAACAGCAATCCCAATCTCAAGGTCCTTTTCACATGTAGCACTGCCAGGCCAAGTACTCCCCCCCCCCGTCTTATACCTGTGCATTTGGTTTTTGCAGCCTAAATCTAAAATTTTGCATTTGTCTCTATTGAATTTCATTCTACCAAATTCTGCTCAATTTTCTAGTTAATCAGGATCTTTTGGAATTTGGCCTCTATCCTCCGATGTGTTAGCCACCCCTCCGAGTTCCATAAACTCTGCAAAACTGATTCACTACACCCCATCATCTAAATCCTTGCTAAAAATATTGAAAAGTGTCAGCCCCAAGAAAGAATGCTCAGACACTCTGCTCGACACATCCTCCCAGTCTGAAGTGAAGCCACTTTTTCTAAACAATTTTATAATCAGTTTGGTAATCAAAACATCACGGGGCGCCTTACCAATTGCTGTGCTGAAATCCACAAAAATGGCATCCACACAGCATTCCTGTCATATACTAAACTACTAACCAGATCAAAAAAGATACAAAATCAGTTTGATTCTTGACAGACCCAGCTGGCTCCCACAGACCACTGTGCTGTAATCTAGACATCTGCGCACAGGCTCCTTTATAATCCGTTCCAAAATTTTTCCTGTTGCTGAAGTCAGGCTGACTAGCCTCTAGTTCCCTGAATGTTTTAATTTTTTTTATTTTATTTATTTATTTATTTGGTTGGTTGGTCCTTTTGGAAGAGCGGGAGGGACATTTGCCCTTCTCCAGCTCTCTGGTAGCTCACCTGTTTCTCAGAATTTGCAGTCAGCACAGTGAAGTGCTTTGAGCATGGGCCACGACCCTGGAGAGCAGGGTTCAGTTTCTCGCCTGGCCGGGGAAACCCACCGGGTGGTCCTGGCTGTGTCACACACTCTCAGCCCCAGAAAACCCCACAACAGGGTCGCCTTAGGGCAGCCATAAGTCAGGAGTGACTTGGAGGCAGACAACAGAGAAGAAGCGAGACCTCACCGTGTGCAACCTCTGCACCAGTCCAAAGGCCTGACAGCACTTGCGTGTCCCACTATGGGGAAAAGGCTGGGTATAAATAAAGGGCTGGATGGACGGGGGAAAGCTTGGCGCTGACGGGTTTCAGTCATTTGGCCAGCCTCATGTCCTCTCTGCGACACTGAAAACAGCCCGGGACAAGGCAGAGATGAATCCACACCAGCCTCTGCCTTCAGCCCCCGTGTGCCGCCCACCCCAAGCGTGCCACCACCCTCGCTCACCCCCAGCCACCGCTGGCCCTTGTTGGCCGTGTGGTGGAGCTGGACTTTCCGCAGCGAAATGCTGTAGATGACGCCGTCTTCCACCTCTTCTCCGATTTCTTGCGTGGAACTCTGGAAAAGAGACCAAACGAACAGGGCAAAGGAAATAAAATTAACATGCAAGGATCCCTTGGCTGGTTGTCACAAGCAGAGCCTCAAAGGGTGGGGGAAAGGTCCCCTCAGGAAGAGGGCCGTCCCAGGACTCTTGGCCACCTGAGCCACCGGGGAGGTAGCCTTTGCCCCTCCGCCACAGCAGCGACGACACTGACTTCCGCTGGGCGGGGGGCCACGAGGCAGGCACCCCAACAGCTGGTGACTGCCCCCACCAGCATCTGTCCTCAAAGCACTGCCCTCCCGTGTTTCATGTGTCCACCCCATGTATCAGCTGCCGGCCCCACACACCCCATCCCAACTAATAAGTTAGCTCAAAAGAACATCTTTGGGAACATCTGCGGCTTTCAAGTGTTAGACGTTCAAGCCTTTTTCCATGGTTATATTCCCTGGTATTCGAAAAGAAGGCTTTCCAGACACTGTTGGAGTACAGATCCCATCATTCCTGACCACTGGCTGTACTGATAGGGGGTGACGGCAGTCTGGGAACCGCTTAAGGTCCAAGGGTTCTGCATCTCTGTTTTTGACGGTGCATTCATTTGGAAACAGCGGAAGGCACTTGCGGGCAGCTGCCACTGCCTTAGAGAAACGGCACATAACCACAGGGCAGTCGGCACATGTTCTGAGGTATACTTCCCCCTGCAGTATCTTCTTGGTGGGGGGGACAGGAAATGCTCTCCTCAGAGAGGAACTGCCCATGCTCAGAGGCACCCACTCCTGAAGAGGAGCAGCCATGCAGATACCAACAACAGCACAGGTTACACCGCCATGCCCCCCTCAATATTCCAGGAGCCCCCGTTTGCCAGGGAGGGAGGGAGAGGGTCCTTGGGGACGGGAACAAGAACACTTCCATCTTCGCCTGGACAGAAACACTTCGAAGGGAGATGGGAAAGAGAAACGCCGGAACCAGAATATATCCACAAACTCCAGTCCGTCAGCAGAACGGAGAGAATGGCTCCCCGGCCCGCTACACGTTACAGCATGAGTTGGCAGCCGAGCCTCACGAGGGCCCCCTTGCCCCATTTTATCACAGTTCCTTCCTGGTTCCTGGCCAGCGACCTGCCAAAACACCCCTCCGCCACTCACGTGGCTGTCTCATCTCAGAACACACTCGTCTTGGCTTTAGGCGAGATCTTTCCTCCCGACATTGCCCCAGACGACTTAAAGCAAAACTTGTCACCTCATTACCATACCCACAAATTTTGGATTTCTATGACCATTCACAAACAACCCTGCTCATTCCTGGGCACCCACACCCATCCCTACACACTTCGGTCCACGTGACGCCTAGTCTGCTAACCAGCTTCGTTCTCTCAGTTAGTCTCAAAGGTGCTGCAATATCCCTTTGCATGCGGATACAGACAAACGCAGCTATGTCTTTGAAGAACTTGGGAAGTTACTTTTTAAAGCAACTAGTTACCGCTTTTATCCCAAGCTCCTCAGAGTAGTTTGGTGTTTGTTATATTATTACAAGACTAGGGTCCCAAAATACACTCTTCTCGCATCTATCTCACTGTCACTTCATGATACGCACACCCACAGAAAGCCCAAGGCTGCAGGATGGAGCTGCGGAGCCTTTTGTCCAGCATGGTGTGAGGCCAGCAGCCACCTGCCCCCCTCCCTGCAGAAAAAGGAACAACTTTTAGGGATACACTTGCACCTCACTGCATAATCTATCTCACAGGGTTGTTGTGCACCATGGTGGGAGCACATCTGAAAAGCCAGAAAAAGAGAAAGAGTCCCTGTCCCTATGGCCTCCTCTGCAGGGAACGTTTCAGCCACCATCACCGTTATTACCACCTAGCCAAGATCTCTACGAGCAATGCATGCACACACTCACGCATACACACAGAGAGCAAGAGAGAAACTAAAGGAGGGAGCAGAGGAAAGCCTGGCCGGCCCACCAGGCCTTCTCAAGCCCCTTTTCATAGAATCATAGAAATGTAGAGTTGGAAGAGACCACACGGGCCATCCAGTCCAATCCCCTGCCATGCAGGAACACCCTCAAAGCACTCCCTTCCTCAACTCCCTTGTTTGTCTAACCCGGCCAGCATGGTGGAGGGGGGGATGAAAGCAACACACTCACCCAGGCCTTGTTTGTGGAGAAGTCCACCATGCACAGAGCAAACGTGCCAAGTGCCATCTCCTGGAGAGCATCCAGCCTCTTTTGGGCCGGGTCCCAGTTTCCTGCAGAAGCTCCCCAAACGGAGGAGGACTTGCCCAGGGAAAGTCCATGAATTAAGCTCTCTCTCTCTCTCTTGCCTCCATTCCCCTCTCTAGTGGGGAAGACAGGTGTGCCCACCTCTGGATAGCCTGCTTATTCCAGGATAAAATCTTGCTCATTGCACAGACACACCGCCAGCAAACAATCGCAGGGTCCCAACTGGCTGCATTCCTGAAGTTCTGGATTCAAATCTTCCATGACCCCCTCAGGTCCCCTTGCTCAATGAGAGGCTCCGAGGGAGTAGCTATGCAGGCCTCACACCCTCCCTAACCTCAAGCCCCCATGCCATTTGCAAAATAATCACTACCAGACAGAACTTACAAAGCATTTGGATCACTCAAGAACACTGACCATAATAGTATGAACTACTAATCCTCATTAATCAACAAAAGTTGTTCAGTATAATTTTGGATGAGGCATCACAGAAAAAATCATTCATTTTTCTGATCTATCTTTAATGACATTCAGTGAACCATTCACAAAGAGCCTGCATGTTCCAGGTAGTGCAACACGGCCCTCATGCACCTAGAAGAGGGCATTCTATAGCCTGAGATACCCAGCTCTGGGTCCTTTGAAAAATCAAGGCTCTAGTCCCTGTGGCTTTGAGTGAAAGCTCAAGAATGGCTTAAGGCGGCCTGGAGAAATCCCAAGTGAGCCAAGAGAACTCGGCCAGCTGTGAAGCCCTTGCCTCCCTTTGGCCGCTCCTGCCAGGACGTCCGTCCGTAAGTGACAGGAATCGTTCTATTTTTTTCACGTGGTCTAGAAAGTTTAATAGGCAGAATGTCATCTGTTATCTTTCTTTCATCACAACTTCCAAGTTTTTTTTTAACATCATGTGTATGTTAATTTCCTGGACACAAAGAGAGGTCTGATTAGCAAAAAACACCAATGTTGATTTGACCTGACCGCTTAACTAAATTGCTTTAAAAACTGAAAATATGCCTGGAAGCAGCAAACACACATTCATGCAACACCATCATCATCATCTCTTATATCCTGCCTTTTCCCCAAGACTCAAGGCGGCTTATAATTTGTGCATTTCTTGCTGATCCCCGGGTGGGGGTCCCCTCATTGCAGATTGACAAACAAGGCTCCCGGGAGGGAAATCCTGGCTGGGAGCTGCTTTGTCCTCCCCTGCCTCCCCGAGAAAGAGGCGTTTCTTCCCTATGAGTCACCACTGCCTCCTCAGCAAGAATGGGTTTTACTGAGGAACTGTCAAGCAGCGTCAGCAGCCAGCCAGCCAGCTAGCCAGCCAGCCGGGGAGAGGAGGAGGCGGTGGCCGGTCAGGGGGAATGCCCCAGGTCTTGCCCAAAGCCCTCCCTCCGCCTCCTTCCTGATCTCCGGAGCTCCTCTCAGCAGCCGGATCAGATTTTACAGGACTTTGTGAAGCACATGAAACTCAGCGCAAGATGGTAAGAGGGCCCGCCCTGGGGTTCCCCTCTGTTGCTTCAGCTCCTGGCCACATCTCTGCCTTCCCTTTTCTGTGGTGTGCATGCATCTGGAGTCTCCACATGCTTCCCAGAAACAGAGGAATAAAACCCTGATGGGGGGGGGGGTGCCAGTTCCCTGCAGCCATTTTGTGCAAATTCAACACTCCCTCAGAGAACCCCGATTTCATTATTTTAAAAAGTAACTTCAAATTACTACACATTTTCAAAAGCTTTCTGGTCCTCATGAAAGCAAGAACAGGATTGGTAGCACTTGCTATAAGAAAAAAAATGTGATAAAAAGTCTTAACTCCAACATGAGATGCCACCGGCAAAAGGAAAGCAACTTCTAGGAAAAGAACTCCAGCAGGACATGGGTGGCCAGTCAGCAGAGAACTGAAGGCCGGTTTACAAGAGCTTGAGGAGGTCAGAGTTTTCCTTGTAGATGGCCCTGGGTGCCCTCTATTCTGTGAACCTAACTGATGCTCGATAGAGACCACCACCAACAACAACTCAATCAGCTCGTTCCTCTTTCTTCTGGCGTGCTCTGATGCCTGAGAGCGAGGTAAACTATGGCAGCTTTGCAATAATAAAAACACCACAGAACACACAAATGTGGACAAAAAACTGAGCCAGTTCTTCCCCCAAGATGTGCCTTCCTTCCCTCGTCACTGCCCAAAACACAGACAAACGCACACACATACTCTGGCAAGAGAAAAGTCAGCAGCTGAGCGAAGGCATGCGCGTGAGCAACAAGCACTATTTACAACACAGCTGTGTGAGGCGCACCGGGCAGCCCACCGGCCAAAGGGAAGGACCCCCAGCTAAATCTTCCATTCCAAACACGACCGAAATTAAATACTCGCAGGAGTTCCAATCGGATACTCCAAACAGAGTTCTACACAGGAGGGGGATCCACCAAAGCCTCCTACCAACACACCCCACAAGCTGGTGAAAACCGAACGAGGCCTTGTTTCCGTGGGTCCCGAACTCCTCGGGAGCCGTGTTGATGGGGAGGGGCTAAAAACTTTTAGAAATGGGATGCCGCCCCCACCCCCACCCCCACTTCTCCTGCCTTCTGGGCCAGCAGAGAGCACAGGGCTGCCTCACTCAGGGGCAAATCTCAAGCACCCGTTTAGATTTTACAGTCACGCCACCAGCACGGACCCCCCAGGACCCCCTTGCGCAAAGCATAACCGTGGAAACGCGGATTTGGAGGCAGCCGCAAGAACCGTCCCATCTCACTCCATTCCGTCACGCGGGAAGGCACAATCAAAGCACTCCCACAACAGTGCAGGAGGCTCTGGGACAGGAAAACGTGGGAACGGGGGGGCTGCAGGGAACCAATCCAGAGCCTTCGCCACACTACCAACCGCGCAGTTCCCACGTTACACGCTTGCTTACCCACGGGCAGACCAGAGCCAGACAACGGGCTCCCCAGCACAGCCATTCCCCAGGCGCCGCGCTGTCCAGAAAGAGCTCCCCAAGCCCATCTGACTCCCACGCCAGCCCCCCAACCCCCTGCAGATCATGGATCCCCATCAGGCAAGGAGCACCGGAAACACTGGAAGGGCGGCAAAGGGGCGGGTACCACGGCACGTGCCAGGCGCAGCTCCCGGGTGTGTATTTCGATAACCGCCTCTCTGCGTGCGTGTGGCAGGGAGAGAAGGGAAGGGAATGAGAGGGCTACGCACAGATGTAGATTTGGAAATATGCTCCTCGATAATTAAACAAACGTGCACGGACACAGGCAATTCTCGTACGCACCCGCCTGCAGAGGTTTGCATAATGTGAAGGATGAACGCTCCAGGAGCCTCGCCAGAGCCAAGCCCATTCCTTGGTTCCCCTGTCTATGACCCTCAGCACACACGTGCTGACTGAGTCAGACATCAGTTGCGCTCCATTTAATTCCAAGCTCAGATCCCACCAGAGAGCGAATGAATGCAGATACCGGGCGGAGAGATGGAGGGAGGGACGGGGCCCTCTTCCACTTCCAGCTGCTGAACCTCCTTCTGGTAAACGCCAAACCAGCTGGCTGGCTGGCACGCCTGCAGCAATGAGATTCCACAGATGAAATCCAGGCAGCGTGAGAGAGAGAGAGAGAGAGAGAGAGAGAGAGAGCGAGCGAGCGAGCATGTCCCTCCATCCATCCTCCTAAGCCCTCCGCCAAAACAACGCCTGCCTGCCCAGAAAAGCAATTTCGCTCATCCCCCACCCACCTCGGCCGGCCGCCCTGCATTTCTCGGCCACTCTGCCTGTTGTGCCACCACCTTCCTGCGAAAGGCAGACTGCGGGCTCTGCGTGTGGGCACAACCATGCTTGGCACCATCACGCCCAAAGGGTGGGAAGCAGAGCTGGCAGAAAGAGAGCGTGGCTGTAGCTCGAAGGGCAGCTGGCACAGACGGACCAGCCCAGTAAAACCACAGCTGAAGAAAAGCAGCAGAGGCTGAGGTTGGGCTGCAGGGGGGAGCTGGGATTTTTAGCGAGTTGGGCTAGTTTTGAATTGTTGTAAGAGGGGTGAAAAGAGAAGGTGTTCCTTCCTTCTCTGAGGAGCAGCACAGACCTCCTCGCTCCCTCCCTCACCCCCCTCTCAGGATGGCACCCTGAAGCCACCAATCGTTCCCTTCCCCAGTCAGAACAGGGCTGCGAGGGGCAGCAGCCCCAGACAACCCGGCGGCTGGTGACCCAGAGCCACTCTGTGTCCAAATTGGACTCAAGAGACCGTGCCAGCCTCAGGGCCCAGAGAAACTCCCCCAAGCCAGTCTCAGGATCCAAAGGACATCCTGTGACCCCCCTCCAGGCCAAAGCAAGAGGCCTCTCTGGGCCAGCCCCCTCTGCCTCCCCCAGTGGCCACCCAGAAGCCCCAACAGGGATCCCACAAAACAGGACACAAGGCCTACAGTGTGCCCACGCGCCCCTGCACAATGGTTGGTACCAAGGGGCAGACTGGCCCTGGCTCCAGGGGCACCTTGGCCGCCTGGCCGTGAGGCCCCCGAGGCCCCCGAGGCCGCTGCTGCCTCCAGAGGATGTTTCTTGGCCTGGAAAAGGCAGCCCTCTCCCCACGCCTCCTCGGGGAACAGCACAGTCCCTCTGCAAAGGGGTTTCAAACTCCAGGAAAAGAGATTCCTCCTAAACATTGGGAAGAACTTCCTGGTAGTTAGAACAGTCCAAGGGTGGACGGTGGAGTCTCTTCCTTCTTTGGTGGTTTTTAAAGAGAGGCCGGATGGCCATCTGTCAAAGGGAGGGCTTTCCTGGTGTCTTTCTGCACGGCAGAAGGGGGCTGGACTGGGTGGCCCCGGGGGTCTCTCCAGCTCTAGGATTCTGTGATTCTAGGACAGCTACCCTGAAGGTTGAACGCTCGGATGGACAATGCCACACCCAGACTGTGGCCATTCTAAGGGCCTTCAGAGAGGAAAACTAGATTTCCCACACAAAATTGGGGAGGCTCCCCAAACCCTGGAGGCCTGTAGGGAGCATGATTCTCCTTTCGACACGGTGTGGCCTTGGCTGCCTTTTTAGACTAGACTTGGTTTTTTTTTAAAACACACACACACGGCCAATCTGACCGTCAGCCACTACCACCCCTGGGCACCCGACTGCCCCCTTCCCCAAACAAGGCCTAGCTGGCCTTTATCCTGACCCTAATGTGGGAAGAACCCCATTTATCTTCATTCGCTGCAGGAGAGTTTGTTCGCATTCCCACCAGAGGGGTGAAACATCCCCACAGCAAGGGGAAGCAAGGGGCCCTCTAGCCCCGAAGGGCATCGCGGTCTGGTAGCCGAGGCAGGAGCCCCCTTCATCAGTGGGGGTCTTCCTGCAGGTCGGTCAGGTGACAAAATCTCTGAGGCCCAGAGGTCAGCCGCACAGCAGGAAATGGGGCAGCAGAGAGGTCAGTGAACAGCAGTAACCCTCTTCCTCCTCCGTCTCAGTGTCGCCTCTGTCCAAATTCTCCCTCCGGAATGGCAGAAGCGCGGCATTGTCCAGGGAGCAGCCAATGAAAGGAAGAACAGGCACCGTCCCCGTCCCCCCTCCGCCTGCAGTACACTGACCCAGTAAACAGCTGAAGAGGAAAACACGAGCAAGAACCCTGGGTTGCAAAAGACCGGCAGCTGGGGGGGGATAAGAGGAAGCCCTTTGTTCGCCAGCTCTCCCCCTCCCCCCATCTGCTGCTGAACCCAAAACGCCTTGGATTCCCCAAGTCTGCCCCAGTCGGAGGGCTCCCCGCCCGCTGCCGCCAACCCCATGAACCACGAGGACTGTTGACCTCCCGCCTGTCCCCAGTCAGCGGACAAAAGGTGGCCTCAAAGGTCTCCTGACCTGGCTACGGAGGGGGCGGCCGCGGGAACCCCTCCAGAAACCCTCCTGACCTCGGAAAAGGAAGGAAGCCTCCAGCCCACCCCCAGCCAAGCCTGGTGTGGAAGGCTCCCCCAGCCGCGTCTTTCTGGCCGTTCTGAGCAAGCAATCCAACGGGGCAAGAGAGGGCCGAGGAGGGATGCACCCATCACCAGCCGCTCTGGGCGGGATGAGGGGCTGCCTCCCACTGAGGTCAGGGCCAGGGGCCCTGGGAGGAAGGGAGTGAGAGAGAACCTCACCCGGCCAGCCTCTGTCACCACCCATTCTACCTGACAGGGTCGTTGTTGTTGTTGGGATAAATCAGAGGAGCTCCTTAGAAGAACAGGATATAGCTAAAAAGCAAGAGACCATTTTTTAAAAAGTGGCACATTAATGTATCAAGTGGCTTTTAATATTTTGATGAACAAATTACCTCAAAGCCCAAGACAAGCCAGCATCATCTACCTTTTGCAGCCAGGGAGGCCAGGAGACCACGAAGCTGACCAAAGAGGGAGTTCAGCCGGAGAGCGCCGCTCACACTTTTCCCACGAGGAGGCAACCATGGCGGAGTCCTGGGGGATCTCCATACTGAGGGGGTCTCCAGCTGAGGCCCCACCTGGCTGCCCCTGCGCTCCTTCCAAAGGAACCCCTCCCTCTCCCTCTGCGAAGGAGAACTAACTGCCCCAGGGCCGGGGGAGTCCTGGCTGCGCCCTGGCTTTTCCAGCACACCGGGACTAACACAACCCTGCACAACAGCGTCAGCAGAATCCTGCTTATCTGCAGATGCAGGGCAGACCTCCCCATCCTCCGGGGCAACTCCCAGGCTCCCCCACCCAGCCCAGGAGGCATTTCAGAGAAGGGCCGCTACGGGCTCCGCACGGATGGGCTTCCTTCTCAAAGGCTCCAAAACTGGATTCTGGGAACCAAACACACCAACAGAGGCTGGGTCCTTACTGGCCCCCCCCAGACCCTTTAAACTGGGGGTGCTGGGGACTGAATGGGGAGGGGTGCTTTTCCCCAGCAAGCCACTGTCCTGTCACCCTCAGGAAGAACACCTCCATCCTTAAAGGGGAGACACACACACACACACACACACACACGTGCTGCCGTCAGTGGCAAGAAACAAAAATAATTTTAAAAAACAGACCCTTCTTGGCAGGCCCCCTGGCCCCCTGTGGCAGGCAGGCAGGCAGCCCCCCGCCCTTCCGGCTCCTCCAATGCAGGGCTTCCACTGGCCCAGGCGCCTCCCTCCCCACACGCTGGCTGGCGCTGCCCCCCAAATCTGTTCCTTAGCAACAGGCTACGCTTTTTTTCTCCGATCTCTCTTTCCAAGGGCTGCAAAGAGAGGAGAGAGAAAGAGAGTCACCAAGAATAAAGCTGTGGGAGGGCACATTCATGGGTGGGTGGAAGGAAGAGGGAAGCAGCCCCTTTTCTCCAAACTGACTAGGAAATGGGGGGGGGCAGAGAGACCACCAAAGCCAACCACGGCAGGAGGGGGACACACATGAGCACATAGCACACACAGGGCCCCCAATTATCAAGCCTGCCAGGGATGGGGCTGCTGCCTGCTGGAGGATTACTCCTGCCAAACGCCCCCACCCTGAGCTGACACACAAGGGCACCACCCCACACAAGGCTCCTTTGTTTCCCCCACTGAGGAATCTCTTGTGTGCGCTCAAGGCCTGGTAAACAACTCATTCCATCCACTGCTGCCGCCGCTGCCTCCATCTGAAGCTTTGGCTTCGAGGTCCCCTGAGGAAAGGAAGAGGGAGAGGGAGCAAACCAGAGACTTTGGCCCACCGTTTCGAAACAGCAACAGGGACGGGAGGGACACATCTGTTCCTGTTGCAACCCTACCCAAAAGTGTGCCCCATATGGCAAATGTCGGAGCAGAATCCCAGGCTGAAAGGCCATGAGACTTTACTACCACGGAAGCTGGAACAGGAAAAACTGTACTTCTTTCCAGTACGATCCAGCCGGCACGGCCACGGCCTGGGAACTGGACTCCAAAGAAGAAGCCTTCCCGCACTCTGCTCCCTGTGTTTGCTCTTTCAGTCAGGCTGGGGCGCTGGGGAGGGGAGGGTGTGGGGAGAGCCCCAGGTCCCACCAGAGCAGCTCCTCTCCCCTCCCAGGCCCAGAGGGGCATTTGCTGTGGGCATGCCCACGGAAGCACAGGCACACCCCTGGCAGGGGAGGAAGTCTTGCTTGTAGCCCTCCCAATGCCCACGCCAGGGCCTGATGGGCAACAAGCCTTTGGGAGCTGAACTGACAGATCCAAACCAAAGATGGGCTGGAGGGGAGGGAGGGGGGGGAGGGAGGGAGGGAGGGAGGGGTGCTGTTTTTAGGCAAACATCTTGTGTCCCCCCATCCCCACAAGGGATGGCTAACACAGGCTCCAGAATGCCTCTGATTTGGTTTCTACTCATATGCCTACCTGAAGACCCAGGACTGTGTAACGGTCTTAGTACTGCAGCACAACTCTGAAGACCATGAAAACCCTCTGGGCAAGTCACACTCTCTCAGCCTCGCAGGAAGGCAATGGTGGCAACCCCCCTGAAGAAATCAGGCCCAGGAAACCCCACGATAGGTTTGCCAACAGTACGCCCACTTGGTCCCCTGGGTGCCAGGATGATGCCCAGGCAGGAGATGCGGGTCTCTCCCTTTGGGTACGAGGGGGGGTACCTCTGCAGTGGACTGAGTGGCAGCCGCCCTTTGGGAAGAGGCCTCCTTGCCCCTCACTCCCCCCCCCCCGCCCGCGCAGGAGGGAACGCTTCCTCCAAGACAGCTGCCTGCGGTGCCATACAAGCCGGGTGCAGCCACATACAGGTGCCCCCTCTCCTCTGAAATTCTCTTAGAAGTAAAGCATCAGGTCTCAGGGGAACACCGGAGAAACCTGAATGACTGTAAAAGCCAGCCCCCCCACTCAACCTCACAGCATAGTCCGGGGGGGGGCTCCTGTTTCTTTGCCATGCGCCCCCATCGCCCTCCAGGCAGGAGGAGATGCTCAGCGGCTCCCCCCGTCCAGTGCAGGCAGAGACCAGGCCTGCCCTGTCCACCCAGCACCATCGCGCCCCTGCAGGACTCCCTGGGGCTTCGAAGAGACATTGCCAGGGCGGGGGGAGACAGCCAGGAACCCATGATCCCCCCACCGCATATGATCCATGCCTTCTTCCAAACAAGAGGCACCTAGCAGCTGACCTACCCCACAGGGCTGTTCTGAAGCCAAACGAAAACGAGAATCACGGAGGACAAAAGGCAGATGCAGAGGTAGCAAGTCAAGTCAAATATATGAACTGCACACCCGGGATGCCATGACGGATGCAAGACAACGGCCGGCCTGGCAATGCCCAGGAGGCAAGTCTACCAGTGACCCAGTAAGCACCACCGTGGGGCACCATCGGCAGTCCAAGTGACCTCACCTAGGAAGAAGGAAAAAGGAAGCCACCAGCAAGACAAAACTTCTCCTTATTAGGCACCCCCTTCCATAATCATTGCAGACGTGAATCAGACTTCACGGTTCCACGCTAAGTGGCCACGCAGACAACGTGTGCCTTAATTTGCATTAATGAGGGGTATCCATTTAATCAAAGCTGGATCACACAAATTAAAGACCCCCTTTGTGTAGTCATGCCATCCAGATTAAAAATGCCACAGTCCTCCTAGATCTGCCTCTCCTCCATTTCAAAAGAGGCCGCTTTAATCCTCCAAATATGCTTAATCCTCCAGATACGCTTAACCCTTCCTTCCTTCATGTGGGCAGACTGGACAAGCAGGGAGACGTTACGCGGAAGAGGGCCTTCCCAGGGGCCGCTCCCGGGCAGCAGAACCCCTTCCCAAGGAAAGCCCAGTTGGCCTCTTTCTTCCCTGCTGCCCTCTTCACTGCAGGCAGGGGCTGTTGCCACCTGGCCGCCTGCTGAGGAATGCATGTTTTCAATAGGGGGAGTGCTGCGTTTCTTTCTTTTATCACCGTATTTTAAATTGCCTTTAGCTCTGGTGTTATTTAATATTTTAAAAAGGAATAATATTAAAACACAGCTAACCTAATTACAATATTAAATAACTGCTCTTTTTTACATTAAAAAAAACAAGCTAAGAGATTGTTACCAGAGATTAACCTGGTGCTACCAAGACAGCCTCAACGTCCCTGGGGAGGGGGCAGATACCACTCCCAACACCCGCTCTGTTCCCCCTCCCCCACTGCACCAAGCACCCCTATTTTCCCTGGCCCCAAACTCCAAGCTGCGTTCTGCATCCTTCTAGCTCCTCACAATACCTGTATCCTCGCAGCGGCATTATGGGAAATGTAACGGGGGCCCAGATCCAGCTGCCCAGCACTGCTCGTACGTCTGCAAGAGCGGCCAGGGAAGCCGAGAGACTCTGCCAGCCGCTCCTACCCCGGGGCAGCCTCACCCATCCCCTGGAGGCGCCCAAGCACTAAGCGCCCACCTGGGCACCGCAGGGACACCGTCCATCAAACACAGCGGGGTGCAAAAGACAGACTGAGAGAGAGAGAAAGGGACTGGTTGAAATCTCCCAGTTTTCATTCCTGTTCATTCTAGTTTTATACTGATTTGAAAGAAATCAACCTGAAGAGCTGCTATAAAAAGTCTCTGATCAAACTGAGAGCTGACAGAAAGAAAAGGAACAAAATCTGGGACTTTCTGGCCTTTTTAATCAGTATGGATGCACCCAGAGAGAGATATAGTAAACAGACAAATATTATGTTCAGGGAAAAACAAAGCACTGCAGAGGAGAATTTGGGGAGAAAAGCATGATTCTGCCCCCCCCCCAACTCTATACTCAACAAAACAGTTCTGCTTTTCAGCTTTATTCTTCCTCCACAGCTGCCCAGAAATTTCCTGCAGGAACCTGGCTGACCTTCCCCTGACAATAACAGCCAGCTCTGTGATCTCCTAATTTCCAGGAATGAGGAGGCAAAAGAGCTTGAGTTCTGCTGTCGCTGATGGCGGGGGGGGGGGGCAGGAGCCCAGCTGTGGGCATCACTGGCACAGCCCTCTGCACCCGGATGTTCTCCAAGGGTGCCCCTTAGCCCTGACCCCGAGGGACACCGAAGCCCAACTCGTCCAGGTCAAGGAAGGTGGCTCGGACCTAGACACAACGTGCAACCGTGTGTCACGCTGCAACAAAGACTATAGTCCTCTCTGCACAATTAATGGGGAGGAAGACCCCTGGAACTCAGCAGGCTTACCTCTGAGGAGACACTCCTTCTAGGATCACACTGCAAGGTGCAAGTTCATGATCAGGTGGGGGGAATACATGGTCCTCTACTTCCTGCTGGAGGGCAGCTTCCATCACCCCTCACAAGTGGCCATGCTGCCCGGGCTGATGGGAAATGCGGTCCGGCAACATCTATGGGGCACGCAATTCTCACCCTCTCGTCTTCATACAGCCCCAAAAGGCCTGAGGTGAGCCCCTAACCCCCACCACTTTCGCTGCCTCCCCAACTGTAACTCAGAGAAACTGCTGGCCTACCAATGGGTCTGTCGTAAGGAAAGGTCGCCAAGGTAGCACTGAAAGCGTCTCAGATATAAGCCCAACACGTTGGGGGAGGGAGAATGAGGAGGGGGCAGCTTCTAAGCTGGTACAAATTTGTTACCCTGACAGCTCCGAACAGGGCCAGTCCAAGACATTTTTGCTGCCTGAGAGGAAAGATAAGATGGCCTCCCCACCCCCTCTCCCCCCCCTCAAAAATTCCACTCCCCTCCAAACCAGCAGCCGGGTCACTCTCCAACCCCCAGAAAAACAGGCAGCCTTCCTCCTTCACCTCCTCCTCTCCTCCCTCCATCCTCTTCAGGTCTCGGGAGGCCTCAACTCCCAGAAAACCTGCTGCTGCCCAGAACACCGTCAGTGTCAGGGATTCCAAGCACCAACGGCTGAGAGAAGGCACTGCCCGGGAGCCACACCACACGGCGGGGGGCAGCAACCTCTCTGTTGGTCTGCGGGGGTGTGGGGCACGGCCACGGCCTCACCAGGCCCTGCACGCACCTGTCCTCAGGCAGTGCCTGCTGGCATCTCTGCCTGCCCTGGAGCCACCATGCCAGGTGGGTGAGAGCCACTTACTCCTCCCTCCACCCCAGAGGCCTGAAAGCATCCTTCCCGGGCACGCTGAGTGAGCTAAAATGGCGGCTTCCCAGGGGGCCCCCACCTACAGCAGGGGTCGGGAGACAAGTGGTACTTGGGCAAGCCCCCCTTCCTCTGCCTCACGGCACACTCGTTGCGAGAAGCCCGCATCTTCCCTTTGCCAAGCAGCTGGGGATGCAATCCTTGCCGTGCCCGTGCGAGAGAGACCGGGTTGGCTGAGCAGCCCTTCCACCTCACTGCTCTGTTCTTGTTTTTTATTGCCGGTGGTATTCCACATGATCCTTTTACGACTGCGCAATGACACGGGTGGGGAGCGAGGCAGCCTACAGTCTTCACACTAAAATATACAAGTCAAAAGAGTCTATGGAGTCAGAATGGTGCTGTTCTCTTTCTCACCCATATCCACCACTCTGGCAGGAGGTACAGCTGGGTAACTTCACCCTTTGCCACTGGCATGGGTACTAGCTTTTAGCTTTAAAATATTTAAAACTGGTGGAAAATTAAAATGCAGGTGGGAGAACACCCCCACACACAGGAGCGCCTGACTCTCAGCCGGGGAGGCACGGCCTTCTTTGGGCCGGATCCCCCTGGTCCGGCCGCAGCAGCTCCTACCCAGACTCCCAAGGAGGCAAGGAGAGAGAGAAGAAGAGTCAGCAAATTCTCAGGGGCCCTATGCCCCAGCACCAAAAATAAGCTCCACATCCCAGTTCCAATCACCTCCTAGCAACCCACAAACTGCCTCCCCAACCTCCTCTCTGGCAGGCAGTTTAAAGTCAGGACGAGCACACAGAAAGGGAGGGAACACTGGCCTCCCTCCCTCAAAATTGCCAGGTTTGAGGGTCAGCCAAGGATAGGAAGACTTCAGGACCAACAAAGACCGGGGGGGGGGGACGGTTTCGTTTACATGCTCCCCTGCCCAGCTGCGGAACTGAAGGGCACGAGATGCAGCAACGGGGCCAGGGAAGCTCCATAGTCGGGGCAGTGTCCCCCTAAGCAGGGAACGGCCGGATAAGCAAGGCGGGGCGGTGGCGCTGCGTTTCTGTGGGCTGGGAGGCTTCCCAGGGGCTTTTGGCTGGCCACTGATGGAAACAGGATGCCAGGGATGGAAGGATCTGGAACACCGTCCGGAATGGCTCGGCAAGCGCCGTCCCTTTCCCCTGCAAGGGAAAATGGGCTTGAGACCCCTTGCACCCTCCCTGGATTTCCAAAGGCAGAATGGGGGGGGCTTATCTGGAACCAGTCAGGTCGAAACCATTTCAAACGCAAAGCCCCCCCCCATTCCCCAGAAGAGCTGTGGTTCTGTTTGGCCCACTCCTGCCTGTCAGAGGAAGAGAGTGAGGGAGGGTGTCGACCAACTTCCCTTCCTCAAAGGAAGCAGATATTTGGAATGGGGGCCCCTCCTTCCCGGCATCCCTGTCTGAAGCGCCAGCCCCGTGGAAGAAATGGAAGAGGCCAGGCAGCTCTTCCCCGCCCTAATGGGAACCAGACGAAGCCCTCCCACACTTCCCGGCTGCCTCCAAAGAGAACAGGAGGGTGGCGGGGGGCGCAGGAGTGGGGGCCGCAGGAGCCGAACTGGCTCCCTTCTCCACGGAAAGAGCCAAGGCCTGGAAAAGGCGGGGGGGCACTGGGAGAGAGCGCAGTTTTGTAGGGGGGAACTGCCCAACCCCCTGCCAGAAACACAAGGGAAGGCCGCTCCATGGAAAAGACGGCCCAAAATATTTTGATGCCCCGGGCAGGCCACAGAGAGGATGGAAACCACCGCGCTTCCAAATAACTGAGAAACCGCTGCCTGCCAGCAGCACAGGCCAAGCGGGGGGGCAAGCTAGTCCCCCTCTCCGCCTCCCCCTCCCCACGCCCAGGGGTTTTGCCTTTGTAAAAGCAACAGCAAGCGCACGGAGTGGATGTTTTTATCAGAAATGATGGAAGGCTCCTTTCTGGTCGCCCGGAGCCAATGCCTAGCCGACCCCTGGCGACCAGACCAGGGCCTGCTCTGGGGGGGGGGGGTCTCCACAGCCTCCAGAGAGAAGAAAGGCTGCTGCCAGGAACGGACACGGACAGCCCCCCACTCCCCCCCACACACCCTGGGCTGTTTGCCTGGCTGAGGCTCCCCTCCCGCCCCGCGGCAGGCACGGGCGCCGACTGGGGGTCCGGCCCCCCCAGAGGGGACTCCCCGCCGGAGAAAGACGCCCGGCCAAGCCCAGGGAGGGAGAGGGGCTGCGGGCACGGAGGGGCCTCCGCAGAAAAGCCTCTTCGATCGGGAGGGCCCGGCCGACCGCCGGCACAGACGCGGAGAAGGCTTTCCTCCCCAGGAGACCGGGAGGCAGCCCCCGACCGCCCGCCCAGCCCAGCCACGACCGCACGGCCCCAGCTGAGCCGCCGCAGCCCCGCCGGGACGGCCGCGGGGCCCCGGAGCCGGACCCCGGCCCGTCTGCGGGACCGAAGGCCGGTGGTCGCCCGCGGCCGGCGCTCCCGCTGCCCGGCCGGGGCTGCCCGGCCCCCGCGGCGGCGGCGGCGGCGGCGGCGGCGGCGGCGAGATGATCCCCCGCCCGCCCGCCCGGAGAAGGGCCGCCCCACCGGGCCCCCGGGCGCACGCCGCCCTCCCTCAGCGGCGCCCCCCGCCCCCCACCCAAGCAGCCCGGACCGCCCCAACCCCCTCCCACCGGCGGGGGAGAAAGACCCCACGAACACGGGGGCCCCGAAAAAGGCCGGGGGCCCTCGCCCCCTCCCCGGCCCGCCCGCCCGCGGGGCAGAGGCCGCCCGGAGGCGCCCCGGCCCCGGCCTCACCTGCACGAGCGCCGGCAGGTCCGGGTCCAGCTGGGTGAAGCTGTGGAGGACGACGGGCCCCGCGCCCTCGGGCGACACCCCCAGCCGCACCTCCTCGCGGAGGCTCCGCAGGCGGCGCTGGTGGCGGCGGCGGCACCCGGAGCCCCCCTCGAACAGCCCCTCGGGGACCGCCAGGCCAGGCGGGGCGGCGGCGGCGGCGGCGGCGGCCGGGGGGGGCTCGGCTCGCAGCAGCTCCGACCCCATGAGGTCCACGGCGGGGCGCGAGGGGGCTCCGCTCGCCTCCGCCAGCCGGCCCTCGCGGGGCCCCGCCCCTCCCCGGAGCCGCCGGCGCGCGCCCGCCCCGCGAAGCCCCGCCCCCGCCGGCCGGGCGGCCCCGCCCCCGCCCCTGACGTCATCCTCCCGCCCTTCTCGGGAAGGGAGGGGGCGAAGGCGGAGTCTCCGCGCAGTCGCGCAGCGCAGCCTCTCCACCGTCGCCCCTGCCCCCCCAGGGAGCGCTGCAGCCTGAGCCGGGAGAAGGGCGGGCGAGGCGAGGGGAGAGGGGAGGGGCCGCATCCAGCCCCGCCCCGCCCCGCCGCCTCCCCGTCCCGCGCGGCCCGTCCCACCTTGCAGGGCCGCCGTGCGGACGGGGGAGCCGGGGCGCCGCTCCGGCCTTGGAGAAGGAGGGGGACACGGCGAGCGCCCCGCGAGCCCCAGCCGGGCAGCAGAGGGTCCCAGTGGGCTCCCAGGGCCGAGCGGGGACTCACCCCCGGTCTCCGGGGCCCCCGTCAAGGCTCAGACCTATTAACCGCGGGCTGAGCAAACTGTGCTTTTAATATACCTCACAGTAACATGACACTACGTAGTATATTGTGCTTATAATTTGTTTCCTATCTTCTAAGGTTGTGTGCCTTGAAGTAAGGGCAGCACTTGTTCAGAGGAAGTTTGCCACCACTGCCTTCCTCTGAGGCTGAGAGTGTGTGACCCGCCCAAGGCCACCCAGTGGGTTTCCACGGCCAAGCAGGGATCTGAACCCTGATTTCCAGAGTCGTAGTCCATTCCTCAGACCACTATGCCATTCTAGCTCCCTTTTAACAATCATTAATTAGTACAGATCCAACTCAACCATGCTGTGATTACCACTACAATGTGACTGACTTCTAGTTATGCCTCCCTTACTGAGAAAAAAGAATAACTGGCAGTAGCTCTTGCAATAAAACAGAACTTACTTGTAACTCCAGCTTACCAGCTTTGCTCTCATGCCTTTAAGAGAACTGTGCCCGCGGGCATCGCCTGTGCCCAGAAAGAACTCGGGGAGTGCCTGACTGCAGCAAATTGCCCGCTGCTAAAAATGCAGGAGGAGTGCAAGGATGGGCCAGGTTCAGCCCGCGAGGCATCCATGCGCCCCCTTACAAGTGGGTCGGGAGAGCCGGCCTCTCCCTTGCTGCACGGCTGCTGGATCTCCAACTTTCTGACACCTTTCCTTCTTGGGAGTAAAAACATGGACTCAGATCCAGAGGTCTGCTCAAACTGCCCCCCCCCCGCCAGTTGCTGGGTTTGTGAATCGCAAGTGGACCTCGGCCAGGTAAGGAGATCCCCTTGGCCGAAAGGCGTGAATTACAATCGGTTTACCTTCTGCCCTTCCTCACAGGAGCTCTGGGCAACGCGCTGCACGAAAGCACGCATGTGGTGTGGTGGGCTACCGCTCTGGAGAACAGGTTTCAAATTCCTGCTCAGCCAGGGAAACCCACTGACTGGGTAGAGCTGGGCAAGTCACACTTTCTCAGCCTCAGAAGAAGGCAAAGGCAAATCCCATCCTCTGAACAAATCCTGCCAAGAGAACCCCCTGGCCACCATAAGTCAGAAACATCACAAAGACAGCAATAAAAAAAATTACAAACGGTGAGTATCTCATGAAATCAACTAAAGCCGACAGCACAAACAGCAAACACCAAGTAGGACGTGGTTTTATCCTGAGAGATCATACCACAAAGTATGCTTTCAGCCGCTGTCTCGCGGACGAGAGGGTCGGGGAGTCTCACAGCCGGGGGGCTGCCTCCGAGAAGCCCCTGGCTCGCTCCGCTCCGAGACACCAAAAGGAAACCCTAGCTGACCTGAGAATCAAGAGCTGGAAGAGAGAGACCACAACGGCTTAAACTGGTACTGGCACCGGGAGGGCAGTGTGCGGACGCAACCTCCTGGGTGCCGGATCCTCAGCCGCGGAGGGCTTTTGGCGCCAGCACTTGGGCAGACTGACTCACAGGCGGCTGGCACACACAGTTCGGAACAGGTGCCGATACGCGCCTTCACCAGCAGGCCACCGACTGTTTTACTAGACCCCACTTCTGTGCCTGGTCAACATCTGGCCACGGAGAAACGCTTGTGCCTTAGCTACATCCCACCCTGTGGGGAGGGAGGCCACTGCCGTAAAGGCGCTCGCCTCCCACCACAAACACCCCCCTCCACTGTGTCTCCCATCCTCCCCCGTGGACGGAAGTAGCCTGCCATACAGGGTTGTTGTACAGACCGCATGCTCTGTAGCTCAAAGCACTCTGAATATGGAAATGGCACCACGGGGGTCCATTTATAGGATTAGTTTGCTGCTGTGGGCTTCCTCCCCTCAGCCAACCCCTCCCAATTTCTACTGTTTGGCCATCTGACCTTTGAGGGAACGTCTCCTGCCCTCGGTGGGGATTCACTTAAACAGCTTCTGAAACCAGGCCAGGCTGGGACTCCCCTGCCTGCATTCCACAAACGAGATAAGCCCCAGCTTTGGGATTTAAACCCACTTAGCTCCATTGACTTCAATGAGATTAAGCCCAAATCCTTCGGCTTAACTGGTTCTTGGACCAGCCAGTCGCCTGTCCCATCTCTCCCTCTTGGATCAGTATTTGAAGAGAGCAAACAGAAGTTGGATGAAGTGTTGCACCAGAGCCGAAGTCACGGAGGCATTCGTGTGCCAGGGATAAATTATCTTCAAGAGTACACAGAAAAAACAAAGGTGGAGAACCAGGGTTAAATCAGCTTATTTTCAGGTCCCCCTCTCAGTTGCATAAGGAAAGGCAGAAGGAGACCCACCCACAACTCAGCTCCAACCTCCCCCAGCTGGCACCCTCCAAGTTGGGTAGGAGTACAACTCCCATCATCCCCAACCTCAGGGAGAGAACAAACACCATCAGTTTCAAAAGGCAATTGCAATTAGGAAAGCCACTAAGATACAAAACTTTGTACTGCAGTACCCAAGACGGAAACCGTGGCATGAAGAACTGGGAAAAGTGATATTTCTGAACTGTAACTCCTAGACTCCACCAGCCAAAATCCCACCGCATCTTCCCTAAGGGACATTGGCATGGTACCGGGTACAAGGTGCTGCCAGGAAAGCTGGGAACAGAACAAAAAACCTGGTGGTCCCCAACAGCACCCCAGAGAGAGTGCCACTAGACAGGGATGTCACATGAGGATGGAGCAAGTCTGTTTTCTGCTGCTCCAGAGACTAGGACTTGGAGCAATGGCACCTAGCTACAGGAAAAGAGATTTCACCTAAACTTTAGGAAGAACTTCCTGACAGTGAGAGCAGTCTGACAATGAAATACACTGCACCCCAGGAGTGTGGTGGAGTCTCCTTCTGTGGAGGTTTTTAAGCAGAAGCTGGATGGTTATCTGTTGTGAGCAGATTGTGTCTTTCTGCATAGGAGAATTGGGGTTGGACGGGCGGGCCCTTGGGGTCTCTTCCAGCCCTATGAGTCTATGAGATGACATGGCAGAGGGCTTCAGGAAGACAGGGGTGGGCAACACTTATGGAAAGAGATGGCCCATCATCCTGGAACGGTTCCACACTCAACCTGGATCAGCAGAGAGCTCTAGGTGCTGTCCATCCCTCTCACGGGATGTCTGGCTCTCTCTGCTGGGCACACACACATGGGTGCCAGCAAATCTGTTGACTGGCGGGGGCAGGGAGGACCACCATCAGCCAGGTGTATTAAAAACCAGTAAAATCATCATTTAAGCAAACACTTGAGCACTGTGAAAGAGAGTCTATGGCACTGTTTCATTTAAAACAAAAGTGCACAGCAGTTTCCACGAGGCCCCGAGGACTGGGAAAGGAGGGGTTTGGTGACCCACAAGAGTTACAGAAGGTGGGCGGGGGTCATGCACCCCACATTTAAATGGCCCTTGCTCTTCTTTAAACTTCGGATAGGTCAGTTTATGGTAGCCAGCTGGGCCTTCTTTCCTCCCCTTAATCACATAATTAACAAGAACCACTTCAAGAGCAGAGAGAGAAACACAGCAGCCAGCCGCAAGGCCCCCTGCCTTGGCTGAAACGATTGTTTTAGGGGCAGGAGGTACACTGCGATCAGCCTGGGCTGCCCAGGCCCCCGCTGAGGCACTGGCATGCCAGCTCCCACCCTGCGGGGCCCGGCAGAAGCCATCCAAGAAAACAAGGCTGCTCCTCTGGGGGCCACGGGGGTTGGACAGAACCTCCAGAGACAGGGCCCCTCTCACGTGCCACAGCGACTGGCAAGCGACACCCAAAGGGGCTGGAGGAGGCCCAAGGGCCATCCAGCCCAACCCCACCCTGCCGTGCCGGAAGACGCAATCAGACACTCCTGACAGAAGGTTACCCAGCCTCTGCTTAAAAGCCTCCAGGGAGGGAGACTCCACCACGTCCTGCTTATCAGAGGGCTTTTCTTCCTTCGAACTCAGGTAACACCACTCTCTCCACTCACCCATGGCTGACCTGGGCCCCTCACTCATTCTCCCCACTGCAGTTGACCCAAGACTCAGGCAGAGGCAGCCACAAGAGCAGAGACCAAGTCAGAGGGACCGCAAGTCCCAACAGCCGCCATCACACAGTTCCCTGGATCCCACCCCTTGGGATGCTGGAAATGGCGGGACACATGGGAAATTCCACGGCGGGCACAGAATTCTTATTTGGAGGGGCAATGCCCATATGCCCCCCGCCGTAGCTCCACCTCTGCCCCCTTGGTTCTGCCCATCAACAGTGACAGAGTTGCTGGGAGCCCTTCAATTGCTGCCCCTCCTGATGCAGGTGGTGCCAACCCCCCAAATGCCACAGAGCTTGGAGGAGGAGAAGAACCCCCCACCCCACCCTCCACCCCCGAGAGAGGCGCTCAAGCAGTTTACAGCCTTGCTTAGAGGCAGAGAGTCGTTCTGCAGCCAAACTCCACTCCTGAAATTTCACTCCCCTCCACCCCAACCATCCCATCATTGTGGCTCACGTGGGAAGAGAGAACCAACACTTTGGGAAAGGAACCAGAGCAGGCGGGCGGGCGGACAGGTGGGCGAGTGGCAAGGAGGCACTGGCTCTCCCCGGGAGGGGGGCTCCTGTGGCTCGATGGTGAAGGGCCACACAGGTGGTGGTACCTCCAGGCTGCGGCCCCTCCGGGCAGGGTCGGGAAAGACCCTCCTCCACAGCCCTGTAGAGGTACCCCTGACAGCCAGGAGACGCTCATCATTCACCCAGGACTGCAGGTCCCGTGCAGTTGCCGAGAGGCAGGGCAGCTGCTTGGCCACCAAAAGCCCCCCAATGGCAGCATCTCCAGGCTGGGTGGGAAGGAGTCCTGTCTCTGGAAGCCCAGAGAAGAGCTCCTACTGCCCGCCAGCACAGACAGGACAGAGTCAGTCCAAGCGCTACCCAGAAAAATGTAATAAACAGATAAAGAGAAAGTCATCTGCCAGAGGCAACCCAGAGACAGTCAGTTCTCAAGGAAACCTTCTGCTCCTCTCTCACCCCAGAGTGGAGCCGGGCCTCCCCTGCCCGCCACTTTCAAGAGTACGGATCACCTGTTGCCCCGAGGTCTCCCCAGCCCTCAAGAGCTTCTGGGTAACTCTGGAACCGGCCGAACCACCAGGCGAGGCGAACGGCGGCCGCTGATGCCTCAGGGACCGATCCACCCCGGGGCCCCAGGAGCTGCACAGGCGGAGGTTTTAAGCTCAGCACCCAAACTTCCCCACTGACCCGGGGGAACCCCCGCCACAGCCTTCCGAAGGGAGCTTGGGGCGCCCGCCTGGACCCCCCCTCCCCAGGCTTCCCGACCAGGCAGTACTCACATCGTCGTCTTGCACACTCAGGGGAATGTCCAGCATGCACATCTGGAACGGCTGCACCAGCGCCTTCTGCATGTTGAACAAAGACTTGGGCTCCATCTTCCAGCAGCAGGCAAGACCGGCCCCCCTTCTCCCCAGCAAGAAAGGGCTGGCCCGCCTTCCCTCTTCCCCAGCCAGCACCGCAGTGGCCTGAATGCGGGTCCGCCGCCGCCGCCCCCGGCCTCGGCTTCAACACGGCTGGAGCATCTTGCCCACAGAGGCCAGCGGGGAGTGTTTTTCTGCTGCGGCAGCACGAGAGAGAGCTCTGATTTCCTCCCGGTGACAAATCACAGAGGAGGCACCTGCGAGGGGAGGTTCCGTCTGCGTGTCCGGGCAGGGGAGAGGGTGCCGCAGGGCTGTGAGCAGTCAGGGTGCCCCCGCCCGTCCCACAGCCGACCTGCCTTCCTTCTCCTTCACTCCCACCCGGGTCTTGCCGGCTGGCCAGCTGTCACGGCCACCGCTGCTGCTGCTGCTGGTAGGCGCAGCCCCCTCGGCTCATCTGCATGCCGGGCACTCTTCCCCTCGCATTGTCTTCTCAGAGCACAACAGGTTCTGCCTCCCTTGGCTCAGGGAGGCTGCAGCAGCGGCCACGGTGAAGGCGGCTCCCTGCGGTCCTCCTTCGTTGCAGAAGAGCCAGAAAGGGGGTCGAGGGGAGGGGTGGTGGGCGAGGCAGCCTCTGCAGCCCATCCTCTCATTGTTTGCAGAGGATCACGCCCGCCCCCTCCCTCGCTCCCTCCCAGGGATATTAGGAGAGGGGGGCACCCCAAACTACGCCTCTCCAGCCAAGAGCCCAGAAACACCCTCGCCCCAAGCAGGGAGCCGGCTTTGGACCCAGCGCTGCAAACACCCTCCTCCGTCCTCCCAAAAACGAGGGGTCATCCACAACTGATGGGGCAGGACCCCTGGCAGGTGGGTTGGGGCGCGGTGGGCTCGGAGAGGGGGGCAGCCCATGGCAGCAGGGGGTGGCGGCGGCAGCAGCAGTGCAACCCGGGTGCAAGCTGGACGGAAGAGCAAAGAACTTGGCCAGATCGTTTGGGGTAATCCAAAAAAAGGAACTTTTCCAAGCACTCACATATATGCAAAGAATGTGGTTTTCGGATGTGTATGGACTTCCTAGGCCTCTGCCTACCGGACAGCAGATCCCCGGGTACTCAGAGGCCGGGAGAGAGTGGATCATGACAGGAAGGGAAGAAATATTTCTCTGCCTTTTTCTGCACCTTTTTTCTGGCAGAACTCCAGCATGTATAGCAGGCAGAAATTCAGCCAGCAGCATCTCCAAAACAGCAACGTCAGGTAGCAAGAGCTTCACTGATGAATTTCTGCCTGGCACGTGACTGCTGCAGCCAGAAAGGCCAGGGAAAGCAAGAATAGGCCGGTAACGCCCTGCCATCGTCCGCAGCAGCATGTGTAACCTCCTTAATTCTGCACCACACAACCCTTTCTGTGCTTTCCCATCCTGCTCTAACCACTAGTCCTGTCTCTTCCACCTCCACCCCTACTTAACCTGAGTGTCCCACTCCTGGCATTCCAGTAGCAAGTGTATGGCATGCATCCGGAGGCAGTTTCCTCCTCTAAGTTTATTGTAGCCACCAAGGGGGCCAGCATCAAAGGTCTCGAGCTCCGGATCCTGACAAGAAACCTCACGAAAAGCTGCTGGGAAGAGCTGGGAGGATGCCAGGAAGGAAGGAAGGCAGGCCGGCTCCACCCGTCCAATTGTCCACATCCCCAGCAGCCCGCAGCCCACGGGAAAGCAGAACCCCATGGAGCCGGGCAGGGTCAAACCTGTTCTCCATTGTCCCCAGCAGGAGGAAACCCGCAAAACAATCTCCTTCTGCCCCACTGCCCACCACTGTCCATGGGGCAGCCTGTGAAAAAGCAGGCAGGGTCCCCCTTCCTTCTCCCAGAGTTCCTGTGCCCAGGAGGGAATCTCAGCTGGCACGGCTCACTTTTTCCAGGGCTGGAAAATGGGAAGTGGGGGTGTCGTGACAAGAAAACCCTGCAAGAACAAGGAAAGAACCCATAGCAGCTGGCAATGGATGCCCCCTTGCTTTGTTGGGCAGCAACCTACATCAGCCAGTGGAGAGGCTGATGGGAGCTGCAGCCCAACAGCAACATGGGAGGGGGCACTGGTGTCTCCTCCCTGCTCCTGAGAGACCCTGGACATGCAGCTCTAGAGGGACCCACCGCCCCCTTTTCTTCACATGCTGCTTCTCTCTTGAAGAGCGCACAGCTGAGCACGGCTGCCTCCCCCTCCCCGGCATGAACCACAACCTGCCCAGAGACCCCTGGAAAGACTCAAGGAGAGGCCTTTCGACCCCAGGGCTGCCTTCCCTTGCCCTCTCATTTTGCACAGCAGTTCCTGTGGCGGTGAGTGCCAGTGGCTTAGTATTAGACGTAACACTCCATCCACCAGACCTTGCTGCCCCTTAAGCCTGGGACACCCCCACCCACGCACAAACACACTGCCTTGGGACCTTCTTCCTCCAAACCCAACTTTTATCCATTCCCTGCCCTGCCCCATGTGGCTTTCACTGGCAGCAGCAACAGCGTGCCATGTCACAAGGAAAGACGCTGCTGGTGCCAAAGGGAAGCCAGACTCTTCTCAGCCAACAGGCCGTGGGCTGCATGACTAGGCCCTCCTACGTCTCCCGCAGCCAAAACAACGCTTTCTTCTCCCCTTCCTGCCTCCCCCATTAGGATCACCTGCTAAACAGAGGCACAGTTCCCATGGACAGCCCGATCTGCAAAGACCCACAGTTTTCTCAAAGGTCACCTAGTCTACCCCCTGCGGCATCCCTGGCAGGAGGCTGGCCAGCTGACCGGCCAGCTGACCAGCCAGCCTCCACCTGAAACCTTCCAAGAAAGGGGGACCTCCCACTTCCCATGGGGCTGAACAGCTGGTGTTCCTTGCAGACAGTTCCTCCTACAGGCAGCTTCTCTTGCCATATGATCTCTTACCATGCTGTAGAAAGAGGAGAAACTGCCTCTGGCGACATCCCTCTCACTGCACGACCTGTGGAAACCACCGACAAGAGTCTTCTGCGGTTATGGCCACAACAGCTTACAGTGAAATATTCCCCATCCGAAAGGGTCTGCGCTAAACAGGAGGGCTGCTAGCGCAGGAAACTCCCCTTCCCTTCCACCCTGTACCTTCACAAGTGGGTGCCTGGTTTTGCCACAACAGTATCAGCCACCCAGAGTGGACCTCTTCTGCAAACTAGTTCTCACTGCAGGCGAAGGCTCCCCAAACACGCGCAGCTCATTTGCACATATTCACACACTCAGCAGTAAAAAAGCAACGCATGTTCGTGGGTGGTCTGGTCCTTCTTCAACAAGGGGCAAAAAGAACAGCCAGTTTTCCAAAGCTACACAAGAATATCTCTGAACTTTCAAGTAGACCTCTAAAAAGTGGCAGCGTAATGTGAAAATGGAAAGGGACAAACACTAGAAAACTGATAATTTCATTTGTCCCTCACTCCATCTTCTCTTCATCTTGAAGCCCGCACCCCCATCAAAACACAGCTCCGTTCTCCGGAAAAGACGTGTGCAAAATTAATTTGCAATCAATTCCTTACAAACCAGCAACTGGCCTCTCAATAGGTACAGAGCATCAATTAGCAATGCAGAACAAACAGATAATGAGCACTTGATAGGTGAGAAATAATGAGTTTTCTGGGACCCCAAGGAAGCTGTGAATACTATGCATGGGGGGGGGGGACACTTTTCTTGTCACTCATCCAGTAGCCCCAGTGCTGGCTGGGAAGATTTTCCTCCCATATATTCACTCCACTGACGTCAGTCCAACAACAATGCCGGCTCCGGCTCCGTTCCAAGAGGAAAATCAAATCCAGAGGTGGGTTTCCCCATCCCTCTCCATCCTCCCGTGCAGGTACGTGCGCCGTCTCCATGGAGACAGACGGATGCACGGTTGCCATGCCTACAAAGCACACAATGCAGCAGGATACAGCCCCTGTGCCCACAACAGTATCAAAGTGTTTGCAAGGGGAAATCACCAGGGAAGCATCCGGAAAGACTGACAACACACAGCCCTGAGTCATGACCTGATGATGGCCGTTTGGAATGCAAATGGGAGACAAGGAGACATCCCTGCTTCATCTCTCTCATTACTAGGCTAATGGGCTCAATGGTTCAATTAACAGATAAATCACTAAAGCAGAGAAGCCCAATCTTCTCCACAGACAGGTGCCGAAGAGCATCCAAAACCACGAAGTCCGGTGGCAGCTTAAAGGCTCGCATGCTGGTGAGGGAGGAATTTTCATGGGCCCCGGGCAACTCCCTCAGACAAATGAGGGGCCACCCCGAATTTCAGGTGCATACGTAGAAGACAGACGATTCAGAGGGAACAGAAATGCCTCTTGGGAAATACTGGCAGTGACAACCACACTATAAAGACCTGCCAGGCACCGAGCAGGCGGGTCCGTACACGCTCTGTGAGGAGAATCTGTCTTCCCACTTCAGACCTCTGCCGTGGCTCTAAAGTGATGCAGCCCAGACACTCAAAGCTTGCTTTGCCTACCAAGGGAACCGAGGAGTCTGCACCTTGGGATTAGTCATCTGAAAGGATTAATAGATTCTCATTCGTTAAATTAAATTTAATTAATTTATTATAACATGTGGGCTGCAATGACTTCTTCAGCGGCAATCACTGGCTGACCACCTGACTAGAAAGGCCTCACTTTCTTTAGGGATAAAGCGGCATTCACTTCACCAGAGGGCCTCTGGGCAACTCCAGTTTCTACTTCTCTCTGCAGGGCCATCCAAAATCTTCAAACATTGCAAAAAGAGAGTGAACGGGAGCTGCTCCCTGGTGAAGGGGAGGCAGAGACAGCAAGCAGAAAGGAAGCCTGAACAAACACCAGGATAGCGGGTGAGAGTTTGGGGCCTCTGTGCCAGAGGACTCACAAATGCAACATCAATTCTATTAGCAGTACGATCATTTGGTTGTCTTTCTAAATACAGCAGCCTCAAGCCAACACAGCTCCCAAACACTGACAACATCAATTGTACTCTCCTCCTCCTCCTCCTCCTCCTCCTCCTCCATTTTGTGAGC
This sequence comes from Cyclura pinguis, assembly GCA_030412105.1. Lineage (NCBI taxonomy): Eukaryota > Metazoa > Chordata > Lepidosauria > Squamata > Iguanidae > Cyclura > Cyclura pinguis. Next base: position 17,927,679 of record CM059613.1, on the reverse strand, counting down.
ACTGAGCAAAGCGATCAAAAATTCCTCAAAATGCTGTCAGGTGGGTGAGCTGAGGTCTCCTTCACAGCCGCAAACCTCTCAGATCACAGGTGCCCCCAAGACACGCACGGGCGCCGCGGCAGGGCTTGGAGTCCGCCCCGTGCGTGCCAGAAGTGCCCCTCCCTCGGCAGCGATGCCTCGGGGTTTCCTCACCGGGATGCCCGGCACGTAAAGCCCTCCCCTGAGAAGACAACCGCCTCCTTCTCAGTGAGAGCCACAGGCGTAGCCAGGCGGCCACTTCCGAGAGGGGAGTTGGCTGGCGGGCCGAGCCAGGCCCCCACCGGAAACCCTTCCCGCCCGTGGCTGCAGCCGGCGTTGGCTCACCGGTGGCCCCCGTTAGCCCAGCCTGTGGAAAACGGGGTCCTCACACGGAGCTGACCCCAAACGGAGGCCTGAGGCCTGGAGTCTGGACGAGCAGAGCGGCAGCTCTCGGCTCTGGCGCATTCCCCCCACGGAACCAGGCTCGACGACCCACGGCAGGGATTGGGGCACGGCTGCCCAGAAGGGAGGAGCCCCCACCTATGTGCCCAGCTGCCCTCTGTTTCCCCACGGGGAGGACTAAGAGATTCTCGTGGAAACGCAGCGGGGAGCCCCTGCCTGCGTGTCTCCTGAGGTGGGCCCGGGCACCCCGTAGCTGTGCGCACCCCGGTTACCGGAGGCCCACGGCCAGATTCCAACAGCCGCCTGCAAGCAAGGAGTTCGACGCCTCTGAGCAAACGGCCTGAGTCTCCTCAGCTGGAGGAAGCGGAGGGGGGCTTTCCCACTTCCGGCCTCAGCAATGGCTCCAAGCCCCACGGCCCACCTGTGGCCCTCGATGTCTGAGAGACCAGAGGCTGCCGCCATGTCCTGGGGGGCAGCCCTTTGGTGGGGGAGGGCTGGCTCGTGCAGCTCAGACCCTGCGGACCGTTGGAAGAGCTGAGACAGCCCGGGGTCCCCGGCAACCCCCACACCCGCCTCCCACTGCCGAGAACCAGTGCCTCCCGGCCCCCACCTGACCTTCCTCTCCCTGCCCGGGCACCTCCTCCTCAGGGAGATCAGGGACGACAGAGGGACCTCTCCTCCCCGGACAGACCAGCTCCTCGGGAGGCCCCTTCTCGCCCGCAGCGGCCGCCTCTTCGCTGGGACGGCTCTGGCCCTTTTCCGGAATATTTTCCACCCTTGAGGGAAGGAGCACACGTTCTTCATGGCTGCTCCCTCCAAAACAATGAGTAACACTTCTGCCCGGCTGCCTGGGCGCTGAGCTCACCCTCCCGCCTCGCCTGGCGCCCGGCGTGCCCGGCGTGCCCAGCGGCTCCTCCGCCCCTCACCTGGCGCGCCCGGGCCACCCGGGGAGGGGCCGGGAAACCCGGAGAGTGACGCCGCCTTCGCCGCCGCCTCCGCCCTGTTTACCCGGCAACGGGGCCCCAGTCGTGGCCGCCTCGTTCAAGCCCTCCGGCTAAAGCCTGCCAAAGCGGGAACGGCAGGAGGCGGCCGTGGCGGGCCCAGGGAGGGCTGCGTGCGCACGCTTGTGTGTGACTGTAAAATGTTCGGTGCGGTGACGCCTTCGCTGCGACATAAAGCTTTAGCCAAAGGTCTTTCCGGACGACTGCCATCACACTCTTTACGTCTGCATTCGGTGCGTGCCCCTCACACTTCCCGGTTCTGCACCAAGAAAGGCCAGATTCTAAAATGTGTTTACTATGTTAATTTAATACGAGATTATTCTCCTTCCGCAGTACGTTTTGCTGGACGAAGAATGGGTCTCGCTCCCAGACTCCACTCCTTCTTTCTACTTCGCCCCCACCAAAACCACTCTGACGATCATCATCATCTTAATCACAACCATCACCATATTTATTTATATTCCACCTTTTTCCCCCGTTTGGGACTCGGCAACTTACAACAGATAGAATAAGTATAGCTGAAAATTAACAGAATACAAAAGTTAAAAAGCAACTAAGCCATCATAATAACATTTGAAACCAGTAAAAATAAATTAAAACAACAACAACTGCAAGGTATCAGTCCAGCTTAGAAGGCTTATTTCCCCTGAAAAATCAATACTCAAAGATCTGAGGGAATTTATACAAAAAGGCCATTTCCACACGAGACTGTTATCGCGCGATTATTCCACTTTCAACATCCTATGGACTATTCCACTTTCAACATCCTATTCAACACCCTATTAGGCCCCTCCCTAAACTGCAAACCCCGGGATTCCATAGGCTGTTGAAGGTGGAATAATAGTGCTATAATAGTCTAGTGCGGAAATGGCCAAAGAGTCTCCACCTTCCTGTGGAAGGAGAGCAGGGAGGGGTCCGCCCAAGCCCCTCTAGGAAGAGAGCTGCCTTTGCCCCATGGTCAGGCCTGGAACCAGACTGAACTGGGTCTAGAAAATCCGTCTCACCACATGTTTCAGGACCTCTTCCAGAAACATCATCCTGCTTGAAAACAAGGTACGGGCGTCCAGTGCATTTTGATTTAATAAAATAGCGCAGCACAGTTTAAAAAGAAAGCAAAACATTCTTTTGTCACTGCTGCCATGCCACCAAAGTTTAGCAGCCCTGGGGGGCTGTGGGGTCCAATGCAGCCCACCACCACCACCCCAGAAATGTGTCCTCCTCTGTCGCAAATGAATAAACAAATACACCACTCTGATAATTTCCAGAACGTGTAACTCAACAGTTAATGTGTCTGTTTACATTTTTGCATACCAATCACTGACAGTGGCAAGAAGGGACTGGCAGACCGCTCTCCAACCACATTTTCTAGCAACTAGAATTTCAGCAGCTGAGGCCACAAGCTCCAAGTACACATCCCTAAGGACCAGAAACTTGCTGTTTTAAAACTGTATCCTTCTGGAAGTTGAATCCTGCACCCAGGACCCCATTTCCTGAGGAATCACAGGGCTCACCCTGCCCAGGACGAGCCTCTCTCCTAATTCCTCCCTACCTGCTTCTAGAGGCTTCAAAGCAGCATACGTGGCTTTGCTCTTTACCACTCTGTCCTCACAACAACCCTGCAAGGTAGGTCAGGATGAGAACAGAATTGTCAGAATGCATAGCCGCTGCACACCTTGGCCTGCCGGATGTGTTGTAATCAATGTAAAGCAACGTAGCTGCTGTAGACTCCATTACACTTTATTGTAATTCTTCAAAGCATCCAGTGTTAATTAGTGATTGCAACAATGCATCTGTTCTGAGCCTGCGTGGATTGTTACAAGGTATTAATAACTAACTGCTTTATTGCCAATTTCTCCAGTGTGATCCGTGGAGGGAAGATCAGAGCCGGGCAAAAAATGAAAGTGTAGAGGCAGGAAATATGCACTCGAGTCAAGGATGGTGAGAAGCAGGAACCAGATGCCAGTCTAGGGACTCTCTGAAAAGCGTGCGATGCTACATTTATGACCTCTCCAATCACAGCTTTGCTCAGCCCAATTTTGGAATTGTGCCTATAAACGGTGTAAGCTCCATGTGTGCTTTAGTCTCAGCAGCTTTGGAAGAAGCGTGCTGCACTGCTTGCATTTCTACAAATGAAACTACCGTCTGCCTCAGAGTGATGGCTGTGGAGGGTGGGATACCCAATACATGACAGCAGCTGCCTCGTGACTCAGCAGGACTTTGAACTTGTGTCCTCCCGCTTCGTGGTCCATCACCTTAACCACAGCAGCACACTGGTTTTCACTTTAAATGGTTTTTCTATATGCATTTTATATATAAGCAATATGTGAGCATTTTCTCCATTTTTTTTGAGCAAGGAATATATTTCCTCTTTTTAAACCACATTAAAATAGCTACTGAGCCAACCGATCTTTGACTTGTCATTTTACTCATCATTTCCAGTGGGAACAAGACCAGATCAGGTGCCCACATCCTTCCCCTACATTCCTCCTGGGCTCTCTCAGTCTTTCCTTTGCCGTTTTTGCCTTGGAAGAGGAGAGGGGACCAGCCCGGGTCGCTCCCAGTCACAATGCTCACAACGCAAGACCACTCATCAGCCCAGCTCCACCTGGGCAGCCACGGGTAACCAGCTGTTGTTCTTGTACGCCCCCTCCTCCTGCCCAAACCCATCAGACTTCAGCAAAGGGGAGAATGTGCCGAGGCACACCGTGAGAAGCAAAGAGGAGGGAACGAGACAGGAGAGGGTCCCTTTTCCAAACCATTTCTCATACGGGGCAAAGGTGGGCGCCACAGGGCGGCAACAGCTACGGCTCTCCCGCATCCACACCCCCGTTCCCTCTACGTCAGGGTCCGAGGCGTGGGTGGCAAGGACTGACCAGAACAGGCGCCAGGGCTGGGCCAAAGGACGGGCACGGGGCAGGAAGCCAAGGGTCAGGGCACCACGAAGAGCCTTCCAGGCAGCAGGCGGACACAGAGACGAGATGCAGGTGCAAGAGACGGGCAGAAGGTCAGGGCACAGCAAGGGTTCAAACCTACCAGGTAACAAGAGTGCACAGGGCCAGAGGCAAGTGGGTCCAGAAAACAGACAGCAGTCCAAGTCCAGGGGTCAAGACCACTGGAGAATCAGGAATGGCTACAAGTAGCACTAGAGACCATGTTGCTGCACCAAAGGCTGCACCAAAGGCAGCCCTTATTTAGCTGGCTGCTGGCTGCTCCAGCTGGCCCGCATCTGAGTAGCCGGCTGGGTCTGAGGTACTGGGCAGGATTCTGCAAAGAATGGGGACAAGGCCAGGATCCTTGCAGGCAGAATCCTGCAAAGACTTAGTCACAGACCCAAACCCTTGTACTCTATCACCTTTTCCAAGAGGAGGAGGAGGAGGAGGAGGGAGGGAGGGAGAGATTAAATCGTGAGGCAGTGCCAGCAGTCTACTTGTGAGCAAAGGGGAGCCAGGGGCTCTCCACCTCCCACTCTGTTCTCAAACTGGCTCACTGACAAAGCTAGTAGCCAAACAGGGGCTTGGAGGAATGGAAGCTGAGGGAGAATCGTGGGTCTTCAAGGACTCCAGCAGGTCACTACTGGGATTGGGGCCACTTCCTACATGGGCCGTTTCCAGGTAGCCGTCCTAATAAACTCTGCACCCAAATACTCTAAAGGCACCAGGGCCCCTCTGATCTTGGAAACTAAGTGGGGTCAGCCCTGGTGAGTGCTTGGATGGGGGACTGTCAATGAAAACCAAGTGCTGTAGGCTCTATTTCAGAGGAAGGAACTGGCAAAGCCACCCCCGAAGATTCCTTGCCTGAGAAAACCCTCTGAAATCCAGGGGGCCGCTGTAAAGCAGTAGGTGACCTGGAGGCACGTACACACATACATCTTAGTAGTAACAATTCTCAGACTTCTTAGCCGGTGAGTGAACCAGAGAGAAGCATCACCTTGCAGAGACTTTACAGTCAGAGAAAAAGCTGGGGGGGGGTGTTAAACCAAAATTAGAGCGCACAGGCTCTGCAGGGGGACACAGAGTCTGTCTCCTCACAAGCAGCTTAGCTCCCCCCACAGCAGAAAGCAAAGCAGGGCCCCTCAAACCCAGCCCGAACCATGAAATTCTGCCAAAAATCAGAGATCTTGCCACAAATCTTGTTTCAGTTCTAGTTCCAGACTGGGAATCAGAGAGGCGTCTTCTGGAATCCTCTGAGCTGCTTTCCCCAACCTGGAACCTTCTGAGGAGTCTCAACACACAGATGGCACTTGCCAGGGACAATGGGAATCGCAGTCCAACATGTCAGGAAGGTTCTGGGTTGGGGAGGGGGCCTCCTTGCGCTCCAGTGACTGCAGAGAAGCCGGGGTGCACTGACGCCCTTTTCTCCGCCAGAAACACACACACACACACACACACACACACACACACACACAGGGCTCTGCTAAGGGGCCGCAACACCCCGATTCACCAACCAGAAGGTAAAAACAGAGCAAAGCAACACGTGCCACCTGCTGGCCAGTAAAGAGGACGAGAATGAAGTCCGGAGGGGTCTCAGTCCCTCTCCTCCCCAGCCTGAAAGGAACACGGATGGTCCAGACAGGAGAATGGGAGGGGGAGCCCCCTTTACCTTCCACAGAAGGCTGAACTTGGCCAGGTGCCTCCCAAAGTCAAACATGAGAATTTTGTTGAAAATTTCTAACCAACCACTGCTGGTGAGAAAAGGAAGGAGGAGGGGGCAGAGAGCGAGCACAGTCCTCACGCTAGAAAATACGAACGGGTCCACTTACGACATTTCTGTGTGCTAACGGCCGAGCAGAGAGCCCCCAGGCCTTTGAATACTTGCAGCCTTTAGGACGGGAAACGCGGCCCTCTCCCGGAGGACTCCGGCCAGCCGCACGGGCTGAGCGTTTGCCACCCTAGAAAGGAAGCCCCTACGCAGCCCCCACCCAGCGCGGACCCCCTTCTCCTTCCCTTCCCCACGCAAACCGTGATCTGACATACCGCAGCCTTCTCTAATCCCATGTCTTTGCTCAGGTCCTTAATTCTCAGGACTGTCAACACACCACAAGAATGAAAAGTTAAACCGATTTTTCTCTCTCCCTCCCTCCCTCCCCCACAGCCATCCACCCACTCAGCCCAGCCATTTTCCGCGCTTTAAATCCAACGAACGGCAAACATAACCAAGTGCGTCATAAAAAACCAAAGCAACACCTTCCCCCGGAGAAGCGGCGCGCTCCTCCATCCCCACAGATCCAACGCAAACGGCTTACGACAGCCCGGCGGGCAGCAGCTCGACCGGTAACGCCCAGACCGTATCTTCCGAAGGGAGCCCCCAACCCAAGGGCTCCGTGGCCCAAACCGGAGACCCTCCGCGGCCGCCCCGCACGCCTTTCCACACACCCGGCATTTCCTAAGAGGCAACATGGAAGAGGGAGCCACAAGTTATGCCCCGATTATTTGAGACCTGTTCGATGGACGTTCAGAGGTAGGGCCCCGATAGCCCGTTCCGCTGCTAAAGACAGAGGGCTCTCGGCAAGAAGAAATCTCACGCCGGGGAAAGAAAAACGATTTCCAGTTCGTTTACAGCTCTGACTCCTGGGAAGCACAGTCCTCCCTCCCTTCCTCCCTCCCTCATTCCTGCTACACCGGCCGCAAAAGCTGAACAGAACCTCTAAGGACGGTGGCAGTCTATCGCTCACTACAAAATCCCTGGAGAGGGGAGGCCAGTCCCTCCTCAGGACTCCGAGGGGCCGCCCTGGGAAAGGGCCCGGTGGCACTGAAAGGCCCCGGTTCAGCCCGGCCCAGAGAGGCTGCGCTCCTGCTCTCCAGAGACCGGCGCGGGGCTCAGCCGAGGGAGGAGAGCAGCCCCCAAACAAAACCCGCCCTGGATTTAAGAGGAACGGAGAAGTCTGGCCATGTGCAGAGTGCACCTCGCGCACTAACAGCGCCAAAAGTGCAGGGGGTCGGGGAGGCAAAGCACCGGCCCCACAAGCCAGCACAACACGCCGCGTGGCCCACCGCCACATCACCGAGAGCCCTGGGACAAAAATTTCAGCCACCTCACTGGGATCTGGAGGAGGAGGAGGAAAGGGACCCCCCAACCCAAAGCAAGCTCTCCAAACAACCAACGGACTGCCTGCCTCCCTGCCCACCGGCCCGGGGGGGGCACTGCCTGCTGCTCCCTGGCACCTCCTAAGGTGGAAACAGGCCCCCCGGTCTCCAGGCGGCTGGCCTCAAAAGCGGCGAAGGCCCCAGTCCCTCCGGCTCACCCCTCGGTCACTCACTGCCCCCCAGGCCCCGGGCCCCACCTGTGCTGCCCTGTTTGCCCCCCCTCCCGCCTCTCCGGCCCCTTCGCCGTAATGGGGGACGAAGGCACCCCACTGCCGGCAGCCAGCCTCCGGGCACGGAAGGGGAGGGCGCCCCTGGCCTTGGCCTCCCGCAGCAAAACTTCTGGGGTCGGCCTGCCCAGGAGGAAGGTCCCTTTGGGCTGCCCTTAGTGGCCAGCGCCCCCCGGCTGGAAACTTACGAGGGGCAGAGAGGGGAGGGGGCGCCAAGGCAGCGCCTGGAGGCCGGAGGCCCCTCGGGGCAGGGAGCAGCCCTCTCCCCCGGCGCTCGCTGGCCGGTTGCCTCCCGCAGGATCGCCCCGCTTTCCGGGGGAAGGTCGAGTCCGGCCCGGCCTCGGAAGACGAAGGCGGCGGCGGCGGCGGCGGCGAAGCAACGAAGGGAGACGGGGACGGCCGCCGCCGCCGCCGCCGCCGCCGCCCTCTTTCCCCGCGGCCGCGCTCCCTCCTGCGGGCCGCAGCCGCGAGGCAGCGGAGCCTCTTCCCGGCCCGCGCCCCGGGCACCCGGCCGAAGGCTGTGCGGGGCAGAGACCTCTCCCGAGGGGCAACCGCCCCGTCCCCCCGCGACCCCCGCCGCGCGCTCCGCCGTACCTGGCTGTCCAGCATCCTCGCCCTCGCCCTCGTCCCCATCACCCCCGCGGCCCCGGGGCGCCCCCGCCGCCCCTCACCTCCGCGGGCGCGGGGCGGGCGGGGCCCCTCCCTCGGCGCGGCGGCGTCGCTGGGGCGGGAGGCCGCCTCCTTCGCGGCCGGGCTCCGACCGCCGGCGCCGCCGCCCGCCCGCCCGCCTCGGCGCCGCCCCCGGAGCTCCTCCGCTCGGCAACCGGGGCGGCGGCCACTCCCAGCCCGCCCGGCGGGAGGCGCCCCATGAACGGCGCGCGGGCGGGCGGCGGCCGGCCCGGCAGGGACCGCGGTGGCGCCGGGCGTCGCTGCCGCTCGCCGCCGCGGGCCGCCCGGCGAGGAGCAAGCGCGCAGCCGGGGGCCTCGCCGGGGGCGGCCGGCGGGGGAGGCGGTGACTCAGCCGCGGCCGCCCCGAGAGAGGCGGGGCCGGCGAGGGCGCCTCCGCCGCGCTCCGGCTCGGCTCGGCCCGGCTCCGCCCCGCCGCCGGGGCCGCCACGCGTGCGAGGGGCGGGCCCCGGGGCGCGTGCAGAGGGCCCTCCCGGCCGCCGGCGGGGGCTCCGCCGGGGAAGGACGCCGGGCCCCCGGGCCGGTGCAGCCCTCGGAGGGCCGTGCTGGCGGCGGCTGATGGGCGCTGCGGTCCCGGAGGACCCGCAGGGCCCGGGGTGGCCCCGAGCAGAGGAGCGAGCGCCGCCTCGTCGTCGTCTTCGCCCCCGTCGCTGCCAAGATTGCCTCGCGGAGCGGCAGAGTTCCGCCTGACGCGCGTTTGCTTCCCGGGTGGCCTCGGGAAATTGGCTCCTGGGCACATGCAGAGTGCGCGCCCCTTTCCCCCGAGAGGAAGCAGAGCGCGTCTCCCCTCGGCCTCTCTCTCGCCCCCCTGCCCCGCCGCCCCAAAGGCCGGGAGCTCCCCGGTCAGGCTCTCCTCGAAGGGAAAAGCCGGGGAGCCCCCCCCCCGGCCCTGGAGGCTAAGCGGGGCCGGCCCAGGGCAGTACTTGGATGGGAGACCGCCGACAAATCCCAGGTGCCCTAGGCTCTGTTTCGGAGGAACTGGCACTCCCATTTGATATTGGAAGCTAAGCAGCGCCAGTCCTGGTTAGTACCTGGGTGGGAGACCCCCGACGAGACCAGGGGCTGCAGAGGAGGGCGCCGGCAGAGCCCCTTTGAGGTCTCCTTGCTCAGAAAACCCTGTGAACGTCAAGGCGTCGCCGGAAGGCAACGGGGAGGCCCGAGGGGGTGCCCGTGCCTCCCTCTGAGGCTGAGAGAGTGTGACTTCTCCAAGTCACGCAGTGGCTTCCGCGGCCAGGCGGGGATCCGGCCCCCGGAGTCTTAGTCTCGCTGCCCCCCGCTGGCTCGGGCGTCGTGCAAAAGGTGGCAACCTCCCTGGGGCGGCCGGCCCACCTTGCGGGCTTGGGGTTATTTTGGGGACACCGAGGAAAAGGTCCCGGCGAGGCGGGGAGGCCTTCGGGGGAACCAGGGCCCCCGGGGAGCCCCCCCCGGCCCGCACGTGGGGCCACCACGCCGGCCTGGGAAGCGGAGGGGCCTTTGGGCCGGGGAGGAGTTGCCATGGCGACGGGAAAGGCGCCCGGATTATTTTTAACGCCCGGGAAGGAGCGGGGCGCTTCTGGCTTTCCACGGGGCGGGGGGCGAGGAGGGGCCCCGCCGCGTCCTCTCCGGGGGGCTCGGGGCCTGCCCACGCCTCCCTTGTAACGGGGGCAATGGACCCCCGCCGCAGGCCCGCCAGGCCCCACCCTCGTGGAAAGCCCCCCCCCGCAGTTTCCTCCCCTGCGGCCCCCCCTTCGGTCCAGGGCCGGGGCGGGGCGGGGCGGGGCGGGGCTGCAAGGATGGGGCAGCGGGTCCCCCACTGAGGCGCTGCAGCCCCCCCGGCCGCCCGCCAGCCTCCCCCTCCCTTCGCAGCCATGGCCCACCCCCGGCCCACGCACCCACCACCCGGGGGGCAGGCACGGGGGGAGCCGAGCCCCACGCTCACCGACGTGCTGTCCCTGCTGGGAACGGGGGCTCTGTGGCGTTGGCCCCCAGAGGGCGCTGTGCCCAACCATCCGCAGGCCCGGGGTGGCACAGGGGTCCCGTCAGGGCGCGTGCCCCCAGTGCCCCCAGCTGCCACCACGTGGGGGCTCCAGAGGCCTTTGTGGCTGCAGGGGGGGGTCAGTCCCCCTCAGCCCAGCACTGGGACCCTCACCCGCTCGGGCAGCGGGGCACGTTATTCCTCCAGCCCTCCTTGGAGAGGCCGGGCAAGGATTTTGCCCCCCCGGAGGCCCGCGCGTTCCAGGCGGGTCTCGGTCCTCCCTCTTCCTGGGCTGGGGCTGGGAGAAGCCCCCCCCCGCCATCCTCACAAGGGAGACCCACCAAACTAGCTGCCCTTAACCGGCAAGCCATCCTGAATCCAAGTTTGGGGTGAAAACAGGGTATAAATGAAGACTAACTACAAAAGCAAAAATACCACCAAAAGGAAGGGGGGGGGGCTCGCACAGACCCTGCTGTGGGCCTGGCACTCCCCCCTCCCTTGGCTCCCCCAGCCCAGGTAGGAGCACTGCTCTCTCCCTGGACGTTCCCAAAAAAGGCTCCCTGTTTTATGTCAAACCACAGGGGAGTCCCTAAAGTTAAATGCCCCTCTCAGCCCTCTCCCGTGATTTAATATTTAAAAAGCCCGTTGTTCAAAATAAGGCACGGAACTCTGGCCACATCCAGTTTGTTTATTCGTTTTAAGTTTATTCCACGTATTCCTTTTCCCCGTGAGAGGTCCAAGGAACTTACAAAACTAAAACATCATCGGCTAAAAACACTGACAATAAAAATTAAAGCTGTTAATTTTTTAACGTATAAAAACATTCACAACAAATTTAAAAATTTAGCACTCACGCCTCATAAAAAGGCTCCCTGAATCAGTTGCTCATTAAAACTCTGCTTAAATAAAAAGGTCTTTTCCCGTTGGCAAACGAGAACAGGGAGGGGCGAGCCTTGCCCAGGCTGAAGGGATGGCCACGGGGCGGGTGGCAGCAGGACCGAGAAAGGCCCCCCGCTCCTGCCCCACAGAGGACCTTCAGTCCCGGCCTGCAGGCAGCCAAAGAGAGAGCAGCTGGCTACCAATCTAGGGGCAGTGGGGGACTTCCAGGCGAGGGGAGTGACCCTGAAGAAGGGGGCACTACGGAGATGCTGCAGGACAACACGAGGGAAGCACACCGTGGAAGCCTGCGGCGAGAACCCCCCCCCCCCACAAAAATAGCCTCTGGGTTAAGAAGACAGGGAAAACGCTCTCTTTTATTTGCTTTACCACAGTGCATTTCACAGATTGCGACTGAACTGTAGAGGCAGACGCTGCCTCGCGAGCATGGCCGGGGAGCTGCAAAAGGGGGGATTTGGGGGCCCTGATTTCACTTCAGCTTCGTCACTATTGCATGACGTCCATCCCCCTCTGTGCCCGAAGAAAACTCTTCTCTCTCTCTCTTTTTTTTAAAGTAGGTGTCTAAAGCATTTAAAGATCACTTTGGGACTCCCAATAAGAGTGGGAAAGTATTCTTGTGCCCACCTGGCCACGATGCCACGCTGTTCCTCAGAGACCCCACTTGATCCGGCGAGGCTCTGCCTGATGTACAAGGAATCCGCAGAGCCCGAGCCCTGGATTTTCCTCCTCCTGTCCGGACTGGGAGATCCCACCCAGCTCAGTCCGTCAGCTGGCTGCGCTTCTTTTTCACGGTGGAGAAGCGAACAATCTTCATTTGAGGGGGCAGGGACTTGGTGTCATCCCAGACATACTCCGGGGAGAGGAGCTTGGAAGGCTTGTGGGAAAGGAAGTGCCGGTTCAGGTGACTCTCCTCCTGCCAGGCCGCCATGATGCCGTTGGCCTTGTCGGCCAAGATGGTCAAGTGGCAGGCCCGGGTCAGCTCATACACGTTCTTGACCGAGCCCCCAAAAACTGCCCCCGCGTAGTAGAAGTCTCCCTCCTCTCTGGAGATGAAGGCAGCGGAGACGCTCCTCCTCTCGTAAGGGAAATCAGTCCGGGGAACTGTGAAGTAGCCCGGGTGGATGGCCGCCACCATCTCCCCCAAGGTCTCAGCACCCCAGGGGTGCTGGAAGCCCATGTCGATGTCCAGGCAGAAGAGGTAGTCCACTTCCCGGTGGGCCCGCCCCGCGATGTGCCTGTTGATGGTCTCCATCCGCCGCATGGAGATCTCTTCCCAGTGTGTGTACTTCTTGATGGGCAGGATGGTGAGGCTTCTCCCAGCCTCCAGGTGGGAGATCGGCATGCCCAGCGGATCATCGGTGAAGATGTAATAGCACACGCGGTAGCCCCTCATGAAGTAGCGTTCCGCCGACTCCAAGAAACGGCCGACAAACTGAGTGTATCTGAGGAAGCAAAGAAACAAACTGAGAGAGTCATCAGAGGTGCCGCCTGAGGCACAAGATGGCCGTTGCCTCTCCCACAGACCCAAACTGACTGGACCGACAGCCAAACCTGACTCCGAGGCCAGGATGGGGACACACAGGGTGAGGAAAAGGAAGCCCACAAGAGGCATGCGGTCTCCTCCTCGCCCCCTTGCGGCTGCCAGGGCTCCTCACTCACCACGTGGCCGTGGCACCAGCAGCAGACCACGCCAACAAAGACGACCAGGCAGTGGGCGCTGCCAGAAGGCGACATCTGGCCAGAGCCATGGAAGCATGCCGCTCCCAAAAGCAACCAGAAAAAAACATTTAGGTGAGACCATCGCCTTTGTCCGGCCAACAGCACTGAACTTCAGGTGACTCTTGAAAAGTTGGGGTTCTTCCCCTGAACCCCCACCCCAGCCTCCCTGCTCACTTTCCAACGGCAAAAGCCGTCACTCCAATGGTGAGGTTCAAAGGTTTGTAGATGCCGTCCAGTATTTCTGAGTTGAATGTCCCTTCCCACACAATGGGGGCCAGCCAGGGGGTCACCGTCAGCACGTCGGGGCGCCTGGGGGAGCCAAGGAAAACAGAAGCTGAAACAACCCGTGAGGAAATGCACGAGAGCACTCGCCCAGCTCTTGCAAGAAGCGACAGCAGGACTCTCCGACAAATCCATCCTCAGCCCAGGAACTACTTTTCAGGAGCAGAACAGGAGGTTGTGAGCAAATTCTTTTTGTCTCGCACATCTTACACCCGAGTTCCCCCTCCGCAGCTTTTTCTAGGGGAGCAAACCCCACCTCTTGGAAGTGGGGTCAGCAACTCCTCCTGATTTGCCACAAAGCACCCAGAGACCCACCCAGCTCACTTCTGCCCACCAGCAGCCACAGCAGTAGGTCAGGACAAGACCCTTTTGTCTCCAGAGTAAAGCACACCGCAGAACCTTGTTACGTTATCCATCAGGAACGACAGCGTGGCTTTGCGTATAGAAAACATGGCCCATTTCACTGAGCCAAAGAATGGGCTTCAAAGGAAATACAACCTTGAAGGTTTAAAGGGCTTCTTGTAAGGAGCTTTATTAATTAGAAAACACTGACAATGAGATTACCAATTACAGCAACTGATATTATAAAAATGGTACTTGGGAAGCCTTGGCTCCATCTTCCTCCAGCTCTGTGCGTCTTCAAGTGGCCACCCCATGAAATTTTCATGGGGTTTTCTTAGGCAAGGAATCCTCACAGGTGGTTTTGCCGGTTCTTTCCTCTGATTTGAATCAGAGACTACAGCACCTGGGATTCTTTAATGACCTCTCAGCCAAGTACTAACCAGGGCTGACCCTGCTTAGCTGGCAAGAGGAGAGGGGATCTGGTTCTTTAGGGTATCGATCCTTCCCATTTGCAGGTTTGACTGTCATGGAGTTATTTTTGAGTTTCTACCAACCTTGCCCCCCCAGTTCAAGCACTCCTCTTCCAGGGGAACCTTCCCTCTCCGTGACTCCAATCAGGCCATGCAGCCCTTTAAAAATCCACCTCTGGTCCTCCTCCTCCTCTGCCAGATGCTGCCTAGGCAGCTAAGGACGGACTGCAGCCCAATTTCTCAGCACCACAAAACCCCCAAGGAGGGAGATGGCTGAGAGGGAGGAAGTCTAGGGCCACCGTGCCAATCTGCCTTCCTCTCCCTTTCTTTCCCTGATCTGGACCCTGGGTGCCCATTCTGCCCACCACGCCTCAGCCTCCTTCCCGCAGGCACACAGGTGCTTTTCAATATTTGCAATTATTCCACTTTTGTGAGGGTCCTGCACCCCTAACTCTAGCGAATCAGGAGGGTCAACTGTAACACCTGCAACTCAAAGGTATTTAAGAAGAACTACTTTCTGTTTTAAATGAAACTGCGTTCTGCAATCAATACATGCCAGTAACTTTTACACACCCACCCCACAGCACCCTGCCAAGGAGGCATACTCCTCAGTTCCCACAGCTCCTCCCCACGCAGGTATCTATGGAAGCGCTTAAGTGCAACCAGTGGCTCGGCATCTTGCAATATCAGACCGTTTTTCCAGGGTACTTACGTCTGTTGAACAGCGTTTGGTTGAGGATAATAGAATCTGGAAAGAATAACAAGCAGAGAGCAGCACGTAAGAGCAGTTCAACAAAGCGGGCAGCCGTTCCAAGGGAGGGTGGGCAGATTGGCACTTACTGTGGAAAGAGCCCACGCATTTTCTCCCCTCTGTATTGCAGTTTCATGGCACTGCTCAGAAAGAGAGAGGAAAAGGGAAACATTATCACCTGCAGAGCTGAAGCTGAAAGCCTTTGTCTATTGCATTTTCAATGAAATTTCAGCACACACAGGACAAGAAAAATCACAATCGTAACACTGACATAGAAAAGGAAATTGTATGTTGACATGAAAGGGGATGAATTTGTTGATTAAGAACACATTTAAACTGTTTCTCATTCCAAAAAAGCGATTTGCAAGAAAAACCAGATACAGTATAGCCAATTGTTAAAATTAGTAAAGTCAGAGTAACAAAGTAGAAACACAATGAAGTCACTCATTGCAAGCAAATCACATGAAAGCCAATATGGCTCAGGTCCCACTGTCTGTTGCTGTGCCCCTCCGTGCGTCCTTCCCTCATTCCCACCACTGCCTCCAGTTTCTCTGGTTGGAAAACACGACAGGGTCTTTTTGTTGGCTGTTCCCAAGGCTCTGGAGCCCCGCCCCATGAGGGTAGGACGGCCCCCCTCCTCGTGGCCATTTCGCTGGGAAGGGAAAACAGCACACCTGTTTCCAGGTTCTTCATTAAGATGGCTTGTTGTCACAGCCACCGTGTTGGCACACAACATCTGGCAACAACGTTTGTAAAAAAATTGGGAGCAACCAAAGCGGGGGGGGGGGGAACGTCTCTTTTGGCCGGCCTTTCGGGAGTGGGAGGTCCTCTGCACAGCCTAGACAATCGAGACAAGCAACTATACGCGTGGGCTCATGATATTTGGGAGAACCACGAACTCTGTCAAATCTCATGGAGGAGCCCACACCCTCCTCACCCCAAACCGCTTCCTGCTCTACTTGGCAAAAAACCCTCAGGGGCTGCCTCACCCGGAGTCAGGCCGCTGGCCCCACTGGACAGAAGGGATGGAAAGGTCCAGGCCGTGGGCCAGCTGCAGACCTACAAGCCTCTCTGAAAGGGGAGGCTGTCTTGCAGCGCACCGACTGTGCCCGTCTGGCCAATCGGGCCACGCAGGGGCTGCCAGCTGTCAGGGAGCCCCTTTCTTTCTGGCCCTAACTGGAGCCTCCTGAGGACTAACCGGGGCTTGGCTATGGGGCTGCAGGCTCTCCCTTTCTGCCGCCCGGATGGCTAAGCGTTTCCGCTTAACATTTAACTGTATTTAACACTATTTTGACGCTCTGAGAGCCTTTGGCCTGGGCAGAAAATTTTGAACCAGAACGAGCAAGCGAGGTGGAAAGAGAGAAGCAGCTTTGAGGAGAGACCAAGGCTGGCCGTGGCTTTGGCAGATCAGACTTTGGCGCTGCCTTCCACGCCCCTTCTCTCCAGATGAACGGATATTTTAAAAGGAGGCCTGGAAAAGAAGCTGATCTCCTGGGGCCTGTGAGACAGCAGGGAAGGATACTTACAAGATCTCCGGGCAGGGAAGGTAATAGGGGAGGTAACGGACAGGGTCACTCCCAACCAAAAACCTAGAACAGAAAGGAGGCGTCAGAAGAGGTCAAGGGAGGGCCTTCTGAGGGAGAAGGCATAAAACAGATGTTAAAAATATCTCAATGGACTGTCACACGGCCAGAGGTGAGTCAGCGCACCAGGGAGAAGATGCACCACCACTCCAGAGAAGGGAGCCTGCAGCTGTTCCCATCATCCACGTGTCGTGGCTGCTCTTCTTCTGCCTGCTGAGAAGACCACCGGGCCACCAGCAACAGCAGGCGCCAGGCCCCCCCCACATACGGAGCCAGCAGCTGCTGAACCGGCACCAGACCCCCCGTCCTGGCCTGAAAGGGGAGATGCGTCTGTCGAGGGGGGGCTCCCACCAGTGGGGTTGCCCCCAAAGGGGTGATGTTATATAACTGTTCCCACATCAAGTGAAGATTCCTTAGTGGGACAGTCAGAAGACAGCCACTCACTGTACCCTGTTGTACTGAGTCTGAGATGCATCCTGCGCTGAATATGCTTATTTTTGTAAAACCTTCTTTTAAAAAAAGGGCAGTGGTGTCCAGTGGGGAGATAAGACAAATAAAATCTCACATGGGAACCACGAGGACACCTTCGAGGCCCCCAGCTGGCGGCAACAGCCGTGGGTCAGGAGACGATCCTTTCGCTGGAGGCAGAGGGGAGGTAAGTGGAAGCCCTCAGAGGCCCTGGCTTAAAAGGGGCCCCAGGATCCCTAGTCAACCCCCATCCCTGGCTGGGCTTCTCCGGCAGGGCAGCAGCAGTTGCGAATTTCCCACAATGCCCAGGGTGCCACAGGAAATAAAAATGGTGCCCAGAGGTCCAGCGGGCTTCCACCGGGCCTCGGGAGGTCCCCTGTGACATCTAGCCGGCACCAGAGGACAGCGAACCTTGAACAGGACACCTGAAGGAGGGTCGTCGGACCCGGGGTTCCATTTGTGCCCCCCGCCCCGCCCCCCCCCACCGGGGAGAGCCAAAGCGGTGGAGCCAGGGAAGCTCCTGAGGTGAAGGGGCTGCGACGGAGGCCACCCCTCCAGTCCTCCCTTTGGCCTGAGGATCTTCCCAGCAACAACAGACTGTTCTGAGCTTTCCTGCTGTAATGCAAACAATCTGGGGAGTGGCTCAGCCTTGAACAAGCAACCAAGAGCTACTGCTTTACAAACGAATTTGCTGGAACGGGATCAAGGTCAAGGCTAAGAAAACACTGCAGGAGAAGGAGGCCCAAAGGGGCCACAACCTCCCCGAATGGCCAGGAGGGCAGGGCAGGGCAGGGCCACGCTGACCAGCCCCGGACGTCTCCTTCTGGCCATCAGCCAAAGCTGCTTAGTTCTTGCCAGATTCCCCCGTAAGACTCAGAGGAAGGCTGGGTCCACACGAGGCCTCCGGCAGAAGCAGAAACGGATGTCCCGGGTCTTTGGGCCAGAGAGTGTCGGAGGTGAAGGCGGGGGGGGGGCATTTCAACACGGATCCAGGGGTTCCGGGGGCGAGGACCCCCAGCTCCGCCTTGAGGCCTCCCCTGAGGAAAGAGCGCCTGTGCGCGCGAGAGAGCAAGTGCGTTTTCGACGAGAGACTCACCAGACAAGCACAGGGACGGCGAGGAGGGACAGACTGAGGACGAGAGGCCTCCCCGGGCTTTGACCCGCCATGGCCTCTCTCGGCTGCGGAGTGAAGAAGAGAAGCGTTCCGGGTTCCTGGAAGAAGGAAACATTCGCTGAAGACCGGACACGATCCGGCAAGCAATATCTTGCTGCGTCGGGCCCTCCCCCGGCTACCGGCCCCTCGGCACCGGCCCTCTGGGTCCACGGCAAGGACCGCGGCTGTTTCCGCGGCCGACGGATCGCAGTCGCCGGGCTACCCCGTCCGCCCGCCGGGCACACCCCGGGGCGGGACCCGTCCTTCGCCCGCACTCGCTCGCAGGGAAGAGGGCGGAGGGCCCGGGGAGGGGGGCCGCGGGGGGCGGGGGCCGGCCAAGCCGAGGGCCCCGACAAGACGCGGGGTGCGCGCGACGCTCCGGCCCCTCCGCCGACACACGCCGCGCTCCGCCTCGGAGCGGACGCCGCGCGGACGGGCTGGTCCGGCAGCTGCCGGGGCCGGCGGGCCAGCCCGGCATCCCGCTCCCCGCCCGCTCCCCGCCAGGCGGCCCGACCCCTCCCCCTCCGGCGCGGCCTCTCCTCCCCGGGTCCGCCCGGGGGAGCGAACGGGAGCCCGGCGGGCGAAGGGCCGGGGGAGCCGCAGCGGGGGGGGCGCGCTCCGGGGCGGAACCAGCCGCGCCTTCGGTCCCCCGCCGTCTCCACGCGGCCCTTCCGAGCCGCCGGGGGCCCCACGGAGCGACCCTGCCTCGGGCAGCCGCCTCGGGGTTCCCCCGCGACCCCTTCTTGCCCGGCTCTGGAACGCTCCCCCCTCCCGGCGCGCTTTCGTACCGCTTTGGGACAGCCCGGCGGGGAGGGGGCGCCCAGCGATCACAGCGGCAGCAACCCGAAGAATCGCGGCGCAGCCCGGGCGGAAGGTCCCCCTGCGCCCCCGCCGAGGCCTCGACCCCGCCCGCCCGCCCGCCCGCCCGGGGGGCAGGAAGAGGCGGGGGGCTCCGGCCGGAGAGGCTTTCGGGCTTCGCGGAAGCCCCCACAGCGGCTCCCCGGGCAGCCTCGCCGGAGGAATCCGCCCGAGGAGAGCGGAGGAGGGAGAGAGGGAGGGAGGGGCCGGGGAGCCCCCTCCTGCCCCCGCCCCCCTCCGCCCCCCACTTGCGCGGACGGGCGGGAAGGACCGACCGAGCGCGGCGCGTCACTCCGCCTCCCGGGAGGGCAGAAGCGCGGGGGAGCGCGAAGCGGGGAAGGCGCCCCCCCGGGGGCCCGCGGCGGGCCGAAGCACGCGTGGCGCCGGGCACCCCGTCCTTTCCGGCGGGCCTCCGCCCTCCCCCAGCGGCAACCGGGGGAGGAGGCGGCGGCGGGGGCGGGCCGGAGGGCGCCCCCGCTCGGCCCCGGTTCTCCTGCCCGCCCCGGCGCCCCCGGCCACGCCCGGGAGGGGGACCGCGCCCGGAACCGCCGCCGCGGCTCGCCAGCCCGCCCCTGTGGGTGGAGCGGGCGCCACGCGTGGGGCGGGGGAGACCGCGCTCTTCGCTTCAGGCGGCAACGCCGCTCGGGCACGGGGGGGCTTCTCCTCCCAGGCGGAGCCGGGCGGCCCCCTGCCCCCCCGGCTGCGCGCGCACACGAGCCGCCTCCCCCTCATCGTTGCGCGCGGACATGAAGGGCGGGGCTGCGGAGGAGGAGGAGGAGGAAGGCCTCCTTCGCGGATGGGGGCTGATTTCCGCAGGAGGGCACCGATCCACTGCGAGCGCCACAAGAGGAGGAGGAGGAGGAGGAAGGCCGTTAACCGCGGGGGGGGGTGCCTGGGGAAGAAGGATCGGGCCCCCTCGCTGCCCTGCCCGTCCCCCGTCTAGCCCCACGGGCTTCCTTCCCGGTGTGGTGGAAACGGGGCTCAGGTGCCCGTCGCCCGCGGTCCCGTCTCCTGCGTGCCCCTCGCTGGGCTCCGGAGACGGGAGGCGGCTAGAAGGGGGCCGTGGCGTTTCCGGGGGGAGACGCCTGGCTTCCCCTGCCGGGAGTCTGGCTGGTCCGTCCAGCGGGGCTCTTTCCTTTGAGCCGCACAGCGCGGCAGCCGCCGCCGCCCGGCAGCAGCCTTTGGCCGCTCCCCCCCCCCCCCGGCACCGGAGATGCTTGGGCAGGGCGGGCGGGCGTCCCGGGCCTCAGCCGCCAACCGGGGACCGCTGCTCGGCCTCGGAGGGGTGGAGCGTGAGTCCCAGGCGAGGTGGGCTGAGCCCCCCCCCCGGGTCCGGGAAGTGCCAAAAGAGGGGAGCGGCTCTTCCTCATCCCCACAAGAAGGGGAACGGCAAGGACCTGGGGATCCCATTTTGAACTGCGGACATCAACCTGTCCGCTAAATAAGCACGAAATCACCTCTGTTAAAAGACCTCCAAAGTCCAGCCCCCTCGCAGGTGGCCTGTCCCACTGTCAAATGGCTCTGGGGTAAAGAAGTTCTCAATAATGCCTGGTGGGGGGGGGTCTCTTCTGTAATCTGAATGCACTGGTTTTCCCCCTAATCCCTGAGGCAGCAGAAAGCAAGCTCACTCCATCTTCCACATGACATCCCTTTAAATATTTAAAGATAGCTCTCTTGTCCCCCTCATCTTCTCTTCTCCAAGCTAAACACTCCCAGCTCCCTCAGGCGTCCCTCCTAAGACCTAGTTTCCAGATCTTTGGTCATCTTGCTCACCCTTCTTCTCTGGACACCTTCCACTTGTTGATATCCTCCTTGCACTGTGGTGCCCAAAACTGGACACAGGATTCCTCCAGGTGAGGTCTGACCAAAGCAGCATAGAGCGGCGCTACGAGTTCTTTCCATCTGGACGTGATACTCGTTAACGCAGCCTGCGTCTGTGTTGGCTTTTTGGTTGCTGCATCACACTTTTGGTTCATGTTTAGCGTGTGGTCAACTAAGATCCCTAGACCCTTGTCACACATAACCCTTCCAAGCCAGGTGTCACCCAGCCTCTATTTCAGCATTCCATTTTGCCTGCCTTACATTTCCCTGCTGAAATTCTTTTTGTTAGTTTTGGCCCAGCAGGAGCGAGAGGGAGTGCTTATCATACAGGGAAGCAACATTTGGGAAGCAACACGGAAGCTCAGCTGGTTGGTGGTTCATCAAACATACTCTTGGAAGAACAACGACCCATCATCACAAGACAAACCCAAAAAACCAAAGCAAAACACCACAGGATTATTTCCAAAATAATGCATTTGGTTTCCTCTAGGTAAATATATATGTACATTCTTTTGACGAGATGAAAGGGACGTTTACTGAATTTAGGCGTACAGCTGCTTGATCTTCTGCACAGACTTCTTCCACCAGTCTGCCCAGTGCTGGGCCTTCAGGAGACGGGCCGTGCTCTCCTCCTTGATCCTGGCAAACTCCGCTTCGAGCACTTGCTTGAATTTCTGCACAACGCACACAACCCCAGGGGAAGACAAGGGAGACCCCGTCCGTGAGTCGGCCTGGCACCCCACCCGTGCCTTCCCCTGCCTCTTCCCTCTCTTCTTCCTACCCCAGAGAATCCAGAAAAAGAAGGAAGACGGAAGCAGGCCCTTTGGTCCAAAGTGCCAGGAGGAGGAGCTGCCCCGCTGGAAGTAGCCTTTGGTCACCCCACGGGCAGCCTGCAAAAGCCTGGGTCAGGAGGTGATTTTGGGGACCAGGGGCCCGTTTTTATGGATTCCCGCAGAATATCTGGCTGAGGCCTGGGGCAGGAAGAGCTCCTCCCCCCTTGGATGACACCACAGTTGGGGGGTTACTTCTCAAAAGGGGGCAGATTGGCCTCCTTGGAGTGAGTTACAAGAGCAGAAAAGGGGGTGAAGGCAGCCCTCTGGGGGCTCCTGCTGAGACCCTCCAAGACCCCCCCAGTGGCTTTGCAACGCTTCTTCTCCCCAAAACAATGTGAACACAGAGACGCCCCCTAGTCAACCAGTCCTGGCTGTTCCTGGCACAACTTCGAGCAGTTCCTTTCGGGACTACACCTCCCAGACGTCTGCAGTCCAAAGAATTAACGGTGCCACGCACCAGTTGCCAGGGGCTTGGCCCTTAGAGGGGAAGGAACCCCACTCATGGCGGCGTCTCCCACTGCCACAGACTTTGTCTGAGAAGCCCCAGATTGCTCACTGGACAGGATGGGACAAGACAGGGACCAGCAAGGTCTGCAGGAGCACCACGCCTGCCCACAACTGGAGCTGAGGGGGAACCAGATGTGCGAGGGGACCGGGGCAGAAGCTGGCACCTTTTCCCAGCTGAGGAGAAGGAGGAAGTTCAGCAGGTGCAGCTCCCCAGCAGTTGTTTCTTCACCATGGCTACTGAGAAGGCTGTCCCTTGGCCCTCTCTGGCACCTCTTGAGTGCTTTGGTGGCATTTGGTGGCCCTCAGCCCCAACTGCTGGGAGCTCCCACAGAGTGGTGACAGCCCACCCTGGCCTTCCCCAACCAAGGAAGGAGTCCTACCAGTTGCAGTGATTCACCCCTCCTGCCATTCCTACCTTGTAAACCGCATCTCTCTCTTCCACGGCGGCCATGTGACCCAGGGTGGTTTTGGCTGTTGTCACAGAACCTGTTTCTCGCCAGATAATTTGATTCGGGAGACCCTCAAGGGTGGTTCTGGGAAGGCCAGGCCAAGTCCTTGGAATGCAAGCACAGAGACAGAGAGAGCACACACAATTAAACGAGCTGGAAGGTCCAAGGGGCAACTCCCCTAACTAGGACCAGTCAGCCCTGCAACACCCTGTTGCAGCGTGGCCTCCCTCCTGTGCAGGAGTGCCACCCCTCTACCCCACCCTGGCTTGGGAAGCCCACGCAGGAAGAAAGGGACAGTGCTCCCCTCTCTGCACAATGTCACTCATTTAGACCCGACTCAAGTAGTCCCATGAATCTACCTGACTGCATCCAACAGCTGCCTGAGGGGGTGCTCAGTCCCCACAGGGTGGGGTGGTGGGAGGAGCTCCCAAGGGTTTGTGGGGTTGAAGGATGCCGATCCATCCCCTCAGTCCAGAGCAGGCCCATGGCACTCCCAATGTGGCTGCAACTCCCATCATCCCCCTAGCCCCCACAGAGCCAAGGGTGAGAGTGCTGGGAGTGGCAGTCCCACAGTCGCTGGAGGGCACTGCTCTCCACCCTCCTCTGGGGTGTGACTCCTGTGTCCCCCGACACTGCTGAACTGCAGCTCCCATCACTCTGCTGCCAGCATACAGCCAATTGTGAAGGATGATGGAAGTGGCAGCTGCACAACCTCTGCAGGGCTTCCAGTTCCCCTGCCTGCGCTTTCCCAGGAGTTGCTGTGGGTGGCAGTGGGGCCTGGGGCCCACACAGCCCACGCTCTCCCCATCCCACAGACACCTGCGCGGCCTGGATCCACCGGACCGCTGGGCAAGTTACCTGCTTCCCCGCTCGGCCAAGAGCCGACACTCCTCCGTCTCTAAGGACAGGCCGGCCTTCTTGCGGCGGATGAGGGTGCTGGTCTTCTCCTGGGGGCTCTCTACTTCTGGAAGAGGGTGAGGAGCAGAGTTCAGAGCGCGAGGGGAGCCCGGTGCACCTGTGCTTTGGGGCACTTTGTAGTCCCCTGGGGTGGGGGCCAAAGGAGCCCCTCAGCTGCTGGCTTCTGCCACACAGAATGTGCTCCTTGATCTGGCATCAGGAGCACGGGTGTTCATCCCTGAGCCAGTGGTCAGGGCCTCTGGATTTGGGCTCAGCAAAAAGGGAGCAGGGGGGCTGAGAAGGAAGGCCTTGACGTTCCTTCCACCAGGAGCCCAGCTTCCTGACACTGTCCTTTGTGGCTGTCCTCAGGCGGCTCTGGTTGGGACCTAGCTTCCCGCTGCACCTCAGATTACCCCTTTTTAGCTTTCTTAAAAGGAATACAGACTCTCATCTGGGCCCCACAGGGTCGCTTGAGATGAGGCGCCTTCTCCAACTCACTTCCTGGCTGGACGTCGTCCATGGTCAGGCTGTGGTCCAGCTCCACCAGGACCTTCTCGGTGCAGGTGGCCAAGGCCAGGACGAACTTCTGCCCACACTCAATGACACAGGCCTGCGGGGAGAGCCGGTAACATGGGGGGCTTTCCCCTTTGTCACAGCGGGAGGGGAAACTGTTTGCTGTTTTGGAGGGGAAGGAGAACGCTGACAGCCCTCCCTCCAGCCCCGCAAGAGGGGAACCCCTTTCAGCCCCCACCCCCATGGATGAGTTAAAGTTTCAAAGAAGCTTTTGGGAGCTGCATGCCAACAGCAGGCAGGGAATTCAAAAATGACCTTAACAGATTGGAGGGCTGGGCCAAGACTAAGAAAATTAATTTCAACAGGGGTAAACGTAAGGCAAGGAAGAATTAAATGCTCAAATAGAGGATGGGTGACACTGGGCTTGAAAGCAATACGTGTGAAAAGGTTCTGGGGGTCCTAGCACACACAAGTCCCTTTTTGGACTATGAATCCCAGAATCCCCCTCAGCCAGCACAGCCAGTTGCCATCCAAAAAAGGCAACTTTTTCTAGCTCTGCCTTTGGGGCAATTTCTCTTTTGGCCCTGGCAGCACTGGCTGGGTCCCAAAGACCTGTCTCCATGAAGGAAAGGGGCCCCAGGGCTGCAGGTGGGCAAAGGAAGTGGGCAGTAGGGGAGGAGGAGGGGCAGCAGTGCCCAGGCACAGCTTTTCCATCAATCTGGTGGGCGACTGAAGGAGCAGTAGCTGCCTCAGGTGCCAATGCCCTGCCAGGCAAAGGTCCTCAATGCGGGAGGGGATGGAAGGAGTACCTCCAGCTGCTGGGTGCAGAGTCGGATCCCCTCAGCCTGGCTCTTCTGCCTCTCCATCTCCTCCTGGCATAAGGCCTCCAGCAGGGCCAAATTGTGGGGGTGCCCCAGAGTCGGGCAGAGCTTCGCCTTGGTCTTGTCCTTGAATGGAAGAGGGGAGAGGGGATGGGGAGCAAACGCTCGGGCACGGATGAGCACGGCAGCACCACTGGAGTGGCAGCCTTGATGGGCAGCAGGAGGAACTTGTTTCCTTCCTACCTTTCCCCTAGAACCAAGACTCAAGGCGGCTAACAGATCAGAGCAAATGCAGCACAGGCAAAAGGTCAGCATTAACATGGAATTCAACTATCAGTAAGCTTACAAACAATTTAATACACATAGTTACAATGACAAAATGTTGTTTGTCAAATGTTAAAAGCCTTTCTTTAAGAAATTTCTAGTTCTCAGAAGCCTTTTGGAATAAAAAAGTCTTTGCCTGGCCATGAGGGAGTGAGGCAGAGGGCATTCTTCTCTCCCCCAGAAGGGAGGGAGCACCCCCTGGGAGGACAGGAAAGGAGGCCTGTGGCCTTGGGCTGGCAGGTGGGGGACAGAGGCAAAAGCAGAGGGACCAGAGTGCCAGGGGATTGGGGTCGAAAGCACTTCTGGCCTGCTTCCTGCCCCTGCCCCAGTGCTCCCAGGGCAGGGGCTGATCTCAGCCAGGTTGTGTGCAGTCCCACGGCCTGGGGTCCCTGACTCACACTCCTTTGGGTGGGCTGCCCTTGATCCCTGAAAGTCTGGCGCCAGCCTGGCTGAAGCCCCCAATGAACGGACATCCACCTTGCTTCCCTGCTTTGGCCTCCGGCACAATCCAGAGGAGATAAAGACCTGCCTCAGCCCGCCTGATGCCAAAACTCAACACCTTCCGCTTTTTGGAGGGTTGGCTGCCTGGG
The DNA here is from genome assembly GCA_030412105.1 of Cyclura pinguis. Lineage (NCBI taxonomy): Eukaryota > Metazoa > Chordata > Lepidosauria > Squamata > Iguanidae > Cyclura > Cyclura pinguis. Next base: position 17,902,029 of record CM059613.1, on the reverse strand, counting down.
GTGAGTGTCCACAGAGAGAGGGGTGAGGAAGGAGCCCAAGATGCCTCTCTTGGGTGGCGAGGAGGCCAGGGGGTTCTCCTGACCAGCAGCGAAGCCACAAGGGATGGCGGGAGGGGGAAGGAAGAGCGTGGTCCCAAGGGGCTTGTACCCTACCTTTGCCAGGTCCCATTTATGTAGCTGCCCTTGCAGCTGGCGCCGGATCTGCTCCGTCGACTCCACGAGGAGCTGCTCATGATCTTTCAGATGTTTGCCAATGACCAGCCGGATGACTCGGGGCAGCTCCTCCTCAAACCTCTTCAGCTGATCCCGGAACTCTGTGAGGTTTCAGGAAGGGAAGAAGCACCTTTGTCAGTTCCAGTAAGGAGTTTGGGTGTTCCAAGAATTTCAGCATTGGCTAAAAAGGAGGGGGCGGGAGTAGGTTTCTAGTCTGTCCGTCTGAGGAGACAGTGGTAGGTCAGCTGTGTTTTGGGGGGTCATCCGTGACTTTTGACTGCATTTTTTTGGAAGGAAAGGCAGGGGGGTTGTTTCAGCACATGGCTAATGGAGTGGAGGTTCTGCTCAATCACTGAGTTGGTTAGGGGCTAAGCTAGAAGCACCTGGCTCTGTGCAATTACTACCTCATTATTCGCAGCTCGGTCTCTGAGGACCCTGCGGAGCCCCCAGTCCTATCAGAGTTATTACAGCCTGAAAAGGGTGAAAAAAATAACTGCAGGGATGCAATGTTTGTCTTCTTGCCAGAAAACCTCACTGACCACAGTTGCAGAAAGTGTAAACTGTTGGCTGTCTTGGAAGAGAAGGTCAAGGCACTGCACCTGCGTGTTGAGACTCTTCAACACGTCAGAGAACCTGAGGACTTCCTGGATAGAACAGAAGGAGAATGGATGCCACAGAACCACAGGAAGAAACTGCTGGTGGAAACCAAGAGGGCCGTAGCACTCACGGAGCACAGAAGCAGACTGTGCGCAAGGAATTCAAAATTGATTCCTACATCTTCCTGAAGATCATGGTGGTGCAGAGGTGCAAACAGGAGGCCAAAAAGAGATGCTGCATGCCAGGGAAGAGCCAACCTAACCCCACTCCAGTAAGAAGAAAAGCCTGGTACTGGTGGTAGGGGATTCATTGCTCAGGGCTACAGAGGGAACTGTGTGCCAGACAGATAAGATGGACTGAGAAGTGTGCTGGTGTGTGTATCAAGGATGCCACTCACAAGGCCAATGCTCATCAAGAATAGAGAGCAGTGTCCCTTTCTGTGGATTCACATGGGCCCCACTGACACTACAAAGAACACTTCTGAGCAGATTGCCTTGGACTACGAAGCCCTGGGCAGGAGAGGGTAGAGTTCAGAGGCACAGGTGGAATTCTTGCCAATTCTACCAGTGAAAGACAGAAGAGCACATGGGGACAGGAAAATGCTGCAGGTGAACAACTGGCTATACAGATGGTGTCAACGGGAGAGGTTTGGCTTCTGGGACCAACACTTGCAATTCTTAGATGAAGGAGTGCGGGCTACAGATGGGCTGCACTTCAGGAAGACCAGGAAGAAAGCATGGTGAATCTGGTCTGAAATTTACTTTGAGTTATGATTTGAGAGAAAATTTGTTTAAAATGATATATAGGCGGTTCTTAACTACAGAGAAAGTATCAACAATGTATAAAGGTAGTTCATCAGAATGTTGGAAATGTGAACATATTGATGATACCTTTATCACATGTGGGGGACTTATAATAAAGTGAAAAAGTTCAGGAAGATATTACAGCATTTGATGGAGAAAATACTAAAGACAAAGATCTACCTGAAACTTGAACTGTTCTTACTGGGTCCAACTGATAATCAGATTGCCAAGAACTGTGTAAAAGCTGTCCAACATATGACTACTGCAGCAAGATTGGTGCATGCACAGAGATAGAAAGACTTTACACTCCCAACGCAAGACGACTGGATTATGAAACTGCTAGAGGTGGCCGAGATGGATAAATTGACAACATTAATGAGAGAAGGATCTTTAACAGAATTTAGATCTCAATGGGATAGGGCTATAATCTATTTAAGAGGTATTGGGGAAAGATATGCAACATTGGGTTTTGAGTAATAAAAACAACAAAATAACCTATGGTCAAATAAGTATCTTACCTGATTATAGTATTTTTATACACCAACTTATATTTTTAAATATCACACATTGTACAAAATATATTAAATAATTTATTATATTATTTTAGATGATTTTGTAGAATAATTTCTTTTATAAATAGATTTTGTAGTTAGCTAGTAGATAATTAGCTGTTTTTTTAATGTCTTTATCTGTTAATTTTTACTACTCTAGTGGTAGTTTATATATTGAATATGAAAACTGTTCTAATAAACATATTAAGCAAACAAACAAACAAATAAAAAAATAAGGTAAAATGTATGGCTAACTGCACAACTGCCAATTCAAAAAAAATTCCACTGAATTCAACAGGCCTTATTCCCTGGTAGATGAGTGAGGGATTCCATCCTGACTTTACCAGAAATGCAGGCAACGTAGTAGTCTTCTGCTTGCTGCTGATACGTCAACAGTTTCTGGCCGAACACATCAATACACTGGTCATAGGTTTCTTGCAGGAATTCTGGCCGAGTGATTTGATGCTTATCTTTTTTGTAGAAGTCCTTTTAGAAGACAGAGAGAAAAGAAGAAAAGGAGAAAACAAGTGGGGCAAGGTGTCCTGAGCAGCCCGGCCCCCCACTGACCCAGAGAAGAAAAACCATGACTGCTGTGTTCTACTCAACTGCTCATCTAGAAAGATGCAAGAAAACAAAAACTTTGGGATCCAATGCTCTCTAGAGGAGCACATCAGCTCAGTTCAAGGAGTGGGCAGGTCATGGCCACCATCTTTGTTTCTCACAAGGACCACAGAATCATACAACCCCAGAGATGGAACATCCAGCCCAACGCTCTTCTGCCCTGCAGGGAGATACAGTAAGAGCACTCCCTTTGACAGATGGTCACCCAGCCTTTCTTTAAAAACCTCCAAAGGAGGAAGAGACTCCACCAAACTCCACTGAAGCAGCAGCCTACTCCACTGTTGGACTTGTCTTTTCCTCAGGAAGTGCTTCCTAATGTTTAGGTGGATTCTTTTTCCACCAGGGAGCAGCTGAACGTTTTACTACAGTGAGGAAAGAAAAATGGATGCTGTCACAAAAGCACCACAGTTGTTATTAGATGGGGGAGTGGCACACTATGTTTGTGCAGCCATTACACACACAGACACACACACTGAGCCCACAATGACCCACAGAGATGGCAGCCAAGAGCTGGCCCCTACCATCACAGGCCTCTGTGGAACTCCATGAACCCCAACACTGCTCACCACCAGACTCCAGGGAAGTCATGCATCAGCTGGGAGCAGGGAGCTAAGATGGCAGTGTCTCTCTGTTCCCTCCCTCCCTCCCCCCCCTTCAGATAAATGGACCTGATAGCCCTAAGGCAGCAGCATGCCACACCCACCTGCTCCACCCCATTTTTAAGGCACCTAGAGCACGGAGGGCCTGACTCTCTCACCAGGTGGTTCTGCCATAAAACTACTTCACCAGAGTGATGAAAAATAATACAAAGAAATGCTCTTACCTCAGCAAGGATCATCAGATTATCAAAGTTGTCCCACAAGATATTGAAGATTATTCCTTTAAAATGGTCGTTACTAAATATGAAACAATTCAAAAAGCACCACTTAGGAAATGGCAACGTTTAATGATATCCACACTGCCTAAAAATAAAACCAACACCACTGAAATCCCAATCTTGACATAGGCTTAAAAGAGAGAAGCCCTATCCCATCTAATGCTATTTCATGGGAAAGACATGCAGTAAACACGGGCAGTAGCAGTGATTTTATTGTTTAGCTGGAAGCTACAACAATAACCCCCTCCTCAAAAAAAAAAAAAAAAAAAAAACCAAACACACCTTCTGAGTTGAGCAAGAAATCTACCACTCAATTTCTTGGCAGCTATACAAATGGCAATAATGAGGTTAAGTTAAAAGGATGTTGGATATGCTCAGGAAATTCCATTTTGATAGAAATGAAGGTCTAAAAATATAACTACGCAAAGCCCTGGTGCCCACAAAAGGGAGCAAGAGACCTTCCAAGATCTAGTGAGCATGAAAAGATGAGGCCTGGGGAGGGAGAAAGGGAGGTGTCAGGTGGTGGCCTTGCGGCACAGAGCTTCTGGGTCTGCGGCAAGCAGAGAGAGGTTGTGTGGGGTGAGGAGCCCAGCTGGGGCTGGGGCCTGACAGGACCAATGGAATTTGGTGGGCTTCCTCATCACAGATGCATGCATGTGTCTGTGCCATCCGCTGGCCCTCGGCAGTGGTGGTGGCGGCAGTGGCGGCAGCAGTCCCCGCCAAGAAGCACAGCAGAGAGCAGGCTGGCTACCCCAGCCCCTGGAGAGCAGCTGTTGGGGCGCCCAAGGCAGAGGCTGACTGCCCAGGGGGCAGAGACACTCCTTCGAGACCCCTGATATTCTCTCACACTTTGCCAGGTCTCCAAGCTCTGATGGAGCCTTTGTGACATTCAGCCCTCTTTCAAGCCATGGGAATTTAAGCAGCATTACATGGTTGTGGTGGTGAACTATGAACGCACAATGGTGGTGACCTATGAACACACAATTGTGGATTTATGGGTATCTCCTCAAATCCCTGTGAATGAGAAGATCACATTCCATCAACCCATCTGAAAAAGTGGATTGAGATAAGCTAGACTCCTTCCACCCCTTTCCATTTTGTGCCAAGACAAACGAACATGGCCAAACCCTCCTGCAATTAAGACCCCATAATGCAACCCCATTTGCCTTCGTCCTCCATCTCAGTTGTCTTTCAAATGTCATCAGCTGCAAACATTCCAGTGAAGCAGATCATCAGCATGTAAGAACGAGGAAGAAAAATATTAACTCTAAGTGAGCTTTGGATCAACAAAGGATGACACAAGACTTACTCTGTCTCTTTCGGCTTGTCTCCAAAAATCTGCAACTTTCTGTCTGCCCGTGTTATCTTGGTATATTTCTGGACAGAGCTGGTGCTGCATTTGAAAGAAAAGAGGGTTTAAAGATCCTGAAGTGTACAGATGTATCACTGAACATTAAAGTTCACGATTGTGGTTCTGTGTATGGTTGCACAAGCAGGACAGCGAAGAAAGCCAACAGGAAGACAATCAGCTCCTCTGAAATGCCAGAGGAGAGTTCCGCAGATACTGTGGACAGCTAGAAAGAGAAATAAATGGGTTTGAGAGAAAATCAGGCCTGAACTCTCCCTTAAAGCCAAAATGACCAAACTGAGGCTGTCACACTGTGGACACATCATGGAAAAGAGGCTATGCTCAGCGAAGTGGAAGGCAGTGGGAAAGGAGGGAGGCTCCGTTACAGATGGACAGACCCAAATCTCGGAAGCCACGGCTGCTGCCTTCTGTCCGCAAGACCTGAACAGGGCAGTGGGAGGCCAGGGTTCTTCGAGGTCTCTCGTTCAGAAGAGGAAGTTGACCTGGCAGCAAACAATGACATGCCACCCTCCCCTTCCCTTGAACAGCCTGGCTTTATCTTACCTCCTCGACACCCGCTTGCCGATGGAACTGGACTTTTTCACAGAGATGGGCACAATGTTTTGACCAGGCTGAACACTGTCTGCTCGGCCTCTACTACTGGGGGGCAAAGGCACTGCATACAGCAGTTTGGAAAAGAGAGAGAGAGAGAGAGAGAGAGAGAGAGAGAGAGAGAGAGAGATGAGCCTTACACCTGGGGCTGGGGTGGTTTTGGAAACAGCCAGGTATAGTGGATGCTGTTGTGACCTCTGCAGCCAGCAAATGTGAGGGGCCCTCAATTTTCACAAGCAGCATGGCCCACCCACCACTTACAAGTTGGGGGGGCATGCTCAGCACCTCTTGGCCTAGCTCCCTCCCCAGTTTACCCCTCCTTGACTCACCCTGTATGTTGGCCATAGGTTTAATGATAGATCACGCCAGTCCCAAGGGGGCCCTGGCAGAACCAGCGCAGGAACATTAAAAAGTCTTAAAAACACAGGTGTATCTCTAGGCCTCATGGTTGTGAAGAAAGAATCAAGATAGCTTAGAGATGCCAGGAGATTCCAGCCCTGGCAAAACTGAAGGGCTCAGATCCATGAAAGGTCACCTTGTCCTTCTCCTGCGATGGTCTGGGAGCACTCTTTCTCCTGAGGGGAGTCTCCCACTCTTCTGAGACGCTGAAATCTGAAAGAAGTTCAATGGGTGGCGTCAGCTGTCCTGCCCCACAGAAGACATGCATGAAGAAGAGAGGCAAAGGGTAGGCAAGTGGGAATCAGCTCACCCCAAAAACGGCAAATGAAAGAAAGAAAAAGGGAGCTTGGTAGAAGCAGCTCAGCTCTCAGTATGAAGACTGAAGGTCCTTGATGCAGCTGCTCGTGTGACGGAAACATGAGAACTGGATGGAGCAGCTGGGACCGTGGAGTGTGCACGGGGGTGGGGGTGCCCGCCAAAAAGCAGTTCAGCTCTAAAAGATTCTGAACTAGACTGTGCACCGGGGGTAAAACCCATTGGTGTGAATCACAGGGACCACCAAGAGTTGGGCAGATGTCAAGAGTTGGGCAGATGTCCAGGAGGCACATTTGGAACTGTTCCCTAAAGCACCTTTAACAGCTAAACTGAGCCCCCCCCCCTTCCTCTCCCTGCACCTGACAGTCCTGGGGGTTATGGCACCCCCGCCCCCCATCATGTGCAAGGCCCTGGACCACCCTGATCTCGTGCCCAAGACCCACCCGGTGAGGTGCTTGATGACGGAGAGTGCTGCGTCGTCAAAGGCCGGCTTCCCCATCCTGCTGGGGTTCATCAGTGCCGTGCACTCCACGCCCATGACGGTCGCCTTGCTCTCCTGCAGCAGAACGTCGGACGGGAGGGACGCAGCGAAAGAGCTCTGGGCCAGCGGATCTGGGACAATGGAGATCACCGGCTCCTGCGCAAAAAGAACATGAGGAGGAGGAGGCAAAAGTCCAGGTGCCCAGTAAATGCCCCTGGGAAGCCCTGCATAAGGATCCGTGGGTGGAGGCAGCTCTCAGCTTTATAGCTGGGTGACCTCCTCTGGGCACCACACACACAACTCTGCCTCTTGACTGGCAACTCCTCAGCCAGAGACCAGCTTTTTTGTTCACATGGCTCTGCGTGGCACCATGTTTGTCATGGGTGGGCAACTTTCATAGCCCTCCAGATGTTTCCAGGTGGAAACTCCCAGGACTTGGCAATGATGGGCAAGGGGCGCCTATGTCTGGAGTCAGCCATCCAGCAACATTTGGGGGCACCTCAGCTGCTCCCCAACATATATGGGTGGTGCTCTCCGGGTCTGTTTCAGCTGTCATCGTCATAATCCTTCTTCTCATTGAACAAAGTGATTTACCAGGCCCAGTGGCAGCAGGCAGTCAAGATACTTGCTTCTCTTCTTCAGTTCTTCCATCACAGACTTGGCAAACTCATAGAGCCCTTCTGGAGAGACACACTGAAAAAATCAACAACACTGAAATGAAGCAATAGACAGAGACATTTATTCAATGGACTTTAAAAAAAAAAAACTTTCCTACTATCAAGAATAATATCAAGCTTTGCAGAAATAACCCAGTCTCCCATGGCTTCTTAATCCCTTGATCTTTTTGTGGATGCATTGATACAAACCCACCCACTGCTCCCCAGAACCCCTATATCTGGTATTCAGGGCAACGGCAGCTTGAAAATCAGCGGACTCAAATCACAAGAAAGGAGATTCCTTCCCAAACATTAGGAAGAACTTGACTGCAAGACCTGTTTGGCAGCGGAACGGGCTGACTCAGGGGGAGGCGGCAGTCTTTAAGAAGGGGCTGGGAGGGCTGTGGCTGCGTGTTCCTGCATGGCAGAATGGGGCTGGACTGGTGGCCCTTGGCTGCCCACCTCCACAGCTCTGTGATGAGGAAGAGCCACCTCGAGGGCCGTGGAGCCTCCCCTTCGCTGGGGGTTTCCTAAAGGACTGGGTGGCCCACATGCCTGCGGCACGTTAGCTGTGGGACTTCCTGAACCAAGAGGGGTTTGGACTTGAAGATTTTTGGGGTCACCTCCAACTCTGTGATTTTATGATTAAGAAGAACTCCCTGAGGTTATTGCTGTTCAACAGCAGAATGGGCTGCTGGACTCCCTTTTTTTGGAGGTAGTTAACCAGAGGTTGGATCACGGCCATCTCTGGGAGACCTCTGCAGCTGTGGATTCATGCCTGGCACGGGGCTGGGTGAGATGCCCCTATGGCCCCTTCCAACTCCCTGATTTTGTGACTCTATGATTCAGGCCTTTCTGCCAAGCATTTCCAGATGGAGGGGACATCATCACCTATTTAGCTCCACAGACAAGCAAGCAAGCAGCTGAATGTGGCCCAGTTAAGAGCACCAGTGCCCCCTCTACTTGAACTTCCACCATGGGAACAAGATGAGAGATAAACATAAATGTACCCTAGACTAACACTCTCTAGCTGGATTGGACCACATATCATATCATTCCCAAGCTAGGGATGATGGGCTTTGTGGTCAGACATCTCAGCAGGAAGACACGTTGGAGAGGCCACCTGAAAGAAGATGAGGAGCTCAGCCAGAATCCAACTGTGGGTCCACTGAAACCAGCAGCAGGTTCTTTCCAACAGGGCTTGCCCGAATGCCCCAGGCACCCCCAAATGCAACAGGAAGGGAGGAGGCCTCCCCTACGACTTCTCCTTAGCATCTGATCTCCAGACAGGTATACTACCTCTGGACATGGAAGCTTCCTTCAGATTGTACCGAGAAGCAGGCAGCCATTGCCAGAATTATCTCTTGGGCGGCGGTATCTGGTCTTGCGCTTACCCTTTAATGTGTCTAGCGGGGCCCTCCTACGCATTTGGCTCCCAAGTCCTATCCAGAAGGCCCCGCCTCTCCGGAGAGCTCACCCAGCCACATGCAGCCAGGGAGGGTGCCTGTCCTCTGTTTCTGATTCTCTCACAGAGGAAACCGTCAATAAGCTGGCAAGGTTCCCCAGAAGAGAGCCTGACAGCCACAGTGCCCGATCTGCTTGCCTCTGCAGCACAAAGGCCTTCTGAACTTACCTCCTTATCCACATTGGGGTGCATACAAGCATCGATCCTGAGAAGGAGCTTCTCCAAACGGGAGTTCAGTGTCTGGGTCTGCAAATTAGATTTGGCCACCTAGAAAGAAAAAGTGTATCTTGAAGCCAAAAGCCCCACAGAAATGCACACTGAGAAAGGTTCATCCCGGCTGAAACCAATATAGAGGGTCTGAGACTTCTGAAGGGGGAAACGCATTTCCCAAAACATGCGTCTGCCAGTTGATGTGAATGGCAAGAGGCACAGGAGAGAAGCGGTGGGTGATAGGAGGTTCCTCCCGTTTGACCTAGTTTTCCCTGCAGGGGAAAATCTTCCAGTCTCAGAACGCAAATGGGGGGTGGGGAGCAGAAACAACAAAAAGAGAGAGAGAGAAACACTCAGCAGGAAAGGGTGAGGTGTGTATGGAAAACTAGCAGACAAGGAAAGTTTAAGCCTTGCCTCCTGTCCATTACACACACACAGCATTCACAGACAGAGTTGGAAATTTGTGTTGTGATGCATAGTTTTTATTTATCTGCCATGTCCATGTAGTGGTTGTAGTTTTTTCAACTTCTGTTTCACTTGCAAAACTTACAAATCTAATTAGTATGTCTTGGGGCAGCTGCTCTTTTGCCTAACAAGAATTTAGCACTTGGCAGACGTGTTTCACATCCTGCTCACTGAAACTTAATTCAGGGAAAATTTCTGAGAAACAAAGTATTACGAATTTTAAAAGACTGCTTTGCTCTGCCAATTCTGGCACCTTACAGATGTGCACATTAAAACGGTGATCCTGACTCTCCATCTGAGCGAGTGATTTTATAAAAATTGTCAGTTGTGAGCTATTCCATACTCAAGTGCAAGTGCTCCACTGGCTGTGGATTCAAGAGATATGATTTTTTCAGTCATGTTAGAGCACAGCACAGTTTTTGAAGGAGCTCCTTTGTATTTTCCTGGGACACCCCATTCTGAGCTGGGGTTGTGTTCTTTCCTTGAGCTCGTTTACTCGATCTTGGTCCCCCTGAAATCAGCTTTAAGTCCAGAGTGAGTGTATGACTATGTTCAGCTTCCCCTTTCTTCTGCAAAAAAAAAAAAAAAAATCCTAAGGCACTCCCAGCCAAGGATCTCACTACTTGCACCCCAATGACCAGTTCATCTCTCTTGGCTAGGATCATATCCAAAGTAAGGGGTGCCCTTGTTGTCTTCTCCAGCTTTTGTATCACGAAAGCTAAAAACTCGCTGGCCAGGATCCAAGAGAAGAAATGCAACTCCACCCCAACCCCCATATTCCTTTTCTTTTGTTTGTACCTCTGACTTGATTTTCACTTGAATGTTTGTCAGGAACCGCTGTATTTTCTCCATGAAGACTCTATCCATCGTCAGATAACGAAACCGGTTTTCAAACTTGCTAATCACCTCTGTAGCCTGGAATTGGAGCAAGGTGAGAAAAAGTTACTGAAGAAGCCTTTTTTCCTTTCCTCCTGCCGTTCCTATTGCAACCCAACCTTCCTAGAACCACAGCATTCAAGAGCTTTGCTCACCTGCTCCAGGTAACTGGACTCCATCTTCTCCATGTCAATCATGATGAGGCCTTCCACAAAATCAATCCTCCCACTCTCCTTCTGCAGGCACTTCATGATAACCTCTAGTTCATCAGGAGAAAAGTTACCACCATTTGCAAATAACCTGGGAACAAAGACCATCACAATGGTCTACGGTTACATTCACATTTAGGGAATTTATTCCTGAAAAAGTTAAAAATTTAAGAAGAGAGAGGAAAGCAAATGTGTTGGCAATGTAAGTGCTAGAGCTTTATTGAGGGTTTCCCTTGGAAGAGAGGAACATTTCTCTCTCTTTTAGTGAGGCTGCTCCTTCCTCTCATCAGACAAAAAAGCCAGCCTCCTCCCCTTTCGTTGCTCACCCAGCCTGGGCCGCTCACTGTCTAGGCTGGGAGCCTACTTGGTCAAAAGACCTTAATTAGGACTCTTACATGGATGCAACTTCCACTGGCTATTAGGTATTGTTGTTTTACGCCGTTTTCTGTTGTTTCACTGATGTACTGATATTGTACCGCACTGTATTTTATCATTCCCTCTATTCCAGACCCTAGTTCATATATAGCCAAAATTCATCACCTGTAGGCAAGCTTCCCGCTCCCATCAAGAAAAAACAACTCAAAGGGGAGAGAGCCCCCCAAAAATCCCAAGGGGCAGCGAGGCTATTTCCAAGACCCAGAATGGTGTCTGACCACTGCCTGGAGAGCGGTGTGTGTGTGTGTTTGAAGGGTATTTTGGGCAGTAGTGGGTAGAGCGGAGCATCTTGGGAAACAGCATGTAACTACAGCACCAGACCAAGAAAGATTTCCTTTCAGATCTCTCTTGTAATTATTCTGATGAGGCTGATATTGCATGATGCAACAACTGCCTTGAGTACATCTGCTAAAAGTGAATGGGAGGGCAGAAATACTGAAAACAAATACATACAAAGACTAGAGATGCGAGGCGATCTCTGATTGGTTCCCAAGTACCTGCAGGCCTTCATGAAGTCAGTGTTTGCATCTCGCAGTTTCCCCAGCGCCTCCTCCAAGTACTGCCGGTAACTCCGCAGGGAAAGCTGCATCACTTCCACGTGGTTGAGCAGCTCAATGTGGAGGTTGTTGCTGAGATTCACCAATCTGAGAAGGGGGAAAAGGAGAACGTGTAGATCATGAAAAACTATGGACTGCCACATTTGATTCTCCTGATGTGTAACCCACATTCAGGACAAGAGGCTACTAGCAGGACAGTATGTGAAAAAACTGCACTTTAGCACCCTATCTGACTTTGAGGTGTCTCATTCGTAGGGTCACCGTAAGCTGAAGTTGACTTGATGGCAACTAACAACTACTCCACACTAAAAGTGTCCTTTCAAATTCTGTGCCATTGGGGAAAAAAGTAGAATTCTGCAGCCTGCAAAAATTATGGAAACAAAGCAACTCTATAGATCCCCTTTATTCTTGCATATGTGTTCCACCATTTTAGCTGGAGGACAAAGATCATGGAAGCCATTTCCCCAACTACTCACAAGCTTTCCCAGCTACCAGTTGGCCTCCTTAGATTCTGGTTACAATGGCCCACATGTTTTCAAGCTGATGTTCACAGCCACAAGGGCTAGGAACCTGCTCTTTGCTTAAAATGAAAGCTAGGAATTCACTGCCAAAGCCACCCTCTTGGCTTCTGCTGCTGCTCTCCCAGAGAACCGTAGCAGCGCCTGCTGCAGGATCCCGAGGTGAACGTGGCCTGTGAAGAGCACAGCTGCTTCTTCCAGTTTCTCATGGTCTGCAGAATGCCTGTGGCTCAGAGCCACCCCCAGCACACTGATGCCAGGATGGGGGGGGTGGCCCTCCCTTCCCCTTCCCCCTGGCCCCCAACTCCCCAGGAAGACGCTCCAGAACGGACTTGTCTGCTCGGCTCTCAGTCAGGAAGATGTTCTCCATGTCTTGGATCCGGTGCCGGAAGCTCTTGCTGATGTGGTTCTGGTCTTCCCGGAGCTTGAAGAAGGCAGCCCTCTCCTTGTTCAGGGCCTCCACCACCCCCGCGCAGTGGCGCACCAGGCGCTCACTGTGGAGCCGCAGTTCCGCTGAGGAGAGAAGAAGTGGGAGCTGGCAAAGCCTCCTTCCGAGCAGAAACAGAGAGAGCACCTGGGCAAACAGGAGACATTCCTCCCCCTCACCGCCCAAAGGCACACCGCCACTCCCACTGTCCCCAGCCAGCAGGGCGCAGGCGTCTCCGTACCTATCCTGACGTGGTAGATGTCCTTCTCAATGCGGCCCCGCCGGGGCTCATGCAGGTGGATGCGCAGCTGCAGCTCCGACTGCAGCTCTTCCCTCTTGGCGGCCACGGCAGCAGAGGCCTGGCAGGAGGTCTCAGCAAACCACTTCTCCAAGTGCTCAAAAAACTGCAGCCGGATTCTGGGAGCAGGAAAGGAGGAGGAGGAGGAAGAGGAGGAAAAGGAGGAGGACTGCTGTGATGACAGGCCCCATTGCCCCAAAGGGTCCCAAAGCCCTTGCTGCCGCCGTTCCAGAGTTAACCCTGGGAGGGTGCAGAAGGACAGGGACCACAGACCCTCCATGGAGCTGCCTCCCCAGCTTCCCTCCATGCATGTCGGCCGGAGCTCCCACGCCAAGTGGTTCTCCTTCTAGAAGAAGCAGGGACTCCAGTAGAGATGTGTCAGGCACAGCCTCCCTTGTGGCCGGGCAGCTCTGCCCCCTCTCTGCCCAAGCAGACAATGAGACAAGAAACAGCTGCCGCGCCTGGCAGAGACTGGATTGAAAAAAGACCAGACTAGAGGCACAAATCATGCAGGGATACAGCGGGCAACCTTCTCCCTCCTCCTTTTCATTTAATCACTCTGCCAAATTTCTCACAGCACATAGACTGGGAACTCCTGGGTTAATAAGATTCAAGCACCCATGCTGGATTTTCTCCTGGCTTGAAATGTCTCCCAAGCTCTTGTCATGAGCCAGACACCCCTTCTGCCACGTGGCCACTAATTCATGAAAAGATTTACTGCAAGGGTCAAACAAGCTAAAAAGAAACCAAGCTCCTGTCTCTCAAGGGGGAGTTCTACAGTCGGGGAACAGCGAATGCACAGAAACATGAGCTAGAGGCCTTTACGGATCCAGAGGTGCTTGAAAATCTTCCTCCTTGGCTTGGGCAGTTTTCTTGCACTTGCAAGACCAAAGTAGGGGTGAAGAGGAAGTGGAGGCAGAAAAGGGCACTCAACTCACTGCCTTCTCACGTCTGTCAGGAGGCTCTCTGAGAGATAGACCTGCTTCAGGTAGGATGGCAGGATGTGGCCTTTCAGCCTCCCAGTATAATACTTCTCTGGCTTCTTGATCCGGGACTTCCGCAAATGTTTGAATGTTCTGTAAGTGTTGCCATGTGAAGTGGTGAAGAACTCCACAGATGCTTCCGTCAAACCCAACAGTGAGGCAGGTAACGGCACCTGTAGGGAATTACAGAAGGAACTGTTAGAGGCTCCCAATCTGGGCTTCAGAATTGCCACCAAAGTCCCTGGCCTCACCATGGAGAAAGTGGGAAAGTGCTGCTCTCAAGACGCTGAGAAGGCTAGCCAGTGGCCAAGGAGCCCATTTGGGGCAGGGGACAGGATGGAGGAGAAGGGCAAGAACTAAGGGCTGCAGCTCCAGCCCCTCTGAAGCCCCTGCAGCAGGCTCTGCTGAGATGGCACAGACCCCTCCCTTCCCACCAAGGCCCTGCTCTCCTCCTCAGATCTCCACTCCAACCAGAAAGGAGGCCCAAAGTCCTCAGACCTTCACCCAGCAAGAAAAGGGGAAAGTCTCGTCACCTGCTCCCTTCTGCTACAAAGTGGGACCCTGGCTCACCGCAGTGGATCCTGAGGCATTTTCCACCTCCCGGACATTTCCTGCCTCCTGCGCAGAAGAACTCCCTTCATCGGACTTCTCCAGCGGGTCACTGTCGAGGGTGAAACTGCCTCCTTCTCCACGGATGCCCATTCCCTTACTCTCAGGGACAGAGCTCTCCGTTTCTGCCGGCTTCTTGGGTTCTTTGGCACTGGCAATTTCATCCTCTTCTTCGATGTGCTCCTTCCCCTCCCGCTGGTCATCTTCACTTTCATGTTCAAGGGCACCCTCCTCTCTTTCTTCCTCCTCATCTAATTCTTCTTCCTCCTCAGCATCCCCAGGCAGGTCTGCTTATGATGCGTAAAGCAGGAGGGATGAATGTATTGTCAGCAACGTGTCACAAGGAAGAAAAACACAAGGGAAGCAGCCCCCTGACCCAAACTGCTTACATTTTAAATTTCCCAGGAACACCAGGGAGGGAGCCAGGGAGGGAGGGACACACTTACATTTCCTCTACATTAAAAACTTTATTGCAAAAGTAGCCAACATTCAGACCACCGATTTTCTAGCTTGGCTATCTTTCCATTAGTATGCAGAGCGCCATGCAAATCGCAGAGGCGACTCAGTTCCCACTTTCTCTTGAGGTCTGACACCCCAGCCTCATTGTGGGGGGGGGGGGGCTCTCTTGGCCACTTTATCACAGTTCCTTTCTGGTTCCCAGTCAGCATCCCCCTACATTCCAGTAACTCCCTCCACCATTCATACGCTTCTCTACTCACCTTGGCTTTAGGGAACATCCTTCCTCCTGCCTTTGTCCCTCAATGACCATAGTTAAAACTGAATTTGTCACCTCATCACCACACTCTTGAATTCTGCATTTTTATTACTATTCACAGGTACCATCTGCTCATTCATAACTTTAAAGGTCTGTTCCCAGGCACTTCACTCCATGCATCTGATGAAGCAGACTTAATGTATACAAGCTTACGCTAGCAACTTCTTTCAGTTACTCTCAATAATGATTTAAGATTCCTTGCAAACTGATTCAGACTAACACAGCTATGTCTCTGAATTCTACTGCTAGATTGGATCCTTTTTTGCATGGAGCTTCCAGTCCTAAAAGCACAGAAAGGTGGCGGGGGGATCATGTCACCCATCAAGATTGGCCTCTTGAGTTTACAGCTGCATGCCTCACAAAGAACAACATTGTCTTGATATTCTCTTCAGCCTTTCTCAACCTTGAGTCCACAGATGTTGCTGGGCTGGAACTCCCACTGTCCCCTGTCAACATGGCCAATAGGCAGGAACGATGAAAGTTATAATCCAACATCTGGAAGGACCTGAGTTGCAAAAGGCTGTCCAGTGCACAGTAACAATACATAAAAACCACACATTATTTCAGTTCAGGAAGAGGACTAAACATGCTGCTAACACCCCAAGATTGGCAAAGGCCTGCCATCCTTCCATAGGGCACCTCAGAAGGCTGGGAGGCACCTGGAAGAGGTCTCACCTACCACACTCCATCTCTTGGAGGTAAACAGGGCCTTACTCTGCCCCGATACTGCCTGAGGCAGAAAGTGTGCTGTGAAGGAAGAGATGAAGAGACAGAAATACCACAAGGGCACTCTGAGACGGAGAGGCAGGCATTAAAGCAGGAAGGATGGAGTCTTCTACAGGAACCTATGAGAGGCCATTTTTAAGGGGTTAAGAATAACAGGATGGGGAACAGAAGTTACCTTCCTCTTCAGCCGTGGACTCTTTTTTTCTTAATCGTTTCTAAATAAAAAAAGAATCAAAAAGGTAAGAGAAACAAGGATATTAAGTGTACAAAATAGTGACTAAAACACATAACAGACCATATGTATGAAGTGTTTTAGAGCCTACACAGTGTTCTGATCCTTAACAACCACCTTATGAGTAGGCATCAGGAACTCTGAGCATGGACTCACGTAGTCAAGTCGTGAGCCAGTGGGCCGCAACGGTCAGAGGGCTGGCGTGGCACTTGGCAGATCTGAGTCCCAAGTTCCCCTGACCCACAAAACTTGCCCATTAGCTTTGGGCCTGTCACCCTCTTTCAGCCTGACCTGCCTCAAAGGGATGAAATGGAGAAAGGGAGCAAGACAGACACCACCTCGGGAGGCTAGAGGCCTAACTTTCAAAAAAAGGGCGTAGTTGCAGACCCTCAGTTAGACGTTGAGAATGGCATGACACTGCCCTGTGGCATGGATTGCCCAGTGGGAAGCTGCCGCTACTCAGCAGAGAACCTTCTGGAGCAGGAATGATTCTAGCCAAGCCGGCAGGTCAGGGGCTCCTCCCAGGCACGGAGGAAAAGAGAGGGCTGCCTATGGCCACCAACCTCTGCTTCAGCAACAAGGTCCACCCCAGCAGAGGCTGTTGGGATCTTCTAGCAGTCGCTGGAATACATCCCCCATAATCTCTGACCATACTGGCTGGGTCTGATGGGAATCGTAATGCAAAAACTCTGGAGGGGTCCACATTAAGGAAATCTGCTTTATGCCTAATGAGATCAATTCAGAGGAACAACAAACCTCTTTTCTACATACCCCCTTGTAGATTTCCCTCACATGAAAATACCGGCTAACGGAGGCACTGTAGGAAACCAGTTCACGCAAGATATGGTCCGGGTGAGCTGTTACTTTGGACAACAGGTCTTGATGGAAAGCAATATACCTGTTTCAAACAAGCACAAAACAGTGAGCTAAAATGAGTTCCCCAGCCCCTGTGCCCCAGTACTCCTCCATCAGTTCAGCCAACAGATGTTCCCTCAGACTGCACAAATGTTCAATAACCAATGGACTCAACTGACTCAATGCCAGGACTCTTGATGTTCTTTTGCTAGGGCTGCCTCCAAACGCACTGAACTAGAGCTCCCACCATTCTCAGTAAATAAGACCCACAGTCTTAGATGTCTCTGCACTAATGCACAGTGTGTAAGAAATAAACAGGATGAACTGAACTGGTAGCAGAGCAAAGCAAGTATGATACAACAGACATCACTGAAGCCTGGTGGGATGAGTCTCATGACTGGAATGTAACAACTAAACAGGAAAGGAGGAGGAGTAGCACATTTACACAGGAGTAGCACATAGGGACATTTACACCTGTGAAGGGATCCACGACTTAAATCCTGGAAGCCAAGTTGAGAGCCTCTGGGTAAAAATTAGGGGGTAGAGAAGCAACAATGACATCACTGTGGAGGTCTACTACATACCCCCAAGCCAGATGATGCCTTCCTGGAACAGATGACAAAACATTCAGAAAGGAGAGATGTAACAGCAATGGGAAATTTCAATGAACCTGATATTTGTTGGAAGTCGAACTCTGCCAAGAGTATCAAGTCCAACAAATTCCTCATTTTCCTTGCAGACAACTTCGTTGTCCGGTAGCCGGAAGAGGCAACAAGGGAACAGTCCTTCTGAGGGAACCGAGAGAGAGTTGCTTTAGGCCAGGTCAGATGATTTTGCCGCTCCAGTCTAGAACTGTCTGATGACAGCTTTCTGGGTCTCCAGCAGAGTCCTTCCCTGCATCCACCCCTTGATCCCTTTTCCTGGAGAGTCCAGATATCACACCTGGGACTTTCTGCCCACGAAGCCAGGGCTCTGAGCTCTGGGCTCTCCCCAGCACCTTTCCAATGCTTTAATCTTACTCTGGACCCTGGATTTTCTGGGCTTTTGACTAGTGTGCTTCTAATCCGCATCTCAATGGAAAAGTCATAGGAGAATGAACTAAAAAAAATACCCCTTATATGACTGTAAAAGGACAGAATGACAGGATCATGTCTGCATGAGCATTTGCCACAGGGATATAACTCTATCCAGAAATGCAAATTCAAGCCCCTCCTAGAACCTCTGACACAAATGCTGCAAGGCCTTCCATAGCTGCACACAACAGAGCTGCAGTGTTACAGCACAAGCTGACTGTTCCGCTCATTTCAGCCAAGTGGTTTGTACAGGCTGATACACATACTGAGAGTAGCACTGCCTTTTTCCCTTAGAAAAAAAAAAGAAAAAAAAAGAAAACATGTTTCTAGTCCCTCCAGCTACAGAAATAAGCTTTCGAATGAGCATGGGTAGTTTCTGGATTCCCACTGCACAGGACAGCAATGATTTTTTACCCCAAAGCACAAATTGCAGCCTTAACGCACCCGGCTCGAATGAAGTCCAAAGCGGCATAAACTTTCTCCAGCTGAGACTTCAGTTTTTCATCGGAGCTTTGGACCCGCAGCCTGTCAACGGATATGTCCAGGTGAACCTCTCTCAGCTGGTTTCCAAAGGAAAGGAAAGGAGGAATCAGCATGACAGGCACAGCAAGTCTGGCTGAATGGCTTTACTGCTAGAGGTGGGAGCTCAGGTGGCCAAAGCTTTAACGGATTCAGTTTGGGAAAATATTTTAGGAGGCAGCTGGGGAGATAATTCCATCCCATCAAGCTATTTTGGCAAACAGGAGCAAATACAGAAGACAAGTCTATATATAAAGACTCGGTGCTCACGCAGCCCTTCCTCCGTCCCAGGCCTCCCTTGCACTGCAAATCTCTTTTCTTGTCTCCCTACCTGCCTACCCCACACAACATAGACCAGAACTCAAACCTTGTTCAGATTTTCATGTTTGATCCGGCACTCATTCAGTTTGCTGTGCAGGTCATCCTGCTGGTGAGTGAGGCGCTGCTGGTGGGTATCAAAGAGGACCAGAGCATCCTGGAAGTACTGGTACAGGTGCCGGCAGTTGACCTCTGTGTGTTTCGCCAGAAGCTCCAAGTCGTTCTGGAGAAATCAAAAGGAAAGGAATTCCTGGTTGGGATTGAACACCTATCTGGAAAATCAATGAACCAATCAATGTCACCAACTGGTGGTGGAGCCATTTTAATCAGCAAGGGCATCTTGCTTCCAGGGACACAGTAGGCTGAAGACGTTATGTTCTTTGGCTGCTCTTCTGCTGTTATAGTTTCTTGCTGTAATAATTTTACAGGTTGGGCCCTAATATCTTTCTATTTCTTTCCACCCTTCATGGGACAGTATAGAGAAAAGGAAGCACTGCCTCTCCTTGGATTCAGTGTCAGTGGTGCTGGAGGGGCATTCATCTTGGAAGGGCTGGGGCTGAAAAGCAGAAAACCCTCCCCTTTGCTGGGTCTGACCTCTTTCAGGGCACCTGGCAGTATGAGAGGGGTGGCGCTTCGGGGCCGTGAGCACCATGCCAGTGCAAGGGACCTGGCAATGCTCACTTGGCAGCCCTTGGAGCCAATCCTGAGAGGGAGGTCTGGGATTGGGAAGTTCCGCAAGGAGGGGGCCAGAGTCAGGACTGAAGAAGAGGAGCAGGTATACATCAAGGCAGAATGGGAGGGCCGATGACAGGCAAGGCTCTGCATCCTGAGAAATAGGAGAGGGATGGGCAGCTGGGCCCACTGAGCACAGAGAGCACAACTCAAGGCAGCAGGAGCCAGCAGAAGAGCTTCCGAAGCTGCAACAGCATCGTACAGCCCCAGAAGCCCCCACAGGGCCTCCAACAACCAGTGGGAAGGGCAAAGAGAGGACACGATGCTACAGCCGGTTCTTCCGACTCTCAGACCCTGGCATCTAGACTCATGAGGGCCTCCTTGGCTTGTCGGGGCCAACAGCCCTCCAGTAGATCTACAGGTTGCAAAACCACCAAAGCCAGCAACAATTGTCACAAGGCATGTGAATGTAGTCCCACATCACCACTTCTGTGGTGCTGGGTGAAGACATGTTTGCTTCTTCTAATTCCAACCCCTCTTCCTCAGTGCAGCAACTCGGCTCCCCACAAAAGTCTTTCCGCACAGCCCCCTCCCCCAGCACAGAGAGATCCAAGAGACAAGTTTCCCCCCAAATTCTCAGCAGGTCCACTTCTGTGACTGCTATGCCGAGTCTCTCAGGGAGAGGAAGTGGCAAACTTACGTCCATCTTTTCCATCTCATGCTCAAAATGACTCTGGAGGCTTCCCACTAACTGAAAGAAATTGGGATTCACAATCTTCTCTGCCTCTTGTTCTGTACAAATCTTCAGCTCCAACAGTTTTTGCTAGAGAGAGTGGAAACAGGAGAAAGTGTGCAGAAGCCAGTCACAGTCCGATGATCTGGGCAACCATATTCCTCGCTCAGCAGATAAAGGCAGGGTGGGGGGGAGGACACACCCTGACCTTTCAAGCCGAAATGTACTAACTTGTTAACAGTTCCATGTCTCTCCTGCCATGGCTTCAGTGAGCTCAAGGCTGCACCCATGGCTCTGCTCCTCCCCACTGTGTGTGCACAAGAATAACCCGTGGGAGTCCTGTGAGGGGCTCACCCTCACTCAGTGGGTTTTGTGGTGCAGGAGGGATCTGGAACCTGGACTTCTCTGAGCCTCATCCCAAAACCCTAACTCCAGTTTAATTTGGCACCAAGACATAAACTTGATGTTGATCTCAAATATTTAAGTGTTCTTCCTTGCAACTCTGGCCGTCTCTGTCCCACTTTGTTATAAAAATGTAAGGAGCTATTTTATGTGTCTATGAACAGATTTTACTCCATCCAAAAGCA
Organism: Cyclura pinguis; assembly: GCA_030412105.1. Lineage (NCBI taxonomy): Eukaryota > Metazoa > Chordata > Lepidosauria > Squamata > Iguanidae > Cyclura > Cyclura pinguis. The sequence continues at coordinate 17,881,014 of CM059613.1, read as the reverse complement.
CGTAGTCTGTGCTCTGAAGACTAGACAAACATGGTTTGGTGCAAACCGAGGCATGACAGCACTTTCCCGCCCAATTTCAGTCCAGCCCTTTCTCCTTCCTCTTCCCTGAGAAAAGCTCTCCCTATAAGGCCAAGCTGATTCCGCAGTTTGTGAGAGGTCTGGTCACAATGCCAAGCACCAGATCAAAGGCTTCCTGGAGCAGCCAGGAAGGTTCCCATGTCTTACATCTAATGCCCCATGTATGGCATCTATTGTAAAACAGTCTTGTAAGAAGCCTTCTACCCAGCTGACTGTAGGAAATTAGAGCTGTGGCAACCAGGAACAGGGATGTAGCTTCTTTCTTCGCTTCTTTTAGGCTACCAGAGACTAAACGCAGGCACAGGTGAGGGGGGCAGGCAGGCTCAGCAGCATGAGTTGTCATGGTGACTTGAAAGTGGTTAGATATCTCCCTTGATATCACAGGGGATAAAAGGGCTTGGTGCGGGGTGGTCCCTCTCTCTTTGAAAAGCAGGCGTGTGTATGCTCCCGCCCCTACACGGAGCACTGGGGGCCACGTTCCCCCCAGTTATCACTGCCTCCTTCAAAGAGCAGCAGGTAATGCAGCAACAACAAACAGCATCCACGTCTAAGAACTGCAGAGCAGACATCTCCCACCAGACCGTTCACGTTTATGCTTATCAAGTGTTTACTTTTGGCCACCGTCAGCTGCCCCAGAAACATAATTTTGGATGCAAAAGACATACACACACACATAAAGGTCACTTGTCCACCAACCTTGGACTCCTGCACTTTTGACAAACACTCCTGACAAACTTTCTCATACTGGATGCGAATTCTCATCATGTACTGCACATTGTGGGTATCTTGAGACAAAAGAGAAACCAAGAAAGAGAGAGGATGAGGATCCCTGATGGGGCATTTTCACACATTTCTCTAGCCTGCATGAATTCCCAGAAGCAGCCTTCTCTCTGCAGGGCTCCAGGCTGCTCTCTGCCCCTCACCCTCCACTCCTGCTCTGATTCCACCCTCAGCTCCTCTTTCCTTCCAGCCTTCCCTTCCCTTCCCTTCCCCTCCCCTCCCCACCTCACCTGATGGAATGGCTGCTTGCCTGCCCTGGCAGCCCGATGCCTTTGTCTACACCTTGGGCCTGGGAGACCACCTCTTCCTCCCACTGGGAGCCTCCACTCCTGCCAGGGCAGTGAGGAGCCCTGTGGCAGGAATGACACTTGGAAGGAGCCTAAGGGAGGCCAGGCAGGAATTGAAGAGGGCCTTGGTCATGGACTGAGGAGGGACACCCATAAAGGACTCTGGTTTCGACATCAGAGGTGCCGCACCAGCAGGCTGTGGGGCAAATTTTGCTCCAAAAGAAGCTTTGGGTAAACCCAGTGGCTGTGCTAAATGGTAAAGCAGAGTACTGTGAAAGTGTTTGGCCAAAAGGGAAAGAAGAACAGTTTTCAAGTCATGGGGAAGAGTTATCTATCCATCCATCCATCCCTCCACCTAGATCCTGGGACCTCTGTAACTGCCATGGGATCCTATTTATTTCTCTCATTCTAACAGACATCATCAGTGAAGGCAAAGGGCAAAACGTTTTATGTTTTTTATAAATACTTGTTTTCAGTAATTTTATTATATTCTATGTAGTCCATATTAAATTTTATAGGATCCAGGTTCTGTCTGGAAATAATGTTGCCTTGGGAACTACTTTTCCCCTCTCACTGCCACTTGTGTTGTCGTGGCTCTCTTCTCTAGTCTTCACCTGCAATGCCTCCAAGAGGCCGGAGGGGCCGGACCCCATGGTACAAGGGGCAAGAAATTGCGCAAGCACTGTACCCCATCCCTGGGACTAACAATACCGTCATTTTTGAAATAAAATGAAACCACTAAGGATTTGCTGCCCCTTCATTTCACTCAAAATCTGCTTCCTGATCCAGCCACGTTGCTCTCCCTAGTGGCGAGGCTGGCCCTCCCTTGATCATTGTCTGGCAAAGCAGATCAGAGCCTGAAGAGATAGAGCTTGATAACAGCTTGAACACATTCAATCCTTACCTATACGTTTATTTAGAGCTACGATGGATTCGTACCATTCGTTGACCTCGGCCTTAGAATGCGACGGAGGCAATAAATTGCTAAGAAGAAAAGAAAAAAGGGAAAAAGTCTTAATCCATACAGCAGTTTGAAGAGGACATTACAAATCTTGGAATCAGGTGTGTTTCAACTTTCACAAGTCAGAATCACAGAGCAGCAAGGTATCCCTGGGGGCAATCAAGTTGCTTTTCTACTAAAAAGTAGCTTGAGGGGTGGAATTCAATCAGGTAAGCTGCCAATTACACACACGCACACACTTTTTAAAGGACGTGTTTTGATAACCAGCATAGCCACCCTTGCAAAGCTGCTTCTTGGAGCAGCACTACACAGCCATGCCTTGCCATTCTGAGGGAGGAAACTGTGGGGAGACACTATGGCTGCCAGACCTTTAGCAGCACCTGGCAACTATCCAGTTATGTTTTTAAAAACAAGGGGCTTGCTCCCAGAAATTTTGAAAATGTCTCCTCTCACCCCACTTCCAAGATGCCCCCCACTGCAACAGCCAATTCGGTATCCACTCCCCAAGGCCAGCTACAGTCGGCTACTTTGGGCTGTGGTATCAGGTTGGCACCCACCTCTGCAACCCTGCCCGTTCTGCTGACCAAGGTAAGAAATGCTCCAAATCATCTGAGTGCAAGAAAGGAGCTGTGGCTGCATCCAGATCTCAGCAATGGGATAAGCTGCTGATCCCGACTCTGCCCGCCAAGCACCCATGCCAGGGGCCAACCAGGAACAACCCCGCACACAGGAGGGGCCGTGGCGCCTTTCAGCTGGCTCTTGTGTTAGAGGCACCACGGCGCTGGGACAGCCCCCTGAGCCACCTGGGTCCCAGACTGCACCTTGCTCCCAGTTGCAGCGCCCTCTTGGCCTCCCAACTTCTAAGCTCCTTCTCTTTTTCCTTTCTAATGCCAGGCTCTGGCTGGGCTCCTTCTAGCTGACTCACAGTGTTCCCGTGACAGACAGGCTTCTGCATTAGCAGTGGCAACAGCCCCATCCTTTTGGTCCCAGGCCCAGACCGAGTACCATGATGCAGGCAAGATGCTCACATCTAGCTTGGTTTTACCAGTAGGACAGACGAGAACGCCACCCAATAAATAAAGCCTACTTCTAGCGCTCAAGGGCTGGACACTGGCTGTGACGGGCCTAGTCCAAACAGATCTTCCATCTCCCACCCACTGCCCATGTTTGGCATCTGATTTTTCTGTCCACATACCACAGAGAGAACAAAAGCGCATGTCTCTTTTCAGCAAATGATAACTGGTCTTTGAGCATGTTCTCCAGCTCCATTTTCACAGCACAGGGATTCTGTATTCTTTCACTTTCCATAAACACTCTGTAAGAGACCATTAGATAACAGAATGAAGTATTTTGCATGAGCAGCCTTGCAGCCTGAAAGACAGAAGCTTTAGAAGGAGGTGAAACTCTCAGATGTTTCACTTGCTGCCCCTCCATGCCACCCTGTCAGAGGCAGGTGCTGCAGGTTTGTGATTGAGGACATGTTCTGAGGGCTCAGTGGGTAATGCCCTCCCCACAAAATTTGTACTTTGTTGAGAGATTGAGGAGAGAGAGAGGGAGGGCTCACTGCTTCCCTCTGAAATGGCAGGAGCCACGGTCATCTGGCACCTTTACAATCATAGAATTATAGATCTGGAAAAGCCCATAAGGAGCATAAAGCCCAACCCCCTTCTGCCATGCAAGAACACACAACCAAAGCACCCCCTCTGACAGACGGCCATCCAGCCTCTGTTTAAAAACCTCCAAAGATGGAAACTCCACCATACTCCTGGGCAACAGAGTATTCAACTGCTAAACAGCTCTTACCATGAGGAAATTCTTCCTAATATTTAGGTGAAACCTCTTTTCATATAGTTTGAAGCCATTGCTCTGTGTCCCAGTCTCTGGAGCAGCAGAAAACAAGCTTGCCCTGTCCTCTGTATTACACCCATTCAAAATTCTAGAATGTGTCTGACTACACCTGGTTTCCCCCTTCTGTCATATAATAAACTCCAGGATAACATGGTTACTTCCACCTATGGATCTCTCCATTTCCATCCCATCACCCAGGCCATCACTGTTGGTTAGGATCAGATCTAAAATAGCTGTTCCCTTTGTTTTCACCTCCACCTTCTAGAGAATGAAATTGTCTGCAAGGCAGATGAAAAAGTTGTTGGACCTCATACTCTTGGCAGAGTTTGACTTCCTGCAGATATTAGGATAGCTGAAATCTCCCACTGCTACCACATCTCTTCTTTCTGAATATTCGGTCAAGTGGTGCATACAGCAATGTAGCCACAGTGGCAGTGAAGCCTCATAAGCCAGGGCCTGTACACTGGAAAGCAGCTCCTGCTTTCCTTCTGTCCCTTCCCGCAGGGGGTAGCATCAACTGGAAATGAGTAGGGAAGAGGAAAAAAAAGAAGAAGAACCAAATTCCACTTCTTCAACTTTCTAAACCCCTCACCTGAAATTGGCAATTATATTCTCCTTCTGCACCGCCTTCCAGATCTTTATTCTCTCTTCCAATCTCCACCAATGGGCAAGATTGTTCTTCAGGTCTGCCTCCATCAGGTTAACAAAAAGCTTGGCTATGGCTCTCCGGTTAGCCAGGAGGGCTTGGTTGATCATCTGCAATTGGAGACACAAAAAGGGAAAAACAACAATCCTTGAAAGAGGTACCAAAAACAGGGCATGATGGGAAAAAGTACACTGACTGGCAGGCAGGTTTACAAAAAGGGAGGACTCAAAATGGGACTAGTTGGCCAAGGCCCAAAATCTTCTTTCACAACTTCACCTAATTCAGAGAGAGGGAACATTAGGCAGCCTGGAATATTTTGGACATCAGTTGCCAGAAGTCCCAGCCTTTCTACACTTCTAAAACACCAAATGTACATTCCATATGTATCATTCCATTTCACTTTTTATTTATTAGCTCCCAGGCATGTCTCATTTTGAGGGTGGGCTCTGTCAGAATGAGGGATGAGTTGGTGGGATTGAGGGGCTGGAGGGATGAGGAGAGTCAGAGTCAGCTAGGAGATGAATGCCTGTGTGCCTGTGTCAGAGATGTGATTTAGATCTCCTGAAAGAATAATCTGTGATGTGATGCTCCATTTCTGCTTAATTAATAATTATTTTTGTATTATACGCTTTTGGCTCTGGGAACATTACGTACTGGGAAGCTGAATTCAGACACAGAGTCTGTGGAGGCAGCAGCTGATGAAGGGAGATGGCGTCCTGTGGTGTGGGGATATAGGAAAAATAAAATCTCACACAGGAATCTGGAAAGCATCTAGAATATCCCCACACCTAGTGGTCGTAGTGGAGGGATGGGAGAAGGTCCTTACTTCTGGAGCAGAGATGGGTATAAGGGAAAGCCCTCCCTCGTGGTGGCAATGGTTGGGATAAGTGTAGGCCCCCCAGTTGGGGGCAAAAGAAGAGCAAGCAGGCCCCCACAGCCCTTCACCCCACTCAGAGGGGCGTACACCTGCACAAGCCCATTCCAAATCCATATGAGCGTAGCCCCACCTCATTCTACCTTCTTCTCTTCCGCACCGCCCAAACTACAGAGAACAGATTTCTCATTGCAAACCCAGGTACCAGAGACCAAGAAGTGAGATGCCTTACCATGGCTTCCCTGTGAACGAATCGATGGACATCAGGGGTTAAGAGATATGCAATGTCCTCCAGAATCTTGGTATATTTGGTCAACAAGACTTTGATCTGGAAATCAAGGTGGTGGGGGAGGGCATGACAAAAACAAATAAACGTGTGATGGTGATGGTGATGGAGAAGAGCCTCTCAGCTGAGCTACAGCACCCAGTGGGATCCTGGTGGGTACGCGCGCACGCACGCACACACACACCATTTGGCTGCTCCTCATCCATACACACTCCAGGTCTCCTGCTCCCTCCAACCTTTCTTTCCTTATAGCTGGCCCCCTCCCCCAAAAATGTCTTCTGGGGAGCTCCTTCCTCTTTTCCTCACCCCACTTCTGGATTTAAGGGGCTCTCCTTCCTGAAAAGGTCCAGCCATGCTTGAGCGCGGGCCAGCAGGAGGGGCTGTTTCGAATGTCCTTGGCTGCCACCTGCTGGGTCCAGTGATCAGCCCTGCTAGTCCCCACTGGCACATCAAGCTCACCTGCTCAGCTCGCTCCTTCTCTGCCTTGCGTAAGGCTTCATCCAGGTCGTGGATCCACTGTCTTCTTTTTCGGGTCTCCTTGAAAACCAGGTCCCATATATGCTCAAAATCCTTCAAGAAAGAAACACGCCATGAATTCCACAGGGGTCAGGGGGAATCTGATAAGATTCTAAACATCAGGAGCTGCTCAGGAAATGCCTCTTCCCTGCTCTTCCCAGATGCGAGGAGACAACATGTCCCAAATGCACCCATTTAAGTGGTCTGCAGGCTCTCAGGCAGCCTGGAGATCTGGGTCTCATTATCCTGTGCTCCTTGGGAGTGTGTGCGGCAATGTCGTCAAGGTCAGCGGGACCCTGAAGCTCCCACTGAAATCAATCTGGTAGTCCTGGAGAGTGGCCCATTGGCCAGGGCTGGGAAGAGCCAGGCAGGAAGATGACTGATTGCCTTGCAAAATCCAACACAGTTCTCCAGCCTGGCTGAGGAGCAGAAAGCCCTCCTTTTGCCCACTCTCACTGCTTCACAAACTGCTTGCATATTCTTAGGCTTGCCAGGGCACCTGCCTTTGCCAGCCTTGCCTGCTCCAGATGCCATCTCCTGCCCAAAGTATTGATGTGCATTGCTAGCTTAGCTATGTCGTTACTGTTTTGCCTGCTAAACTATATTTCCCAAAGCATATTCTGGTTTGCTTTCAGCTACCCCTTTTCCTCCATTGTCTGTAAAAATATCCCTCTCCTCAATTGGCTGATGGTTGTGTTCTTTCCAAGGATCCCCCCTAGATGTTAAATCCAGTCTTTGCCATTTGGTGAGACACCAGTCCTTTACGGTTCTCTACCTCAAATGTTTTGGCTCTTGACCACCAGAATCTTAAAATATGTCTGAACATTTGTAAACCACCACAGAGTCACAGCTTTGGGGAAAAAGTAAGATATACATGAATGAACAAACAGACCCGGGTTTCCCTTTCATTATAGGGTTCTCAGGTAAAAGGATTCCCCAACTCAGGCTTGGTAGGCCTAAGGAGTGGTGGCAACTGCTCTCTCACAGGGAAGGTATAGACCCCAGACCCAGGGAAACTGGAGAAGACACAGCCTTACTTGTACAGTGTAGGTCTCGAGGTTGGTGTCATTTGCAGCCTGTTGGAAGAGGGACTCAATGGTTTTATCAGATTCCGAAAGCTTGGCCAAAAACAACCTCCCAGGCTCCAGAAAGTGAAGCTCCATTTCCTGAAATGGAAAAATACCTAGTGGAAGATGTGAGAGGCTTTGATTTCCTCACAACCACACGCAGAAGTGCCAATCGACTCACCTGCCCAATATGCGCCAATTCCTTCTTTAGCATTGCCACGGCTTCATTGTAACGGCATTTCCTGCTCTCTGAGAGACGCTCAATGACGTTGCTGTTCTTTTTCTCAGGAACTGGGTGGAAGGAAAGAAGGAAGGAAGGAAGGACGGAAGGAAGGAAGGAAAGAATAGAAGGATGCGTACCTGCCCAATTTGAACCAGACTGGCACAAAAAGAACGAAATTTCTAACACACTTTTATTAATACAAAAGCTATTGTGATCTTTTGTAATTTACTGCTTGCTGCCTCTCAATCTTTGCTATGGAGTGGATTATAAATTCTGTGAAACAAAAACAGACAGACAGTCAGTCAGAGGAAGTCTTTAGGGAGGTGCAGGAACTTTGGCTGTCCAGTGGCACCCGGAGAAACATTCAGGGTTCTTTGACTGAAAACCACCCTCCTCGACTACAGTCTCTTAAACAGCATTCCCTGGAGAATATTATCTCCCCAAAAGGTTTTATTTTACTTTATTCATTAAAACGAACCATCAGAAATGGTAACATGCAGGTAGTGAGTGAAAGTAATTAGTACAACTACTTGGTACAGAATAAGTAGAAATATCCATGCTAGGTCTATGTTATTCTGACTGCAGGCCCCAGAAGTCTTTATGGAGAAAATGATCTGGGATACCAAGGAGCAAAACAAAAGAACAAAAAACTCAAATATCCAATGTTTTCCCTAAGGGTGGGGAATGTGTAGCCCTCAAGATGTTGTTAGAGGGCAACTTCCATCAGCTCTTGTCAGGAAAGCCTGTGGTCAGGGATGATGAGAGTTACACTCCAACAACCTCTAGAGGACCACACATTCCCCAGCCATTGTCCTTCCTAGTCCCAACTTTGTTCCAGGAGCAACTAATGAAGTTCTAAGGTAGGCTAAGAACATGGCCACCGTGCCCAGAATTCAGTGGCTACCACTTACTGATGACTTCAGCAAGGCCTCTGACTTCTCGGGCAGCAATCACATTGTCACTCTCTTGGCTCTTCAGAAATGCCACAGTTCTTGCTTCCCTGAAATAGAATCAGAGAGGGGAAACTTTAGGTTTAACATGTATCATGATTGCATGCCTTCCGGTTGACTCCATCCTATAGTGAGCCTACCATGGGGCTTTCGTGGCCAAGTTCCTTCCCAGGAGGTTGGCCACTGCCTTCCTCTGAGGCTGAGAGAGTGTGACTGGTCCAAGGTCATGCAGGGGTTTCCGTGGCTGAGCGGGGACTCAAACCCTGATCTCACAGAGTCTTAGTCCAATGTTCAAACCACAACATTATGCTGGTTCCCTAATAATAAATAAATAATCAGACCAAAGCTCAGTCTTGTGAATAAGTTCTTGTGGAAGTTGCTAGCCAGTTAAAAAAAGGGTTTACAGACCCATTTACAAGTCTGAGTAGCTGTTATTTCCATGCTGGACAGAGACAAAGGGAAGTCTCTCTCCACTGTAGTCACCATGGAAATGTCAGCTTCTTGAAAGTCACGTAAAAATGAAAATGCCTTTAACTAAACAGACTAGCTGAGGAGAGAGGGAGTTATCAATCTCTCCTTTGCAGCCACCAAGAAAAGCAAGTGGATTGATTATGTACAAGGGACGAGGCAGGGCAGGCCCTCCTTCATCAGTCTGCTCTCTGGCCTGCACATAATCCTGATCAGAATCACAAGAAATTACAAGTCTGATCCAGACTAGTATCTTCTCTCCAGCAGGGACCAACCAGATCCCTCTGTCAAGCTCAAAAAGCAGGGCACAAAGCAGCCAGCTGTCGCTGCCTCCTGTTGTTTATATACAGCAGCCAGCACTGTAGGGTTATGCTGGCATAGCAAGGGGATGCCAAAAGGCCTATAGGTTCCGTAGCAGAGGGGCTCCATGTAAAATAGAAATACAGAAAAGACTGCCCTTGAAGAAAAAATATTCTGCTTCTGAAGAAAAAGATGGTTTATTTTGCTATGAGAGCTAACAGCTGAGAACTAGTCTTCACGAACTTACTCTGCTCTTCCTTAATGTTAACTAAGTCACTGGCATGGATATTTGGAAGCAGTGCATTGTGAGGTTTCAACTGAGCAGCTGCTGTTGCTCTGCATCCCAGTCTCTGCAGTGTAGGTTTGTCACACTCTTTGTTGTGAAGCACAAAGGGGGAGGCTGGTCTCAGGGCCACACGGAGATGGCCAGGCAGCCCAGAAAGGGAGGCGGGGTGTCGGAAAAAAACACAAGACCTGCTCAGATAGTCAGTTCTCACAAGGTCTGTTAAGAAAATGGACCCAGAAGTTGCTTCTTTGTAGGTAAGATATGTTATCTCCCTTTTATAGAACTGAAAGCTCTTCACTGGGAGGGTCTACAGGAAAAGAAGTTCACTCCACCCTGGGCTTATAGCTAAATTTTTGTTCTGCCTCTCCAACATACCCCCTTTCCCACTTTGTGTCCATTCAAAATTCAGGAATTTTGAGACAAATAATTTTGTATGACTTCCTGGTAAGTAAAGTCTGGCTCCGTCTCCACCTAGCCCAGTGCCCTCCAGAGACACTGGATCACACCTCCCGTCCTCTCTAACCAGCATGGCCCTGGCTGTGCTATCACGAGCTGATGGGAGTTGTATTCCGAAACATCCAGAGAGCCTCAGGCTGGGCAAGGCCAGTGTTGAGACCCAAGGCAGACCCAATCATGCAGTAGTTTGGTTCCTTACTTGTAATGCACTGGATTTTCTGTGTAGTCATCATTGGGCATCCCCTCAACCCATGTCCGCTGACGATGCGATAAAGACCCATTGCCAGAACACGTTTCCGTATCTCTCACCAAGGGGATGCTTCCTGGAATTTGAGGGACCTTCTGCTGTGCTAATTTGCTTCTCGCCTCCCCGAGAGTGCGCACAAGGTTTATCTTGTAAAAGCCAAAACAAAGAAATGAGAGATCGGTCTCCATGGAAACAATTCAAAGTCAAGCAAAGGTGCACGTAGACTCAGTCAAAGAAAAAAGAGAGGGGAAGCCCAGCCAGCATTATGCACTTCTGGATCCCAGCAGTTTATCTCTAATAGCATTTTACTGCCCTGTAATGACTTCTACGCCCTCTGTGAAGTCCCACATCGCCAGTCTGTTGCCCCACAGAAGTGACCTGAGGGGATATTCACAGAGCAGAAGCTCTGGTAGGTCCATCCAAGCTGCTAAAGCACCAAGAGCAGCCCTTGCCATTGTGGGAGCAGCCCCCCAACATCTGGAGTGTCTCAGCACCCAAGGGCAAAGAAGGCACAGCTGCCACCAGCCCAAAGGCACCATGTGGAAGACTGGCCAGTCTCCAGCACTAGAAGGACTGCCCGCACTAAAGAAATCAAAAGTCTTCAATGTATACAAGATAAAGTCTTCAGATATAATCAGAATGTTTTTAAACAAAACTCTCCCTTGCCCTATCAAACTGGTTCCTTTGCCTTTAAAGGCAAAACACAAATCCAAGTATTAAGCAGATGTAGTTTTTAATTTCACCATATCTCTTTGCATGGAAAAGAGTTCTTAATTTCTAAACGTCATGCAACAGAAAGGCACAGTAAAACAAGACAAGGAAAAAAACGACAAGTCTAGCTATTCTCCATGTTGACAGAAGGGGGGCACTGGGGTACCACCTTTCTTTATCAATTTCTTTTCCGAGTACAGAAATCCAATAAATAAAGTTTGTCCTCCTTGCCAAGCAAAGTTCGGCCTGCTCACTGTCTTGTTGTGAGGCTACTGGCGAAGCTCAGAAACAGAATCCACCAGAAAGTGCGGCAGGAAAGAGGAAAATTGAATTTTCCCTCGTCAAGTCCGCAAACGCCACAGGCACAGCAGCCTCTGTCAGAAAATGCAGTGGCATTGTGAATAAATACAGGCTTAGCCTGCGGCCATGTACTAATTTGGGGTAGGCAATGTGGGGCTTGGACTACAGACACCCTTAATTCCCGAGGGGGGCCATTTCCGCCCGGGAGTGTTACAGCGCCGTTACGCCACTTTCCACTTCCTACGGAATCCTGGGCCTTAAAGGCCCCTCCCGAAACTGCGAGCCCCAGGATTCCACGGGATGCTGAAAGTGGAACAACGGCGCTATCCCACTCTAGCGGGGAAACGGCCAGGGTCTGGCGAGAGCAGAGCCCGAAAGGGCGGGAGGGGCCCGCCGCCCACCCCGTCTTACCCCACCGACCCCCGGGGCCGTGGGGGGCTGGCCTTTCCGTACCTCGTCGTCGAAGACCTGCCGGTAGACCTTCCCGCTGGGGACGACGCGGGAGACCCCCACCAAGGTCATGCCGCAGAGGGCCCCACGGCTCCTGCTGGACCGCTCGGGGGAAGGCGAGCCTCCTTATCACCGCCTCGAGGGGCCCAGGAGCGAAAAGGGGGCGGCGGCGCGGCCTGCAGGAAGCCGCTAGGCCCGGCCGAGCCCGGCGTTCCTTCGTCTCCTAGGCAACCGGAAGAAGGGCTGCGCGGGCGGCGCCCTATCGCGCGAGAAAAGACGGGATCCAACATGGCGCTCGGGGCAGCCGTTGCCGCGGAGACGCGGGCCCACTCGTAGCGGCGGCACCGCCTCCGTCCTCCGTTCGCCCTCAGCCGCCTCTCCTCCTCTTCCCACCCTCCTTTTTCCTTCTCTCCAGGGTCTTTTTAGACTGCAAGCCTGCCCGCAGGCTTTGCTTCTCCCGTTGCTATTGCTACGTAGGCCAGCCCGAGAGCCCAGAGTTAAAACGGAAACAAATCCCCTTCCAGAGTCTGTTTATCCCGCAGTCTCCTTGAAAACTAATTTACTGTAATAAGAAGAAACTATAATTCCTAAACTATTTTAAACTTTCTACTTTAGCAACAACAGTTCATAGTTTTGACTAGCGATTGCCATCTCACATCACTGCTTGTTTAAAAACCGATGGGCCACTAACCATAGATGGAACGGAATTGTTAGAATCATCGCTGGAACAAAGAGCATTTAACAAATTAATTTCCAAATTAATATTAATACATTAGCTTTAACAGTAGCATTACAGCCAGGGCCAAGAAAGGGCACTACTGGCCTGCAGAGGGCCCGGGAGCCAGAAGGGTCTCTGACGCTGGGGATCAGGCTTCGAATGCCAGCTCAGCCACGGAAACCCCCAGGGTGACCTCTGACAAGTCACACTCTCTCAACCTGAGAGGAAGGCAAAGGCAAATAGTAGTCTAGTCAAGGCAAGGCACCATCCTGCTCTATTTTCCTTTGATCAGACCCAGCCTGGAATCCTGTGTCCAGTTCTGGGCGCCACAGTTCAGGAAGGATACTGACAAGCTGGAATGGGCCTCGAGGAAGGTGACCAAAATGGTAAAAGGCCTGGGAACCATGAAGCCTTTCTCAACGTTAGATGACCCACGGTTCTGCTCAAGAAAGCATCTGTCTGCAGTTTTATAAATGGCCCTGTTGCCCCACAAGTCTGTTAGCTGGAGTGAAAACACTATCTGGAAAAGAAGCAAAATAAGAATCGTCATGCTAGATGTTCTTTAATTAAGAAAAATTTATTGCCAGTTTTGGTAAGGTACAGAATCCTTGTACCTTCCCCCTTTGCCAAAGCTCTGGCTTACTCGACCTGGTGCAGCCCTTGCTCAGAAATATCCCACCAGCTGTAAGTGATTTTGACACCTGGAAGCCTGGGAAAAGAATATCCACAGATTCCTCATCAGCCAAAAAGTTCAGTCTGGCTTCAGCAGCGCACTGGTGTAAGCGTGGCATGCAGAAACAGGTGGGGGGGGGTCCTCTTCACTCCTGCAGGCCAGGTTACCTGATGTGTGCCACCCTGGCACAATGCCAGGGGGACACAGACCCGGAAATGCAGAGGAGAAGTTCCATAAAGGGTTTTTATTTGTGGGACCCTTCTGAACCCAACCTGGATGCTCCCTTGGCCTGGCTCATTTGAAGCCTGCCTTCTCCAGATCCCCAGGCAAGACACGGCCCTTCTTGCGGGCCTTGGCTTTCTTCTTCTCCACCTTGGTCAGCTGCTTCTTCTGGAGGTTCCTGCGGCGCTTGTCTTGGCGCTGCTGCATCTTCTCTGCCACGTGCTCTGTCCGCTTCTCCCACTGCTTCTGGCGCTGGGCCTTGCGCTTCTCCTTGTGCTTGAGGGCGGCCTTCAGCCGGTCCTCGTCATCGTGGATCTTGATTCCCTCCGCCTTGTAGAGGACGTTGGTCCACTTCATCTTTGTCTCCAGTTCCTTGGCCTTCTCGCTGTCCTTCTCCTTCAGGTCTTCCAGCTTGTTCTTCCGAGCCTCCAGCCTGTTCAAGAGCTGCTTATAATTCTTCCCTGTCAGAGGCGTTATGTTACCTTTCACGGCCTTCCTCTTTTCTCTCCGCTTCTCCGCTCTGCTCAGCTCCTGTTCCTCATGGACTTTGACCTTGTTGAAGACAATTTCGGCCTTGTCGTCATTGTCATTCTTCTGGGCCTCATTATCCAAAACGGCCTCATCAGCTTCCTCCTCCTTCATTTTCTCCTTCATCCTCAGCTCCTTTCTTCGGCGTTTCTTTCTTTCCCTCTCAAATTTCCTTCGCTGCCTCTTCGCCAGCACAGCTGGTGACAAGTCTCTGGAGCTTCCCTGTAAGAGAGGGCATAGTGAGGGGAAAACAAAATCCTTGGACAGTGCTGTTGGGGGGGTGGGCAAAGTGTAGACTCCAGCTGCTGTTGGGACTCCAGCTCTTATCAGCCCGCAGAGCCAGCAACCAAGAACACTGGAAGCAACAGTCCAGTAAAAGTTTGAAGGGCTGCACTTTGCCTGCCTCCAGCTGAGGTGGACAGTGCCAGGAGGGGAGGCCATCTGGCCTGCAGAGGGCCCAGAGGATGTTCCTCCTCTTCTTCCTCCAGGTCTCGCTGCCTAGCACGGGGGAGATGCTTTTGCACACCTCTGCCCCTTGTAACTGGAAGGCCGGGGGGAGGGAGGCAGAGGAGGTCTTATGTCTGATGACTGGCTGGAGATGACAGGATGGTCCTGCTCATCCATCTGGGGTGGTAGATGGGGTGACAAATGTGGAATGATTAAGCTACACAATTACACCTCTCACAATGTAATTCTATCCACTTCTACTCAAAAAGGAGCCTCAGTGCTCCCAATGAGACGTACTCTAGTAAAGTGGGCAGAAAACTTATCCCCACCAAATTCTCATGCCTCCCCCCACATAGCGAGATCTGTTCCTTTTACAAGGGTGTTGACCATACCTGGCCAGAAACTTCTTGGATCTTCTCATGCAGCCTCTGCCGCAAGAGGTTCATTGCAGAAAAGGAGCCAGATGCACTCTGAGCACCTGTGTGGTGAACAGGGAACTGCGATGAGAGAGGAAACAGAAGGGAGCAAGGCCAGGCTGCTCAAAGGCCCAGCACAGTTAAACCTCACTCCCAAAACTGCACCAAGTGCAATTTGTGCAGCGCTGGTACTTCGGGAAGCCTCTCCGAGTCACTCCCATGCCCAGCTCACCTGGGACGCCGCTCTCTTTCCCTTCAGCGGCAGTTGAGTTGCTGAGGTTGGATTCAGATTTCCTAATGGCTGGTTGTGTTGGCCTGGCAGAGGACACGTGCCTGACTTCAGGTGGCATCTGCTTGCCGAGAGGTGCTCCCACCCTCTCATCAGAGTTCTTGTACTGCAGCTTCTTTCTCTTCTTCTTTTTCTTCGGCTGGGTGCCGTCATCTCCCAACCTGCCCCCTAGGAAAGCATGAAGGGAAAGAATTGGGTTTCAAGAAATGGGAGAAGAAGACAAGACACACTGATTTGGTACATCTGCCCCCAACCCATTTCTGCAGCGCTAATCATTTTGTTTATTCAAGGCGTTTCTCTGTTTCCTCTCAACTCACTTGAGCCCCCTGAGGGATAAAATGGGTAAGAAACATTAAAACATTACATACAAAAAGCACTTACACATTTTAATTCAATTTAAACATCATACCCTTTCCGTGTGCTGGGTCCACAGATAGTGTTGGATTACAAATTCCATTGTCCCTACCTAGCATGGCTCAAAGTCAAGGAAAATGGGAGTCATACTCCCTCCCCACAGTTCTCTGTAGGTGAGGCCACTCTGTCCCTCCTCACCTTGTGGGCTCCCTGACCCCACTAAGGGCTGGCTAGGGCTTATTCAGCTGGAACCCAAGATTGG
The DNA here is from genome assembly GCA_030412105.1 of Cyclura pinguis. Classification (NCBI taxonomy): domain Eukaryota; kingdom Metazoa; phylum Chordata; class Lepidosauria; order Squamata; family Iguanidae; genus Cyclura; species Cyclura pinguis. The sequence goes on along the minus strand of CM059613.1, from coordinate 17,865,371 downwards.
TTCTCTCCCCTCCCCTCCCAGCTGGTGCCCACTGGGGCCACTGAGTCCCACAGCTGAGAGAGCGCCTGCAGATGCCAGCTGGCTGAGAATGGCTGGCTTTTCTCCCTTCTCTTCCCTAGATGGCTTTCCCACCATTTTGTCCCACTATATGGGAGTGCTGTGTGGTTGTGGCCTAGACCCAACCTCAGGAGAGCATGAATCTCTGCACGTCAAATTACACCTTAACTGTGCTATACAACGCTTACATCTAACGGTAACATTGTGCCACTGAAGCAAGACGCCGCACAGACCCAACCACATGCAATGGTTCTACGTGTGCAACTCTCCCTCTGTAACGTTGAACTGAATGCAGATATTCCGCATCTGACAAAGTGTCCAACGGCTTAAATAGGGAACTCAGACAGTCCTAAGTCATCATGAGGCCTCTGGCTCAGGGCTTCAAGAAATAAATGGAATGTTGCATTCCTCTGAGTCCAAGCAGTTCCCAGGTTGTCCCAAACTGTGTTTCAAAGCACACAGCCATTCACTCTTACTGTATTTACCCACAATACCATCAAGACCCTTCCCAGAGAAGCTGAAGAAGATGGGGCAGGGTTAGAGGAGAACCACAAAGACACTACCAGGCAATAAAATGCTGAAAATACTATCTCAAGAGTTAAGACAAAGCAACACAAATTGTACCAAATTTCCTTTTCTGAGGTTCACGGCTTTCCTGGGTGCAAATTTTCTTTGCCAGTTTCTGCAAATAAGAGTCCTTGTTGATCAAACTGGCCATTTTTGAAGAAGATGTAAAAAAAAAAAACCCCACACAGGAGGATGTCACAGTGGGTCTATCACTTGGTTGAAAAGCGCCTGTTTCCCTCTGTTTTGCTCAGCCTCCTGCTGGTTCTTCTAGAAAGAAGATGGTCTGAAATCCATTTCAGCCGCTCCATTTGTCATTTCCATTCTGCGTAGAAATCAAACCTGACAGGAGAAAAACAAATTATACAGTACGGTAATAATCAAAGGCATCTCCATGGATGCCAACATGCGAGCAAGGCAGCCAGAATCAAGCCGATTTAGGAAAACAAAAACTGTCATCAGAAGGAATCTGTTTCTTGCTATGATTTCGGGGCTGCCGTGCGGGGGGGCTTTCCTGCGGCCGACCCGCCCCTATTTCAGCGAGAGAATTCGCCCCCCTGCAGCCAAACCAGACCCACTCGAGGGAGGGGGTCCCACCGTTTACAGAAGACCCCCCTCTGAGCATGCGCGGGTGGCCTGGACGGCTGCCTGCCGGGCGGGAGCGGCGGGGGGGTGTAGCACGCTGCTGGTTAGTCCGGAGGGGAATCCCACGCACCCACCCACCCAATAGGCCAGCGCTACTCCGGACTACTCACAGAGTTTAGGCCGGTCTCCCCAAGCGCCCGGGGCGGGTGAGGGAGCAACAGCCAAAGCCAAAGGGAGCCTCGGTCCCGCGAAAGGAAAGAGGCCGCTCCGAGGAGGGCGAGACTTACGCGCCGCCGGAGGGGGCCCGGACCTCCCACCCGCAAACCCACGCGGCCGGAAGAAGGGCGCCAGGCCCGACCAGCCGAGCACCGAGCGGACCCGCAGCCGCCTCTCTCTGCGATCCATTGATGCGGCCTGTGCAGCAAGCCACGCCCCTCCCGGCCGGCCGCGGAGGCGGAAGAGGACGCTTGTCGGCCGGGCGGAGGCTCCTCGGCGAGCATTTCCGGTGTGCGAGTCCCCCCCGAAGAGGCCCGGTCGGGAACAAGGACCCGCGGGGAGCGCCCTCGGCCCCTTCCCCGCCCGCGGCTGAGGGGACCGGGGTGCTCGCCCAGGTCCAGATGCCTCAGAGGGTCCCCGCAACCCTGCACCGCCCTGCCCGCATCCCCAGGGCCGGAGGGTTGCGAGCGCAGCACAAGGGTGCACGGACAGGCTGCAGAGACCGCTGCTCCGCCATCCCCAAGCGGGGCCGACGCCTGGCTCCTGCGGCCGTCGCTGTTGCGGCTCGGCAAGGGAGTTAAGCGCTCGTTCTCCGGGAGACAAAAAACTTACAAACTTTATAGGTTGAGTTTACTGAACACTGCCTGCTTTCACAGCTAATTCAATACAGGATGTCTGCAGATAAATAGAACAAACACAGAAAGAGAGTGTTTGTGTGTGCGCGCGCGCGCGTGTGGTGGGAATGCAGCAGAGAGAATCCAAAACTAGGAGCTGTATTCACTCAAAGAGTGAGCATTTTTTAGTGTCTTGGATGTGCAATTGCAAAGGCAGTTTTATTCTGTGAATTACTAGAAGGGATGAAGAACATTTTGGAAAATCTCGCCCCTAACCTTTTTAAAACAACCATTTTTGGGGCTCTCCAACTTATCTATCCCCCCAAGAATTATTTTATTGTCCTAGTCCATGCCTTTGGAATGGAAAGAAATGCCCAAATTTTCAGCATCATAACACACAACTGGCTTTATTCAAACACCTATTTACAGTTAGAAAACAAGTGTGGTTTTTTAAACAAACATTCCTTCCAAGAAGAAAAATCCGCAAGTACATTAAACCCACACTTTCAAGTCAACTGGCAGAACACTATGGCTAAATATACAGCTTAGCTTGTCTCATTTTTTATAGTGGCCTTGCTCCTCCACCATTAATAGCATCCTGGCCCTTAACAGTCAACAGAGGTAAACATTTCCACAGGGCCAGGGAAGAAGGCGACGCTTGGCAGCCCCTCCCTCATCAATAGCTGTGCCCTGCTTTTCAACAGCCCAGCCTGCTGGTAGGCTGAGATCTGACCCTGAAATTTAGCAAGAAACATTCGTCCTAAACCAAACTCATCCACCCAGGGAGAAGGTAAGAAAAATACCTCTCAGATCTGTAGCCTCTTTTTCAGGACCTGAACTCAAGTATTAGCTTATATGACTGATCTAGAGGAAGAACACTGGAAGAAGGGGGGAAAGAAAACACTCCTGCATGGCTAGAGCTCTGAGGGTGCTTTGCCCATGCATGCATGTGAAGGGGCAAAGATGGTTTCTTAAAAGTCACAGTGAAACACTGAGCCTGTAGACTGCCAACATTTTTTCTTGCCTGTCTTCCAGGCAAATGAAGCTTCTCCCCCCATCTTTAGCAGCACCACTCCACTTACTTTCTGCATCCCAAGCTGAAGTTAACAGGTGCAGAGGGGCAAAGTGTGGCAACCCCAAAATGGAAAGGACAGTAGGCTCCCTTTTAAAAATGTTCAATGTGTCTAAGAACTGCCCAGAGAGACGTTTTGGCACACAGTGGTCCTCTTCCTAATTAGTAGCTGTTCCTCCCCTCATACACAGCCCAACTACTGTAAAGGAAGCTGGGAGGTCTGCCTGGGCAGGCAAGAAAATACAGCCTTTGAGAGAACTAATCCTACAGGTACCAAACAATAAAGGAATCAGTCACATGCCATTAGACTACAACTCCCATCAGTCTTCATTGGCTATGCTGTTTCATTTCACGACTTGAAGGGCTCCATGTCATTCATACTTTCCCCTTTTAGAACAAACAAAAATATTTGGTGCCCTGCTCTAAAACTCCTACTCTGAAACTGTAATTTAAAATGTCAACCTGTATTCCATGAACAATTCCATCAAAAAGGAAGTGACTTCCTTGGAGCTCTACATTGAGTCCTCGTGCAGAACCAGCAGAGGAAACCCTCTCCAGGTGGGTAGCATCTTCCCTTCGAGCCAGGCGCTCCGCCTTGGCTATTTCTGCAGTTGATAAATGGCTCCCCACCAGCAGGACAAAGGAAAAAATACAATCAAGGAACAGGTTTTAGGTGGGCAGGAGAAAGTTGGCCCAACACAGCGGCCCAAACCTCCAAAGCACCACCTGGCAGAGAAGAGGCGCACCCCTTTCAGGAATGCTCCGTGGGGCCTGCTCCGTGCCCATTCATGTGAGGGTGTGAAGGTGTGGAGCCCTGCGGGGCCGGAAGGTTCTGCTCCATCATGGCAGCTGCCAGAGGCATGGAGAGGCTCTCTGGGGACGACACAGCCGTTTCCTGTCTCCAGTACGCTTCGCACAGAGGGAGGTCAGTGGCATCAGACAGACTGCAGCTTTCAGAGCAAGACAGTTCAGGAGGAGAAAAGGCAGCAGGTGGTAGAGATGAAAGAGGGACAGGAGGGAAGGGAGGAAGAATGCAAGACAGAAGCAACAGCGTTAAGAAAACAGCAAAATGGTTCAAGATGCTGCCACAGCAGCAGCAAGTATAGTGATCACATCCCCAGAGCTGTGTCCCAAAGAAGCCCTCCTTCTAGGAGAGGCCTAATCCTGAACAGAGGAGCCATTGCACTGTTGTGGTCGCCTAGCAGGGGTCATTGTTTGGAGGTGAGAGAGTGGGACCCCTTTGTCTGCCTGAAGCCTCCTTAAGGGGATGCCACCAGGGACAAGGGAGTAGGGCTCCACCCTATGTACAGGCTCCAGCCAGCGTGGCCAAGGATGGCGGGCAGGCTCCAAGGCAGGGCTGGGGAGGGGCGCAGAGGGAAAGCGGGGCTACATGAGGCTCCCAAATCCATTCTGCCTTTGGGCTCACACAGCTTCCTTCTCAGCTGGTGACTTTCCTAGAATCAGCAGAAAGAGGGGAAATGATTTCTGATCCACGGGCTGCTGGTGTGGCTCGTTCCACACCCCCTTTTGCCACCAAGATGAATCATGGGGGGGGGGGCCTGAGGAGGCTTCTTTTGGCTCCGGGGAGTCCAGTTGCTCTTCCACAGCCATGCTTACTGAATTCATTCCCAAGTTTTCACAGCCAAGCAGTTCTGTGGTGGAACTAAGTATTTCTGCAGGCCCCTGGGAGGTGCTGGGGCGGAAGATGCTATTTCACTGCACATCCCAGCAGCCTCCAGCCAACAGTGCTGGAGGGATGAGGGGTGCTGCGTTCCAGCTCTATCCAGAGGGCCATGTGTTGCCCAGCTCCCCCACAGAGGAACGCGCCTGTGACCACTGCTCTGCTGTCATGCTCTGCTCTTTAAAAGAAGGCGAGCAAAAGGTCATCTGTACGGAATCCCTTCTCTTGGCTGCCCACCCCGCCCCCATTGCAGCCCTGCTCCGAAGCAGACAAGAGGTGTGAAAGGAGGCAGAGGAAGTGCTGCAGAAGTCTGGGAAAGCAAGGAACAAGCTTTACACGGAGCGGGGCAGGTACAGGCAGTTGAAAAGGCCATGGCTTGCTTCGAGAAAATGAAAAAGCAGCCCAAGATGGTTAGAGGGTTTGTCCACTCCTCTTTTATTTATAATCAAACTTGTAGAGATATTTATGGAAGATGAGGTTTAATATAGGAGCATAACCATATGGTTAAGATTTTTTAAAATGTACCTAACACTCTAGCCCTTTACCCTGATTCTCCAAGGGAAACAAGGATGCTTAAAAGGAGGGTTTTTCATGTTGTGCAAACACCAGGATGAGAGGATCTGAAGTCCGAAATTCCCAGTCACTCGGTGGAGGGAACTGACAGGGACAGAACTTTCCTTCCTGGGATGGAGGAAGCAGCCCCACGTAACATTGGCTACTAAGACTGCTCCAAGGTAGAACTTTGCCCACACCTCACATCAGCAAAAGACTTTTTTAAAAAATAGAAATGCATCATGAACGGAAGTACACAAAAAAGAAGGTCACTTGTTTACATTCACAGTCTGGCAGACTTCTTTGGTACAGCTGGGAGAAACCCAATCCATGAGAAATACCCAACCCCACAGACTCTACTGAGTTGCAGTCCTACAAATCACTCCTAGAAGAAACCACGTTTTAACACAGACTTACTTCTGGGCAAACATGAGCAGGACAGGGCAGCAATCTGACAGTATAGAGGGAAAACCTATGTTGGATTAGCACCAAGGGGCACCCGGGGGTCTCGCAGCCCAACGACATCCAGCCAGAGGCCTCTGATTTGTTCTCAGAATGGGTAGGAAGGTAGCAATGGCCCACATCAATGGCTTCCTACCCACCAGCAAGCATGGCCACTGTTGCTCCCATTCCAGAAAGCAGCTTCTCCCAAGCCTGAGTGAGATTACCTCTGATCATGGATACTGTCATACCCACAAAGGAGCAGAGGAGACTCTTCTCAGGAGTGCCAGTTTTTGGTTCAGCAATAGGGGAATCAGCAAGGTGTAGTGCTCTGAGTGCTGGACTAGGATTTCAAGAGACTTAGGTTCAAATCTCCACTCAGCCGTGAAAACCCACTGGGGGACCCTAGTCGAGTCACACCTTCTCAACCTCAAAGGAAGGCAAACCTTCTCAAAGAAATCTTGCCAAGAAAACCCCAAGATAGGGTCATCATAAGTCAAAAATGACTTGAAGGCAAACACAAACAACAAGAGAATCAAGACTTCACTATTTCAGGCTGTCAGCTGCCCTCATGGGAGAAAATCTGTCTTCCCCAATGTGATGGACTTGAACAACTTTTGGCACCCCTGAGAACAGTTTCTTCTCAGCTGTCCCTCTTGGTTTCTCGAGTTCCAATAAGCTATTGTGGCAAACAGGCCCTGACAATCCTGCCCTCCAAGGGATTTGCCCAGGCCTATCTCTTGGCTGTAAATTCAAAATACGTCAATTACGCTCAGCACGAAGGAAGATTCCACCTCCTTTGCCAGCCCTGGACTTGACTGACAGTAAACCCCATGACAGGCTTGTCTTAGGGTCGCCATAAATCCAAAACAACTTGAAGGCACACAACAACAACAGCACTGAGGAAACCCAGGTTCTAGTGGTTCAAGGAACATACGAGTCTCAAGTCCTAATAATTACGAATGGCAGATTTTCGAACCCATAAGGATTCAGAATGGCAGGATCAGACCAAATGATAAAGCTTCTTCAAAACCACTTCTGTCTGGAAAAGGTTCAGTATTCGGTACTTCCAGAACTTTCAGACATCCAGCTCCAAGGCAACTCCAAATGCACCCTTCAAATTGGGCCCCAAAGACCACAATCTCTCATGGGGAAGAAAACATCTGGCCTGCAGAGGCCTCCCTTCTGACCCATTGTGTGTCTTCTACCCTTATTTCTGATCAACAAGCCTGGGTAGTTTTGTAGCTCTGGTTTGCAGGCCTGGAAGGAACAGGAGCCCACCTTTGCAGGCTGGCAAGTTTTGCATGACATGGGACCTCTGGTTGAAGAGTGGCAGACAAGACTCTACAAGGCAAATGAAACTGCCTTGTAACCAGTAAGAACGGCTCATCGAAATTGAAGACAAATAGGCTGGATCAGCTCCCCTCACCCAACCAGATGCCTTCCAGATGAGTTAGCTTGCAGCTCCCATTCTGGGAAAATGAGAAACACAGTCCAACACTTCCGGAGGGCACTAGGCTGAGTGTGATGCCTATTTCCATCTGGAAGTCACTGGATGTGGAAGTGGGGTGGAGGATCAACCTCACAATCCCCTACAAAGCAAGCTGTTTGCCTGAACCGGCCAGCTCCCAACGGACACCTGTAACTGCTGATAGAAGTTGCTCAAAACGATAGGGTAGCTGGGAGTGGGATTTGGGGAACCTCAGTGGGCACCACCGGCTGGCAGGCGAGGCTTTTAGGAATCCGACCAGGATAAGAGCTTCTGCCTCGGCCCAAGGGGACAAAGACGCAGTTGCTATAGAACAGTCCATGGCTCTACTTGTACCTGGAAGAGTAATACTCTTCTTCCAGCTCATAGAGGTCAATGGAGATCTCATCACGCAGCGCTATCAGCTTCTTGTCACACTCTTCCTGCAGTCCACGCAGCTGCTGGTTGCGCTGGTTGATGGCTTCGTTGACAGAAGGAAAGTCGTTCAGGATCAGGAACTGCTTCAGGTCAGAGACCAGCTTCATGAGGGACTCTCCAGCCCGGACCTGTGAGGAAATATTCACATATTTCAATTTACACCCCTGGGCCAGCCTGAAAAATTAAGGAATGAAACAACAGAATTAAAAAGCAAAAACCTTCATGATCTTCTTGGAGCAAAGATGCCTACATTTTGAGTTTTCATTAATCTGGAAAGCATCATGGCCCAAATCCAATGCCTAGGCCCTACTACAGGAAACCCGCTGAATCTATGGGATTTACATCAGTGCTGAGTTACCGGTCAGGAGTTGATTCAGTGGGTCTACTCTAGCTAGGACTAGCCATTGCGTTAAGGCCCACACACACAGATGACAATAGCTAAATCTTCTTTAGACCTTTGGTTGAAGGACTCCTCTTTCCACCAACAGTCAAGGCCTTTGATTCATAATTCATGTTTGAACCTTTGGCTCTTGGCCTGTGGGGTCCCTCAGGGGTCATTTCTGTCCCTCATCCGGTTTAACATGTACATAACACTACCATTTTTTTATTATTTATTTGTTATAGTTGTATATAAGAATGGGACTCAAAATGGCTTCCAAAATTAAAATTTAAAACATTAAGAACATACAAGAACCTACAGTAATGTGTAATTTTAAAAACGGGTTACTAAATAAATAATTAATGAATAAAAAGCTCCCCAACTCACATAAAAGCCTGCTTTAGGATAAATGTTTTTGAGTATGAGAGTTTGAACAGAGTTTTGGGATCTGGTGCCACCAGTATGCAGATGATCCCCAGCTCTCTTACTCCTTTCCATGTCAATCCAAGAAAGCTGTCCTGGTTCTAAACCTGTCTGCTGTCAGGCATGGACTGGATGAGCAAATGAACTGAAACTTAATCCAGACAAGATGGCGGTGCTTCTAGTCAGTTAAAGGCAGATCAGGGAACAGGGACTCAGCCTGTGCTAGACGGGTCTAAGCTTCCTCTGAAGACAAAGGTCTGCTCCTTGGGTGTACACCTGGACTCAACCCCAAGCCTTAAAGCCCAGGTCTCAGAGGTGGCCAGAAGTGTCCTTGGACAATTAGGGTTTGTGTGCCAGCTGTGTGTCTTCTTTGAAATGCCACACCTGGCCATGGAGACACATGCCTTAGTTACATCCCATTAGGATCCCTGTAATGTGCTCTGTGTGGGGCTGCCTTTGAAGAGTTCTGGAAACTGAGCTGGGAAAAAGGTGGGATATAAATGAATTTAAGAGCCGCAAGACTCACAATGTTTGCAGCCCTGACGTGCATCTCATAGTTATCCTGCTCGCCTTGAGTTGCTCGAGACACTTGGGTTTCCTCTTCAATCTAGGGAGAGAATAAGGAAACAGAGAAGAGGGAAGAGCTGATAGCTTTTCCAGATGTAGTAGGACAGAGACTTCTTGAGAAATTCACAGTTCTGTCCCTATGAAGGGGGCTTGTGGCTTCGCACCCTGGATCTCAAGAGGAGTTACTTTCCTGCTGCAAATGGAGTTTAGATTTTACTGGTCCCGGTCCCCATGTGGTCTCCAAAAAAGGTGAGTCGTTCTCCTCTCCACTGAGATCCCTCCAGACCAAACGAACAGCAACAGAAACAACATCCGAAACAAAATGTAGGCCTGTGACTCCAATGCTGTCCCGTTTTCCCCCGTTTCTCCTGTACGACTTTTTAACGTCTTTTGCCTGGGGAAGAAACCAGGGGAGCCCGGAGAGCCGTAATGATGCATTTTCTGCATTTTGGTTGGCCAATGAAAGTTATCAGTCCTTTGTGGAGTTTATTTTGCCGAACTGCCAACCGGGCTACCCCTGAAAACAGAGGGGAAGCAGCTGAACACCGGAGGAAGGCAAGACACAAACGGAGCCCGCGAATAAGGACAGAATCCAAGGACGGGCGGCTCCTCTCGGGCCAAAGAGCCGGCCCACCGACGCCGTGAGGCCACGCCAGCCTCCCAGCCGGGAGGAGGCGCGCCAAGGCGGCCTCCCTTCTCCGGCTCCTTCCCCGGGGGCTTCCTTCCCGGGCCCCCGCCCGCCCGCCCGCCCGCCCGGGCGCCGCGGGACCCACCCTGGCCGTCTTGATGATCTCGGCGAAGTTGTCCACCAGGGACTTCACGTCGTCCTTCAGCCGCTTGTTGTACGACTGCAGGAGGGTCTCCTTGCTCTGAGGGAGGACCCGCGGCGCAGACATCGCCGCCGCCGGACGGGGGCCCCCTCCCGGCTACCCAGGCGGCGGCTCCCGGCGCGCGAAGCGGGCCCGCGCCCCTCCCCTCCGTCCCTTCCGCCCTCTGGGCTCCGAGCGGCGGCAACGGAGGTCCTTCGGACCGCCGGCTTCTATCGACCACCGCTTCCTGCGTCGCCTCCGGCCCCCCCCACAGGCGGAAGCCGCCCCGAAAACCATAGAGGCGTCAGATCTCGCATGCCGCTCTCTGCGCGATTTGCGGCTGAGCTCTCGCGAGATCAGGAGCCCCGTAGATATATTTCCCGGCGTGCTCGGCTCTCTCTTTTTCTTCCGACTATCCAAGATGGTGAGTAGCGGTGGGCGGCGGCGCGCCTGACTGCGGGGGCTTCCTCCATCCGCCGCCATCCACCCGCCATCGGGGGACTGGCCGGGATGCGCCGGGAGGAGGACATGCCGGGCCTCCGGGGACCTCGAGGCTACCTTTAGTGGGAGGATATCGGGGCGGGAGGGGAGCCCCGGCCTTCCAGCCCCCCTTGAGCGGCCAGGCGGGGATGCGAGGTTCCTCTGCGTTTCGGGCGCCCTGCGCCCGGGTCTCTGGGGGTCTGGGCCACGCCCTGGGCTCAGCGCGCGTAGATTTGGGGCCCGTTCGCGCTGCCAGCTGTGATCGCGCTTTCGCTGCCGCGTCCCCGTGGTGGACCTTTGCAGTTTAGGGAGGGACACCGACAGCGCCTGGCCAGAGCGTTCTGGTGCCTCCCCCAGACTACAGATCCCGGGGACGATGGAGCCGGGGCAGTCCAGGCGGGACCCAGTGCGCCGTAACTGCGGGGGGAGAGGGCCCGTGGTCGGGCGCTGAAATGCTTCCAGCTCAGCCCGTCAGTTCCTCCGGAAGAGAGGCGTTTCTTCGGAGGCAGCTCTCCCTTTTCAGCGGACCCTGATGTGCAGGCCCAGGCTCTGCAAGGCAGGGGCAGATGTGGGGAAGCAGTGGCGACTGAGCGCGTCCATCTCTCCCTTTCTCCTCTTTGGGGGGGGGCAGAAGATCCATTTTTGGGGGGGCGTTTATTGAGAGGATGCTTGTGGCGCCCCTTGTTTGCCACTTAGTGGATGGCAGGTGTTGACTTGGACCCCCAAAACAAAGCCGTGTCCTCTGAAGCAGCAGTTGGTCCTGCGGGGGGGGGGCAGCTCTTGGGATTTGAGATTCTGGTCCCTGTGTAGAGGAGGGAAGCTTCGAAGTGGGAACGGGCGTGTCCTAGCCCCCAGAATTTCTCTTGGCGCTCAAAGCTGCATCTTAAGGCAGTCTTCGTTGATGCTGGAAAGTCCTCACTGCCTGGTTCTCCATCTCCGCAGCCGAAGGGGAAGAAGGCCAAGGGGAAGAAGGTGGCTCCGGCCCCGGCTGTGGTCAAAAAGCAGGAGGCCAAGAAGGTGGTCAACCCGCTCTTTGAGAAGAGGCCCAAGAACTTTGGCATTGGTGAGTTGCAGGGGCGCTTGGGGGATCCTCTCCCCGCTCCCCACTGGGGAACCTCAGCCTGTGTGAAGCAGAGTTGCACTCTGATCAGCCTTCTCCCAGTCTGATGCTCTCTGTGGATGATGGGAGTTGCTGATCAACACACCAGGGGGAAGGTTAGGAGAATCTGTAAAGATGCAGAGCAAAACACCTGTGCTCAGGTGTTTTGCATCTTGTCTCTTCTTTGGCAAAGCTGCAGTTCCCATGAGCAGGAACAAACCCTCTTCTCTTTAGATTGGCTGCTAGATTTCTTGTGTCTTAGCCTTCTTGCTTTCTTAATTCTGGTGGCTTTTCTGTCTCTCTGGGTTGTCCTTCCTGCTTTGCTGCTGCCAGAAAAGCTGCCCTGTTGAGAAGGCTGGTGGGGAGGGGCCTGCGAGCAAATGATGCAAGCGAATATTTGCTATCTGAGCGAAGAGTGCTGACAAGGTTATCCACCAAGATCGCTGATGCTCTCATGCCGTCTCTCCTCACGTCCCCCTGGGTGGAGCCCTGGGCGAAGAAGCCCTTCTTTTGACTTGAGCAGTCTTTCCTTTCAGGACAGGACATCCAGCCCAAGCGGGACCTGACCCGTTTTGTGAAATGGCCCCGTTACATCCGACTCCAGCGCCAGCGAGCCATCCTCTACAAACGGCTGAAAGTGCCCCCGGCCATCAACCAGTTCACCCAGGCCCTGGACCGCCAGACGGGTAAAGGCGGCCCATCCAGTCTGTGGTCTGTTTTTAAAGCAGGGAAGGAGATGGGATGGCAGGGCCTGGCCCCGGTGGACGAAGGGCTGTGGCAGGCTGTTACAGTGGGGAAGGGGCAAGTGGGAAAGAATGAGCCCTGCTGTTCGGGGAAGTGAGTTGCCTCCCTCGGGCAGGCCATTTCCACAGTGCGTTGTTTGGACTAGACTGGAGAAAGAAGTCTTACTGGTTTTTTCAACGGGCCCCACTTAGAGGAAATGTCTACTGATGGGGGTGAAAACAGGGACATGTGAGCAAGTCACGGTTGTTTGTCCTCTTTGGGGAAACAGAGGCATTACATTTGACCATCAGTCGCTGTGCTGGCAGTGGGGGGGGGGGGCAGTCTAGAGAAGATTTTGGTAGAATGGAACTGAAGAGAGACACCTTAACCAGGGAGGCCCAGCCAGCAAAGCTTTACAGAGAAGTAGCCCTTGTTCATGTGCAGATGATGCAAACCAATATTTGCTGTCTGAGATTTCCTGATGACTCTCAACCACCAAGATCGCTGATGCACAAAGATCTATGGGCCCAAGGGATGGATTTGTGGGAAGCAATTGAAAAAGCTGCCTTCTACTCACAGCTTGTATTCTGTCTTACAGCCACTCAGCTTTTGAAGTTGGCCCACAAATACAGGCCAGAGACAAAGCAGGAGAAGAAACAGAGGCTCTTGGCCCGGGCAGAGCAGAAGGCTGCTGGGAAGGGTGATGTTCCTACCAAGAGGCCTCCTGTGCTAAGAGCAGGTAAACTTTGTTCTGGCATCTGTGCAATCTCATGACAGGTGAGTAGGAAGCAGGCAGCCTGCTGGATTCTTCTTGGAGGTGTGGGGAACAGTGTGGCTGGCTATGGCAATGATGTATGAATTTCTTCACCTGAACTGCAGACTGAAGAGCAAACATACGAGCTTTTTAACCCTGAGCTGTAGCAAGCTTCTCCTGGTCCTCTGCATGACCAGCAAGAGGCGGCAGCTTAACACTCACTTTTCAACAGTTAATGGCAAGGTTGCTGTTCCTTCCTTTGGGCAGCCTATTTGTTTTCTGCACTTTTGCTTAAAAAGCGTGACTTTCTTAGCAGATTGAATTTGTTCTACAGGAGTCAACACAATTACAACTCTGGTGGAGAACAAGAAAGCTCAGCTGGTGGCGATTGCCCATGACGTTGACCCAGTTGAGGTAAGAAAGCCTCCAGATCCGGAGCTCATTCCCATGGAGCTACTCTTCCAGGTGGAGGGAGATGAGGAATGACTATAGCACCTGGAAGCAAGAGGGCTGGTTGTGCCACACAGTGAAAGGCAGGAGGCATCCCTTCTCATTGCTGCAGCCTCCACTTTATCCTGTGAAGGTGCTGCGGGGGGGGAGGGGGCAGATCTAGCTGGCCTCCCTCTGGGAAGCAAGGGAACTTCCAGGCCTGGCCCTTCCAGAGCCTTTTGGAGATGTTCAGCCAGACTTCTTTTAACCACAATCCTTTGCTGACCACTCCCTGTAAGACACAGGATAATACTGCAAGGCCCTCTTGGAATGAGAGCCAAGAACATCCTTTCCTTCCTATAAACACTGTGCAGCTCATTCTTGAGTGTGCCAAACTTGTTGAATACTGAGCAGACTTGTTGTTGTTCACCTTCAAGTCAGTTCCGACTTACGGCAAACCTATTGTGAGGTTTTCTGGGGCTCAGAATGTGTGATGTACTCAAGGTCACCCAGTGGGTTTTCATGGCTGAGCAAAGAGGGAAATGAACCCTGGCCTCCAGCGTTGTAGCCCAGTGCTCAAACCACTACACCATGCTGGCTCTCACTGAGCAGACCAGGCACTCAATTTATTTTGGCCTTTATTTTTTGAGATGCTGTGTGACTTTGTTTCCTTCTTTAAACTTGCCGCTTGCAAATCAGGGCTTGGCTACTGCAGTGATGTATGAATTTCTTCACCTGAACCCACACGTGAAGATCAAAACAATACGAGCTTTTTAACCCTGAGCAGCAGCCAGAGCTCAAGTGATAGTCTGCTTATCTGTAAAGATGCTGTGCATCATCCCCAACATAAGAGTCTCTTCTCTCTTCCAGCTGGTTGTGTTCCTGCCTGCCTTGTGCCGGAAAATGGGGGTCCCCTACTGTATCATCAAGGGGAAGGCCAGGCTGGGTCGCCTTGTCCATCGGAAGACCTGCACCTGTGTGGCGTTCACTCAGGTTAATCCGTAAGTAGCCCCAGAAAGTTTTTCAAGAGGGTATTTTCTGCGGAAAGACCTGCAGGGAGCAAGTGTGGTTTGGGCTGCCATTCAGAATTGTGTATCACCTCCACAGCACAAAGCCCAGCTGTCACACCATGCAGCCTGGCTCCTCTTGTGTGGTATCAAACTTTGCTTGTCCCAAAGCCCCCCCCCCCCCGCTCATGGTGGTAGGTGTCAGTGGTCAAAGTGGTTTTGCTCAGAGATCTGTTTCCCCTGCTGAGCCTGTCTTTTCTGTGCAGGGAGGACAAGGGAGCTCTGGCCAAATTGGTAGAAGCTGTCAAGACCAACTACAATGAAAGATACGATGAGGTAAGCCCATGCCTCTACCATCCTGGGTCCATCTTTGGACTGGAAAACTTGGGAAAGTGGCTTGTACTTGGGAGGAGAAATCCAGCAGTGGAGCCTTGTACTTTTGAAATACCTTTTAGCCCATGGATAGGTGACTCTCCTGTGTGATACAGACTAATGTCAGCGTTGCCTGAGGGGAAGGGGAGAGTTGGGCCCATCCTGGTCCTGCAAGTGCTGAAGGAGCCAGGCTGAGACTTACCCACCCTTCAGCATTTTTACTGTCAGACTCCCTGTTTGGCACACTCACATGGTTGTCTCAATCTGTTGTATGCGTCTTTTCTTTCTACTGTTTTGGGCAACACCCTTCCTTTGAGGCCTAGAGTTGTGTCTGCTCTCTCTGCTGTAGCTGGGGCATCCATTTGTCAGGTCAGCTATTTGAGAAACAGGAGTGAAGGCTTGAGCCACCGATCCAGTGGCAGTTGCCTGTTACTTGAGATGAGCAGTATCTGTACTGCTACTCTGAAAGGTGAATGCATAGATTGTACCTGTTTCATCTCCAATGTACCTTTTTTTTTTCTTTTCTAGATTCGTCGTCACTGGGGTGGCAATGTCCTTGGGCCAAAGTCAGTAGCTCGCATTGCTAAACTTGAAAAAGCTAAAGCAAAAGAACTGGCTACTAAGCTCGGGTAGATGGGTTGGATTTGCCCCTAGCTTTCCTGTACATAAAAATAAAATGTGGAATGAAAACTCAGCTTTGATTGCTGCTTTTTTTTTCTCCAGACGGAGCACAAGTGGCTTGCTATATTTGAAACACGAGTTGGGGATTTTTTCTTTTGCCCTTCAACCTTGCTTGGTTCTTTGCTCCAGTTCAACAGCTGTAAACTCTCTTCATGGGGATTTCTGATGTCAGGTAGCACAAAGTACTGGAAAGCTGGTCAGCGCTGTCCAGAAAAGCCCTAGAGTTACTGTACGTATACAGAAATTTTATACAGAGAAGTACACAAGCTGCAGGTGTCAATCTCAAGAGTCTTCAATAGACATAAAAACGCCAAACATCTGCAGAATTCATGATTTATTTAGTGCCATGTACGACAGCCCTCATGGCAAAGAACCTGATCTTGTGTTCTACTGAAAAACCTTCCCCGGTCTCCATTAGGCATTGGTCTTCACCGGTACACAAGCCAGTTACCAAGCCCTGACAGTTGGAAAGGCTGTTCCCTACCTCCCGCTTAAGAACTCTTTATTTTCTCCTCATTTCATGCATTTTAAATCCTGGTTTGCAGTACCACTTAATCAGTTTAAGAAGCATCTGCCCTTCATTTCCCACAAAACAGTGATGGTCCAGCTCTTACTCCTCAATGGAGAGGAGCAAGGGGGTCAGTCCCTCTAGGAGCCTGACTCAAGAGCACCCTGAGGCTTAGAGATGGACCTTCTGGATGAACTTCTTATACCACATGTAGGAGGTAACTGCACACAACCCATACCTGTAGAGAATAAAGCAAAGTATTTTAGGAGGGCTCAAGCTCCTCAGAAGCCTCTAAAACACCACTGGCTTCGTGTGAGTCGTCTTCTTGCTGGACTCTTTGTTTCCACTCAGTTTTTAGAAACACATCCAACAAGAAATGGTAAAAAAGCTCACTCACCAAGTAATGATATATTGCATGTGCTCATTTCGCAAGGTCACTCTGGTCTGCCCTCCAATTGGCCCCCCGGGAATTGTACTCTCTGGAGGCAAAAATCAGACAGAAGCATTAGGCCTATGCAGGCGATATGCGACTTTCAGGAAAACGCTGAGCAACTACAGCTGCTACTTTTGCACAAAATGCAGCCCGTGGCTGCTGAGAATTCTGGCTTCGCAGGAGCAGCGTGCTGATGTATCCCTTCAGCCATTCTTGATTTAAGCAAGATGTGAAGCAGATCTATGGACCTACAATCCTCTGAGTGCCTAGCCAGGGTCTGAATACTTCCGTGTGTGCTTTTGCACTGTATCAAACTTACGCCAACTCTAAAGTGACTCTATCATCGGGTTTTCTTGGCAAAATTTCTTCAGAGCGTTTGCCACCATTCCCTTCCTCTGAGGCTGAGAAAGTGGGACTTGTCCAAAGGGGGTTTTCATGGCTGAGCAGCAATTTAAATTCTGGTCTCCAGAGTCCTAGACCAATCCTCAAAACACTACACCTCGCTGATTCTCTTCACCACACTGCGCTCTCCTCTTCCATACTGTTAACTGGGTTTTTGTTTTGATTTTCAAGTAGAAAATACAATCTGCCTGTCTGTTTGAATGAGAAGCTGTGATGTTTCTTGTCTGAATACCACAGCACCACAGGAGCTTCTAGGTGCTCCTTTTAAAATTAATTTACACACAGATGACATGTTGCTCTTTTTATCAGAGCCTATAAACAGCATCATCCCAATCAAAAACATTCTAGATTAGGAAACATACTGGACGGAAAATCAATTACAAAACATCTGAATTACTTTGTATAAAGTCACTGCTGGTATTTGAAAAGTAATTTAAAACTATAACATAAATTTGTTTTTCAGGATTCAAAAACCCTGGAGTTTTAATTGCTAAAAATCGTATTCATTCATATTCATTTCTCTCATCATAACAGTAAAATAATCTGTAAATGTCTAAAAGAAATAAAAGCTAAGCAAATTTTAAGCCATCTCTTTTAGGAACAATTGGCACAGTCAAGAACTGGACAAGGGAAACCCCACAACACAAACAGCCCAACAACTTCTGGTTCTCCTGGAGACTTACTGTAGTCGGCATCAATAAAAATGGGTTCAGCTCCCGTCACCCTCGCCATGGCCTCCAAGTCCCGATAATGCCAACGGTTCATCTCAATGTTATTTTCGGGCACAAAAGGCTTGCGAGTTTCTGAGAGTCTCACCACACCAGTGAGCTCAATTTCCTCTTCAATCTAAATAGGAAAAGATAAATATCAGTTTCTGCCTTTTTGAAAGACACACTAATTCCAAAAGTTGCACGATCAGAATCGTCCTGCAAGCGTGTCATCCAATGCAAACCTGGAGCTCCCAAAGAAGTTAGGCTTTTGCTCAAATGCCAGACACCAGAGGAAAGGCCAATCAGGATTTCCAGCGCCTGAATACAGCACCACTTTCCCCTCCCAAGGGGAACACATGAACAAAGCATGTAGGACAACAATATTACAGAATAAATTATTCTGAATTTCACTGGTATAATTCTGACTGCATGTAGGATTTTCATGGTTTTGAAACAGGAAATATTCCAGCCTTGACCATGATTACATCCTGTATCCTGAAAGTTTTTCTTGTTTTGTGCCGAAGGGAACCTCATTCTCATGACAAGATCTCATGTTTCCCAATATCTGGAATATTTGAGGACGACTGGTGATGAGGGAGCAATGGGTGGATGAAGAAGGAGGTAAATGCCAGGCAGTCTGCAATGTCACAGGATACCACAGGACACCAAGTCCGCCACTGCACTAGAATGTGACTTTCAGAACTATCGGCAAGTCAACATGACAATCCAGACTCTCCTGAAATCATGAAGAAAACCCATCTGCCCAAGCTAAAAACAAAAAAGAGACACATGGAAAGAGCACACCCAAGCTTGGCAGGGGCAAGGGGGACACCTGAAGGCCCTGCTTCCTCCAGCAAGGAGGAGCGGCTAGGGGGCCCTCTGAAAAATCCAGTAATCTCCATGTCCAAATTGCCTGCATGGTGCCCCCTTTTCCTTCCCTCACCTGTCCTTTCAGCCTGGTCTCTGGCTTCAGTTTCTTTCTGGAGACAAACCCTCTATTGACAAGTATTGTGATCCTGGGGAAAAAGAAAAGGGAGAGGAAAAAAAAACCTTTAAGCTAGGCAGTGGGACCCAATGAATCCTTGGACATCTAACAGCAAAATTCCTGCCATGCCTATTCAGACTGGTCTGACAACCCCTAGCTAAGTCTATATAGGACTGCAGGAGGAAAACATCTTCTTGTCAGATAGTTTCTAGCTCTTCTCCCCATTTGACTGAATTGCTGTTTGCTGCAGAGAACATACCAGCCTCTCTCTCTCATACTGCCTGGCTCTGTGTCCTGCTACCCCCCCCACACACACACACACAACTCTTTCCTGGACCCAGGGAGACTGGAGAACAAATTTCTATTCCTCATGCTTATGGGGAGTGAACCCTTAAAACCACAGATGGTATCCATTAAAAGACCACTCTCCTTTCTCAGAGCACAGTCCTACAGATAATGCTTCTCAAGCTATCTGATCAGTAGCATCAGCAATTGTTTTTTCCACTGGGCCAGGGAACAGTGCCCATTAGGTACGATGGCTTCTTTCCTAGAAACTCACCAGGGATTTGCACCAGTCCAGGGACTGCCACTTTGAATAGCACTACTATACGTGACCCATACGCAAGTCCCTGGCGTGTGACCACAAGACAGCAGCCTAGTCTTCTAGCTGATGTCATACTCACCCAAGGTCTGTACAATAAAAAGGTGTGATGATGTTGGCACCACTCTCTGGATTGGACATCAGCTGGCCCACATCTCTTTCTTCTTTCTTCGGATCTACAAGCGAACGAGGGAGGACATACAACTCCTTGGAGTGATCAAAATGCCCTCGGACCTTGACTGGCCTGTACTCCAAGTCCTTCACTTCCAGGGGGCTGCAGAAGGGAGAACAGCAGGATTGGACTTGAGGGCTGCACTGACGCTGGGAGCTAAGATGCGCAAGGTAAGCAGGGGCAAGACTGTCTTTTCATTGACTCAATGCAGATATTTTGTACATGAGACAATTATTGATGGGAAGGGCTGCTAGCTCCTTGTTATCATAATGAATGAAACTCCAGCTGATGGGATCCAATCAGGTGTGCATCCAAAATGCCTCTCCTGGTATGAGAAAAGCTAAATTCCAGGAGTAGCACTCAGAATTATTCCATATATTGCTGAAGTAAGTGAACCAGGCAAGCTATCTGAGCAGCAGATTTATGAGTGGCATATCCATCAATCACTTCATTCATACCATGACTTTTCCCCAAGACTGGGATTATCATCAAATGTTTCTTCACCAAGCTGTATGTCTGGCCTCAGATGCTCATAAGCCATCAAAATCCACATGACTTTCCACTATGGTTTATAAATAGGTAACAAATGTTGATAATAACAACAACTTTCTAGCAGTTGCACTGCATGATATAATTAGGATGGCAGGCACCCAAGGACTCCAACCATACCTGAAGTACCATCATATCTAAAAAATCTTTGATCAAGATTCTCCCCCTCCCAAGTGGGTACTACCCAGCCCTCTCCCTCTCTGCCCATCAATCTGTCAAATGCCAGCGGTGGCTACTCACTCTGCAGGCAGTGGGACTGCATCCATCAAAACCCGGGCTTCCAAGTCAGCAATCAGCTTCAACTTCCACTTCCGCCGCTGAATCTGACACATCAATGAGTGCTATTAGAGGGCCCTGTGGAGCCACACAGAACACACCTTTGCCCCTGTAATCTTCATCACAACTGTCTGTTGCTTGACACCTGTTTTATGTACCTGATTGCTGCCTCAGAACTGTACAAACATTGCTGTATGTTATAAATACCTATATAACCAAATGTATGAAGAAAGAGGCTGAAGGGGGCTGAGTGGAAACCGTGAGAAGTGTAACAATGTTATGAAAATGACTGAATGTTGATGTAACAGGCCTCGTTAAGAGGTCGGATCAAAAGCAACACAAGGTCAGTAAGGTCTGGGAAATGCTGTGTGCCATCTGAGACTCATTCATTCCACCTAGCTGGCATAATATGACGACTCTAGATCCACTAAGAACCGATCTGGCTGCCATGTTTTGCGCTAATTGAAGTTTCTAGACCTAGTACAGAAATAGCCGATATACAGCGTGCTGAGGAGGTCCAGCCTGAGGTTAGCAGTATCTGCACAACCATCTTTAGGTCCTCCAGCTCTAGGAAGGGGCACAGCTGACACATCTGGTCAGGAAAGTTAGTGTGAGATATGCGTAAGGAACCAATGTCACCAAATGAGCTTCACGGTTATTATGGGGACCTGAACTCCCATCTCCCAAGTCACAGTCCATACTTTAACCCAGTATTCCAGATGCTGTTGGACTGCAGCTCCCAGAATTCCTTGCCAGTGGGCTATGCTGACTGGAGCTGCTAGGAACTGGAGTTGAACAGTGTCTAGCAGACCTTAATTCCCAGTTGTGCTTTAACCACCACGTTACAAAGGCTCATAACCTTGTCCAAATAAATGCTTCCTCAATAGATTATGGGTTGTATTTCCTATCACTCCATAAAGGGTTTCCTCCCTACTTATTAAGAATAGCAAGTATGAAAATGAAACCATCATGTTTTATTTATGAGCTCTGTCTCCTGCCTTCCTCCAAGCAACTCATGGTAAGAATTGGTCTATTTCGTCCTCAGCAAAAAGCCATGTGAGGTAAGTAAAGCTGAAAAAGAAGAACTGCCCAGACCAGCTCCATTGGCCCTACTGAGAAGAACAACAACCTCCTTGCTCAGAACCTACAGAGGGAGCCACCTGAAATGTCTAACAAACCAAAGATATAAAACGAGCTTGATGGGAAGGAAAACAAATGCCCTTAAAATAGCTTTGGAGCACCAACTGACTGGTGGAACATTGCCAAATATTCCAATAATGCCACTGGGGAGATGGTAGTTTGCTTTTTAAAGAACTTCACTCTTGCCGTTATTTGTCAGTGAGGGCACCTCCCCTCTCCCATTCAGCTGCCTTGAATTCTTCATAGGTCTTTACCTGCCAAGTGCCAAGGTAGAACGTGGCCACGGGGATAAGCAAGAGGCCCCACTTCAGTGCTGCATCTTCTCCAGATCCGGCAGCACCCGTACCAGCTGTGGCAGCTCGGGATGAATAAGGCCTCCAGCAACTCTCTGAGAAAATGACAGACAAGAGCATCACCAGTACCCATGGGAGAGACTGAAAAAGATCTACAATAGTATCTACCACTGCGTCAGCACCAAGTTAATCAGTACCCAGCAGTAAGGAACTGTCTGCACGGGTGGTTCTATCAAAAGGAGTGGGAATCACATGATTCTCCAAATGGTGCTGCACTGCAATGCCCAGCTGCTCCCCAGGCAGAACAGCAAACAGCAAGGAAGGCCGGGAGTGGCAGCCCAACAACCTCTGCACAGTTCCCGCCCTGTTTCAACATAATCATGGCCACAAGCCAAAAACAACTTTCGCTACTACAGGTTAACTTCAGGGGTCCTACGGACGATTGCCCCATCATCTGAGCCATAATGGTGCAGGTGTAACAAGCCCTGGAAACCCCCCCCCCGTCTTTTGGTTGCGCAGCACATGTAGAGCAAGAAGGCGACAGGAAGACAGCAAAACACCCATGAGGACGTGTGTCATTCTGTCCTTCCAGGAATCAATATGGGGGAAAGCCGTCCAGCCCCACTTCCCAGCCCAAAGGGAGGCAGCAAAACCAGAGAAAAGGAGTCGGCTTGGACAGAGTGGTTTGAAGCTTGCCCTTGGGCAGAGCTCCGCACTCATTCCATGGGCTCCAACAGTGTCCACACAGCAAGGCACTATTTTCAAAGGAAAAAAGGCCTAGATTATATTCCATTTGGATTATTGTTAACACATCCAATGTGGGGCTGCATGTGGCAACCACTCAGAAATCTGAGCAGGTCTAAAATGCTGCTGACCAGGGCTGGCTACATTACACCAATCTGTTTCTGAGCACAGGCCAAAGTCTGACTATCATCCATACAGCCCTATACAGCTTGAGTCCAGACTACCAGAAGGACCACATCTCCCTGAGTTTTAAAGTCTCTGGAGGAGGCCTTCCTCTCAGTCCACCACGGTTCCAGGCCCATCCGGTGAGAACGTGGGAGAGACCTTCTCAATACCCACCCCCAGCCTTTCAAACTCCCTCTCACACGCAGTTTATCCAGGGGCTGGTAAAGACCCTTTTATTTAAGCAGGCATTTGAGAATGAACTGATTGTGCAGATAAATCTTTTTATGTGGCAGTATGCTGTGTTATTATTACCATTATCATCGTTGTTACTTTTCCACTGCATTTTTATCAGCTTTAAATTACTGTTGTCGATATGATTATTTAATTGCCTTCAGTTGTTTTATTATCCATTATTTTAATCGTATTTTACCTCGTAAGTTGCCTCGGGTGCTTATCAAAAGGCCGCATATAAGCTACAGAAATACAAAGGAGAACAGTAACCCTGAATCGAGGGCACAGCTAACGCAGAGGAAGAAGGGGCCTCGGCTACCACCGGTAGCAGCAGCGAAAGCAGAGACAGCCTTCGGCGCGTGCAAGGCAAGGCCTCCTCCGTGGAGGCAACTCCCTCCCCGGGGCCCCATCCTTGCCGAGCTTCTGGTCTTGAAAGCGAGTTCCTGAATCCGCCTGTCACGCCCGCTCTAAAGAAAGCTGCGGGAAAGGAGCCCCCTCTCCCAGGGGAGCGTCCCGGGGCCTCCTCCTTCCCTCACCTTCCGGCCCCCGGAGGAGCCCCGGCGGTGCCTCCTTCCGTCCGCGCCGCAGCAGGAGAGCTGAGGGCAAAGAGGGCGAAGGGGGAAGGCGCGCGCGCGCGCCGGGGCCCCCTCTGGCCCACGGGAGCCCCCGGAACCCCGGCAGCGCGAGCCGGGCCCGAAGCCTCCCCGCTTCCCCGGGGAAAGGCGGGGCGCCGGACCCTACCTGCCGCCCCTCGGGCCCCAACCCCCGGAAGCAGGCGCGGGAGAAGGCCCTCCTCGGGCCGACGTCCCCCAGCGACCGCCACCGAGCCGCCGCCATCGCCTCGGAGCCGCCCCTTCCGGCCTGCGCGCCTCCGGCTCCCGCCAGTGACGTCACGCGCAGCCGCGCCAGGGCAGGGGCGGGCTGGGGCGCCCGGAAGTCCGGGGTCCGCGTTTCCTCTTGCCTTTGCGCATCCCCCGAGGACCCGATTGGCCGCTCTCCTCCCTCCGCCCCGCCCACCGGGCTCCGGAGGCCATGTGCGAGCCGGGCGGGAGCGGCGGCGGCGGCGGCGGCGCGGCGGCGGAGGAGGAGGAGGAGCTGCGGCGCTTCCTGGAGCGGCACCCGGCCCTGCGCCTCCTCGCCCCGGGCGCGAAGGTGAGGGTCTGCGCGTCCTCCGCCGGCGGCGGGGGGCGTGGGTGGGGCCGCCCTCCCCCCGCCCCCCTGCGGGCGCTGACCGGCTGCCCTTTCGGCCCTCCCCGCAGGTGCGCTGCGCGCTGACCGGCCACGAGCTGCCCTGCCGGCTGCCGGAGCTCCAGGCCTACACGGCGGGCAAGAAGTACCGGAGGCTGAGCCGGAGCGCCCCGGGGGGCCTGGACTACGGCGCCTACCAGCCCCACCTCGTCCCCAGCACCAAGAACCCGTAGGTCTCGGGCGCCCCTCCTTCCCCGGCCCTCCTCTGGACGCCAGCCGGGCCCGAGCGCCCGCGGCCTAGCGGTTATCGCGGCCCCGGGCGGGGCTGGGACGTCGCAGCGGCCCCGCAGCCCCCCCCCGCCCAGCAGGCGCTGCCCGGAGGGAGGGAGGGGGGAGGGGGGAGCCCGCCAGCCGGGAGTGGGGGCTCCTCGGCCGGCGGAACCGCCTGGAAGCGGGGCCGGGGGCGCCTGGGGGCTGCAGAGGCCCGCGGGGCCCGAGGGAAAGGGCGTGCGGAGGCCTGGAGCCCCAGACGGACTGAGGCTTTGCAACGCGTCTCTCCTCCCTCCTTCCTTGGCAGCCGTCAGCTGTTCTGCAAGCTGACCCTCCGGCACATCAACCGGATCCCCGAGCACGTCCTCCGCCACGTCCAGGGGCGCCGGTACCAGAAGGCCCTCAGCCGCTGTATGTCCCCAGGGCGGCCCGCAAGAATCCGCCGCCCGTCGGTCACTTTTGTAAAGGGAGCACCTTTGCAAAGCTTCTTTCCTTCTGTGCTCAGCGAGGAAGGGGGCGCCCAATTTGGGGAAGGGTCCCCCCACTCAGCCGGAGGGGTTTGGGGGAAGCAGACGGGGCTGGGACTCCCTCCTTTTCCCTTTTAAAAGCAGCAGGCATTTGGTGTGCGTTGCTGATTTCTTTCTCCTAATGAGTTGTTTGCTTAGTCTGGCTGGGTCTCCCCCGCTTTGCAGATGAAGCCTGTCAGAGGGAGGGCGTGGAGTACGTCCCCCCCTGCCTCCACCAGAAGCGGCGGCAGCGGCGGCAGCAGGAGGAGGCTCCGTCGGAGGGGGTCCGGCCACCTCGTCGGAAGGGAGGATTCTGGGAGCCTCCGGCCAGCGATGACAGCGGCAGCGAAACAGAGGACAGCATGAGCGACTTGTACCCACGTGAGTAGGCAGGGTGGAAAAGGGCCGGGCAGTCACCCGTCCTTGTGGGCGACGCTGCTTTGGACAGCACAGGGGCGGCTCTCGGGGGCTTCAGCCTCCACTCCTTGCAGCTCTGTCGCCCCTGGACCTAGTTGAGCCTCCTGCCCTGGCACACCTGCTGATCTTGAGGGCCTCCAACAGGCCCACGCAGTCGCTGTGCTTTGGGGAAGACGCTGCGAGCAAGGCTGAAGGAGGGGTTCCTGTTGCTGCCATCTGGGAGCGGGGAGGGGCTCCGTCTCCAAGGGCTGGACCAAACTTTCATTTTGCTTTTCGGCTGTGTACTGCATCTTCTAGCTGAACTTTTCGCTGAAAAAAGTCCACCAGACAAGGAAAGTGACCATGACTTTACATCAGACAGCGACAAAGAGCCTGCAAAGCCAACGGCCCAGAACGGCTCCTGGTGTGAGAATGGCAGCGAGGAAGCAATGGATGTGGACCCGCAAACAGGCACCAAAAGGGGAAAGGTGAGGCAGGAGGTCTGAGAAAACCAGTGTGAGTTAACATAGGAATCCGACCCCTGCTGGGAGGCACTGTAATCCCGAGTTGCAACCATGAAGGCGTGAAACATTCTTGCTCCTTCTAAGTTTCCACATTCCCTCTGGTTATGCAGGATTTCTCTTGTTGTTCCAGAAGCAAAGTGGGGGTCTCAAGAAGAGATTCAAAAGTCAGAACAAGAAATCCAAAAGATTTGGGAAAGCTGTCAGCAGGAAATAGACGTTCATTATCCAAGGGTCACCAGTCGGCTGTGCTTAGCAAGGAGGCAGTTGGCAAAGACTGGCACGTGGACTGTGGGGGCTATCCTGATTTCATTGGAAAACCAAAATGTAGAATTGTATTTTATTTGTGTGAATTATATTGGCTTTGTGATTTTCTAGTGCTTTCTCTTTGTTGCCTGTGTGGGACGCAAGACACTAATAAGTCTCCACCTGGTGGCCTGAGCAAAAATGCCACAGGCATGTCTGCAAGGACCTGCTTACCAGGCCAATTCACAAAATCCACACCCTCTTGCTCTGTATTACTTCAATAGTATACATCCAAAGCCACATTTTATGAAGGCTTTAGAAAGATAGGTTTTAATGTGCCCATTTTAATAGCACAGTAGCATTTGAGAGTTCAGAAACACAGCGGTTGTACGCTTTCTAGGTTATGTAGAGGCCTTGTAGATATGCCACACTCTGGATGGACAAATAGCACTTTGTACCTGGCTTTTTAAACAGAGGTTTTGATTATGGTTGTTTTTAAGCCAGCAATCTAAATCAACCAGCTCCTTTGGCAAGCCCTGCCTGCACTAGGATTGCAGAGTGGTCTTAACCATCCCATCTTCTATGAAGCTGAAGGCAAAGTCCAACTCATCCCCTTTCACTCCCTGCTTTTTACCAGATGAGAAATGACACACTCCATGCTAAGTGTCATATTCAAATAGCAGCATCTTTAAGACTGACTGACTTTATTTTAGCATGAAGTTTTGTAGATAAATTATCTTGTGTGTCAGGCAGTAGCAGCAGCAGCGGACATATAGAAATTGTGGGAAACCAGTTTTAACAGATAGCACCATTTTCATAGTCTGGAGCCCTTAGATCTTTACAGATTTTTCCACATCATAGCCACAACTACTTGGAAAGGCAACTTCCCTGTTGGAATGGTGATCTGTTTTAAACCAAAACCCCATAAAGCAGGAAAAGGTGTGTAACCAGCAGAACAGTTCTGAATTTCCACTCAGTGGTTTCTGTGGTCCTTGCCATCCCATTAAAAGACAAGCAGGTAGGAGAGGATGGGAGAGACCCCCAGCAGAGAACCTGAAGTGGCATTTTCTCTTCAGCCCCTGTATTCAGTGGGCCTCTGCCCAAGTGGAAGTGTTCTGGGCTGGCCCCCAAGCACCTCAGTGGTTGCTTCTGGTATGGTTTTGCTCCTCCACGATGGACCGCATCCATAAACTGCCAGTGGTGGGTCCATGCCTGGCCATTTCATGCCTTAGCTGCAGATTTGCCGCTCCCACCCATCCAGTCTTCCCTCAGGACAGCCAGTGTCTGTGCCTAGCTGTCACTCTGGAAAGATGAGCAGCATTTCCCTTTTTAACATTCTTGAACTGGCTTCTGTTATGGAACATGACTGATGGCAGCAAATTTGTCTGTTTTTATTCCAGATGCAAAGTTAGGCACATTCCAAAATGAATATATATAGAAAATGGTAGCTGCATGGAGAGATTTACAGGGCAAGCTGGAGATGTTCACCAAGGATCCCCCTCCCTCAGCCTTTAAGTTTATAACAGGCAGTGGCACCCCCATCTACACAGGGTTCAAAAACCACCCTGATCTTGAAAATGAGGTCTGTGGAATAGAATGCCTGCAGGTTGCACGCTGCAGCCGCGTGCCTGTGGAGATCTAAACACCAACCCACTGCCTTCCTCCCTTTCTGCCACCCTCAATTAACTTCTGACCACTGGGCATTCTTGCTTCTTTCAAGCAGCAAGTACTCCTGCTTGTTAATTGACCTACATATGGAACTATGACCAGGGTGCTGAATGAGGGAGACTATAGGAATATTTCAAAATTTGAAGTTGGGCTCACTCAGACCAGGTGCCCCTCAAGATATTGCTAGATGATGACTCCCACCATCCCTGGCCATGCTGGTTGGCACAGATGGCAATGGGCATCCAACAACAGCTGGAGGGTTAGAGCTTCTTGATCTATAATAGGAAAACTGGAAACTTTCACCACATCTCTAATTAATTTCACAAAATTCCCTACCACAAATGAGGCCACTACATTAACTGACTTTTAAAAACATGGATCATACAGATTCGACCACTTACCAAAGAAGCTACACAGAACCTCCGAAAAGAAAAGTAGTTTATCTCTGAATTCTCAGTGCCTTCAGCCTGTGACTCCCTAGAGGGTGCTGTCTGTCCACTGTTGGAAAAACCGCGAGGCTACATGGCACTCTCAGTGTGACCCAGCGAGACTGTTCTAACGCACATGAGGCTTCTTCAAGGGCAATGCATCCAGGTGAAACATCTGCTCAAGATATTCTACAGAATATCTTACAGAAAAGAGTACACAGAAGTGCTTATTTTCCAGCCAAGTAACAAAGATGGTAAAGCGGCAGCTGCTCAGAAATGAAAATGGATTTGGATAATCTGAACTGCCCTGGGACACTCTCACCAGGTCCTACATAAAACTTGTTTGTCAGTATGTATAATTTTTTGTTTCTCACTGCAGTAAGATGTAAGAAACCAGCAGAAAAATTCCCCCAGCCTGCATTGCCACCCAGCTATTTCAGATGTTCTCCTGCTTGTGGCTGGGGTGTCCTTGCTGCTTTTTAAAGTATCACACTCTGCTCAGAGGAGTACAAGCGGCACCAGACCTTGTGATCGCTTGCTCACTCATTCACATTCACAGTCTGCGAGGTGATCTCATTTAATTAAAAGAAGAAAGTGAACATGACCAAAATTAAAGATGGCATACCCATCACACTCAAAGTAGACAACAGGGTACCTGATCACAGTCAAGTTTTTAAAAAACTTTCTCAGTGAATTTATAGGGTGGAGGCGCTGGAACCAGTTCCTTCCAATTTTAGGAAATTACAAAAGGGAACGCAACAGCAGCTCTGGGCAAATGTTCCACAATGCAGAATGACGTATCAAATCATCAGTACGACTGTAAAATTCAACCCCCCCAACTGAATTCTCAAAAAAAGTAGTGTGCCTTTAAGAAGGGAATGCAGGCACGTAGTATGTAAAACGCTGGCAGTTTATTATTATTTTGCTTAAACTCCCCCCAACGAATCTCCCCTGTTGGGAGTCAGTCCCAGCTCTGGAGCGCGGTGCATCTCTCCCGCTGGCGGCTCTACCACTCCTTCTTCTTCTCATCCATGGAGACGCCGCCAGGGCCGAGTGCCACCACCAGGAGGAGGCCACCGATGACGGACATGCTCTGGAAGAAGTCGTACTTGAGGAAGTCGTGCATTGGCTTGTAGGTGGGGATGGTCCAGAAGGCGTTGAAGTAGACGTTGATGGCCAAGAGCCAGATGACCAAGGTCAAGGCGGCCAGTTTGGTCTTGAAGCCCACGGCCACCAGGATGATCAAGGCCGTGCCCACAAGGTTCTGGAGGATCTGTGGCGACGGCAGCAGAGGGGAGAGACCACATGGAGGGAAACACACACACACAGAGACTCCAGGTGAGTGGCTAATGGGCAAAGCAACACCCTTCAATTCCGGTGGGTCAATCCCCCCACCCCAATTTCCTGGAAGCTGCACCACCACTATTTAAAAAAAAACTAGCAGTGACTACAAGTTTACATCCAGAATTTTTAGAAAGGAACACAAATATCCTACTTTGTGGGGAAAAAAGTGTTTTCCTGTTCCTTTTAAGGAAGTCTGTTTCCTTGCTTGAGAGGAGAATCCCAGCACCTGGAGGTTAAAGGCACAGAAACGCCTTCTCTCCAACTCCCCGCTGGCGTGTCGTCCGTCTGCACCGGCCTTGAAGAAAACCCACATCCCCTCCGCCTTCCCTGGCTACAAGCCATCCCGCGTGGGAACAAATGGATTCAAACTGCAGGAAAGGAGATTCCACCTGAACCTCAGGAAGAACTTCCTGACGGTCAGGGCTGTCCAGCCGTGGAATCTGCTGCTGCCTCCATGGAGTGTGGTGGCCTCTCCTTCCTTGGAGGCTTTTAAGCAGAGGCTGGAAGGCCATCTGTCAGGAGGGCTTTGAGGGTGTTCCTGCATGGCAGAAGGGGGTTGGACTGGATGGCCCCTGGGGTCTCTTCCAACTCTACATTTCTATGATTCTATGCTGGCTCCATCTATTCAGAGGTGACAAACCACTTCCTGAGCAGCATGAGCTGGTGTGTCAGAAAGCACAGGCCCTAAAGTGCTTCTTCTGCATTCATCTCTTAGGGTTCCTGCTACCCATCACTCAACACAAAGGCTAGAAACAAACAGTTTTTATACAAATTCAGTCCTTTGTGTGTGTGTGAGAGAGCAGCCAGAGAAGAACTGAATGAAGTTTCCCAGTGTGCTACAAGTGAGCCTCAAATCTGGGATGCTCCCGACTGAGAGGCCATATGAAACGAGAGGGGTGGCCATACCGGGCCAGGCACGGGGCTGTTACAGTGCAGATGGCCCGGTAAGCAGCTCCCCAAAACTTGTGGGTAAATAAATGAGCATCCTGTCAGGGGAGCTCTGTGCTCTTTGCTCAGGCTGCCCTGGGGAGCAGCAGGGTAGTTCTTGGGCCAAGAGGGGAAGCAGGAAGAAGAGAAGCATGGACTGCTGCCCATTCCCCCACCAGTTTCTTAATCATAGTTCCACCCACAAAGGAAGACTTACACATTTTTGATACTTACCGAGAAGAGGCTGACATCGAAATGCAGCAGCGTCATAAACATGAGGACTAGTAGCACGCGCCCGCCCAGCTGCATGTACTGCTTTGGGGAGCTCTCCCGCATGGTGGGCACACCGGCAAACATGCTTTTCCCCTCTGATCGTGACTCAGCCAGCAGCAGCAGCAAACCGCCCCCAAGAGCGAGATTTCTGTTGACAGTGAAGCAGAGTTAGTCCAGAGCCAAAGATGACCCAAATGCTTGTGTGTCTGAGGAGACAGAACATTTGCCAAGGGCCTGCGCTGTGGGCACAACAGCCATGTTTCAGACACGGATGAAGATGTTTAAAGATGGCCTTCCAGTTGCCCCAGGGTCTTCTGATGGCAAGTGCGTGTGGCTCACATCCCAAGCATCATTAAGCAACCGTGGACACAAGACCACAGTGAGAAGCAAGCAACGCATTAGCAGGAAATAAGAAAGCACTTAAAAGTTAGACATACCTCATCAAAAACTTCAGGTCCCATAAAATGCTGTATGCAATGGTCTGAAAGAAACAACCAAGCATGATTGACCCCTGCAATGGGCACAACTCCCCACCACCACACTTGGGCAAGTAACACACACCTTTTCCTTTTAGGCTGGGGCCAAATCATACCCTCCCCAAAGCCCTTGCCCCCACCCTCTCCTCTCTCACCCCTTATATCCCCTGTGCCTCTCTCCATTCAGACTGTAAGCTCCTCAGGGCTGGGACCTGACATTACTCTGGAACAGTTCATTCCATGAAAGGGGTCTTTGGCCAGACAAGGGACATGGTAGCAAACATGGAGCAATGCTTTTCCTGAAAATATAAAGCTTTAAAATCCATGCAGTCTGGAGCCAGCCTTGACCGGAAGCCCTGTGAGGAGCTCTGGAATCTCAATACCCTGGGTGGGCTACGGCAGATGACAGACTGAGGGTGGAAGATCCAAGACAGAAACCACATCACCCTCCAAGTCTGCACGGTCACAAAACACACTAGCAGGAAGCTAGCCAGGGTGACACATCCAGTAGTGATTTCTCAACAAAGTGTATTCGAATCCAGAGTTGTGCTCATTTCTCACCTGTAAAGCTATAATTCCAAATAATCCAAAGCAGGCGTACTGGACAAAGTTCCTGCTCAGCACAAGAATGCAGCCACCTGAGGAGAAGGAAGACAGGAGAGAAAGAGGTCAGAGCCCCACAGAGGCTGTCACAGTCCCGCTGAAAATGGGGCACGCATGCACACGGGTCTCCTTGCAGCAGAAGCAACGTTCATATCTGGAAGTCACCTGCTCTCAACTCTAAGCCACAGCAGCTCTCTGAACTGATTCTTACTGTTGATAGTTAAGGGACAAAGAAACTGTAATTAAAAATTTATGAAAGGCAGCTCCCTAGATAATTTAAGAGGAGGCCATCTTGTCATCCACCCTGAGGCCCTTGATTCAAGATTCAAGGAGTCCAGGCTGGGTGACCACAAGGCCTTTCTCTGACAACAGCCTTACGGCACAGAAAGTGGCCTTCCGCAGGCCAGAGACTTTGGCCCTCTAAGCCAATACTGACTACACCGGCTGGCAGCAGGCAAAGCTCCCTCCACCATCATCTCTGGCTGCGAGACTCTGGCTCCCACCCAGACCCAGGGGTCCCAGGAGCGGTCTCAGGTCCTGCTCGCAAGTTGGGGCTCATCCCCCAGCAGTGACCCTTATCAAGCGGAAGGAAGGGTGGGGAGGTAGCCCCAAAAGTCATCAGGAGTCTCCTCTACTGGAGCCCAACATTTCAGGGGGGGGGACTGTAGTCCAAGCACAGACTTTGGGGTCCCGTGGAGCTGGACTGAGGTGAAGACTGGGTGGCCTCCAGCACTTGCCAGATCACTAACACCCTGGTGACAAAGGTGGGGGTGGTGGTAAAAATGGGGAACTGTACTTCAAGGTTACCCAGAAGACTCCATTCAGTAACCATCTGGGGGATCTTGCACCCAAAAAGGGCCAAAATACCCACCGGTACTGCCATCACCACCCACGCTTGCCACATTGCTTCCAATATGTCCTGGGGGGGGTGCTGGAACAGATGAAACAACTCCTTACTCTCCCCACCCGCATGCCAACCCCACCACTACTTTTCAGGCCCTGGAGTTTGGTCTCTCCCTGGCTTCCGCTCTTTCTTTTCACACCTGAGCCCACGAGGGGTCCGGCCCTCGGCCACTTACTCAGCTGTCCAAAGAGGTTGATGAAGACAAAGACGGAGGCCAGGAAGTAGCCGCAGTTCCAGGTGGCGTCGATGTAGTCCCGCTGCTCGCCCCACTGGAACCACATGCGGACGCCGTCCTCCAGAAAGGTGCTGATCAGGCAGAGCCGGGCCACGTGGGGCAGGTACTGCTTGGTCACCCGCAGGAACTGGGGCGGGGGGGAGGTGGAGAGAGAGGGAGGCACGAGGTGAGCTCTGGCTTTCCCACGTCTCCCCCTCCAGAAAAGGAACGGCTGGGACTCCGTTCACGGCAAAGACCCCAAGCTCTTTTCAGAAAAAAGCATCGCTGGGGCGGCAGGGTCGAGGCCGACAAAAGCTGTGCACCTACCCTGCGAGGGGCAACAGGCTGGGTCAGGCCAGGGCCCCCTCCAAAGAGAGCCCCTCAACAGCCCTACCCAACCCAGCCCCCTCCAAATCTCTCTGCGACCGCCATCGTCCTCAGCCAGAAGAGGACACCCGCCCACCAAAGCACCACGGCAAAAGACCAGACCAAGGGAAACTTCGGTTCACTGCCTGCCTGGAAGCGAAGGCTGCCGTGCCTCCATCCTGCACACTTTTAATGTGCAAAAAGTTCAGGGTCCCTGCAGAGGGAAGGGCTACAAGGTGCACGCTTTTTACACAAGGCCAGAAGGGCCCTTCCCTGCTCTCTACAACACTCTCCTTCCTCTCCCCAAAGAATGCAATTCAAATCTGGGGTTCTATTCAGAAACTCGCAACGCCATCTAAAAAAACTCCCACTAAGCAACCTATGCATCCTGCCTTGCAAGGAACTTCCAAAAAGTTCCTTGCAATGAACTGTAATCATCTTTAATTATCATACCACTAGCTTCTAATTGTATCAGGCAAAAGCAAAGCACAAAATCTCAGCACACGTAAGACCATTTCTCCTGATTGCAAAAACCGCTCAAGGCCCCCCATCCCTCTGGGCCTCTCTCCTGTTGTATCTCAGCACGTGGGCACTTTCGGAGGGAAAAAAAATTGGCTACAGGAGCACGCAGGCCTTTGCTGCCGTGGCTACACTCGCTGCCCCCTTTTTTCTGGGGAGAAGCCCTATATGGTTCAGGCCCAGACGACCGGAAGGGCCCTGCTTTCCTGAACAAACCTGCCCGTGTTCTGAGATCTTCTGCGGAGGCCCCGCTCTCAGTCCCGCCAGCCCCAACAGCCCATCTGGGGAGAACGGAGGAGACGGGGCCTTCCCAGTGGCTGCTCCCAGGCCCTGGAACCCCCTCCCTAGAGATACTGGCCTGGTACCCTCCTTACGAGCTTTTTTTGGCAAGCAGGTGGAAACCCTTTTTATTCCAAAAGGCCTTTGAGAATTGATTTTTCAGAGGAAGCAGGCCTCATATAACTGGCTGGACTTTTATATGTTGTAGTTGTTGTTTTAATTTAACTGGTGTCAAATTTAATGACAGTGCAATTCTTTTTCAAGTTTTATATGCTGTTGATTTTTTAACTATGTTTGTTTTAACTGTTGCAGGCTACCTTGAGTCCCAAACTGGGATAAAATGTTAGATACAAACAGATATAAGAATATCAAACCGGCAGAAGAATTAAACTCACTGCAGAAACACAGCAGCTGGTTTGTCATTAAATGGCAGAGCACGATCAAAACACAGGCAGGAGAAACCTTGCACACAGAAAC
Source organism: Cyclura pinguis (assembly GCA_030412105.1). NCBI lineage: Eukaryota > Metazoa > Chordata > Lepidosauria > Squamata > Iguanidae > Cyclura > Cyclura pinguis. The sequence continues at coordinate 17,831,146 of CM059613.1, read as the reverse complement.
TGCCTTTGCAGCCATGGCAGAAAGCCACCCATGTGACTAGAAATCCAGGGATTTAGATAAACACCAAGACCTTAACCACACATTACGTTCAAAGGTGGGTAATGTTTCACCAGTGCTCCCCTATCTCAGCACGCGCTCCGGGAGGAGTGACCAGGAGGGGGGAAACGGCGTGGAGGCTCCCGGCCTCCCCCTCTCCCCAAAAACCCCAGTGGCATTGTCCCCTGTGGAATGAAATGTGTGAACCCTTCCACAGGAGGTTTAAAACATGTTTTTAAGGCACTTCTGCAGGCAAGGGTGGAGGCGGAAGAGCGTGGCAGACAATGCAGAACAGGGCAAACGTGGCCCATCCATCTGCCCATCCACCGTCCTCCGGGCGCCTGGCCCTGCCAGCCACTGGCCAAGATCCTACCATATGACCCACGTGAAACAGGGATACCATAACGTTTAGCTTTCAAAATGAAATAATTCAATAAACTACTATTTAATTACTCTGCTGCTTTTGTTCTTGATTACAACACCCAAAAAAAAGGCAGACTGACATGTTAGGGAATAATCTGGCAAAGCAGAAGAGCCAAGACCATTTTTAACGACACTGGAATCGTCAGGAAAGGGGCTCTGGATACCCGAAGACGAGAGGGAAAGAGCTCCGCAGGCGCCCTTGCAGGGTTATGGGCCTACGGAGCCACTCAGAATCTTGCCGGCACCGGCCCTGATTACGCTGGCCGCGTTGGACATCTGGGGGGGTGACGTCTGGCCCGGACGTGATCCTCCACTTCCATTGTGTGAGGACCTGGAGCCCTTATGCCTAATTCAGTTGCATGCCAGCAAAGAAGTCACGTTTCTTTGGAAAATAAGCCGCGCTGAAATTTAGCTGGGGGATGCAGCCTCTGGTGGGGGGGAGCTGGGAGGGTGTCCAAAGTCTCTCCTGGTCGTGAGAAGCTGAACCAGCCACGGACCCCCACACACACACGGGCACACAACCCTGCACAGGCTGACCCACTTTGTTCCCATAAAGCGGGTGCAGAAGGTCGGCAAGGGCCACTCAAGAAGCCCCATTAGTCCTTGGACGAAGCAGGCCGCGCGTAGACACACACAGGGCTCTGTTTCCATCAGTCCACAACTACGAAATCATTCCTATAAGCAGAGCGTGTGGGTCAAGAAGACATGGCTATTTAAAATAATAAATTGGTGCAAAGAAAAAGTTAGGTTATTTTTAGCAGAAGGCCCCCCTGGGGAAGGCCAAAATTACCTTCCCACAAACAACCTGGCTTTTAGCAGGTACATTTAAAGACGCTTCTCTTTGCAACTCTCATGAATAGCCTCCTCCAGGAAAAAACACACAAAGACGCACACAGGTATGTTTGATTTCTCCTTCTAAAACGAGAAAAAGCTGGCCTTCCAGATGGGCAGAAATGAAACTGCATATAATCAGTTATCCTTTGGTTTTTCCCAAATTCCGCTTCCAGCTGCTCAGCTGGAGGCACCCAGGGGCTTCGCCTGCAAACACAAACCAACCGCAGGGAAGGGCGAGACCTGCAGAGCCCCCAAATTGGTGGGGGGGAGAACAGCAGCAAAGAGACACCCCACGCTTCCCGAGGCCACAGGAGATGGGCGGAGGGCCATGGCGAGCAGAGGGGCTTCAAGAGGGTGGGAAGGGGCACGCAGCCTGAGGCGGCTCAGAAAGAGGAGAGCGGATGGGAGGAGGGGGCACAGAGTTCCAAATCTCAGGGGGGGAAGCGAGGAGCTGCTGTCGGGGCAGGGCAGAAGCGGCGTGCTCCTCTGCGGTGGAGTCCAGCTCCCAGCACTCCTCACTGCTGGGACTTGCTGTCCAGCCACATCTGGAGGAGGGCTGCAGGACCCAGCCCCATACTAAGAGGGCAAAGGTTTGGGAAGACAGAAAGAGAGACAGAGAACCTCCCGGTGGGGGGGGGGCGAGCAGGAGGGGGAGCTTTAACGGTGCCGGGGGGGGGCAGATGCAGATCTAATGAGGACTGTGATGGGGGGGCACCCTGACCGTCCCCTCGGCCTATGGGAGGAAATGCGGGAGGGGGTACCAGCGCCTTCCTGGGGCCCCTCTCCCTCGCTGTCCACGGTACCTGGCTGGGCCCCTTCGCTCAAAGGGAAATCCCACCGACCCAGAAGACTTGCTCTCAGGTAGACACATCTGGGGCTGCAGCCCCGCGGAGCAAAACCACGGGGTCCCGTCCCGTCCCTTGGTCAGCATGTGGCCCCACGGCCCTCCCCGCCCGGGGGCCGCTCTGCTGGCCGCCGGGGGAGGGCGATCCCCTCCTCCGAACCAGAGGAGAGGCGAGAACGACGCCCAGGCCGACTCAGGCCCCGCCGCCCCGGGACGCGAGACGCCCACCGGGCCGGGGATCCACTCTTCCGGGCGGGCGCGCCCGCCCTCGCTCCGCCGCCGCGGGTGCGGAGATTCCGCCCGCGCGACCTTAAAACAGAAGACGCGCGCGGGGTGGGGTCTCCGGGGCCCCGAGGGAGCCCCCTTCCACGCCCCGGGGCCCCCCTCCAGGCCGGGGGCGGAGGGAGGATGCTCCGCGCGACCCCCGGGGCTTCTGGCCGGAGGAGGGGGTCCCCGGGGTCTCCGAGGCCACAGCACCCGGGGAGAGGAAGCGGCGGGGGAACGTGCGCCCCCCTCCCATTCAGGAGGCGGGAGCGGGGCCCACGGCAGCACCGCGGGAGGGAGGGGGAATCTCCCCCCCCCGCTGAAATCGGCCCGGTTGTGGGGGGGGAAGCCCCCAGGAGCTCCCCACGCGGGGGGGGAGGGAGGGAGGAGCCCCCGGGCAGGAGGACGGCCGGGGAGCAGCGCCCCCCGCCCACTCCTTTTTGGGTCCGCGGGAGGGGGCCGGGGGTCTCCCCCGAGGGCACGAGAGCCCCCCCCGCCGCCGCCGCCGCCGCCCCCGGCGTTCTTCGGGAGCCCCCGGCGCGGAGAGTCCCTCTGGGGAGGGGGCACCTCGGGGCCTCTGCCCCCCCCCCGGCGAGAGCGAGGCCTCCCCGCCGAACGCCTGCTGGGCCGCCCCCCTCCCCGCACGACCTCCGCTGCCGCCCGGCCTCTGCAACGGGGGGGGGGGTCTGTTAATGAATCCCTGCCGCCCCTCCCCCCCACCTGGTCGGCGAAGTCCTCGGCGGCGCCCATCAGGTCGTTCTGCCCCATGGCGGCGGCGGCGGCGGCGGCGGCGGCGAGGGACGTGGCCGGGCGGGGAGGAGCGGCGCGGCGAGGCGAGGCGAGGCGAGGCGGGCGGGTGCGCCGGAGAGGCGGGCGGGCGGGCGGCGGGTCGGCGTCTGCCTGGGCCCGGAGACGGCGGGGGCGGGACCGGGACGGGGGCCCCACCCGCACCAGCGCGCCCCTCGCGGCAGCGGCAGCGGCAGCCGAGCCGGCGGGGGCGGCCCTGGGCAGGCGGAGGCGGAGGCGGCGGCGGCCGCGCGAGTGCCACGTCGCCCAGCTCTTAAAGGAGCCGCCGCGCCCCGGAGCTCCCTCACGACAGCCCGGCCGGGGGGGCCGGGGGGGCCCGGGCCCCCTCCTCCAGCCGCCTGTCCCTGCCCTGCGGCCCCGCCCCGAATTAAGAAAGGCCCGGAGGGGACATTGGCCGGGGAGGGGGATATACCTCGTGACCCCCCCACCCGCCCCTTGGCAGCCTATCTGGAGGGGAGGCGGCTCTTTTAAAGCACTACGGGAGAAAAAACGCCAGTGCCCCCCTCCTGCCCTTTGCTTCAAGTCCCCTGGGAAGGCGGGGTGGGGCCGCCGCTGGCCCCTTAAGACCGCCCGGGAGGGCGGCTCCAGCAGCCCCTCAAGCACGGGGCAGCCCTGGGCAGAGGCGACCTCCGAGCGGGGTTTGACCTCTCCCTCCCCCCCTCTCTCTCTGAAGGAGAAGCCCCGGAAGCTGTCAATGAACCTTTAGCTGGCCGAGGGAAGTTACCAGCATGATGTTACTGGGATTTTGCTAAATTTTTCTACATGTACCGCACGGCTACCCCTCAACAACTCGTTCTTAAATGATGATTGATGTTTTTGCTGAATGAAAGGTGCTTTGCATAATTACCCATTGTACTCTTCACGTGAACAGAAACTGCAAAATTAAGATGCGCTGATGTGGAAAGAGATCCACACACACACATTGTGAATATACACACAGTGAGTCTCTTCCCTGGAGAACCAGCCCCTCATCTTTTTCTGTGTGAACTGCACATGGGAATGGTCTTCAGGACCCTAGAATCATAGAATCATAGAAATGTAGAGTTGGAAGAGACCCCAGGGGCCATCCAGTCCAACCCCCTTCTGCCATGCAGGAACACCCTCAAAGCACTCCCTTTGACAGATGGCCATCCAGCCTCTGCTTAAAAACCTCCAAAGAAGGAGGAGACTCCACCACACTCCATGGAGGCAGCATATTCCACGGCCGGACAGCCCTGACCGTCAGGAAGTTCTTCCTGAGGTTCAGGTGGAATCTCCTTTCCTGCAGCTTGAATCCATTGCTCCTTGTCCAGGTCTCTGAAGCGGCAGAGAACAAACCTGCACCCTGCTCAACATGACATCCCTTCAAATATTTAAACATGGCTCTCATGTCCCCTCTTAACCTGCTTTTCTGCAGACTAAACATACCCAGCTCTCTAAGCTGTTCCTCACAGGGCATGGCTTCCAGATCCTTCACCATTTTGGTCACCCTCCTCTGGACACGTTCCAGCTTGTCGACGTCCTTCTTGAATTGAGGTGACCGGAACTGGACAGAGTATTCCAAATGAGGCCTAACCAATGCAGAATAGAGTGCTGCCATTACCCCCCTCGATCTAGACACCAGACTCCTATTGATGCAACCAAGAATCGTGCTGGCTCATGTTCAGCTTGTGGTCTATTAAGACTCCTAGATCCCTTTCACACGTACTGCCATCCAGCCACGTGTCCCCCATCCTATATTTCTGTATTCCATTTTTTCTACCTAAGTGTAGGACCTTACACTTCTCTGTTGAATTTCATTTTGTTAGCCTTGGCCCAGCTCTCCAATCTGTCCAGATCATTTTGAATTTTGATCCTGTCCTCTGGCGTATTAGCAACCCCTCCCAATTTGGTGTCATCTGCAAATTCGATGAGCCCCTGGGGGGGCCTCCTTTCTCTTACCTCCTCCGGACAGGGTGTCCCCCCATCCACCAGTTCTTCTTCCTGCCCAGCAGCCCACAGAGGGGATGCCCCCAACCCCTGCCCCCCATCTGCTCCTGCTCAGCCTGCAGGAACGGCATCTCCGATTCCGCCCCCGGTGGGCCTTCTCTGGTCCCCCTCCCCATACTCCAAATGGGGACGGCGCTGGGCTTACCTTTGCGGAGGCCCGGCTGGCTCTTCCTCTGCAAGGCTTGTCCTTCTCTCTTTCTGCTTCATCATCGTCCACCTTCCATCCTGCTTTCCACCCATAAACAGAAGGGATGTTAACCCCTCTGTAAATTCCTGGATCTCTTTTCCTGGGTTCCTTTTTAAAATTTGGTGTTACACTGGAAGCTTTCCAAAGAACTCTCTCTGTTGCCTTGCAGACCTGGTGAGTTATTAATGTTTAAGTTGTTAAAAAGCTTGTGGCATCCTCTCTTTGCCTCAGTTCTTCAGATTCCCTTCCTGAAAGAGCCAGTTCAGACACAGGACCTGCCCTGAATGTCACACACAGAAGAGAGGAGCAAGGGATTAATTCTGCTTTCCTGCAGTCTCCCTCTCTCTCTCTCTCTCTCTCTCTTCCTCTGTCTGACTGGTAGTCTTTAAGGTGATAACCATTATTTGTGATGACCACTATTTTTTGCAACCCTTGTCCTGTGGGCAAATCTGTGTTCTTTTCTGTTCTCTTCATCTTGATGCAGTAAGAGCGCCATTTCTTTTCCCAGCTCTAAGGTATTCCTCAGCCACGCTGGCATCCTCTTGGACTTGAGAGTTTTGCCGCTGATCCGCTGAGCTGTTTTTGTGGCCGTGAATAAACTGGAAGCTTACAGTGGAGAGCTGGCGTCCCGGCTGTTCTCCTTCCCCTCATTTTACGAGCCCCTCTCCTTTTTAAGAAATGTCCTCTTGTGAAGGCAAAATCTGGACTTCCTTGGTTGTTGCCTGTGTTCCTCTCTGGCCTGAAATGATAGATGAGGTTCTGTATTTTCTGTATCAGTAAAGATTATTTTTTAAAAAAATAAAATAAAATTCTTGTATCTAGAATCATAGAATCACAGAGTTGGAAGAGACCCCAGGGGCCATCCAGTCTAACCCCCTGCTATCAAAGCATTCCCAACAGATGGCCATCCAGTCTCTGCTTAAAAACCTCCAAAGAAGGAGACTCTACCACGTCTAATAAAGTAACTTCTGGTTAACAATCAACAATGAACTCCGAATCATACATGTATTTGCCCAGAAGGGAAGTATAAGAAATATTTTTGTGGAGAGCGCTGGGAACGACGCTGAGAATCCAGGCATTCGCTTTGCAAATTCATATCAGCATAGCTTTAAGTGGGACAAGGGGCCGACCGCAGGAACCACCTTTAACGTTGCCCGGAATTCAAAACGGAGGGACGTTAGTGAGCAAGCGGAGAAAGAGAGACAGAGAGAGAGCATTCCTCTAGTTTAGACATGCAGCCCATTTCCGCACTAGCCCGTTAGGGCGCTGGGATTCCACCTTCAACCTCCCACGGAATCCGGGGGTCCGCCCTCCGGGGAGGGAGCGGCCTTCAGCCGGCCGCCGGCTCTCTGTCCAGGGTGCTGAATCCCCAGCCGCCCCGCGGAGCCGACCGGGGGAAACCCGCGGTTCTTTCACGGCCCCGGCGCCGCCCGCCGAGGCTCAGGCCCCTGCCCCGCGCTGCCTGGCGGAGCCCCGGGGGCGGCGGCGGCGGGCGGGGAGGGAGGGAAACGTCGCCGCGGCCGCGCGGGAGGAAGTTCCGTTGGGGACCCTCCTCGCCGCCGCCGCCGCCGCCGCCCCTCCCCGCCCGGAGATGGAGAAATACGAGGTGGGGGCGGAGAAGGGGAGTATCCGGGGGGAGTGGGGGCACCGATAGCGACCCCCCCTCGAGCCCTCCCGTCGCGGGGGGAGCGGTCGAGGCGGGGGGGCGGGGCGGGGCGGGGGCAGGGACGAGCGCAGCCCCGGCAGCCCCGGGAGCCGACACGGGGGCGCTGCCGCTGGGGCGGACAGACGGGGCGCCCAAAGCGCGCGCTCCCCGTCCGGTCCCTGGCCGCCCCCCGGGCGCGCCCCCGCGTCGCTCCGTCGGAAACGGCTTTGCGCAGCCGGCGCGAACCACGAGCCCCTCCGGCACCGCAGCTCCGGGCGTCCCTGGCCACTGGGCTGTGCGGGCCGGGGCTCCGTGACGGGGGGGGGGGTAGCCCAAGCTCTGGCTTGCGCGATGTCTGCACGGAGCCCCTACTTTGGCAGGCGCCCCAAACGCCCCCAGAAACCGCCCGGGCGGCGGGGAGGAAGCGGATGCCGCGCGGCCCCGCGGGCAAGCCTCATTCCGGCCCCTCCCGCCCCCTATTCCCCTTCCTTCCCGTCCCCAGGCCAGAGGGTGGGGGGTACCTTCGGCTGCACGGGTGCCCCCCCGCCCCGTTCCCCAGCCCACCGGCCAACAGGCATCCTGGGTCTCCGACGCAGGTGCTGAAGCAGCTGCCTCGCGGGGCCTTTGGGACGATGCTGGTGGTGGAGTCGAAAAGCGAGAAGGAAAAAGACGGTCGGAGAAAGAAATACATGTTGAAAAAGGTGAGGGAGAGAGAAGAGGAAAAGTCCTTTCTAGAGCAACAAAAGGAAGCAACCTTTTCCCCAGGGGCACCCCAAATTCTTGTTTGCAAGGAGAACATGCCGGTCAGGAGCCCTTTTCCTCCTTGGGTGATAAAATAGCCAGAGCTCACTCAGGTCACTTACAATCCTGGTAAGATCAGAGTGAAATGCCTGGACTCCACCGTGAGGCATCTGAAGTCATAACTACATTTTCAGTCCTCCTTTGCCACCAGTGGGGAACCACAGTGAGGCATTAACACCATTTATGAATAATAATGATTATTCCTCCTGCCCTCAAAGTTCTGAGCTGGGGGTATAGCTGGTCACACAAGTCCTTCCACTTTTACCAACATCTTTTGTTGCTTTGTCCAGGTGGAATGCATTGATGAAAAACATGCCAACGATGCTCTCAGAGAGGTACCTTCTCTTCATTGCTTCCACATCTCACACCTGGATAAGGTTGGGTCTCCTTTGCTTGTGACGTGGGGCCCCTGCCGGCTGCAGAAAACGCGCTGCCGAGTGTGTCTCGGGGCTGCTGGTTTTTCCCCACCCGCCCTGGGCTGCATTTGCACAAGATGCTCAGCCGGGGTGCTGGCGAGTCCTGGCGTGCCGCCAGTGAGATGCATGCGGGTGCACACAGTCCCCCAAGAGCAGGCCAAGACCCCTAAAGAGGTTTGCTTAACATCATGGATGGGGACCTTGCCGGGGGAGCTGGCGGAAACAGGGTGTCTGCCCTGCTTGTGGTCCTTCTGTCCTTGGCTGTAAAAGGGCTCTTAGCAGCGCATACCAACCATTGCCCTTTTGCCTTGTTCATTCCTCTGACGAAGGCTATTAATTCAGCCAAGACGATCTCATCCTTCCTGGGACGGCCTCTGGGCCCAAACATTTCAGGCACTTTACAAAAGGCGAAAAGACAGCCAGCCTAGACTGCTTTGCCTTCAAACCTTTCCATAAACCTACTTATTCAAGTTCCTCTGGATGAGGAGAGGCAGAGCAACAGGCGTCAGGAACCTGCTCTCCACATTCAGACCTTGCCGGCATTTGAGAAGCAGAAACCAAAGGAGCTGTGATGCAGACAGACCTCCGGCGTCCCTTGATAAAGCACCGCGAGGGTGTGATCCTTTTGCCAGGGATCCCAAGGGAATTTGATGCCATACAGTTGGCAAGAGGAAAGAGAGAGGGGGTGTTAGGGGCAGCCCTCACCCCATTTTCTGTGGGCTGCTATTCTCCTTGAGGGCAGACCCTTTCCCTTTCTTTGCTGTCTTCCCAACAGGTCATGGATCTGCTGAAACTAAAGCATCGAAACATTTGGGCCTACAAAGAATTTTTCATCACTTGGGACAATAAGGTGATTCCGGGGCGGCCTCTCCACTCAGCCCCCCTTCCTGCCCTGGCTCCCTGGGGTGGGGCAGGGGCTCCCTTGAATTAGTGGGGACTTACTCCCGCCCCCCCACCAGGATGGTGGCAAAGCCACCATCACCCAAACAGTTTTCCTCAGATTGCGGGTGGGGGAAGGAGTACTTGCATTCCCCGGCATATGAAATGCGAGGTTCGGCACTAACAGAACTGATGGGTCAGAGCCTTGTAACTTCAGTTATCTGTAAGGAGGCAGATTCATATCCCCAGCAGGTACGTCCCCCCACCACTTCATTTCACCACGCAGGACTAATTGTTCCTAATTAGGCTTTTCAAGACATAGTTTCAGCTCCAAGATGATTTCATGCCTAGCACGGTGCAGGATCAGCATGGGTTGTTCTTTTCTTTGATGGTCTCCTGGGACACACTTGGAAAACCCGTAAGCAGTTTCATCTTCTGTCTGTTGCAGATTTCCTCCGTCTTCCTTTGCTTGGTGATGCCTTATTCAGATCAAGGAGACCTTTCATCTCTGATCAGGGCCAGGAGGCAGAGACAAATGAAGATTCAGAAAAAGGTAAAAAGCTTGCATTCAATAAACAACAATGCTGTATAAGTTGTTGTTGGGTGCCTTCAATGTGTTTCCGACTTATGCTGACCCTAAGGCGAGACTATCACAGGGCCTTCTGGGGCTGAGTGTGTGTGATGCACCCAAGGTCACCCAGTGAGTTTCCATGGCTGAGCAAAGGGGAATCGAACGCTCGCCTCCAGGGTGGTAGCAGTCGTGTGCTCAAACCATGGCAGTGCAGCATCTCTTACCACATATCTAGCATTCAGCAATTCCCCAGATACACAAAGACATAATATCACCATCAAAAATATAACCATATCAAATGAAAAAATGATAAAAGGAGCAATAAGGAGGAAATACATGAAAGGGGAGACCTTTTGCTTCCAGGCCTTTGGAGAACCAACCCTTCAAGAGGCAAAAGATGCATGTTTGAAGGAAGCAGGTCCTACGCCAATGTGGGAGCCGCCGTGAGGGGGCTTGAGGAGGCCTGCCGTGGCCCAGCCAGGCTCATCCTGACCTTGGGGCTAACCAAGACGTGGCATCCCTACATCTCAGGGAACAAGCCTGTGTTAGAACAGCCATTCTGCTTGGTAGGTGGAAGGACTCCTCCGTGTTAGCAAACAAGAACAGTGCCAGGCCGGCTCTCTCCTCGTGTCCGACAGAATCTCCCTGTGGCAAGGGATGAGCTGGCAGGGAAGTTCCCACTCCAGGCTTGACCCTCCTCCAGGCAGCTGCCAATGGCCTGGCCTTCGCGTGCTCTCCAGTGCAAGTCCGTGCTGCCTTGGGACATGGCTTCCCACTGCAAAACAAAGGAGGTCATTGCTTCCCTGCAGATCAGCTCTGGGGCTGGCAGAGGCTCTGAGGCTGCTGTGGGGCTCAGGGCCCCATTCCTCTTCACCCAGGACCCAAGGACCCAGCAGGTGGAGAATTTCTGGAGTCCCAACTTGGCCACTGACACACTTCTTTTCCTGTCTGTTTCTCTGTCGCTCACAATCCATTAATGTATCTTTCTCCATAGCTGATTTCCATATTCTTGGGGCAGATGGTAGATGTTTTGGTTTATATCCATCAACAGAAGATTTTTCACAGGTAAATTTAAAAAAAGTATTTATTTGAATTACTTATATGCCTTGTTTCTGCCAGTTTCTTCTGTCAAAGCATCTTTATTTTTATTTAAAAAGAAGATTACAAAATGCTTACAGCTGTATATGTGATTGTATCCCACACCCTGATAAAACATTTGAATGTGTTTCAGGAACATCAAACCATCTAACATCCTTTTAACTGATGAGGCATCCTTCATGCTTTGTGACTTCAGCTCAGAAAGCCTCATGACTGATGAGATGAAATGGCAGATCAGGGCCAGAGAAGGTAACAGGTTTCCGTTTTTTAAGTTTTCAGCAGACACCGCCTTCGGAATTACAGAAGTTTGTGGTTGAATGGGCAAATACCTTGTGAGACACTGATTTTAAATAGTAAGAGAGTAGAACCCGCGTTTTCTACCCCTGCTGGCACTGAGGACATTAAATTGTTATTCCTAGCATAGCAACAACTGTTTATCTGAAATGCGCCTGCAGTTAGTTCAGTGCATTTCACTCTCACCGACAGGTGCTTACCAAAGAAGAACTTCTTTGTATTCAATACCTGACAGGCTCTGCCAAGCAGCAAAGAGAATAGTGGCATTTTGCACAGCGGACTTGACAGCAATTTGCTCTGTATCAGCTCAATATAAATCCAGCAGCTTCAGTAAAACAGAGGGAAATGTTATTGTCTTCATTTCAGGCAGTTAAGCAACAGCAGTTTCACCACAAATAAAATAAGAAACCCAAACCATTTTGGAATTCCCTGTGACAGATATTGCAAACCTAACCTAACTCAGCTTGGTATATGCACAAAAATATTGACAAACTTGTGCCTGTGAGCAGCCAACCATTTCTTTGTGAAATTTCTTGTGGTGGAATGTGGGTCGTTTCCACAGTCCTTAAGCTCTTCTTGCAACAGTTCTGAGATTTTGCTTCAAAAGAGGATGATTACAGAAATCATGACCCACAAGCAATGTAGTATATTTTGAAATCAGAGTTGCCAGTGAATGCTGCAGCTTTTGAGAAGTGAATGAGTCTGGATACTTGCCATTAGCAAGACTAGCACAATGGATGCTGAAGCCAACTGGAATACAGAGCGATCAGTCAGAAGCTGTTATCCTGGGAATCATCTCTGGTGATGAGTTCCTGCCCTAAAGAAGAAGGAAGGATTTGCTCTGGTAGCTTCCTAGAGTTTTCGAATCGTGGTTTTGTAGAGAACTTTAAATATGTCAAATGGTTTATGTATTGCTCAACAACTCAAAATGAAGATGGTACACATCAAAAGTATCGTGTTGGCGGTGTGCATTCAAGTCGTTTCTGACTTACACAACCCTCGGGTGACCTATCACGGGGCCTTCTGGGGCTGAGAGTGTGTGACAGGGTCACACAGTGGGTTTCCATGGCTGAGTGGAGAATCAAACTCTGGTCTCCAGGGTTGTCATCCAGCGCTCAAACCTCTACACCATGCTGGCTCTCTCAAAAACATTGCTGTACCAACAATGTTTCTTGAAATATGAATGAAAATCCTGTGCGAAAATAACCCAAATTCTGACCTACAGAAGGCCCTCACAAACTGCACATTAGAAATACTTTTACCTTGAGTTTACAATCAGTTATTTTACTGGCCTGGGAGGGGAGGGCTTAAGGGACACTGAAACCCATCATCCCCAGTCTGCATAGATCTTAGGACAGCCAAATGGCAGACAAGAACATCTGGACCCCTGGCTGATACCCTTCTGGCCTATTTTCCCCTTTGGCAGAATGGCTAGTGTCCCAAGTCAGATTCACACACCTCCAGATGGCCTCCCTGGTAACGCAGGGCAACTTCTCCCCCTGGTTTTTCTTCTTCCCCCAGACCCGCACTCTGCGGCCTGGATGGCTCCTGAAGCCCTGGAGTTTTCCTTCAGTGACAAGGCTGACATCTGGTCTCTTGGCTGCATTTTGCTGGAAATGATGAGCTGCTCCCGGCTGAAGGTAGTTCTTGTTCCTCCAACAGTACTGTGGGGCTTTCAGACTCTTTTCTGCAAGAGTGGATTGAAAGGCAAAAGCAAAGATTATCATCTCAGCCTCCCTGGCACTAGGGAGCCGATGGGCATTTCAGCTGAGGGCGTTGGGAGGGGAAGACAAAGGACGGTTTACTCCAGGTGTGATCAGCTTGAACTTCCTCTCCCCAGGAAGGAGGCCAAGATTTAACATGCACAGTTAATGCTAGCTGGATCTTCCAGTCCTTCTGGGTTAAAACTGGCATGGCATTCAGTTAAGCAGTGCTGACAATGGCGGTTATGCCAGAAAATGGCAGCTTCCTGGATCGGGTGAATCTCTGTAGGTTTCCCTTTGTGTTGCGCAGGACCGGGCCCTGCAGGAGAACAATGCCTGCCGGGAAAGGTGTGAGGCGGCACAAAACTTCTGCTCCCAGGCAGAGCCGTGTTCTCCACTGCCGCAGGGTGTGCTTGCCCATGCACGGCTTTGGCTCCTCTCTGTCTGTCTGTCTGTGGGTCAGTGCTGTGTAACATGTGGCACTCAAGACAGGTGAGAAAGAAGAAAACTCCCTTGCAGAGATGCCATCCCAGAAGCGTTGCAGGGTTTTTAAAAAACCTATCATACCTCGGGTGTTCCCCAAGAGTGGCATAAATTACAGGGAAAGAAACAGGGTTATGTGGGAATGCAGCAGAGATCAAAGGAGAGCACGCAGGTTTTACATCTTCGTTGGGCATGATCATGTCTTTCAGGCAAAAGATCTTGTCTCGTTGCTGCACGACATTCGGGAGAAGAGCAGTTGCTTGGAGGAGAGCCTGAGAGCCATGAAGCGCCAGGAGACGCCTCTGGCTTCCATCTTGCAAGGGATGCTGAGGATCGAGCCCGCGATGAGGCTGACAGCACAGTGGGTCCAGGATTTGTTTTCTCCCATTGTTGTCCTTGTTAAAGAAGAAGAAACTGATGTGCCATGTTTTAAGGTCACACCTCCCAAGGCAGTCTCCCTCGCAGGAATAATAAAACAGCGGACGCAACGCGTAGGAAGACTGTTCCTCTCTAGCATACGAGCCCCTTGCAGGTTAGTCAAAAGCAGCCTTGAAAATAAAACCTTTATTTTCAAGGCTGCTTTTGACTAACCTGCAAGGGGCTCCTATCACTTTATACCACTGAAATGATTGAGTGGTGGTGGAAAAGCCCTTATCTTGCTCCAGCCTGTTAAAGAAGTTACTTCCAGACATCACAAAACCAGGTATTGCACCAACTGTTGCTGAGCCCAGGGCTGCAATCCTATACAAACTTCCTTCAGTCTAGTTGAACTCTGTGGGATCTGTCAGGAGTGCCTTGATTGTTTCTTCCTGCACGGCAGAATGAGGTTGGGCTCGATGGTCCTGGAGTCTCTTCCAACTCTAGGATTCTGTGATCGGAATTACTGCTTCGGATGCTCTCGCCAGAGACTCTTCACGAAACGAGAAGCTGGACCTGATGGCCCATGAGGCCCCTTCCAACTCCAGCATTCTCTCATTCTTTAAGTTTCCTTCTGATTAGGCACAGACACTACAGATTTGAACTGTAAGCTACTCCAAGCCAGTTTTAAGTTGCCTTGCCTTAAGGCATCTCCTACTTGATAGATATAGGCTGCCCGATAGATTGGCCTTGATGGATCTCCCCAGTTTTACATACCGTAATGAGCCATTCTGAGCAACACAAATCTCTTTTCTGTTTCTGCAGGGTGTGACCAGTGGAGCTGGATTAGGCCCTTAGTGCCAAAGGGAGACAAATGCCCAGCCTTATTAACTGTTAGATGCCCCCTTCCCCTCACTTATACTTCTTAGACGTTTCTGTTCCACGTGAGCCTGTCAAGAACTCAGTTGTCTCTTGCAATGACATTGCTTTAGCAAAACCATCTGGGCCTTTTCTTCTCTTTTCTTGCTCCAGGGAGCTGGTTGACAATCCATTTATCAGAGAATGCCTGGTTCTAGCTGGGTCTCCCCTGATAAAGGTGAAGAAGACGCTGCCTCCAGGATTATTAGATGTTCTCCTTGATGGTGGAATCCAGACTGTGCTAGGTAATTACAAAAAAGTAATTTTCACTTGAGAGGTATCTGACTTTTTGGGAGAGAGAAAGGAGTCTAGTCTATGAAGAGAGGAGGCACCTTCCGCCTTTGAACATGATTTAAAAAGTAATTTGTCACTTAAAAAACCCTGGTGGCTTAAAAAGATACAAGACTTCTCTGGAGAAGGAAACCTGTGATATCAACAAGCCAATCAGGGCAACCTGCCAGTCTCGGCTGGTGCAGACGGGGTGAGCCCACCGAACCCAAACCTGCCCGGGATTAAAGAAGTGTGAGAAGAAACGGGCTGCCCCTGAGACAAACCAACTCCTGTCTCTCTTCCTGTGCTAAGACTGCACAATGCTGGGCTGTCTTTCACAAGTACCACAATTGCAGGGATAATTGCACCCGCATGCTTAGGATAGGCGTGAAATAGGTACTTTTGTTGCTTACTGCTGCTTCAACTCAGAACAAGCCTCGAAATCAGGGACTTCCAAGGCACACTGTAGTCAGGAGCCCTGCTCAGGTCCTGCAGCCTCTGGACAACTGCAGCTTTCCTGGCAAAGCCAGTCTACTTGTATTAATATTGTATTAATTATTAATATTGTATTAATAACATTGAGAAAATAGCCCTGTTATCTTGATAAAAAGATTTACGGTATATGACCTGCTGTAAGATCTTGGCTGCTAACTGTGACAGTTTTTTTGTAAATATTTTTGCATAAGAAGGATTTCAGAAGGAAGTCCATTTTTTGCCTTCTGCAGAATTGATGGTGTCTTACCAGGACGTAGAAGAGGCGCAAGAGAGGAGCATTGAACGTCTCGTTAGCCTCTTGAAAGAAGCAGAGGGTACGTTTTGCTGTGCTGCTCTTTCAGTGCCATTTCCCAGGATGCGATGCTCAGGGCGCCTGGCCTTGGGTGTGGGGCAGGAGAGCCCCATGGCCTGAGAGAGCAGCCCCTCAGACGCAGCGGCCCCCCAACAGCCCTCCCTGTGGGGTCAGGGGAGAGGAGGGCTGTTCCCCACCCGCCTTCTCCTCCTCTCAGCTACCTTGGTGGGGGGTTGCATCCCTATGGAGTGTGGAACCGGTAATTTAAAATAAAACAAAAGCAGCAGTAGAGAACAAAAACAGAGCCCATGAACTAAAATAAAACAGCTGCAGTTTCTTTCCCACAGCCAGCCTAAAAGTCTTCCTTGGCCTTTTGGATCCTGTGACTTGTGCCATGAAAAATCACATGGATTCTCCCGAGGTCCAGTTAGCTGGATTCTCTTTCCTGCTTGAGGTCACTGGCAGAGGTAGGGCGAGCAGCAGCAGCCAGGCTCCCTACCGTTGTCTAACCATCTCTGTGGCCCTGCTTAGCCAAGGGCCCCGCGGTCCTCCCAAGTTTGTTCATAATCTCACATCTCATCACTGGAGGCCACCCAGGGACCTGCCCCCCGCTCAGACGAGATATAGCTCATGTCCACAACTGTCGTGTTGTGCCACACGGTCCCCTTTGACAACAGCGTCTTCTAATAGAGGAGACTCCGGTAAGGGCTCTCAGGAAGAGGAGGAAGGGCTTTGGAGAATCTTTAGCTGAAGAACAACGGCTGTTGTGCATTGAAAGTGTCCCATAACCTTCACAAATAGCATCTGAATAACCCTTATGACGGCTTTGTCTAAGATGATTATGAAATGAATTCTCTGTTGTAGATGAGCGAGGGAAATGGGGGTGGTGAAGGCTGAAGGGGGGCAGCTTTCCTGAGACCCCTCAGCCAGTGCAGGGCTGTGGTGGGGTCTCCACTCCAGAGCTCCCAGCTTATGTAGTCAACCACTCACCCACCATCTTATCACATGGGGGTCAGCATAGTGTTTTAGGCATCCACCTAGATTTGGAAAGACTCATCATATGGTCTTTGACCTGTCACTATTTCTCAGCCTGACCTCCCTTATAAGCTTGTTGTGAAGATAAGGTGGAGCAGCAGGAGGAGAACCTTTGAACTCCTTGGAAGGCTAAAAATGCAACAGGGATTCAATCCGGGGCAGCAGAGGGTGGACAAATGTCCCACAGGCGCTCTGTTCCCACCGGTGATGCTCGGAGCTGCGGTGATTTTGGCTCTCTCTCTCTCTTTCTGCATAAAAAGAGGGATTTGAGGGGCCACCTTAAAGACTAACTAGGCTATTTCAACACAAGCTTTCATGGATGACAACAGCCCACCTCTTCAGATGCAGCTGTACTGAAGGAGACTAACAAGTCTCTCTGTTGCTCTCTCTCTCTCTGAAAATAACTGTCTTTCCATGGCAATCTTAGGAAGTGCTGAGCTAAACTATAAGAAACCTTTTTGGCCTCATCACCCGGCCCCCAAGAGCGCATTCTGTTGGCTCAGGGCGCACCTCTCCCCTCCTGTAGTGCAGATTCCCACAGAGCCCCTTGGTGGATCCGGCCTTCTTGCCTGTTAGGGAAATGCTTCCCTGTTGTTATCTGCACCGTGAAATGAGACGCTGGAAGGCAGCCCTGAGGGACCTGATGCCTCTTGTGTTGTGTTCCGCTCTGGGCAGCCATGGGACAGAACCTGAGCGTGGAAGTGCTGGCCTGCGAGGACATTCTCAGCTGCCTGCTGAACTCCATGAGGACCCACATGGACAATGAACAGCTGCTGTGGATGATCTGCACTTTGTTTATGATGATGTCCAGCAATGGTAAGAGCAGCAGGTGACGCAGTGCAAGGTCTCCCTCCCCATTTTGGTGCAGAGATGCTCAAAAGTCCAGAAAGCAACAGTGGGGTCATGGGGAGACCTGGGAAACAAGGCCTGCCTGCTGACAAATCCAATTTGCCCCATTCACTTGGGAAACTCTTTGGTTTGCACTTGGGGTTTTGGTGCTTATTGTGCCCATTTTCCTTCGCTTGCAGAGGCAGCTGCAGAGGCCTTGAGGAAAGCTGGGATCTTCTCAGACGTGCTGACCATCCTGGGTAATTTTCCACACAACCAGGAGATCTGCCTTGCTTGCTGTGGGGTCATTTGGAGTCTGGTTGCAAACTGTAAGTATTGAGGAGTTCAGATGTTAAGCTGCCTTCCATACTTGTATTAAATTTGTCCACCTTCCCCAAGTTTTTGTAGGAAAAACTTATGGCCATAACTTGTCTGTCACCGGCCCCACTAACTGAGGAAAGCAAGGAGAGGGCTGGAACTGACAGAATTACATGGAGGCAGCCGTTACCTGCAGTTGGACCTTGGGAGAAAATCCAAGAAACAAGGCTGCTTCTGGCTCTGCAGCCAAAACCCAGAGTATTTTATTTTATGCCAAGTGACTCTTCTTTTAAATTGGCTTCTAGTCCATTCCCAAAGTCAAGGTTTTGGTTATTACATTTAAAATCCCAAACAGCTTAGCATGAGGGTAGTTAAAACAGACTGTCCTGAAGGGACCGCTTCATCTGTAGTGATCCGTCTCCGGCATCTGTCCCACCGGGGGACAACCTCTGTAGCATGTCCTGTTCTCTGGAGGGTCATGGAGGGGATGTGTGAGGGAGACAGGATTATGTACAGGCCACAGTGGATTATTCAACCTGAAACTCAAAGCTGGGGTGTAAGAGTAATTTATTCACCAAGAACTTTTTGGAAAGGAGCAGGACACAAATTAAATAACTTCAAAGCCAGTTCCTGTTTTCTGGGAAATAAGAAAGCTGTGTGTGTTGTCTTGTTTATTCAGGGACCAATGTGGCTGAAATCCCCCTGAAGGATGCCATCGGAGTCGTGTCCCTTGTCCTCCACGCACACCTGGAGCATGCCGAAGTGGCAGAGTCGGCATGCTGTGCTTTCTGGGCCCTGTCCCTTCACGGTGAGCCTTCAGAGGGTCCTCCATCCAAAGCAATAGCAATGAGGCTGGTCCAGGTGGGATCCAGGCTGGTGTCTTTCTGCATGAGGTTGGAGGATTCTCAGGGGGATTTACAGTTGCAAGCCACTGGCCTTCCCTTGCCACGTGCAACCACGGGGGCATTTGGGCCACGTCCACATTATAAGTGGACATGCAGTGTTGCCCCAGAATAAGCCTCACCAGAATGCCTTGCCAATGCCACAAGCATCTCCCCAGCACAGTCTCCAACACATTGCTTTGCTTGACATGTATGTGTTTGTCAGCAGATAATCAAAAGAGCAGGGCTTATTGGGGAGGGGGGTGATCTAACCATGGTAGCAGATGGTGAAATGGACAAAAAAAGGTTGATAAAAACATGGCAAACATATTACCACCCCTACATTCAAGGATTTCTTATTGAAATCTCATGCAGTGGATTTTCACCAGCCCAGGTGAAAAAGATTATACTTACTGTTCTCCAAGAGATCACACACACTCAAGACTAGATTGAGACTGGCCAACAAACTACTGCAAATCATTTGCCAATATTCTTACCACTCAAAGCACCAACAGACACACTATATAGTCCAGCACCGAGAATATCACCTCATTTGCTTATAGGTACCCCAGGGTCAATAAAATAAAAAATGGCATTACTCAGTATTTTAGCTGCAGTGTAACTATTGAAATGTCCAAGGCAAATATTTGGGATGCCACAAAAGCACCAATCATAGGTATATACATTAATGAGACTTCAGCTATCAAAAAAAAAAAACAGAAAAAACTAACTGGAAATTGAAAAATGACACAAACATCACAAAAGACAAGGAAAAATAACAATTTATAAGCAATTTCTATGCAAATGAACAGAACTTAAATATTTAGGAATTAATAAAATATTAACTCCATTACTATACTTAAAAGTTCTATAAATTTGGAAATAAAAACTCTAAATAGTTAGCACATGCTTTAGAACAAAAGAAACTACAGTCAACAATACCTGCACTAAAAACTGAAGAGAGAAATCAAATCTGGGGTATAAAAGAGATTTACTGATACCAAAGCTTTTGATTTGTTTAACCTGGAGAGAAATCCCACCCCCTTGGAAAATATCCAAAATAACACTGATTTAAAATACCAGTGAGAAACCCTGATAAACTTGAATCTTTTAAGCCAGTATCATTGATAAGTCAAGATGCCAAGCTATTTACCTCCATCATGGCATCTCAACTTAATAAACTGATAACTAACTGCATTAAAGCTGATCTAAGAGGTCTTGTGCCTAGAAGACAGATTTCAGATGCCATCAGATGCGTGCTGAACGTAACACCCTCCTGCAAGCAATCTAACAATTACCGCACTTGACGGAACAATCTCACACACAGGGGCTCCAGTGGTGATGGGACAGCTGAGGAGATATGGTGTCCTGGCAAAGCCACAAGTCAGTCATGATAAATCAGAGGCTCCATCCATTGGTGTTAGCACAAGGGACAGAGAACACCTGCTCTGAACTAAAATATCCTCCAAATAATCAAATATTTAGGGGCCCCATAATTAAATCACTTTCTAACATTTAAAAAGCCAGTTTTAAAAATCTCATTATGTAAATTAAATGAGATCTCAAGAACTGGGCTGGGACACATTCCATCCATCAAATGTGGATGACAAATGACAAAAATCAACTTCCTCTATCAGGTTCCCAAGCAGAGAAAAGATGAGCTTAAATGGATGTGGGAGAAGAAAGAGAAAAGGGAGGATGCTTAGCCAGGAGCTGGAGGCAAGGCAAGCCAGGGAGGAGAAAGGATGGGCAGCCCAGGAGGTGAAGATGCTGAGTCAGGAGCGCGATGGAAGGAGACAGGGCAGGAAAGAGAAGGACAGGCAGGGAAAGAAGCGTAAGGAGGCGTTCGGGACGGGGGCACGTTCTCCACGTATTTCAAGAATTCTAGGGATAAGAAAATGGCCCTAGGTCCACTGTGTTTTCTAGCAAAGATACCGATGTGGAACAGCTCTCAAAAGGTGACAGCGTTTGTTTCACTGGTTGTTTGCCTTGCTCCCGTCCAGGTTGCATAGAGGAAGTGAACTACGAACCCTACGCCTTGCTTCTGCTGGAGGCTCTCCGCTGCCACCCGGAAAGACCCGTGCTGGCAAAGAACGCCTGCCTGGCCTTGGCAAGCCTCCTGAGGACTTCCGGTAACAGCCTCACATCACAAGGAAGACAGGAAGAGGGCCGGATTGCAGTGCCCCAGGCCAGAGGGCAGGCCCCTCCCTGTGCTCTGCTGGGTAGCCATGCGCCACCAGGGCAGGCAGAGGGCACATCAGCCTCACGGCGCCCACAACGCCAGAAGTGTTGGCAGAGCGGGGGGTCGGGGAAGGCACCCTCTGCTGCTGTGGAAAACACCCAGGGACACAGGCTGCCGTGTGGTGCATACCTGCAGGGGGGGCACTGCGCTGCCCAGCACCTGAGTACTCCACCCACCGAGCGAGGAGTCCCAGCCTCTGCCACCCCGCAAGGCAAACAGACTGTGGGGCAGGAGGGGACACACCACTCCCCCTTCTCTTGGCAGAGCTCTCTGGCTTCCGCTTCATCATCACTGACGAGAAGGGCAGCGGGATCAGCCTCCTCAAGGACTGCTATCAGCTCCACCACGAGGACCCAGAGGTCGTGGAAGACATCTGCATCCTGATCGAAGAGATATCCAAATATGGTGCTCCTGGTTTTCCTGTTTGTTCTGCCAGCCAGTGGGAAAGGGTGGCGGGGGGGCTTTGGCCCCTACCTTCGGCCAAGGAGGGTCTTGCTGGACGGCCCTGCCCAGGGGAAGCGAGTCTCTCACATACTTTGGAGGCAGTGTTTTCTGGAAATCTGCAACAACTAAGAGGTCTCCAGCATGCAGGGAGATGATAAAGTCAGGAGAGGGCAAAGCATAACTACAGCTCCCATCAGCCAGCATAGGCTGCAGGGTCATGGAAACGCTGCTCATGGCTACCAAGTGCAGATGACATAAAGCAAGACACCTTAAGGAGGACCCTCTCTGTCCACAGCTGCCACACGTGGGTCTGAAAGGCTGCTTGTAGGCTCCAGCCATCAAGGAAGGGGTGCAGAGGGTGATTTTTCCTTTGGCAGGACTATAAAGAGGCCAGGCTCTGGAGCCTGATAGTGCAGAAAGGGCTTTGCATGTGCCAATTATTAGCGGCTTACTTCTCCAACCCACAGGTTGCTCTGTCCTGTCAGCATCTGTAGTTTCACGGCAAGCGGTAACAACAGCAATAGCAACAACATTTTTAAAACAAATTATACTGGCATGGAACACAGCATCAATATAAAATGTTCAAGCAGCAAATATAGGAATGATTTAGTGTTGGTTATCATAGTGAAGTCCATTCCTTCCTCCTTTTTGAATTGCAGATGAAATAGTGCTAGAGATGGTCTCCCAGAATGTTACAGAAATGCTGACTGAAATGAAAATGCGGTTTACTTCCAGTCTGGTAAGCAAGAATATCAGTAGTTACAGCAGAAAGACTGACAGGTCAAAACCAGATAGATAAATAAATACATACGTACATAAATAGCCTGTCTTGTCTATGACGATCCAGAAGGTGCACAATAGCTGGCAAGAGGCAGGCCGGGTTCCTTTTGGATGCACATCAGTTTATGTTCAGCACCTGGCAGAGCAGCACAGTCAAGGCCCAAACACCACCAGGGGCCCCACGCTGACCCCCAGGGGCTCCCGGCTCCCCCATCCCCTTTTTATTATTGTGCCCACCTCACACTTCCTCTGAGAGATGGTCAGCCCCAAGGAGAGAAGGAGATGGGGCCGCATCTCCCACGGCTCGCTCTTTCCCTCTGGGCCGATCAGGGCCAGAGAGAGCAAGCGCAAGGGAGCGCCACTGAGGGGGGTCTGGGCCCATAGCCCCCAAAGCCCCCAGCCACCAGAACCCAGCACTAGACATTTCTGTGGTCCAAACCTTCAACAGACAAGTAGGCCATTGAGGATTACGGGATGAGACTTTTGATGAGAAAAGCTCTACTTCTCTCCCCACTCCAGGAAATAGTTGCCCTGGCCAACAAGGCACTTGCCAAACTGCACAAAAATGGTGAGCAGTCTCAAAATACAACTTCTTATTTAGAAAGACCTCAACTGTTCAGAAATTGTTTTATTTAAATTTTTTCTCACCCCCTACCTACTCCCTTAGGATGCCTTGTTTGATCTGCAGTCCAGCTTCACGGAGACGATGCTTTCCCTGCATCTGCTGCTGCAAGACAAACGGCCGCAGGATTTGGGGACCTCGCTGTCTTTTGCAGAGGTGTATTACTTGTGGAATTTAGGGTTTACAGACATTATTGTTAAAGTGTTGTTATGCCATTAAAAAACATTGAAAGCAGCTGTGACTCTCCTGCCCTTCCCTCGGGCACTCTCCGCCCCTTTGCATGTTCACCTGCGAAGGATGTGGGGAGCAGGAGGGCTGCCCCAAACCAGACTGGTCCCTTCCACACTCTGCAAGCCACAGCCACGTCTGTGGAAACCTGAGTAGTCTGCTCTTCTGTAACTGGCTCAGAAAGAGCTGTTCTGGTTCACACAGATCTCTTTCTTCTCTCTGAATGGCTAACAAAGGTGCTGTATTGCAACCAGTGTCTGAAACTCTCGCACCACAGAGGGTGGCCACTTGAAGAAAACCCTCAGTCTCTGTCTAGCCCCCTTGAGCTCAGAGGACACATTCCGCAGCTCTCTAAATCCTGGCAAGGCAGAACAACAGGTGGCCAAATACCAAGGTTTTGCAAGCAAAGGTGGCAGAGGAGTAACTGAAGGGATAGGTGCTTTCCTGGTTCACTTCCAAACTGCCCAAAGCTTCCCTGTAAATAAATTTCAACAGAAAGCAGAAGCTTTCTTCGATTGTTGAAGCTCAAGATTCCTTTCGCATTTCTGACCATCCTGTGTGGCTTCCACAACCCCAGTGCCAAAGGGCATCCTGACGCCTGCCACAGCTGTGGAGTTTTCACAAGAGTCTCCCTCCCGCAGCAATACCTGGCCCACATCTGCCGGGAAGAAGAAACCTGTCAACAACGATTTGGCTTTCTCATTTTTAGCTTCAGGGGGATGGGTAGCCGAGTTAACCAGCTTCTATGTGGAAAAATGAGCGGCCTGGCTCCCCTGGCAGACACTGTGGTCAGCCGCTGGACTGTTCATGCATTTCTCCCCAAAACCACGACACTCCAGTATAAAAACAGGCGCAAGCTGTTGAGCGATAGAAAGATGAGGGGGGGTCACCCGCCTTACGAATCACTTTTCAAGAGAACTCAGGGCTTGACGGGAGTGATCAGTGAAGCCGTGTCACTGATTTGCTCACGCTTGTGCACGTGCTACCTGTGAACATGACACCAAATAATAAAATCCAACATTACCCAGATCAGTGAACAATATTGCAGGTAATAAAATATATATTTAAAAAACTATATTTTCACATGTATGATTGTCAGTCCACAAGACTCTCCAGATGTTTCATCCCACAGGGACACAGAAAAGGTTCATGCTTCAGGTGAATTTCTGTATTGTGAGTAATCCGGGTTAAAGAGAACAGCTACACAAAGGCCATTCTGACGCTTCCAAGCTTTTCCACCAGGCAGCCTGGGTGGAACGTGGGGAGCGCCCAGGAAGGAGCATATGGGGCCAAAGGGGCTGCTCATTTTTTCTTGGTCTTGGATTTTTCTCTGAGTGATCCTTCCCACTCTTTTTTCACCATCGTGTACAGTCTCATTGCTGCTTGGGCATCTTGAATCTGAGACAGTGAAACAAGCCGTGAGTGAAACATGGAAGGAGCTAATTCCAAACCCTACAGGCAGCGAACACCACGCAGACAATGGAGATGTGTTACAGGAAGGGTTCCAAAATCCATATTGGTTGAATCAGGCCAAAGGGGTGAAAATTAGAGGAAAGATGCACCTCACGGCTGCTCTGTAACCTCCCTTCTACTCTTCTCTTGTGGTGAGACGGTGCAATGAGACAATCCTTACCTGTTCCCCAGGTGTGGAAGGCAGAAGCCATCCATCTTCTGCCCAGAGGTTGGGTATACAGAGGAAATGAAAACAAAACCTATCTATCCACTGGTCCTTGGAAACAGTTTATTTTTTCATAAAGCCTGCATTAACCAGCTTGGTCTTCATTTGTAGAAAAAGCTACAACATAAAATATCAGACAAACAGTAGACTGGGGAAGAGAGAGAGCCCTGTGGAAGAGAACAGGAGATGCCAAGCTCCAGCTAAGGAGCCTCAGTAGGGCTGGGAAAGACCCTTGGCCTATGGCTCTGTGGAGTGTTGGTCAGACAGAGAAGAACAGCAGGAGAATTAGCTACAGCCTTTAGACCTGGCATAGCAAACCAGACTACCCACCCCCAACAAACAAGAGGATGCTGGAAGGCCCTCCAGAAAACACCAGAGCAGTTCTGTGTCACTGAAAGGCACAAACAGCAGTAAGAGCTTCTGTCTCAATTTTAATTGATCTAGAAATGCAGATGGAATCCAGTTTTGGAAAAACAGATTAGGTTTAAAAAGCTAGCTAGCATGAGTACACACAGTCCTGTACGCAAAATGAGTGGGAACACACTGTCCTCCAGATGATGTAGGATGGCAATTCCCAGAGGTACATGGGCAATGGTGAGGAATGTTGGGAGTTGCAGTCCAACAACGTCTGGAGGGCTGCAAGAGCCTCACACTGTGATGAAAGACAATGTGAAGGTCAAGCAACAGCAATTAATGATAACAAATTAATTTGGAAAGGATCATGCCAAGTAGCCAAGATGGGGTTGTTGTGGAAAGAAACACAAGCAAACAAATACTCCTAGTAAAACAGCTGATATTTTTCCCTCCCAAGTCCCTCTCCAAATTTCTGGCTGGCCCCCAGAAGCACCAAATGAAAGGCGACCTACCGAACTGTGCTCCGACGTCTGCACTTTGACATTCAGCAGTTTCTCACACAGCAGTTTCAGGGAAGGTCTCCCACTCTGCACAGAGAGCAAGAAGCCATCACGTTCAAAGATGAGGATGGGGCTAGACTTCCTGGGCACAATGCCTCCCAGGCATACATGACCCAGAGGAGAAAGCCTGAAGAGCGCCAGCACCCAGCACTCCTCCCCTTCTCTGGTGTAAGCAAGCCCTGTCTGTTATGCTCCTGCCTTCCCAAACCTAGCAAAGGTGCACAGAGCTCCTAAGTGTCTGCTTTGTGCTCTTTTGTGGAAGTCTGTGAGATGGAGAAGAGAAAGCAGCGGGTGTCCCTCCAAGAAATGGGGAACCAAATGGTAACCCTAGGTGCTCATGCGCCACCAGCAGTTTCATGGAAGGACAGCCGTCGGGCGGAGCGAGCTGGGGCAGAAGGAAAGTGATGCACAGAGGCAGGCAGCCCTCACCTTCTCCTCCCGCTCTTCCGCCTCCATTTACAGTTTGTTCAGAGCGGGCAAGATAGCTTTCAGTCCTTACCTTGACCTGCTGCTTGAAAGGCTTGTACTTCTGGGTGTCCCGGGTTTTCTTTTTCGGATGGTCAAGAAACAGAATCTGGAAGACCACAGGTTTCCATCAAAACAGCTGCATTCAGCAGCAACATGAGCAGCCGGCCTACTGAGTTTTATGCAAGTTTCAGCCACTGCTGGTCAACTGCAGCCCACCTAACACAGGGACAACCCACGGTGGGAGACCTCAAAGATTACGGGCTCTTTGCAGTGGGCGGGTAGGGGGAAGGTGGGTCTGCAGATTCCATACCACGGAACACCCAGCACCTGGCTCTGTACCTTTAAGTCGTTGTGAAGCGCGTGTCCAACTAGGATCCGTCCTCTCAGGATGCTGGCCACCTCCTTCTGAATAATTTTAAAATCCTCCCCTATAAATAAAAGGTGGAACACAGAGAAATATGGTTGGTAAAGGGGAGGAGATGCTTTTTGCAAATCTCACAGGTACTTCCTGGCTCACAAGAACAGCTACCTGAGACAGGTGTGGGCAGACTTTGCCCTGGCAGGTCAGCTCTACTGTTGGCCCTTCACTGAAACCCCTCAACCAGAGCTGAGTGCAGACAAGCAGCATCTGTGCCCTGGAGCACATTCTGAGGCCAGAACTGAGTGGAGCTGACAGTCCTTTCCCACAACAGTCTCTGCCTGTGATCCACAGGGAAGCTTCTCCTCCAAAGAAGCCAGGTGTAAAAAGTCATTGCCCTGGTGCCACTGGCAAACAGGAATCCTGTAAGTCACCCGGAAGCCTCCAAGCAGTTGTCACTTGAGTGTCCGTCCGTGGGACCACGAGAAAGGGGTATTGACTGACTTCCCACCATGGCTCTGTTAAGAAGCCTCTCCAACTGCAGCAAGCGTGGCCTCCCTCCGCCTCTTTCTATGTGGCACACAAAATAACAGCCCTCAATAGCTGCTGAGGGGGAGACTGATGGGAAAGGACTCATCTCCTGTCTTAGGAGACGTTGGTTCTACTCTGCCTTTCAGGCCCCTGTGAATCTCCAGTACGCCTCAGATTAAGGAAAGATGACACAATACGTTCAGCCTTGTTAAGACTGTTGACTCATTAACTAACAAGCCAAGAGCAGCGCAGCACCAAGGAGGGGACGTTGCTCCACAGGCAGCCTACTCAGATTGAATGCAAAAGGTGCAGGAATCCTGTCTCTCGTGTTTCCAGTTAGAGATCAACAGGCACGGCATTGGAAAAAGGCCTTTGCAAAAAACCAAGAGTGGTGAGGGCTCTAGCAAAAGAACCACCTTCAGTCAGATGCTGTCAAGGCAACGTCATGGCAGTGCAGCATTCCAGCCAGATCAGCGCACCCAACAGACCACCCACCTGCCTCCAAGTGCTCTGGCCGGATCCCGCTAACGGGTGTCCTGTAGTCAGTCACTTTTTCCGTCGGCTTGACGTACTTGTCGTAAATACACTTGCCAAAGAGGTTCACAATGGACACACGGGCCACAATGCTGTCTTCGCCTCCAGATCCCACGCCCACCATTTCACAGTCCATGGCCACGGCCTTTGTCATACTGTTTGGGGGGAAAACAGCACTTGTGATCTCAACTCCGCAACGGAGGCCAACTGTTGCCAGCTGGTCACCCCTCGCTCAGTGCTGTCCCCTCCTCCTTTGCGTCAGTGTGGCTGCTCTGGGATGAGGTGATGGGCACACCTCTTTTTTTGAGGGGATGAACCCACAGGACAAAATTATAGCAATGGCCACTCTCCCACACTCATCATCCCCCAAGGTGACCTGGGCAAGTAATGTGACACAGAGACTGCCACTCCTCATATCTTCTCAGCTGGAGGCTGAATGCCACTGCCCATCTGTCTCCCAAAGATACCTATAGTAATGGTTCCCATGATCCACTCTTCCTGTTGCATGAGCAACATGGGAGACTCTGGCAAAACCTCACTGGTTCTTTCTAGCACCCACCTAAAAGGTGAGTAAAGACGGGCTTTCTGTGGGAAGGGGCCATGTCCTCACAGTGAGGGTGGGTTGGGGTGAGGGAGGAGCCTTTCTTCATCTTGGTCCTGGCACGAAGAAACAGCGACACCCATGGGTCTCAGCTGGAAGACAAAGCTTTTCAAACTTGCCATGACTGCTATAGTAACCAGCAGGAGCTTTAGTTGGAAACTGG
Organism: Cyclura pinguis; assembly: GCA_030412105.1. Taxonomy (NCBI): domain Eukaryota; kingdom Metazoa; phylum Chordata; class Lepidosauria; order Squamata; family Iguanidae; genus Cyclura; species Cyclura pinguis. The sequence continues at coordinate 17,802,936 of CM059613.1, read as the reverse complement.
TGGAAGCCATTTTTCAAGCTGGCTGGGCAGTGTGTTAAGAACACAAAGGCTCAGGTATTTCTCAGACTATTTTGGTTCTGAGGCGTAACTGTAACAGAGCCTAAACATGATATATTTAAGAGAGTCTTTTTCTTTTAACTTGGGAGCATGGCAACATTTCTTTCTTCACTCTCATTGTTTGTTCATGGTTGACAACCCTGACTCATAAATATCAGCCTCAGACACAAACACTCACCCTTCAAAAGCTCCCTCTTTCACCAGAACCTGGTCTGTTGGCTGTTCGCGTCTCTCTTCCTGGATGCCTAGATTTTTCCGGGCCACCTTGGCTGCTTCTGGCCCCAAGGCAGCTTCAATATCATCCGGATCAACGTCATCAAACCAGATACTAAAAGGTAAAACCACAAACAGCCATCTGAGCAGAAAGTGGAAAGCCAGGGAGTCACCATAAAGGCCAGGGCTGAGAGGCAGAGGGTCCCAGCACTGCAACCGGCTGTGAGGTTTCCCTAGGCCAGTCACTGAACAGGAAGAGGCTCTAAACGGATGACCTCTTGAATACCTTCCTAAACTCCTGGGATGAGGAAGAAGACACAAGTGTGTTTACCTAGTGTGACATAATTCCATCTGCAAGGCTTTAAGAAAACTTACAGACGTTCTGGACTGCAACTTCCACCACCCCTGCTCACTTGCTAGGGGCTGATGGGAATTGTGGACCAAGCACACCCCCAAGGCCGGACACTTTCTGTCACCGTGCTAAACCTTCTGCATCAACCCACATCTCAAGGGACCTGATGCTGAGACAGACCACGGACCCACTAGCCTCACAGGTCTCCACAGAGTCCTTTCCCCTGACGGTTTTCCAATGGCTGGGTATGGGGCCAAGGATCTTCTGCTTTTGGCTCTAGGCTCCACCACACAGCCACAGCCAGCTCCAGTGGCGAGCAGCAGTGCCAAGGTGCCCAGTACTTTGTGGTAAGGAATCTACTTCTAGGGCATTAATCTAAATGCATGTCAAGTAAATGAAATCCACAGCAACAAGCGACACAGCAAGTTGTCTTAGAACAGCCCAGCGGAGAGAAATGTCCAAAATACTGAGTGTGACACTTTTGAACAATATTTCTTGTTTATTTGCAGCAAAGATTCTTTGGAAAAATGGCTGTTGTACAACCCAAATTTAACAGGCATTTCAACAGCTACAAAGTCTGTTCATGAGCAGGCCCTACTAACCAAAGGTGAGCATAGCTGCTGTCTTGATTCACAAACCTCTAGAGCTACACAACTCCTGCCTGAAATGAGCCACTGACATCTGGAAGGGAAATAGCTTGGTCCCACCCACTGCTAAACTCCCACACCAGATGGGCCCCAATCCTTTACTTCTGGTCCTGCCACGATGCCTCTGAACACTGGCACCTGTGCTCCTTAAAGACGACTACAGGCAAACCCTGAGGGACTTACTCGGCTGGTTGGGGCTCTCTGGGCTCTTCTGTTTTCCGCCGTTTATGCTTAATGGTTCTATGTTCCCTCTCAGCACTGCCCTTTTTTCTGCCTCCCTTGTGCTCTTTTCCATCCTTCTGGACAGGCGGCGCGTTCTTTCGGTGAATGTTGTTTTCAGATTTCGTTTTTCCAGGTTGAGAGAGAGCATCAACCCCAATCTTTTTGGTTTTCTCTGTAGGCTTAGTGGTCAGCTCTCTCCCCGTTCCATTTACTTGGGGGACAACCCCTCCTGCTCTGGCTGCATTTCTCTTCTTGGAGAACGTGTCAGGTTCAGTAGAATTCAGAATGGCAGCCTTCTGTTTGAGAAGCTTAAAAGTAACAAGATCCACAAAATCAGCTTTTTAATTCAGGGTAGGCAACTGTAGAGTCTGACCAGCTCCAAGACACAGGGCTTCCAACCACACAAAGCCTGGAAGAGCTGCTTTCTTGGACCGCAGGGCTGGCAGCTGTGCCAGCTGTGGGATCCTGGGAGCTGAACTGCAAAGCAATAATACCTCCAAACTCTGCCATAAAATGTCCCTCTTCCCAAACTCCTCCCCTCCTCTGTTGTGCTGGGCTCTTTGGGAGAACTCTGACTCTGCTCACCTCAACTACTGATGCACCAAGGAGCAGGCAAAAGATTTAATTAAAGGAGTGATGGGGGATTGACTGCAGTGAGCCAGCAACTGGAAGCCCTGGACCAAAGAAGGGACACAGCTGGCCACAGCAAAGGAAATGAATGGGAAAGGCCTTGGAGAGGATGAGATCTCAGTTCATTACCCTCCACTCCACTCCTACTCCACTACCACTTTATTCTGCATTGGTTAGACCTCATCTGGAATACTGTGTCCAGTTCCAGGCACTTCAATTCAAGAAGGACATTGACAAGCTGGAGTGTGTCGGGGGGGCCGACCAAAATGGTGAAGGATCTGGAAGCCATGAAGCCCCATGAGGAGTGGCTGAGGAAGCTGGATATGTTTAGTCTGCAGAAGAGAATGTTAAGAAGGGACATGAGAGGCATGTTAAAATATTTGAGGGGATGTCATGTTGGGGTGGGAGTGGGCTTGTTTTCCACTGCTCCAGAGACTAGGACAAGGACCAATGGATTCAAGCTGCAGGAAAAGAGATTCCACTAGAACCTCAGGAAGAACTTCCTGACGGTCAGAGGTGTCCGGTAGTGGAATATGCTCCCTCCATGGAGTGTGGTAGAGTCTCCTTCTTTGGAGGTTTTTAAGCAGAGGCTGGACGGCCATCTGTTGGGAGTGTTTTGATGTGTGTTTCTGCACGGCAGGGGGTTGGACTGGATGGCCCCCGGGGTCTCTTCCAACTCTGTGATTTTATGATTCTATACTTCTTATTCAAAAAGATTGAAAAGTAGTTGTTGATCAGTGGCCTGGTAACTACCAGACACCAAACTAAATGGAATTTCCAAATATAGAGGCAGTATACTTCCAACTAGAGAGCCAGCGGGCTGTAGTAGCAAAGGAAGGCAGATGTTCTTAAAGGGGAGTCACAACCGTGTGCAAACACGCACACACACGCACATATACAGGGCAAGCAACACAGCCAGACAAGTGAGGATTTTGCCACAGGACTGCCAGTGCAGCAAGCGACATTCTCCCCCACCCTGCTACAGGTCCCCTCAACGGGGATGGGAAAAGGCCGCCCCCTCGTACCTCCTGGAAGGCCTTCCAGTTAGCTGAAACTTCCTGAGGAGTTTTCGGAGGCAAACTGGCTGGCAGCTTGGAATCCTTTTGCATTTTGCTTTCCTCCACTTGCTTGATTTTCTTCTTCCAGAATAGTTTTTTCCTCTTCCTCCTGTGCTGATTTTTATTTTTCTCCAGCTTAGCTGTAGGGCTGTCTGAGCGGGGTTGTGGTTCCTCAGGTTTAATTTTTGCCATCCTGACTCTATGCAATCATTTATCCAATTCTAAAACAAGAAACAAAAACAGAAGCAAAAATCTTTGTACCACGTACAGTGAAAAATCAGCCACTCGTAACTTACTTTATCGGTTCTTTTTTCAGTCGGCACACTGTCTGAAGGGAAGACGTTATTTCATTTCTTAACTAGTGAAAACGCGAACACAAGTCAGTAAAAGCCTAAGGGCCGCTACCGAAAGGCAGATGCCTCAGTTGCACACGCCGGGACGTGTGGGTGCACCAAGAAGCGGGCCGCGACCCGGCCCCGGCGGCCGGAGCCCAGGGGGCGGCAGGGGAGGGCAGGCGAAGGGGAAGGCGGCTCGGCGGCCCCGGGCGGGGCAAGAGGGAGGCAAACCCCGCCGGGGCGGCCGGGGGAGGCCCAGGCGGCTCCGGCTCCCCACAGGCCAGGGGCCGGGGTCTTCCAAAGAGCCCCTCCCCAACCAGGAACCCCCCCCCGAGCTGCGGGGGAGACCGTGAGGGAGCCGCCCACCGGCTCTCCCGCCCCACGGCCTCCGACGAGCCCAAGGCGGCCCCCACCTGACAGCCGGCGGCGGCGCCAGGGGCGCCGAGAGAAATTACCTCAGAAACTCGAGCACACGCTTCCGCCCTCGCCGGAGAGAAGACAGAACCCGACCGGAAGTGGGTCCCTTCCTCGCAGCGCCTCGATGGGAAACACGAGCCCGGCCACGGGGTTCCCGTGGCAGAGAGGCGCCGGTCCGCGCAGAAAGGCATCGATCCCGAGAGCTGGAAGGGCCCCCAGAGGGCATCAGGCCCAACCCCTGCCCGGCGCAGGGCCCCCGGCGAGAGGCCCTGCCCAGCCTCCTTCTGAGGACGCTCAGAGAAGGAGCCCCCCCCCGCCTCTCTGGGCAACGGGTGCAGTTGTTGAATCGCTCTCGGTCAAGACAGGCCTCTCTCCTGAGGTTCAGTCGAAACCCGCCCCCCTGTCAATCCAGGGAAGCTCGTGCAGAAATGAAAACCAGCCGGCTTGCAAGGGGCTGCCACATCTTCCCCTCCCGTTTTTATGCTGCACGACTCACACGCGTACTTTATTTTTCTTGAAAATATTTCTTGAAAAATAGTAAGTTCATTTATTCATTCTGCAATGCTCATTTATTATTTTGCTATTGCAGCACACGGTCTGGGAAAACAGATGTGCTTCAGCATCATATGGCGCAGCAGCGTACAGCCTTCCCTCTTGGCATACTTCGATTATACAAGCACCTTAAATTTAACGAGGCAACAATCCTATGGCTGGGTTTCACATGTGTTAGGGTGCAAATAAGGTGTAGATGTCAGAAATGTACTAAATAGTAAATTCTATGTGTTCTTGTGAGTTGTTTTGCCAGTTCCTTCCTCTGAAATACAGCCTACAGCACCAGGTTTCCGTAGGCATTCTCTCACCCAGGTACTAAGCAGGGCTGATCTTTCTTGGCTTTCAAGACCAGACTCCTTTGTGAGCAAGCAAAGGCTCCCAGTGTGCATAAGAGCAGGTAAAAAAGTGAAGCAGGAACAGGAGATCAAAAGGAGAGCGAGGTGGATGGGAGCTGGGAGAGCTGATTTTAAAAAATAGAGACACCAGACCACCTTGTGTAGGTTGGATTAATCTGTATCACTCACTTCAAACTATTTTTTAAATCACCAAGTGGAACAATGACAAATTTAAATAAGGAAACATTCAGGGGTAGCTGTATTGGCCATGCAGCAAAATACCACAAAATCCACACAAGTGTGATACCTTTATTGGCCAACCAAAATGCACAAAACACACGGTGCAAGTTTTTGAAGCTTTACTGGCTTCTTTATCAGGCAATAGATGTTTTAAGAATCACACAGAAGAAAAGTGACAATGTTAGAGTCAGAGGCCTACATTTTGTCTCAGATGTTATTTTGGTTCTCCATCAAGATGGTCTAGAGGGATCTCAGTGTGGGAAGAGGCCATCCCTCTTCTTGGCCATGTGGAAACAAGGGACAAAGTGCAATAAAAGACAGGTAATAAAACTGCAATCCCAGTGATTTAAATGAAGTATTTTCTGAGCAAGCATGCTGTTTTACAGAGTTGCTCTGACAGTTAAAGATGGGTTTGTGGTAATACCAAAACCATGTCTCCTAAAGACATAACCCAAAACCTTTGGGCATGCAGTTGACAAGTCTCTGCGTTGCAGAGTTCTATCAGTTCATAGGCAAGGGCTCCACGCAGTAGCCTTCAGCCAAGAGGAAAGGCTGTGACTCTGTTACACCCAAGAACAAAGCAGAACCAAGTTCTAAATAAACATGCATAAGCTCTGTTCAGAACAACCAATATTTACAGCATTTTATTTCATTCTCCACCTGAAAAGCCTCCCAGGGCTGCTTGGCAATAGTGCTTATGTGTAAGTGGTAGGCTGTTTTAATCTCTTTAACGGCTACTGAAGTTACATCTGAAGTGTTTTTACTGTTTTTAAGTATGTTTCAACAATTGTGATACTTCATTTCTTTGTAACTTTTGTTAATAAATGTTTTTGCAGTATCTTTTTAGATGATTGTAAGCACACTCAGTAGAGAGGAAAACAGAGCTACGAATTGGATGGGTGAAGCATGGCATGCCTAGCCCAAGAGGCAAAGTTCATAATAAAACAATTAAAACAAAACAAAGCACATTTTGAAGTTTAAATCATTCTTTTTATTTCAATCACATTTCAATGTTTTCTTAAAACAAATAGTAAAGAAACAGCTATATTGAAGATACCTGCATGAATGCTAATTATACAATTTTTTGGGAAGATAGAATTGATCTGAACAAGGCAGAAAGTCTGGATGTACATGTGATTCCATTTTTGGATAAACTGAAAATTAATCTGAAAACAATTCAGAGCGTTCGATTCGTTCACTTCTGCACTCTTGTTACAACCCAAGGTGAGAATTACGTTACTTTTCTAGTCTCAAGTGAACAACAAACCACTACAACTGGCATTCAGCTGACAGAGGGCAATCAGAATGCCTGGGGGCATCAGGTCACATTCTACCACTGCATTTATTTCTCGTTCTTGTGAGGTGACAGGACCAGTGTCTCCAAATTAAAAACACTCTGCAGTCCACAGGGCAGGGCTCATGACACAAAGTCAGACTCTAGTATTGGTCTGTAGTGTGTTGTGGGAGACAAGCCCCCTAATATTACTCATGGTCACCAAGATTTTGCAAAACTCTTGCCTTGGAAAATCTCTATATGCTTTCTCTTATTTTTGACATTTTCATTCAACTTGTTGCATTATTTTAATTTCAATACCTATTCTGTGTTAGCCTACATTTACTGTCTTGCAGCCTTGTTCGCTAAGCAAGAAACATTAGACTTTCAGTAAGGAAGCAGACTTCGCTGCTGCCATTCCTGCTTGGGAAGGAACCTAAGCCAAGCAGGAGCACAACTCAGCTCCTACCCCCAATCCTCAGTGAGCCTTACCTCCCTTTCTTGCAGGCGTCCCGTGAATCACAACTCCTGATCTCACAACCAGATACCTACAGGAAAAGACACCCCTGTCAGCAGGAACTGACAAAACGAGAGCAGTTACTTTTCAGGGGCAGGGGCTGCTCAGAAAGAACCTTCTCAACAGCAAGAGTCTGCCGGTAATTCCAGCTTAATAGAGGTTTTCTTTCATCACCGACACCCTTCCTCACCCGGCCGTTCAGCTTCAGAAGCCCGGAGGCTTACCTTCTGGTTGATTCCCTGCCGCTCGGGGAAGGCAGCCCTCCTCCTTCTTCGGCCCTCTTTCCTCAGGCTCCACACAGCAAAAGCGGCAAACCTGCAGCACAGACCAGCCAGCGAGGCGCGGCGGAGGAGAGGCGAGCGGGGAGAGGGGAGAGGCAAGGCAACGCCAGAGCATCCCAGGGCCCACACGGGAACGTCGCCGCGCACGGCAGAAACCGGAGCCGGCCTCGTCAAGGGCAGTCTGCGGAGACACCCACGAACCCCGGGGTTTTACGCTGGGCCGCGGCAGTTCCACGAGGCAGCGAAGGTCGCAGCCAACAACAGGAACGAGGGCTGGCGCAGCACGAGGGGCTCCCGCGTCCCTCCCGCCGCCTCCCGCCCCACGACCGTCCCTATCCCGTGGCCCCTGGGAGGGCCGGCTCGGGGGTGCAGCAGGGGGTCCTTCGGGCTTCCCCCCAGCTAAAGCGCTTTTCCCCATTTCACAGAGATGGTGCGGGGGGGGGATGCGGGCCCCACCCGAGGCAGGCCTTCCTCCGGGGGCGCCGGGGGGACCCCGCGGGCACTCCTCCTCGCCCCTCTCGCGGGCCGCTCCCTCCCCACCGTTCCCCGGGGGTCGCGGCGGCCCCCCGCCCGCGCCCCCCGCGGGCCCACCCGGGGCTGGGGAGGCCGGCACGGGCGGCGGCGGCGGCGGCGCGGTCAGGCGGAGAGAGGCTCTCGTCAGTTCTCGCATCTGACGGCACTTCCTATCTCGGCATCATCACCCCGCGGCGCCGGAGGAGGAGGAGGAGGAGGAGGAGGGGAGCGGGCAGCGAACGGGCAGAGCCAAGGCCGCCGCCGCCAGCAACGCCCTGGAAGTCCCGGGCGGCCACGGCGAGCGCTTTCCCCACCGCCGCCCACCGCCGTCCAACTCCCCCCCCCGCCCCCGAACCCGGCTTCCTCACCTTCCCGCTGCCCCCGAACGCAGCCGTAGCCAAGAGGGCGCGCACGCTCCGCTCCCTCCTCTTTAAAGGTCTGGGATGTACCATCTGCCAGAGAAGGAGGGGAAGGCAGAGGGCGGAAACGAAAGCGGTTGCTGGTTGGTCGGATCGCCGCGGCTTCCTCCCCCCTTGAAAGCTGAAGGAGTAAGAGAGGCCGGAGGCGTGGCTCGCCAGGCGTCCGTACGGCCCCGGAGCAGGAGGCGCTTCCGGGCCCAAAGGGCGCACGCGCTGTGCGCGCCCCCGGGGGCGGAAGCGCCGTTTTGCCCCTGCGATCGCCGTCTGCCGCCGTCCCGCGTTTACGCCTCTCGCCCAATCTCGGGTGTAAGAAGCGGGGAAGGAAAAATGCTCTTTTTTGAAAGGGGGAAGTTTTCTGATGTGGGCGAGGTGCAACGGGGGTTAATTTATTGGGGGTGCAGGAGGAGCTGGACGTGCCTCCAAGCTCCAACAGACCTTCCAGCCCCCAGGAAAGAGGCGCCGGGGACAGTGGCAACCATCGGAGTATTACTGCACCGATCTGGCGATATTCCTGGTAAAGCGGAAAGCAGCAGGAAGAGAGGAAGACCGTGGCCATTTTTGCACTGGACTGTTGCAGTGCTATTATTCCGCTTTCAAAATCCTCTGGAATCCTGGGGTCTGCCTGAGGCCCCTCCCAAAACTGCACACCCCAGGATTCCAGAGGATTGAAAGCGGAGTAATAGCGCTATAACAGTCCAGTACAAAAATGGCCCGCGGGTCAACCCAGCGGAAAAAAGCCAGGGCTGCCCGTGACAGGCTATCTTGGAGGTCAAAACTGAGCATTCGGGCTCAGTTTGCTCTAGGACCCCTTCACGTGTCTTTGCAGCAGTCCAAGGTATCCACAGCCATACGCAGGAACTGGAACTATCATGGCAGGGACAATACTAATTGTGTACGGTATTTAACGTCTCTACTCTTGAAGAGCTTGTCTAGCTCCTTCACAGCCGCCCTCCCATGTTCTGATTTCTTGACTGCGGTCTCCCTCTTGCTTAACGACTGAGCCAACCTATCAGAAATCTTTGACTGTCTCAAGGACGTCATTATCTGCTTTAAAGTTTTTGCATCAATATTAAATGCGAAGCCACTCTCCAGCGTGAATCCGGCACACGCGGCCATGTAGGAATGGTCTGTTAGACTCCGTTGTCCATGGGGACTTCTAACTCTGTGCACAGAAATGTTATGATCTTCCTGCTTCCCTACAGAGACAAGGCCTCTAAAAGACAACACTCAATCACACAGTTTCTTAGGTACCTGAAATACAACAGCTGTTGAATTAGGTAAGTTTCTTCTACCTAAAACAGAAATTATTTTTTCAGCTCTGTCCCAAAGATTATCAGCCCTGGACTTCTCTACAGTAAAAGTAACTTGCTGCCACTACGCAAGGGTGCAACCAGCCCCTCAGTCCCTTGTGTTACCCCCGGTTCTGCAAACAGAGAGGCCATCCTCCCCGCTTTGCCTCTTTTCCTACCAGACCAGGCTCAAAAGAGCACTGATTCAGGGACAAGGACGCCTGCATAGCAGGCTAATGAAGGCCCCCGCGTCTATTCACCTGTTCATCCATTTGAATGTGGAAACAGCAGAGCAGCGTATTTCTAATGGCATGGCTGCCTGAGAGTGGAACAGGCTGCCATGCGGCCGATGGGCTCCTCCTCTTCGCTGGAGGGGCCGCTCTAAGGGACGCTGTGCCTGCAACTGGTCCCACAGATCCTTCATGCGGCAGAGGCTGGACTGGCTGGTCCCCCAGGAGCCCTTTCCAATGGGACCATCTAAGACCATCTTAGAAGCTTCTTCCAGGAAAACGTGTAACCAACTGTCATTCCAAACATTTTAGGAATGTAATTCTGTTTATTAAAACCTAAGTGAAATATGACCTTGTCCATGTACAAAATATTTCCCGAAACAATACTGTCCATTTTACTGTAATACAAACAATGCTAGGTGGACACTGAGCTGCTGCATGAAACAACAGGGTCTGGAGGATTCCGTGAAAGACCTCTTCGATCTGACAAGACCTCTTTACACAGCAAAAGCAACAGTTTTCAGGAGACCAGACAGGGACCAGCATTCCCACGGTTCTTCTGCTGCAGATGCTTCACAGTCAGCATGCCAGAGTCAATATCACGGCGCTCTGAGATGATGGGAGAGGAAACACTGTAGAGAGGAAGAACATCAACAAGGCTGGTGGCTGCTGCTGAGCCTTTGAAGGAAACAGGACACGAAGAGCAGCAAAATGATGTTTCCTCAGAGACATTTTTGCTCATGGCAAAGCACCGTGAACGTGTTGATCCAACCTGTATCACAAAGGCATCCAATGCAGTCTGTAGCAAATGCAGCCCGTAAATATATGAGAGAGGTGAGGAGCTGTAAACATCACATGAAGTCTGCATAAAGTCCAACTGTCTTCCCCGCTCTCATGTTCCGCCACCAGAAACATATCTGCTCTGTCAGTCATGCAGCGTCACACATAGTCCAAAATCTCTGTTTCCATTTCATTTTCACTCCCATCCGAGGGCTTGAATTCCTCCTCCTCTTCCTCCTCCTCCTCCTCCTCCTCCTCCTCCTCCACCTCTTCCTCCTCCTCCCCCTCTCCCTCTCCAGATTCAAAGGTCAGCTGCTCTTTGTCCTCTTTTGTAGTTGATGCGCTTGTGAAGAGAGCTGAGGGAAGCAAACAGAACGGATTACAATCTGTGGGCAGCAAACACAGCAAAAATGCCCTCTGCCGCACTCCCTGGAGGGGGCAAGCGGCCAAACATTCCAGCTGGTGGCTGGTACTCTTTCCACCTGGCTTGCTCTCTCTGCCAGTCTGGTTGTTGTGTTGGACTACAACTCCCACAACAGAAATAAACAGCACAGGAAAACAGACAGACAGTACCAATCCTGCAGAGAATGCCTGAGCAAAAAAAGAGTCTTCATGTGTATTCTGAAGAGGGTGGAGATAAAGCAAAGTGGGCTGAGGAGGAGGGCAAAAACTCACCAGTCATAAGGTGGCAGCTCAAAAGTGTAAAGGAAATTGAAGGCAGGAGGGAGTCAAAGCAGACTTCCCATTCCCAGAGTCCCCCATGTCTGAGAGCAGGGAGGAGGAAGTGTGGCTCCCCAGAGACTGCAGGACTGCCAGTGATGAGTGATTATGGAAGCGAACCCCTCCTTTCTCATGTGAGAGTGGAACACGTTACCTGGCCGTTTGGAGCGGATGAGCTGCTTAATCATCAGAGACATGGCGTCCCGGAGATCATCGCTGGTCTTGGGAAGACACCAACCATCCCGCTCTGTGCACACTTCCTCCATACCATCGTTCCGGTGGATAATCTTCTGCAAGCTGAACAAACAAATAAACAATACATTCAAGCTCAGACAGACAGGCAAAAAGTAATAAAGAAAAAAGCTGCTCCACATCATTACACCCACTTCCAATGAATGATGAGAATAAATACCATTCCACATTCAAATCACAGAGCTGATAGAACATCTGTCGATACGGAGGCAGGGAGCCTTCTCGGAAGATGTAAATCGAGTCCTAAGAGAGGAAGGAGAAGAAGCAAGGGAAAACCCAGAAGCCAGACTCATCTGGAGGGAAAACCACTTCCAAATAGTGGTGTCCATGTTGGTGGCTCATTTTTTCTACTGAAGGGCTTCAGTCTTACAAGACCTCTGGGCTCTTTTACAACACACACTTAGAGCACTATGATCCCACTTTAACTGCCATAACTGCATACTATGGAATCCTGGGATTTTCAGTTTAGGAGGTGCACTTAGAATCCTCTGCTACAGAGAGTTTTAATGCCTCAGAATACAAACCTCATGATTCCACAGGATGCAACCATGGCACTTAAAGTGGACACACAGAGCTAAAACTGTGAGCTGTAAAAGGGCCCTGTGGGTGGACAAGAGGGCTGTCCAGCACCCTAGCTGCGGCCCCTTCTGCTGCAGCCCAGACCTCCCCAGGAAGGGCCAGGAGCTCTTTGTGTCCTCAGGCACAAGGCGCCCCTCGTTTCCTGGGAACATCCTGGAGGTTTAAAGGCCTCACAGCCACGGGGTGCCTGGCTGGACTTACATCAGTTGGGCACCTGCTGCCCACAAATCAAGACTTTTCCTTATGCATTCCCATTTCATCCAGACACTGCTTAGGGCTTCCAGAGGTGGCCCACAAGTTGACAGCCTCCTACCTCCAAACTGTGACAGCCTGCGCAAGCATCATCTGGCAGCACAGACTGCAGCAGGGATGGCAACCACCAGGAGGCAGGCAGAGGGCAAAGACTCACTTTGAGCTTGTACTTGCTGAAAGCTGGTTTCCTGGCCCCAGCTGGTCCAGCGGAACTCAGTCCTTGCTTGAGGTCCTGAATGCCAACAGGATGGCTCGCTGGAAAGGGTGGAAGCAGATTCCCCAAATCACCTTTGGGCACCAAGCACAGTGGAAAGTGTGACAACAGGGATGTGCAGCCCAGGGCTCAGGGAGTGCTCCTCTGCACTGGTGTCGATCCCCCCCACACACACACACAAAGAAAACCTCAAATCCTCACTGCTTTTCTCGGGGGTGAGGGCTCCAGCCCCACTGCTGGTGGGGGGAGGTGTTGACTAGCAGGTTGACCGAGCCTGGCCCCGTATACAGGTCAAACACTCAGACAGCCTCAAGGCAAACCTCTGCCAAAGGACACCTAATCTGCTGCTCTCCTCTGGGATGGGAGCTAGAAAGAGCCACGGGACACATCCAGAGGGCAGAGAGATTTTGCTCATGTTCCTTACAGGAGGGGCAAGAGCCAAGACAGAACAGCCAGGGTCCCTGTCTCTCCTCTGTAGCGCATACCTGGTTTTTTCAACGTGATGGGGAGGCTGTAGTTGTAGGTGCTGCGCTTCGCTTTCACTGGCATGTCATTTGGGGCGTACCCTAAGGAGAAGAAGAGAGGTCTGTGTTGGAAAACACAGAAAGAACAGCTCAAATGGGAGGCCTTAAGGAGCAAAATCTTTCAGATTAGACAGAGTCAGGGGCCCTGTTCAGATGCTACTCATTCCCCAGAGCCTATTAAGTGGGAACTAAGAGCATGTGATTGCTGCATCTTTCCCTCCAAAGGCTTTCCAAGATCTCAGGTGTGCCCAAGAGGACTTCCCACTTGGTACTGAGCTTCTCTCCACAGCAACATTATGACAGCAGGTAGACATGCCTGGCAGGATTGCAGCTCCACCCTTCAGGAGCCTGGAACTGCAATCCTAAGTGGACGGTAAGGACTCAAAGCGTGGCAAAGAAAGGAACGGTCAGGAAGGGCACAGCCACACTCTCACTACTGGCTGCTGTTTTTACCATATTTCATTCCACAGCGAATTCGGAAGTCCAAGACTTGGTAGATCTTTGCTTCTGGATGTTTTCTGGGATCATAACCAAAGCGAACCCATAGGCTTCTCCAGGGACCTGTGAGCTACGAGGACATACACAATAACTGATACATACAAGTGGAAGAGTGACAGTAAGCCTAGAGTAAATTACTGGCTTTCAGGAACATGACACTCCCAAAATCAAACTGCTGACATATTATGAGAGGGATTGGGACAAGCAGTTTCAAAGCCAACCTATTTTTCCATTTTCTTCTCAGCTCCAGCGTGACTGTATTTATTTATTTCCAAACATCTCAAATACCAAACGATTCTTCTAGTATCATAAACAGTGCTTATGATATAGTGACTGTTTGTAAAGCAACAATTACAAAACATAACTGACTCACCATGTAATAAGCTAAATATGGCAGAAGAAACTTCAATTTGTCTGGATGAATGCTAATGTTGGCTTTCACAGCATTGCGAGACCAGACAGGACGGACCTCAAACAGCTAAAAAAAACAGAGTCAGACATGAGAGTGGGGAAAAGGAGAGAACTTGCCTCCTGAACAAGAAGGCTTCTTTTTAAATTACTGTTTTTGGCCAATACAGAGCACGTTCTGAAGGCTAAATGAAAACAAAACCTATTTTAGTGACTTAAGACTAGGTCGTAGGCATCCTACCTGTTACTTCTGCAAACTAATTTTCTTATAAATGAAATCATAATTTTCACTGCTTTTATGCTAACTATCCTGGGAACCTTTTGGCTGAAGGCTGACACATAAAATCAAGCAAATAGATATATAAAATAAAATGCTCTCTGGGATTGTCAGACTGATAGATATATTGCCTAAACTTGTAACTAACCTGTAGGCTATATTTTGCATTTGTTCTAGACTCCAGGTCTAGGACAGCTCACTTAGCAACTATAAGCATTCAGGTTCTCCTTAGGGTAGAACCAAGCTGTTGATACTTCAGACAGCCAGAAACAATAGATTTTTGGACACTTGTGGCTATAACTTGATATACACCATGCAAAAAGAGAATTCTGCTACAAGGTAACCTGCATTTTGCAACAAGAAAAAAACAAAATTTTGCAACCATGTAATTGTGGAAATCCACACATAGCTGTCCCTGAAATGCAATTTATTCTGTTTATCATGGGGAGAAACAAACAAGTAATTGAAAACAGAGTCCAGCTGCTCTGGGAGTTCTGCTCAGCTCTCCCTACAAGCTTTTGAGATAGTCAGAGCTGGCCCATTTTCTTCAAACGTGGGAAATATACATATATGTGAAGCAGAGCTTGCCAGCATGCGAAATTCTCAACTGAGAATATGGTCCTTCTCTTGCCCAATTGTCCCACAGACTTAGGGCTGTTCCACATGTCAGGGCAAACCCATGAATGGCACAGACTATACACTGAACAGCGCACTCCAGGCAATTCTGGATTGCGAGCAACAACACACGCCAAAGAAATTTGCCTCATTCATGCATCTATTAACTTTTCTTTCTTTTTTCTCTTTTGAAATGTATTATTTTACTACACACAAACATAAAAGATAAAGATACATTCTAACAAACAGCAATACATATAATCTGCACAAAACTAAGACAAAGACTAACAGTACTAAAAATACATAAGTAACTAAAAAAAGCCAAATCATAACTAAAACAGCAAAAGTTTGCACCTTTTAGCTTTTGTACCTACTGCTCTCAGCTCTTCCTCTGCTCTGCGGTCCGCAGCACTGCCGCAAACCCTCCTCCAGGTCTGTTCGGCCGCATCCAGTGGCTTTGTAGGGATCTCTTCGTCCTCAGAGTCGACAAAGATGGCATTGTGGGGGCGGCGGGCTCTGCTGAGGCCAATCAGGTTCTCGCTGGACAGAGGCGGGTTATGACGGCCCTCCCTGCACAGCCCGGTGAGAAAAGGCCGGCAAAAGCCGCACAGCTGAGAAGTGCTGCAATTTAGTTAATAACTCTCTCTTCTCTAACAGAATACATTCAGAAACCTGAAATCACTTGGATTCGGAATCCACAGACATATACTAAAATATCTCTTGCCCATCTCATGTCCCTAGACTTCACGGCAGCACAGAGTCAATGAAACAATCCAACCCGGGACAGTAAAACAATAATCCACAATCCCAAGAAAACAAATCAGAATTAAGATACAAGCAGCAAGACCCTACAGTCTAAACAGACACATCCTAACCTGGTGCCAACACTGCTGTCAGCTGGGCCTCTGAGGCACCACAGTTGAGGAGGGCCTCTCTCTTGGTGCCAGACAGTGTACCATCCCAAGCAAGACACAAAGGGGATTCCCCTGAGTGGGTCTCAGTGCTCAGGCAGGTGCGTACCGAGAGGCACGCTCCCAAATATCACGGTCCCAAACCGTCTAGCTACAGCAATAAAAGAAGAGAACAAAATGAAGACCAAAAGCCACAGGTCAACTCATTCCAATAATCAACAGAGCATTCTGTTCTTAACAGTTTGCCACACTAGAGCTACCGACTGACACTACAGTGGTACATAAAAGGTGAAACCGGCCAGCCAAGCCCTCCTGGAAACAATCCCAGCCTGAGCGGGCACAAGGCGGCCCACCTGAAATGGAGCAGGTACCTCAACTCATCTTCTCCCTACAGGTCATGCCAGCACTAGAGGAGAACAATGTGTGGAAGTCCATCTACAGCAGAACAAGTCAAGCTCCTCAGCAGCTGCCGTGGGGGGCTGGGCTGGTCCCTCGCCACAAGGACCTTTTGCTTTAAAATCGGCAAGGATTTTTAATGGGATATGTGTGCTAGTCTTTTGTTCTTGTATTTTTTAAAAAAAATCACAGTATTTTATACTGCTCTAGCAGCATAGTTCATTTCATTTTAAAAAATTAACCCTTTTTTATTCCTTTGTTTTGATCTCTGCGGTGAGATGCCTTGGGTTCCATGTTGGAATACTAATTAAATAAATTATAGAAAACAACATAATACACAGCTGGGCTACACGACCAAATGCCACAGACACGTGCAATCTTTCAAATTCCCCAGAACTACTCCCCCCGCTGGGTGATATTGAAAAGCAGGGGTTGGAGAAGAGAAACAAAAAAGTTGGGGCCAGATGTAGCAACTATAAAGTCTGCAATTAAGCTCATATCCAAAACAAATACTGCAAACTGCATGTGTCGCTAGTAGAAAGGCACATGACTTTTCTATATATTGCTATACACTGATTTGAATGTTGGCCCAATTCAACATTCCCTTAACTTAATCCAACCTTCTACACACAGCACCACATGGCTTCTCTACATAACAACTTATCAAGAGACCAATAAAATATCACAAGAAGTGTTGCCTAACCTGCATTATATCCACTGTTTCTGGCTAAGGACAACTGTGAGAAAAACGAAACGTATTTGCACGAAAGACTTTCCTGATACTATCACTATCAACCAGAAAGCAGGTCCAGCTAATGACCATAGGGCAAATCATGCCAGACGTGGTTAGCTGACCAACCTTTGGGATCTGAGTGCTGTGACAGATGCAGCTGCACTTTGAAAGTAAAGGAAGAATTTGCATTCTTTGAAGAAAAGCACTTATTTCTCTTCCCATCTCTGGTTACTATACCCGTAGTGCATGCACACATCCTAGTGGAGTTCAATTTTGGGTCATACTGCAGCTCCCCATATTCAGAAGTCTCTGGGTGGCCTTAGCATTTGAGCACGAGGGGGACAATTTCACCACAGTTTTGGATCACCTGAGCTGTCTCAGGCCTGGGAGAGGCCTATTTAATGAGGAAGGGAACTGTCTGGTTTACTTCTTCATTAAATACAGGCCTCACTTGGGCCTAAAACAGTCCAAATATGTGGTGAAATTGCCCCTTATAAGTTTGAGGGGATGGAATGTTTGGGACAAAAAGGGGATCCCTCAAACACAATATTGTCTCCCCCCCCATCCCATGAGAGGCTAAATTTTAGACTTTTTTCTTAAAAGGAGGTTGAGGGACACAGCAGGGATAGAAGTGTAATGGGTTGTCCACAGGCCTCCCCGCCTCTGGCTCACCCCATCTTAAAAGACAGCCTGAGTGTAATCATCTTCAGGCACAAAAAAGAAGCCATACACAAAAATGCAGCCCTAAGGCTAGCAGATTTTTTTTCCATCCCCCAAAGAGCAAGACTGACCGATGCTGTGTTTCTGGTCGATAGTAATAGTCCACGGGAGTGTCCAGACGTGAGAAAATGGGTGGGGGGATATAAAGTGGCAGGTCGCTCATGAAGAATTCCTCCTTTTCTGGCTTGAGCATCAGGACTTTATCATACATGGAGACCTGCTTCCCACCGCGCTCAGAGTGAACTGCCAAATACTGGAAGTCAGACATCCCTGCAGACAACGAAACAGAAACAATTAATCCACTCCAACAGCCACTGGATCTCTTCTGAACTGCTGTTGAAGCCAACAAATTGATGTAAGCAAGGAACGCTTCCCTTCCTTAGCACTAAATCAGTGTAACCAGCCCATAAGATGTTGGAAATGAGCATAGCAAAATGGCCAAAGAAAAGTTACAGCTGAGAAAGTGGCTGGATGCCTGTAAACCAGGATGAATAATCTGCAAAATGCTGTTTTTAATTTTTTAAAAAATTTCAATCGCATCTGCATATAAACAAACTCCTAAAGAATAGTAAGGCTACCATCGAACGCACTGCCAATCTCTAAATGCAAACAATGCAAATGACAACAAGTTACCACCTTGAAATTTGTAGACAGTGGTAACAATGCCAAGGATTTCCACATCAAACTTGACTTCTTCCTCCACGTCGCCTGCGCCCGTCTGTTTTCTTCTCGTTCTCTTTTTCACTTTGAGCAGCATGGAAGAGGTAGGGAAGCGATTGGCACACACAGGGTGGCAGTAAGGATCCTTGGGGCGGAAGTAGAGCTCAAGCCTTCTGCTAGGGTCAGCGTAGATCTAAAGAGGACGGACCAGTCGATTATCCACCAGGAACAAGGACCGCTCCCTTGGGTCTCTCCCCTGATCTTGCAGACTGAGGCCCCTTCCGCACCAGACCGTTATAGTGCTATTATTCCACTTTCAACATCGTACGGAATCCTGGGATTTGCAGTTTAGGGAGGGGCCTTTGAGCACGGCCTTTGAGGCCCCTCCCTGAGCTGCAAACCCCAGGATTCCACAGGACGTTGCAAGTGGAATAATTGCGCTATAACGTTTTGGTGCAAAAACGGCCTCAGAAAAAGACAAATCAGACCCTGCGTGTCTTCCTCCTCGGAGGGGGGTCCAAGAGCTCCTCTGAGCACACGCCGAGCGCCGCCTCTCAAAGAGGGAAAGCTGGCCAGGGTCGGGGGGACTCCCTTGTTTCAGCGGCACTTCTACCCCCCCCCGCGGCTCCCGTCACCGCACCGGCGCAGCACCCCCAACCACAGGCCCCGCGGGGGCCCCGGGGCGGGAGGGGCGCGGAGGGGCGCCCCGCCCGCCCCGCAGAGAGCGGGGGGAAGGGGAAACCCTCACCCGCGAGACCCCCTCCTCGCCGCCCAGGGTCAGCAGCATCTTCTCCGCGTCCCGCACCACGCCGGGGTACTCGACGCACACCAGCCGCCTCTCCCGCCGCAGCTCCGGCGCCGCCGTGCCGGCCGCGGCCCCGCCGCCGCCCTCAGAGGAGCCCGCGCCGCCGCTTCCGCCCGCCATCTCGCCTCTCTCTTTCCCCGCCCAGAGCTGCCCGGATGCGAGCGAACGTCACGGTCCCTCTCCGAAAGCGCTCCCGCGACATGTAGCAACTCGAAGGGGGCGCCAAGGTTCCGGGAGGGGAAGGTTCCCGCGGCGCTCGAGGCTCGTTTCGAGCATCTTCGCCGGGGCGACGCGCCCTGGAGGGAGGCGGCACCGCCCCGGCCTCCCCCAGCAGACAAGGGGACCCCGGCCCTGCCACCCGCCAGACTCCGCCGCCCGAGGCAGCTCCCTCCCTTTCTGGCCCTGGGAGGAAAGGCGGAGCGAGCGCAGGGCATCCCTCGGCCGGATGCCTTTTGCGCAAGGACCCTGGCCTACCTCCCAGGGCTGTCGTACGGCGGTTCCACTTCGCCGTGCTTCTGGTAGATCACGCCACGGCAGGGACGGAGAGGACGGGGCCTCGCAGGCGTCGACGGACCACCAAGCCCGCAGGCCTGTAGCCGTCATCGCCGACAGAGAGGAAGGCCGGGGGCCACCGCGCAGACACGCTCGGAGGGCCGCGGAACTGGCATCCGCGCGTTGCAGGGCCGTGACTTGAACGCACCCAAATCGGGAACGGGGGCGGGAGGGATAATAGCGGTGGCCGACCTCGCCGGGCCATTATAGGGCAGCGTCTCTCAGGCCAAACCCAAAACGGGGGATGACTACCGACTGTATTTTTTTTAGGGTTCAAAGGTTAAAAAGGAAAAATAGTATTTCCCATAGCAAATACAGTGCGAGTTAGAAAGAGCGTCGCCTCCCGTCTTTGCTCCTCTGTACGTCCGGAGAAGAGCCCAGACGGCGCAGTGGCTCGACCACCGACGGACGCTGCGGGAGGCGTCCAGGGGAGGTGGCGAGAGGCCGGCGCACGGAACGGGCGGGCGGCTGCGTTTCGCGGGGTCGTTCGCGGGGGCGGCGGAGGGCGAACGGCGGCCGCGCGCCCGGCCCGCCCGGGATCTGAGGCCCGCGGTGTGCAACGCAGCTCGGGCCCACCAGGGGTCGCCGTTCGACAGGCGTCAGCTCGGCGCCTCCGACTCGACCCGGTGCGACGAGCCGGGATTCCTTTCCCGCCCGGCGCGCCGGGGCCGCCGCCGCCGCCGCCGCCGCCCTCCGCCCTCCGCCCGCGAACCGTTTCCGGCCGGGAGGCGGCGAGCGGGCCTCGCCCCCCGCGCGCGGAGCCCCCGGGCCCGGCCCGGCGGGGGCCCGGCGGCCCGGCGCCCCCTCCTCGCCCGCCGGCCCTTCCGCGCCGCTCCTCTCCGCGATTTCCTCCGTCGGGGGCCGGTTTCTCCCTCTCTTTTTCCTCCCGCCGGGGAGAAGATTTTGCCGAATCACCCAGGGCGGGGGAGGCCTGGGGCGGCGGGGGCGGCTGGCCGGGCGAGACGAGACGCGCGCGGGCACCGGTCGCCGCGGGGAGGGCGGCCCGCTCGGTTGCTGCTTTCCCGGCCGCCGCGGGCGGGCGCCGAGCTCAGGTGGCCCCTCCGCAGAACCCCGGAAACAAAGGACGGGTGCGTTCTCCTCCCTGCCGCACCGAGAGCGTCCCGAGGCCTTCGGGAGTCTGACGGAAACGCAGATCTAAAGGATGCCCGCAGAACTAAACGTGCAAGAATTAAATACCGCCCTTGGACAGCCTCGCAGGCCGTTCCTGGCCTGCTTGCTTGTGCCTTAGGTCCAGTCCGTGGAAACCCGCCGGGTGAGCCTGAGTGCTTCGCACGCCCTCGGCCCCGGGAAAAGCCGCGACGGGCCTGCCCGAGGGCCCCCGAGTCGAAAACGGCGCGGCGGAACACGGCGGCAAGCAGCCGTCCGCTCCAGAGGCGGGCCGGTCGTGTTTCCAGGGCTTCAGAGTAGCAGCGAGGGACAGTCAGCGGTCGTGAGATGCAGGGTTGAGAGTGAGGAGGCGGCTATTAACAAATGTGTGTCCTACCTAAATACCAAACGAAAGCACTGATTTCAGTTAACCTAAATATGCATTTCTTTGTAAAATGAACATATTGTCCACATTCATAAATCACATAATGTGGACATTTCTATCTTTGTGAATGCTCCACACCTCAGAGTATGGGATTTTTTGGCATCGCGTTCAATCTTTGTAAAAGGAGAAGTTTTCTAACCTTCGAACAAGGGAGTTTACAATACTATAAAATCACACATGTACAATCACAGTTACAGCAATTCTAAAGATTGTTACTTTTGTTGGTAAACCAGCAACAGTGAGGCCAGTACGTACCTTCACGGGCATACCTTCTGGGGTGGCTCCCAGCTTTTACGGGGCTGCTCGTTCCTCGCCGTTGGCCGGCCCGGGCTGGTGGGAGCTGCCGGCCAACAACTTCCGTGAGGGATTTCTACAAGCACCGATGCCTTATTGGGTGCGTGGAACTTTGAGAGGTTGTGTATATGTTTGTTGGTGTTCTTTAAAAATCTGATTTAAATCAGCAACTTACGTAAAGCAATGTAATTGTGTTTGTAGTGTTAATTTACAGACTGGCCACATAGAACCCACAGGAGTGAAGCACCGAAGCCTCTTGTCTCTCTCCTTTGTCCCTCCCCTGTCTGCCGGTTCCCTGGCACAGTGATGCTGCCCGTGCGCAATGCCCAGGTGCCCATGCACTGAGCCAGAGAGCCGCGGGGAAGGCTGGGAATGGCTCGTGGGGACTGGACTTCCTCCTCCTCCTGCACCCCTCCTCTCCCTGAGAGCTATGGTCCAACCAAAGCCATTTTACCAAGCTCTGCTTTGAACAGAAAAATCCAGACTTTCCTCAGCTCTGTTTGTAACATTTTGCAAGCATTGATTTTAAGCCACGAGAGCTACAATCCAACAAGAAAGAAGATCTTCCAAATACTGTTATTAATAGGTTGCTCCCATTAACTGGTGCCTGTTATTGGCCACAAATTTTCTTTCTCTTTTCTTCATTACTATTTGGTTGTGGAATCCCCTCATCCTTCAAAATAATTAGTATAATAGCACTATTAATAATCACAACATATTTTGGAGAGGTGGAGATAGTGATGGTGCTGGCCCTCATCATCCACCAACTCAGTCCGGTCTATGCACTGGGGTAAGAACTGGGGGAGTCCAGGGCAGCTGGTCTGAGCCAGCCTGCAGCAGTGGAGATCAGCAGCACTCCATATCTTATAGTGCATTTTAATTTCCCAGGCAGTGCTCTTGCATTGAGACTCTTCCACCTCTCCGGAGGCCTGGGGAGAGGGAAGAGGCCGTGAGGCACCAGGCCATGTGCTGAGATCTGGGACCCCACAGCCAGAAGTCCTAGGGCGCTATGAGACTGGTCCTACTGAGCAGGAATGGTTGGTTTATTGTTTTTAACCAAAATGTCCTGGAACTGACAGACAGACAGGCTGAGTCAACAGGATGCCCTGGGATGAAACCGGTGGGGGAGCAGCAGCTTTATCCCGCTGTGGCTATTGGGCCGTTTTTCTTTTCTTAGGCTTCCTGCTTCCGCTGAACAGGAAGAAAGCTGGCCCCTTAGCCCAAGCCAGAAATGTGGTTAAACTCCATATTTAGGAGAGGAGATAAGCTGCTCCGTTTAGGAATAACCCAAAAGGGGAGAAATAAAAACAAATGGACATAAACTGAATGGCGGGAGATGCGATTCTCCCTCCGCCACTTCAGGACATACTCGGAAAGGCCCCTGAGTCCGTGTGGGGCAAAGGAAAGAGCAGAAGCCATGGGCAAGCTGTCTTTCAGATCCACCTAGCCGCCCTGGCTGGAACAGAAGAGCGAGGGAAGACACCGAATCCACCGAATCGGGCCCTGGTGTGCCCACCTCGGTCACAGTTCCTGACTCTGGGTGGCAGTTGGGAATCCTTCTGAGCCCCACCCGGGGATCCCTGGCAGTCTTCCGCCCAGGGCCCAGTCCTCCGTCACCTTGAAAGAGGAGCCCAAGCATAGAGGAAGCTGCCTCAGTCAGATTTCTAAGGGCCATCTCTGGGTCCCATGCCAGGAGAAAGGTGGCATACAAATATAATAAATAAAACAAAATAAAATAAACAGTAGTGACATCTGACTGGCAGCAGGAGATCTGCACTCATGTGTCAGGCAGGATTCTTCTCCTGCCCTACTTGGGGGTCTCTGGAATTCTTCCCTTCTGCTGACCGTGTCACTCGGGGAAGCCTCCCGGCCTTCCCCTTATTGCAGAATCCTCAGTGAATCCGAAGAGGACCCTCGGAAGCTCACCTGAGAACCGCTGGGTATAGAAGGGACACACGCACAGGTGGCGGGTGCCAGAGTGCAGCCAAATAGGAAGGAGGGGCAGAGATTGGCATGCTCAGAGGAACTGACGGCTTTGCAGAAGCGCGGATTTAAAAACAGCAACAACAACCACAAGGAAGGCGGTGGGCAGGGGCTCTTCGTATCTCGGCGTGAGCAGAGCGTGCTCTGTAGGTATGGGGTCTGGAGCGGCCCTTGGGAAAGAAAAGCAGGCAAGCAGGCAACAGACGGGACGGGGCTGGAGCAGAATGGAAGGGAACATCCCGGAGAAGGCAATCGCCCGCCGGCCGGCCGGCTGCCGGGCTCCAAAACGAGACTCGCGCCCGTTCGGGAAGCCAAGCTGCACCGCAGCTCGCCGTCGCAGGCCCGACGGGCTGCCTGGAGCTTTGTCGCAGCCTGTTTTTGTGGTTCTGAGCGCTTCAAACAGGCTCTGCTTCGCCTCCCCCGATAACCGCTTCCGGAAGGCAAGACGTGGCGGTTCGCCTTCCTTGGAGCCGTTTCTCCGGATTCCCCACCGGCCCTTCCCCTCCGCTGCCCCCGAAGGACCACCCGCTCGCCGCAGCCCGCCCCTCCGCGCGGAGAGAGCGGGGCTCGGGGCGCAGACGGGGGCGCGCCGGCTCCGGGGCTCCGGGGCGCCCCCTCCGTCCGTCCCTCGGCCCGCCCCCCGCGGCCGCCTGCCCGATGATAAGGCCGGGCCGCCTATCTCGCCCTCCGGGCCGGCCCCCGCCCTCCTCGCCCGCCGGCCGTTGGCAGCCGCCGGGCCCCGATAAGCTTATCGCCCCGCAGGCGGGCGGGGCGCCCTCGCCCGCTCGCCGCTCGCCCCCGCCCGGGGGGCTTCCGCGGCATCGGCGTCTCCGGCGTGGCTTGAGCGCTGGGCCGCCAGCCCGGAGACCGCGGGCGCCCGCTGGGTGACCCTGGCCGTGTCACAGGCTCTCAGCCCCAGAGGACCCCGTCACGGGGTCGCCCTGAGTCGAAAACAGCTTGAAGACACGGAACAGCAGCAACGTCCCTCTCTAAAACACCACGGTGGGCTGGAGTTTACTTAATATTTTGCCATGCTTTGTTATAGGTTCGACTCGCCCTTCCTCCACCAAGTTCAGCACGCAGGGCTTTCCCCCTCCCCGCTTTACCTCCGCCACAACCTGGCGAGGTAGGTCAGAGAGAGATTTTGAGAAAGAGACTGACACTGGCCGAAGGCGAGGGTAATGGCTCGGTGGAAACTCCAACGCAAGTCCCAGTCCGTTGTTTTATCTTTCTCTCGTCATCATTTATGGGTTTGTAGCTCCTACAACTCCTGCCGTTTCCGCACTACACTCTTATAGCGCGACGATTCCACTTTCAACATCCTACGGAATCCTGGGGTTTGCAGTTTCGGGAGGGGCCGGCTGGCTGAGTCTAAGAAAACTGCCCAGTCAGAAAGAGAGACAGAGTGGAGAGCGGGGCGATGCGGAGGGATTGCTTGGATGGAAGCCTGGTTTCCTTTTATTGCTTGAGGTGGCCCAGTCTAAGAGTTCCCGGAGTGACCCCGGGTTCTTCAGCACTTGCAAAGAGGAAAGAGTTGCTGGGGGAAGCGAACCAACCAAAGTGGGCGTTATTCATGGCAACATGTCCTTTGGTGTCTAGGTCGAGGGAAATGATGTTCTGCTTTGGTCAGGCCCCACCTGGAATAATCCTGTGTCCAGTTCTGGGCGCCACAGTTCAGGGAGGATACTGACAAGACGGAAAGCGCCCAGGGCCGGCCGGAAGGAGCGGCCAGCATTGCCGAGGGGCAAACGATGGCTCCCACGCCCACCTTGTGAGCTTCCCAAAAGCATCCTCGTGGTACCCTGGTGTGGAAAACTGGCTGCATTGCCCCTTGGGCAGGAAGGGCACACCTGCGCCCTCACTTGCTCCCCCCCATGCAAATCCTAATCCTGCTGCTGACAACGCTTCCCATCACAGCTGGCAGCCTCGGCAACTTCCCTGGCAGCCGCTGCCCGCCGGTCAGCCAAGAGCGCCAGCCTCGCGCCAGGCTCTCAAGGGAGCCGGGGCCCAGAAGGGCGGATTCCGAGCACCGTGCAGCCAGCCTGCTTCACACCTCGAGTGCCCAAGTTTGAGAGAAAGAGGCTCGTATTTAGGCTGCTTTGCTTAGCAAATGAGGAGCATGCAAAGCGGTCTCGGCAGGGCTGTGCCAGGAGGTGGAGGGAGGGGCGTGGGTGGGGTGCCCACGTTGCCGCTCTGTGTGTGCGTCTTCTTCCTTCCAGTTCTTCTCAGCCAACAGATCGTGAGCTGATTACAAGCCCAACGAGCATGGCTGCACAGTTTCCCAAAAGGTACCAACACGTGGAGAGGCAGAAGGAAGAGCAGGCAGAAAACAGGCAGGCATATTCTTTCATATTTTTAAAAAAATATGGGAAAAAAATATGGAACAGGGCAGACATAAAAAGAAGGCAAAGTAGGTTCCCCTCTATCACATCTCGGTTGCTTGGCCTCAGTACTGCAGTCTGCAAAGTGGGTATGAAGATGTTCTGCCTTACAGGGCTGTTGTTGTAAGGACTGTGGAACTGTCTACAGAAAGCATTTGGCACACTCTGAATGGCTGCATAACTGTGGGCTGGGCAGTGGTTGGGGATGATGGCTGTGTCCAATGACACTGACGGTGGGGGTGGAACAGTTCACAGTCCCTGGCCCTGCTCTGTATTTTCAAATGCATCTCCATGAGGACTAGACACATGTTGTTGTTTTGTGCCTTCAAGTTGTTTCCGATTTTTGGCAAGCCCAAGGCAAACCCATCACGGCTTTTTATTGGGAAGACTTGTTCAGAGCGGGTTTGCCTTTCCTCCCCTCTAAGGCTGGGAGTGTGTGATGTGTCCAAGATTTCCATGGCTGAGCGGTGATTTGAACCCGCTCTCCCAGAGTCATAGTCCAATGCTCTATTCTAAAAAAAGAAGCAGAGCCATCTCTCTTTTCTCTGCCAAACCCCAGCCCTTTGCAATCAGGGAGAAAACGGACAGGAGGGGCAAGCAGGAAGCAGGAGGCAAAGGTTCCAAAGCTGGGCATTTTTGCCACCTTGCTTCATGAAAATCACCACTGATAGTAATGGAAATGATGCCCTAAACAGAGGCCCTTTTGTTCCCCAAGACAAGAGAGAAGCTCGATGTCTGATTTGCGTTTTCATGGATTTCGCCCTCCTTCCCTCCTTCCCCAGGCCTGGGGCAGCAGTTTCTTCTGCTAAAGACAGCTCCCACTTGGTTTAAATCATTTGCAGATTTGGACTGATGACCTCAAGGCAATTTAAAAAAGGACGAGGGTGCCCAGACAAGGGCTTGTAGACAAGACCAAAGGATTCTGGAGAGTAATGCTGGACATGCTTACTCAGAAGCCAGTCCACTTCCATCAGATGGGGTTTACGCTCATGGGGGAGACTGTGTGGCCCCAGAGGCTGGAGTGGCATAAGCATTTGGTGTATTTTAGTACCCCAAAACAAGAAGGCTGCTGGTGGGCAGCAAGTAGGTTCAGGGATAGTGGCAGATCGTTGAGTGATCCACAGCAGATCATCAGCAACGGTTTCTGGCAACAACAGCAACTAATCCTGGAAGTTTTTTGGGAGTTTTTTTGTTCAAAATTTCTGGCCTAGTTATAAAACACATTGCTCTTAGCCTCATTGTTAAACGTCTGTACAATGGGAGTACTAATCAGTAGCCTCTGGCAAGTTCTTTTGCAGTTCTTACTGGCCAGTCTGAGAGTTTGGTGCTCAGATCTCTGACTGATAATATCTTAAGCGTATATATACTTTTTTTCCATGAAACACAGTTAAGTCCTTGGCTTCCTTTTTCCATCACAAATATGTGCATGAGTGCACACCCACCCACCCCTTCTACAACTGCATCTGACTAGTGGGTCTCACAGTTCTAGTAAACCCAGAAAGTTCTGCCTATCCGTGAGACAATGGTGCGGATTTAAGCATCCCGGTAATAATCCAAACGTATGTACTGTGGAGATATATTTGCAAAGAAACACTAGTCAGTTGCAGAAGTTATTATTGCCTGATTTATTTTTTTTAAAAATGTGTGTGTGTGTGTGTGTGTGTGTGTGTGTGTAATTACAAGCAGAAGACATGTTTACATTTAGCGTTGCTAAGTAAGAGCTATTTGAGAGTGGAATGGCTGCCCTCTTTGAAGGTGGTCAATGAAGGTAGTTGTGGATTCCTGTATGGAGGACAGGGGTGGAGGTTTGCACCAGAAGGCCTTTGGGGTCCCGGGCTCTGTGACTCTAAGTCAGGACTATCCCAGGCCAAGACCTATGGAGAACCTATACCATGTCATGAGTGGGCAAATCCTGGGGATGGCAATAAGGATGAAAGATTAAGTACAAGTCCCAGTTCCCAAGAGTGTGCCATTCAAAAAAGAAGAAAAGGTGAAGGCTAACAGATAAGCAACAGAAACACACACCCTTTTCAATGCAGTGCTCTTGCCCTGAGTTTCCTCGCCTGGAGGACTGCAGAAGAAGTTCCGGAGTCTGGAATTTAGGACTAGGCCTGGAGGCCCAGGAACCCTGTTCACAGTGGCCTTTCTGAGAAAGCAGGAAGAGGGCATGCATTCCTCTTTGCCCAGACCTGAAACTGGCATGGACCCTGAGGAAGAATTACCTGGAGCCACGATTCCACCTCCCTACTCTTGAATCGGGCAGCTGCCGCCTCCCCGCCCCTTCTTCCTCTTCCTCCTCCAGCAAACGAACAGCCCTTCCTCAGCAGGCCTGGTAGGCGCGCAGGGCTCCACAAGAGAAAATGGGCAAATCTCAACCATGAAAATCCCAGCCAAGGACAAGTCCCTGGATCCCTGTGGCCCTAAAGCCACGACAGGCAGAGCCCCCACCTCCAACATTTTGCTGCCGGAAGCAGAGGCTGAGATGGCTCCTTCTACCCCTTCTGCACAGAGAAGCTGCCCTTGGCCAACATCTAGCATTCATGCTGGGGAGGGAATCTCCATTCTCTGATGGCTCTCAGGCAGCTGTCTAGTTTTGGAAAGGGTGGCAGGAACAGTTAAAGGAAAGCGGAGCTGCTGACCCCCAGCACTTGCTGCCTGAAGGAATAGCCAAATGGAAGACTGGTTGTAATGGCAGATAAGCAGGACTTGGGGGTCAGGGAGGGACCCCAGGCCAGCGATGGGGTATGCACTCTTTGAGTGCAGAAAGCCCTGGCTCTCATCCTCACTGGGAGGATTACAAGCTGAACGGGATGGAGCTGCAGGGCCCTCCTTCCCTCACACCATCCTGGCAGAGCCGCCTGCCAGCCAGGACAGGTGATGCTGGCCGGAACCACGGAAGCCCCCCTGCCTTTCTAAGCGGTGGGCTGGGTCTTGTCTTCCAGCTGGCCTGTGGCATTTAGTGATGGTTGGGGTTCCTGGGAGATTTTCTGGCTCCGTGGGCCAAGAGCATGGTCATCCCTGACCTGCGGGCTGCAGGCTCCGCACCTGGAGGTCAGTGGTGCTCCGAAGCCGCTCCTTCCTCTCTCCCGTGTCTCACTTCAGGCTGTGCTGGCTCTCCCGGTGGTGCCGCAGGTCCACCTTGCGCTGGAAGCCCTTTCCACAGAGCTCGCAGCTGAACGGCTTGAAGCCCGTGTGCTTGCGGCTGTGCGTGATGAGGTTGGAGCTCTGGCTGAAGGCCTTGCCGCAGACCTGGCATTTGTGGGGCTTCTCTCCTGGGTCCGAGGGAAGAGAGGAGAAAAAGGGGGAAATGAGCAACCCACCGTTTTACCTCTGTCCCTCTGTTGTTACGGCAGCCATGCCTTTGCTAGGCAGGCGGCTGGTTCTTAGCCCAGACTCATGCCGGGGGCCAAAAGATTTGAGGAAGGGGCAGCGTCAGCGGCCGAGAGTCTCTTCTTGTTGTATGCCTAAGGCAAACCTATCATAGAATTTTTTTTTTTGCATGATATGTTGTGAGCAGGGTTGCCTTTGCCTTCCTCTTAGGCTGAGAGAGTGTGACTTGGCCAAGGCCACCCGGTGGGTTTGCATAGTTGAGCAGGAATTCAAACGCTGGTCTCCAGGGCTCTAGTCCAATGCTCAAACCACCACATCAGGCTGGTTGTCCTTGGGGGTCTCTCGGGGCTCTTCAGATCAACACAGGGGGTGGCCTCTCTACCGCACACACACTCGCATGTGTAGTAGAAGTGCCAGGGGGGGCTCTCCTCACCTGTGTGGATGTAGGTGTGCTTCTTCATGTCCGACTTCTGGTGAAAGCGCTTCCCGCAGTACTGGCAGGGGTACGGCCGTGTGTCCGAGTGGATCAGCAGGTGGGTGGAGAGCGTGGAAGAGCGCTTGAATGTCTTTCCGCACATCTTGCACTCAAAGCTCTTCTCCTGCGAGGATGAGGTCAGAGAGAGAACGTCAGAGATAGGCGCATCAGGCTGCAGAGGTGGCCGGTGGCAAAGGGTCCTGTGGGGTGCTGGGGGACTTGGGGGGCCTCTGATATCTCTGGAGAGGAGGGGTTCTGTCCCTGTTCATTTTTGTGTCCTCCTCTATGGGAGATGGCCAACTTATTACCGGTCCCCTGAGGGAGGGAGAGGAAAGGGAAGGGAAGGAGAGGAGGTGGGGAGGGAAGGAGGGATTGCAGTTACAGCGGGATAGTCGTGTCTTTGGCTGCGACTTTCCCCATGACATCGTTCTTCTTCTCTTTTTCTCCAGGTGGGAGACTGTTTGGAAAGCATTTCTTTATAAACACACACATGCACGCACACAAAATCCACTAATGACCTCCTTTGTAAAAGAAACACTTTCCAAATGGTCTCCTCCCTGAAGAACAACAGAAGAGGGATGTCTTCCTGTGATAAGTCCAAGCCAAAGATGCTACTAGCCTGCTGTAATTGCGATTTACTTGCCTTCTGTGATAAAGTCCACAGACTCATGAAGTCCCAGGACTGGAAGGGCCCCACTGGCCCGTTGGTCCAACCCCCTGCCCGGTGCAGGATCTCCAGCGAGGGCATCCCCGGCAGCAGGGAGCTGCTCAGCCTCTTTCTGAGCCCACCCGAAGGAGGAGATCCCACCGCACCGCCTCTCCAGGCAAACTGCTCTGACTGTCAAGAAGTTCCTTCTAACGTTTAATTGAAACCTACCCTCCCGTGACTTGAAACCCTTAGACCCAGATCTACCCTTTGGGGCTGGAGAGAACAAGCCTGCCCCCGTCTCTCTGTGACAGCTCTTGAGGTACTGCCTTGCCTTTTCCTTGGCTGCCAGACCTACCTGGGAGTGGACATTGGCGTGTTGCTCCAAGCTCACAGCGTGCCCAAAGGTTTTGCCGCACGTTTCACAAGCGAAGGGCCGCGTGCCGCTGTGTGATCTGCGGACGTGGACCTCCAGGCCGTGCGAAGTGGAAAATACCTGGGAAAGAACGGCACTGGCTTTAGCATGAGGAGAGAGGTCTCCCTCTCCTTCCCACCATCCTTCTCGCCCCTGTTTTTCCTCTTTAAATAGTGAACTGTGGTGGGGTGTAGCGAGGGGAACAAAGGGCCAGAAACAGGAGACCCCCTTGGCCACCCAGGACCCCTCAGAGCAAGGCTGGAGAGCCCCTTCCCGCCTGTGATGTTGTTGCGTCCCTTCAGGCTACTTCTGGCTTTTGGTAACCCTAAGGCAACACCATCATGGTGTTTCATTGGCAAGATTTGTTCAGGGGGGATTGCCTGTGCCTTCCTCTGAGGCTGAGAGCGTGTGACTTGCCCATGATCACCCAGTGGGTTTCCAGGCTTGAGCAGGAATCTGAAGCCTGGTCTTCAGAGTCGCAGTTCAATGCTCAAACCGCTACACTCCCTGCCAAACGTACCCAGCTCCCTCCGGCGCTCCTCCCAAGGCCTGGCTTCCAGATCCCCAGCTACCCTGGGCAAAGCCCTGAAACGCCTGGCAAAGCGAGGATGGCGGCTGCCTCCACTCCCCAGCCCGAAGGAGCTGCCCTGGTCACTCACGCAGGCATCGCAGAGTCATAGAATCGTAGAGCTGGACGGGTACCCAAAGGGCCCCCTCCAAAGTCCCTCCTGCCTCTTCTTAAAGGCCTCCAAAGAGAGCCTTGTGCAAAAGCAGGGAAGGTGCCAAATGAGGCTGCCCTACTGGGAGGGGTCGTCCTGCCCCCCAGGGAACCCTAGAGGGCGGGCCAGAGGGCCCCGTCCAGCCCCAGGGAGGCCCCAGGCTCCCACCCTCCCTCCCCTCCCACCGGTGGGTGACCAACCTTGTTACAGATCAGGCAGTGGAAAGTGCCTTCCACGTCCGGGGAGAACCGCAGGCTGTAGTCCAGGGGGGGCTCCGAGGCAGGCAGGTGCGGGTGGGTCCTGTACAGGTGGACGGAGCCCTCCAGGAAGGCCGAAGGCAGCGGGCGGAAGCCGTACGGAAGCTGCAAGGCATCCCAGGCCACACGGGGCTTGTAGAAACTGGCCGGAAGGTGCTCCACAGAGGAGGCGCCGCCGCCACCGCTGCTGCCGCCACACGCTTTTGGGGCTGGGAGGGGAACCTCTGAGGGGGCACCAAGAGGAAAAGAACATAAGGCACCATCGAGGCAGCCCTTTTTGCCAGGAACAACTCCCAGGGGCTCCTCCAGGCAGGCCAGGGCAGGGCGAGTTGCTCAGGAAGCTGTGGGGTCTGGAGCCATAGTTCTCTGGCTTCCTTTAAATATCCAAATGATATTTCTGCTATCCTGGACTTTTTTTGGCAGTTCCCAGCACTAGTTGTCCTGCCTTTGGGTGGGTTTCTTTTTAACCACAAGACACAGCAGAGCAAAATGTATTCTTCCCATCTTTGTTTGTTAAGAGTTACAGTGCTCTAATACCGCTAAGAAATGGCACTTTTGCACTAGCACTCTCTCTCTCCCCCCCATTTAGAGAGGAGGAGATTTACTCTTCAGTGACCTCTGGCCGCTCACCTGGTGCTGGAGTTCCCCCTGAAGCGGCGCCACTGCCGCTGGTCTGGTTCTGGGCAGGGAAGTTTTCACTCTCTTCTTCTTCTGGGCATTCCAGGAGGTGGGCTGTGCCCCAGGCTTTGCTCTCTTGACGGCTGATGCTGCCGATGCCATTTGCCTCTGTGGTTTCAAAACACGACAAGGGTTCACCAGCGTGCCCTCTACAGGAGCCCCTTTGAGGCCTAAGATCTCCCAGGGAGGCCCCTCTCTCAACCCCATGGCCTTCCCGTGGACAGTTGGTGGGTTCACGGGAGGCGAGACTTTCTCGGTGGCTGCTCTTAGGGTCTGAAACTCCCTCTCTAAGCGAGGCCAGACCGGCTCCCTCCTTGCCCTCCTTCTGCTGCCAAATAAAAACCGTCTTATTCCAACAGGTTTTAGGAACCGACTGCAATGGGCTTTTAATGGTGTGCTGCTTTGTTGCTTTTTTACATACAGTGGCCGAGGCTTTACATCAGAAGTCCCAGCTACAAACTAGAGACAGAAACTTGGTCACTGAAGAGTTGAGTGCAGGTAATTCAGAAAAACCAAGAATGTGAGGGGCATATCCCAAAGGCACCAGATCCCGCCTGATCTTGGCAGCTAAGCAGGGTCAGTCGGCTGAGTACTTGGATGGGAGACCGCCAGCGACTACCAGGTGCAGTAGGCTATATTTCAGAGGAAGGAACTGGCAAAACCACAGCTGAATATTCCTTGCCTAAGAAAACCCCGGAAATTCATGGGATCACCGTAAGTCAACAGGCGATTTGAAGGGTCCCACACACACACACACACACACACACACACACACGGATGCGAAGGGGCACAATGGCCACAATTCAGTGGTGGAAGAAGCCCGTCCTGTTTCTTGGAAGTTCACAAGCTGGATTTCCCACTGCGTGTCTTAAAGCAGTACTGGGCATCCCTGTTGCTTCCTTCATGGGTCTGTGAGGTCCCCGTCACACTCTCCAATTACAGTGCTAATGATCCCACTTCAAATTCTGATATTTTTAGAAAATGGTTGGTTTGGGTCCATTTTCCATGGAAGTTGGTGTGAAAACAACTAAGTGAAACTTGTTTCCTTGAAATTGTAAGCAAAACAATCAGCCTCAACATGAGCAATCCCATTTCCTAGTATTCAAATAAAACATTTAAAAATATTTTTGTGAATCTACCAGGATGTGCAATTTTGGAATCCGAGTTCTAAGAATCTTGGCTTTTCATTTTTGGCATAAAAACGTCCAGCTTTTAAGGTGCATGGGGGAGGAGGGAGAAAGGGTTTGTGTATCTGTAAATTCCGTAGAATTCATGCAAAGCAAAGGCAAATTAACAGACGCCGTGGAATTCAGCCTTTCTCAAAGCAGGATTTTCATATATTAATTTGGAATGTTTACACCCTGCTGCCTGCTAACAAAAAAGTTCCCACAGAGGCTCACAGGCATGCTCAGGGTGCAAAAAATAATACAGTTAACGGTATGCTTCCCCGCCAGCACTCCCCTGGCCCATTTCTTGACTAAGTGCGACTGAATCAGCCGCACAGCCAAGGGGAGGCTGGCAGGATTGTGGCTTGGGGCAGGGTGCACACTGGGCAAGCCAAAGACCCTGGGCCCGGGGCCCAGCAGTCGCCTTGCCAGGGGCCCTTCCACGCCGGGCTCCAAGGAGCATGCGGGCGGCGTCCTGTAGAGCCCTGGGTTTTGTTGTCTAGGGAGGCACTAGAGCAGCTCTCTAAGTACCCCTTCCTCAACTGCAAATCCCAGGACGCCAGAGGACGTTGCCATGGCAGTTTAAGTGGAACTGTAGGTCAGGCCCTGGAGAGCTGTTGCCAGTCAGGGCAGCTCAATTCTGAGCTCCAGTGAACCAGCGCGGTGGCTCCGTGGGAGAGCACCGGCTTCCCTCACCAAAGGGTCTGGGTTCAGTTCCTGGTGGCAGCATTGCCGGCTGGGCTGGGAGGCAGTCTGGTCTCTGAAGCCCCGGGGAGCCCGTGCTGCCGGTCGGCGTTGATGGCTCTGAGCTCGATGGGTGGGGTCCCCAAGGTGCAACATGCATGCAAGAGAGCGGACAGGCCAACCGCACTTTCCTCCCCCCTCCCTCCCTGGTTCCTTCCAGAGAAAAAATTCACACACTGCCCAGCTCTCCTGGACTTTGCAGTTTCCAGGCCTTTTGGATTTCAGCTCCCATCGTGGCCACTGGCCATGCCAGCTAGGGGACAGTGGTGGGAACAGTTCTGCATAACTGGGGAATGGGTCCCAGGCTGAGGAAAGGCAGTCACCCTTACTCCCATTTTGTAGACCACCCAGGTTGAAGCACAGGCCTACCCGCAGGGGAGGGCGCCGCTGTTGCCAGATCCCATTTGGTCACGGGGAGGCCACTGCCGTCTGCCACTCGGCGCTGGTGATGGGAGTGGGGCCTCTTGCTCTTCACCAGGAAGGAGCGCGGCATCCCCGCCCGCCGGCAGGTCAGAGAGCCTGGAGAGCGAAGGGCAAAAGGTGAAGGACGGCGTGGGAGGGAGCGGTTGCAGAAAGCGGCTCAGAAGCAGAAGGGGTCCCCAAGGGCTGCCTTGCTTCCCTCCTGCCCCTCCCCCAGGGAAGTGGGGCCCCGGCGCCCCGCTCTCGCATGGGGCGCGGGAGGGAGCAGCTCCTTGCAAGCGATGGCACTGGGAATTGCATGGTCCCCCGTTCTTGGGTTGCAGCTCCCATCAGCTACACATAACCACTGCAGGCAGCCCACAATGAGGGATGATGGGAAGTGCAGTCCAGCAGCATTAGGAGGGCCCCCGCTGCTACATTTCTGAGGATGCAATAATGCTCCAGTTCATACGCAGTGCAATGGATAGGCACGACGTTTCCTTCTTGGTGGAACAAGTAACTGGTGACGCAGTTCCTTTCAAAAGTGACCCTGGAGGGAATTCTTAAGGGTTTTTGGCCGGAATTGTCTAGACCAGACCCCCTCTCTTCTCACTCTTGAAGCTGGATCTCCCTTTATGAGCCCATCAGAACTCTAAGATGGAGAGGCCCTTCCCTCTGTCCTGCCACCACCTCAGGTGCGCTGGGTGGGAACGAGGGGGACGTGGCCTTTTCACTGGTTGCTCCCAGACTTTGGAACTCCCTCCCTGGAGAGGCCACGGTCGTCCCGTCCCTGCCCTCCTTCTGGAAACTGGCTGGCAGGTTTACATAAATTGACCGGGTTTCCTATGTTTTAATGTGGTTGTTTCATTCCCTGTTTAAACTCTCTCTCTCTCCCTCCCTCCCTCCCCCCACCCCACACACACACGTCTATGTTATCTGCTGCTTTATACAGTTGTAAACATTTTTCTTTCTGTTTTTACAATTGTATTTAATGCACTTTGTTGACCGTGTGGTTTGATTTATTTAATGTTTTTAGATCTTTGTTCTGTGAGATTGCTTTGTGTGATGTTTTGCAAGTTACCAGACAGCAACAAGTATTGAACAATGGAGAAATAAAATCAAATGACATAAAAATAAACAGATAAGTTCAGACCTGGAATGGATGAAATAGGAACTTCAGATGATGCATTTCTTTCCCCCACTGAGTAATTACAGAGACAGAGAGCCTGCAGGTCCCATAATCCCCAGTTATCATAGCTCCAAGTCCCAACAAGAGTCGATCCATTGAATCTATGGCTGAATAGTAGGTTAGCACATACGGTATGTCTTATGGCTGCAATAGACTTACTCTAATCCAGTCTTGCAATGGGATTTAGGTCTGATTATGTTACGTTGTGTATTTAATTTATCAGTATAGGAGTGGTGGTGACTCACAGCATAGATTAAAACAAAACTAAAACAAAATCAACTGCAATAGCAAAAAAAAGTTTTTAAACTTGTTTAAAAACAGAAATAAAACTGTTCAAAAGCATAAGGCTAAGGACAGAAGTATGGCAATTGGGGGCATGGGAGCATTTTGAAGGAGAACATATTTTCCACAGTGGGTCTGAAAATGAAGGGGCAATTAAGCCTGGTTGCAAAGGCAGTTTGGAAGGCTGCTTCTGTGGCCATTTCCTCACTAGACAGTTATAGCGCGATTATTCCACTTTCAACATCCTATGGAATCCTGGGGTTTGGAGTTTAGGAAGAGGCCTGGCCAGTGTTGTTATTGCGGGAAATCTTCTGGAAGGATGGAAAAATCCTTCAGCAGCCGGCGGCTGTGGGGAGACAGGGGAGTTGCCCATTTGTTTTCCACTTGCTCAAACACAAACTCTGGCAAAACACACCAGGAGGCCCTAAAAACCTCTCTCAGGGCAAGAGGGACTCCTGAAGAAATCAATCCGTGGGCTTCCCTAGCTCTCAGGCTGCTGGGGAAAGAGCTCAACACAAGATCCGAAGGTCCCTGAAAGCTCTGTCCTTCTTACTTCCCACAGCCAATATTTAACCCTAACCTAGTGAAACACTCCAGGCTGGGGTGTGTTTGTGTGTGTGTGCGCGTGCACGCGCGCACACACACACACACACAGAAGTAGCCCTGAGGAACAGAATGGAAAGGCCTCTGGGATGCAACAGACCAGAAGGCAATCCAGGGTCGCTCATTTGCATGCTCCTTTGCATTTTCTCCAACAATGGCTCCATGCAGCTAACAGTAAAAAACAAATCCTGGTGTGTGTTGCCCTGGGAAATATGTCCTCTGACCGCTCCAACCGCAAGGCATAGCGTTCCCCGCCACTGGCTGCCGCACACCGCCTCTCTTGTTGGAGTCAGGGTCCCCGCTCTGGTCCTCAGCGCTGCCACTCCTTCACTCTGGAAATGCCTGCCCGCCAATATGGAAAAATTCCTAAAGCCTTTTCTGGTTCTTCAGCTCCAAGAACTTCCCACCCACTCTGACTTCAACGTATGCTCTGGCCACCCTTGGCCACACCACTTCCCTGCTGAGGTCTTTCCCAGGAAAAGGTACACCGATTCCCTGTTTTTATTTTTGCTTCCAAGTCCAAGCTCTCCCTGATTTTTAACACGAGGTCCCCATTTTAGAAACAGCCAGTGAGACAGAGTCGTTTCAGTGTTGGACTATGACTCTAGAGAGCATGGAAACCCTCTGAGTGACCTTGGGCAAGTCATGCTCTCTCAGCCAACAAAGGCACTGTGTGATCTGTGGATGTGGACCTCCAGGCCACGCACATCAGCCATTCCTCTGCGGGCGGCCCCAAACAATCCCGGTCTGACCCTGCTATCAAAACCTGCCAGCATCCTGCTGTGTCTAATCTCTTACAAACTGCCTCCAGCTCTTCCTACCACCACCAAAAAAAGGTCTCTGTCCTGACAGTGCTCCAGAAAAGCAGAAGACTTTTCTGACCTTCTCTCAGTTTCCTTTTAAGACAAAAAAAATCACTTCCCCATCTCCAGGCTGCCTCACGAAGGCTACAATTCCACACACTCCCTTACCTGGGCTGACTTCTGAGCAAACGTCTTAGCAGTGTTGCCTACTTGTGGGCACAGGTAAAATTGTGCCAGGCGGGTCCCGGTGATCCCTGGCGTGGTGGATCTCAGAGATGGGAGGCACAGAGCAGATCACCCAAGATAGTCCTCTCCCTCCCTATTCTGGTGCCAAGCAAACGGAGTCCAGCCACGGAGCACATCTCTTTTTCTGGGAAGCACATCCTATGACGGATTCTAAACTGTAGCCTGTGCGTAACAGTGAGAGAGCCTCCCCACAAGTTAGTGAGCACCCCAAGTTCCGGGGCCCTCCTCCCTGGAATGTAGGCACAGGGTCACACCCTTACGGCCTTCCCGAACTCTTTTGCTGGGCTAAGTGGAAGGTCAGTGTATCTGTGAGTAGATCTTTGGCTCATTTGCCAGAGATCAGGAGCTACTTGCTCCTAACTGTTCAAGAAGGGCAGCACCTGCCACATGAGTCTCTGCTGTCCTCTCCCCAGAAATTATCCTGATGAAATGGAGAAAATTTACGAGGCAATTGGTTCTGGATTTCTGTGCAGAAGCACTGCGGGTTCTGGGACCCAAAGCAACTTCCTGAGCTCAAAACTATGTCATTCTGCACAAGGGGTGGGCAACTGTGGTGGAGGCCAATTTACACCCCTCCACTGAACAGCTCGAAATCAGTCTCAGAAGCCCTCCTCTAGTTTATGCTCTCAAGGATTTTGCTCGGTTTTGAGCTGAGAACAGAGAATTCAAGAAGGATCTAAATGTTACAGCTGCTCTGGGTGCTGGCGTTTTTAAAGCATTTTGAGGGCTACTTTGCCCCCTGTTTAAATTGGAGCGATCTAGGGGGCTTGGGGATACCATGAAAAACAGTCAGGGTCAGTGTGGCCCGTAAATTGCTTCACCCCCCCATCAATCCTTCCCGCCAGGGTCGCAAATGAGATCCCACCACCTGAAACCTGCAAGCAGCCCAGCTTTCGTTAGTAGGCTGTGGCTACAATCTGCTCCCCTTATACCCAGGAGTAAGCCTCATTGCGCTCAGTAGAGCTTACCTCTGAGAAGACATGTGAAGGTTGGGCAAAAAGTAATTTCCTGTAAACTTTGAGATGGGCACATTGAGGGCTCTTTCCCTGTTTGTTCAGGGCAGCCTTTTTCAACATTTTCACCCTTGAAATAACTGATGTTCAAGTTTCAGGGAACCCCTGCATAAAAATTACTGCATCTACACCCTATAAATATATATATATATATATATATATATATATATATATATTTTTTTTTCCCTGCAATATATATATTGTTTTCTCCAGTCATGAACTGTCGTGGAAGGTCAGGGTTCAGGGTGACCCTATTGGAGACACCAATTGTGCTCTAGGCTGGCAAAAGGATTTACTCTGTCCAGAGGCCAAAAATGTAAACGGTCTCCTAGCTGTTAAAGGCAAATTCCGAGGAAGGAACTTCTGCTCCTTCCGTGGCTTTGCTCTTTGATTTTTCCAAACAGCAAAACAAAGGGGTGAGATTGTCTCTCCTGAACTGCATCACCCCCAGAGTGCAGACCGACCGACCGCGAGTGACTTTGTGCGGAGAGAACTGTCCAGGAAAGACTCTCCTCCGCACTGACTGAGCGCACAGACCTTTCTTCGAAAGTGTTCTCCCTGCCTCTTGACCCACCACAAGATTGAATGGCTTTGTTATAAGAGGTGAAATTCCGATTACGTCAATATTATTACTCTTATTATTATTAATAGCAGAAGCATAAAACGTGTGAGAAAATCACCTCTTTGCATGATTGTTATCAGAAGACCTGATTCAGAACAAAACTTAACATTTTTGCTCCAATAAGCAAACTTTGTAGTCTTTAGTAACAATACTAATAACACTAAGAGTTTAGAGACCATGATTCAGAAGAAGT
This sequence comes from Cyclura pinguis, assembly GCA_030412105.1. Taxonomy (NCBI): domain Eukaryota; kingdom Metazoa; phylum Chordata; class Lepidosauria; order Squamata; family Iguanidae; genus Cyclura; species Cyclura pinguis. Next base: position 17,763,470 of record CM059613.1, on the reverse strand, counting down.
CTGAACAGCTTTGCAGATAATAACAATGACGATAATCTATTACTGATAATTATGGGAAGGGGCATTGTCACCTGCTTGCAGGGCAGCTTCTCAGCGGTGGTTGGAACGGGCCGTTTCTCTTTGGTCGGCTGAGGGTCCCTGCCGGGTCCTTCCTCCCCTTTTCTCTCTTTTCGATTTTCCCTCCCTCCGGTCGGTCGTCTGCTGCTGGACTTATGTCAGCCTCCTCTCTCTCTCTCTCTCTCTCTTTTTCTGGGGTGTTTTTCTTTCTTTCCTTCCTTCTTTCTTTCTTTTCTTCCTTTGACCCTATTCCCCTCCCTGATTTTTCAATCAGATTACAAAATCTGGTGGCCAAAGGGACAGCCAGTGAGGAAGCCAAACCCTTGACAGTATTTGCTTATCAAAACCTTCCAGACTTAGAAAACTTGAAGAGAATTTTTCACTTGTTGCTCAATTGGAGGTACGAGAAACGGCACGGACTGTGCATAGACCGTTGGTGCTTTTTTTTACCTTCTCCCTCCTTCTTTTTTGGAGGGGTAGGAGGAATGTTCTTTTGAGATACTGGTTTTAGAAAAAAAGGCAAAGGAAAATGTTGTGTACCCAAAGAGGTTTAGCTCAAAAGCAAAAGTTGGGCTTGGGGAGAAATTTGTTTCTCCTCAAATGTCTCTCTGCCCGTGAACTTACAAGACAGTCTAAGGGAGGGGCGGGCAAACCGTGGCCCTCCGCACACCAAATAGTGAGGAATGCTGGGAGCTGCAGCCCGACAACTCTGGGAGGGCTGCCCTTTGTCCAAGGCAAGACACGCTTCTCTCTTTTCCACTCCCACTCCCTCTTGAAATAGCAGTATTTTATTTTATTGATAGCATTTTAACCTGGTTCAACAGCAAGAAAGGCTTTCAGAGTAGCATACGTATCAGTTCCAAGGAATACGCTCCTTGCCTTTAGGCTTACGGTTTTTCAAAATCCAGGGCACGCGTTCCTGGAGCAAAGGGCTTCCATGGCTCGGTGGAAGGGGGCCTGGAACGGCTGAGGAGAGGCCACCGGGCCTGTCAGAGGGGCTTCTCGGGAGGATGGCAGGGGAGAGGGCGGGCCTCGTGTCCTTCTCAGGTGAGAAGGAAACCAGAAGCGATAGGTGGGAGATGATCACACTGGCCTGCCTTACAAAGCTGTTGTAATTGCTGTCAAGATAGTGTGCACACAGTCCACCAAACGTTCTAAATCAGGGGTTCTCCAGATATGGTTGGCCTGAAAGTCCCATCACCCCCCTCAGGTAGCCCACAGGCAACGGTAGGGGATGCCAGAAGTGCAACTTTAAGGTTACTATTCATCACCGATATCCTCCCTTCTCCAGGTGCTGAGCTTCACGTGGCCAAAACATACCTGTGGACAGTGGAGGAGGAGGGGAAAACCAAAATCTCACAGAACGACAACTAATATGTCTTTCTCATGGGGCAGGAACCGTGGGATGGATACCCTTTCCGCAACAGCCCACTCAAAACTGCCATGCTCAGTGATCGTGGCCCTCCGGCTGGGTACTGGAGCGGGGAGAGGAAATGGAGCATCTCTGAGAAGGGGGTCGGCTCGGCCAGCCAGATGGCCGGCCGGAATCCTGAACCAAAGTGGTCCACGCTGGAGGCTTTGGTGGGAAGGCCCACTTTAATGCCAACCCTGCACAGCTGATCACCTCACCGGTGGAAGTGCCGTGAAAGACGCGGAAGAGGGCTCTCTAAACGGAAAGGGAAAATTCTTCACTCTCACTGGGCTTCTTCCCCACCTCAGCAGCCCCGGTCGCAAGCGTGCTGAAGGCTATTTGCCCGCAAGTGAAACAGATTTTTAAAAATGCACCAAAGTCATCTGTTTGAAGGGGACCAGTTCTAATATGCTGAAAATGGAAAGACATTATTGCCTCTGGAACATATTTGGTTTCTCCATTCCTCTTACCATCCTCTTTGCTCCGTGTTGTAACTTCACATCCTGCCTTTCTTCCAAAATGGAGTCCATTTTATTAACATTATTAACTACACTCCTGCCACACTGTTGCTGCAGTGAACCCAGGGCAGTATGATACGTGGCTCGGTTCTTCTCCACTTTATCTTCACAATAATCCTGTGAAGTTGGTCAAGGTGAAAGGGCAGGACTGGCCTACCAACACCCAGTGCTTCCTGCAGCCGAACAGGATCCTGAATCCGTTTCCCAAGGCTGGGGCCGGTACTCTAGCCACGCTCACGTGCTAGTAGTCCAATTAAAAATCCAGAAGCCAAACTCTCTTCCCTTCACAGAGGTTTCAGGAAAGACAAAAGCCCTGCCTTTACTTGCCCTTTCCCACTCCTCTTGCTCCTGCAAAGCCTAAGCGAGAGCGCAAGACTTCTGTTTCATTGCTGCTCCCTCCCTCTGCAGCACAGTTTGGAAAACGCTGTCTTCTGGACAAGAGCTTTTAGGAACTGCCATTGGCTGTGCTGGCTGGGGGATTTTGGGAGGTGCATTCCAAAAAGCGAATGCTTCCAATTGGCCCAGCAGCAGGCAGGGTGACGTAAGCAATAATGCATTACTTAGAGATCTATGCAACATTTGGGGTGTGGGAAAAGCAAAATTGTCTCTGTACACGCCTTCAACTTGCCTGTTGACGTACGGTGACCCCATGAATTCCCCAGGGTCTTCTTAGGCAAAGGCTACTCAGAGGTGGTTTTCCCAGTTTCTTCCCCGAAATAGGCCACTTGTTTTTTGTTGGTGGTTTCTTTGGAAAAAGAAGGAAACTGAGAGTAATTCAGGACTAACAGCCTGGGGACCGGGGGGCAGAGAGTCTGTCTCCAGCGCCATCTTCTGGCAGCAAGTGAATTTCAGCTGCTTGTATGCTTTACCTTTATAAAGAGTGGAGAGGTGAAGAAGTCTCTGCCCTGAGCAGCTTACAAGCATCACACAGAGGAAAACAATAAATAATAAATAAATAAAACATAAAAACAATAAAACATTTTTTCACTATAATATATTTATAAAAATATATTTTTTCACCATTAAGTAATTTTTTTCACTATTCACTAATTAACCTCAGGGGTTATTTTTTATTTCTTTTTTTTTCCCCCCAGAAGGGCCCCAAATGACCTCCGGGGGTATAGAGGGGATATTGACCCTGTTTGGAGGCGCTGGGGAAACAGGATCTGTCTGTGTATTGTGGTCGCCCAGTCACAGCAGGGGGGCGATCCTTGTAGGCCTCTGTGGGGACCCAACAGGGCCCCTTGCTCTCCTTCCTCTGTGCTCCCAGCTGGCACCTGAGCAGCATGGGGCCCTCTAATGCATCGCAGGCACAATAAATAAATCACATGAGTACACGGCCTGGTAAGAGGAAAGGAGGTAAATGATACTATAGAAAAAAGTGAGGAGAAAAACTTTCACGTGTTTTTCTCGGGGTTCTTCCCCTCTCCCCATTTCTTCTGGAGTCAGCCCCATGCTGAACCTCCCTGCCTTTCTGGCTGCCCCCTCCTGGCACCAATTTCTTTGTGTGATGTTATGATAATTAACTCAAAGAGAAATAATATTGCTAATTGCTTCCACTCATTTCTTTTCAGAAGCCCATCCTCATTTAGTTTTCCTTCTTTCTTCATCTCTTCCCCCTTCCAGCCCCCCCAGGGAAGATTAAATAAACATGCCTCTAGCACAGCGGGAGGGGGAAAGGAAAACCAGCCGTGCCCAAGACCGAAATAAAAATTAATTGTAATTCACAAAGCAGAACTGGATTAGAAAGAGACTCACATCAAGAAAAATTGCTTTCTCTCCCTCTCTGAGCTGGGCTGACCCCTCGCAGGTGAAACTTCAAGGGAAATTGGCACGGCATCCCAGGCGACGGGGATGCTGTGAAATATGCAAAGGCAACCCGAGACTGTGAGCTGCCTTCAAAGGCTATTGGCTCACAGTTGTTATCCTGAATTAATATCCCCTCTCCATGTGGAGAAGGAACCATGGTCTGTTGGCCCCCTCCCATGGAAAGTTGTGTTTGCCTAAAAGGCCACAGAAGGACACTGCCAACTGTGTGTGTGTGTACATGTGGCACCACTCCATGTTTTAGCCTACACACAGCAGGGGTTCCTTGGTGCAGCGCTCTTTCCCCAAAATACATCCAGTACCTTGGAGAGTTCCTCTGAAAACAGCCAAAATCCAGAAGGGATGCGCCGCTCGTCTGACACGTAAGCCCACAGCTGCCCTGGCCACCAACACAGGACAACCCCAAGACGTCCTGCTGCCTGAGGTGAAGAAACCGTAGCCTTGCGTCAGGGAGTTCCTAAGGAAGGATACAATTTCTTGTATGCATAAGCCCTGATTTAACCCCAGTGGGTACCTGTACAGAGATGAGCAAAGGATCTTATCACCCCTGAATATGACACACCTTGGATTCTGCTTGGAGGTCAGTTGTTATTCTGTGCCTTCAATTTATGGCAGCCCTCTTCAGGGGTCTTCCTGGCAAGATTTATTATTCAGAGGAGGTCTGCCACTATGGTTTCCTCTGAGACTGAGAGAGTGTGGGCGCTAGAGTCCCAGACCGAGACTCAAACCATGACACTGCACTGGCTCCACACTTGGATGGCTATTGTGAAAGAATTTAAAAGGCTAGCATGCCTTTTAACCAGCTAGCTGCATTTCAACAAATATGGATAAACATAAAGCTGATAACAGGTGCTTTTCTGGGACACCAAGAGAAACATTTAACTTGGTGTTCAGTGCAAGCCTATGCCAGCCTACTGGGACGTTACTCCTATTGCATTTGTTGAGATTTAGACCCAGGTAAACACATATAGGATTGCAGCCTGAGTTTTATGTCATTCTTGTCTGTTGCATCTTGGCTTTTTTTTTTCAAGCTTAGAGCTTATTTATTTAAAAACATGCTGTTAGCCAACATTTGAGAGTTATGTGCTGTATCAATGAAACTGAAGTAGGAAATTATCTGAATGGACACACACGCACGCACACATCTCAAATAAACTAATGAGGTTATCCCCCATTGGAAGTGGGGGGCTGTGCCCTTCATTTTCTACTCTGCCTGTTAAAATTGATCCTTCCTTGCTAATTGGCCGATTGTAGCCTCATTCTGTGCACAAAGTACTGGGTCCCTTGCTGAAATCTCTGAACTGGCCAGTTGGAAAGGCTGAAATGCAATTCTGCCCACAATTATCTCTGCGTAAACCCCACTGAAGACAGTGGGTCTTACTTCAGAGCAAACACAGAGAAGACCATTTTCATTTTTTCCCTTCTGGTGGAATTCTGCTGGGGGAGGAAATCTGGGGGGGGGGTTGCTTGAGGGTGGTATGCTCTTGCCGCATGCTTTCAAGTTGTTTCTGACTTATGGAGACCCTAAAGTGAACCTGCCCTGGGGTTTTCTGGGGCTGAGAGTGTGTGATGCGCCCGAGGTCACCCAGTGGGTTTCTAGGACTGGGCAGAAAATTCAACCCTGGCTCTCACGAGGGTGGTAGGTGAAGCAAAAGCCAGCGGTGAGCAGCACCAGTGCCCACAGTGGTCCAATTGCATGCCAGGAGGTTCTGGGACAGACCTATCTTGCTGGATGTCTGATGCCTTCTGAAAGATCCTATTTGTACAAGAACGGGGCCGTCATTACAGTTGGAGAACAGCTTGCCATTAGGTGACGAGGACGATGATTACTGGACCCTGTGGAATTTTGCTAGGCCTCCAAATTTTGTGTTTGCGCTTCATTAATATCTTTTGTTCCACTTTAGGAACTGTACCAGATTTTCCAGTATAAAACAGAAGTTTATTACCTCATGCATGCAACTCTGTAGGCATCCTTATAAGCCCAGCCCAGCCTTCTGTAAAGATTTGCCAGGCCTTTTGAATCAACAAGTGGAGATGCGACAAAAATGCCACTGTGGAGCTTCCCCACTTCACAATGCCAGCCAGCCAAGCGTTCTTTCAGACACCTCAATTCTGCCTTCCCTCCCAGTCAGCCACCATGCCATGCTTACTGAGCATTCAGAGTCCTCAGTGGGCTGTTAATATGACTGGAGGGCTTCCCAGCTTTACCATGCTCTCTGCCCCCCACCCCCAATTTATTGTACCTTTCTGCAATTACCTTAGTAGAGGCTCAGGGAGACTGCAGACGTAACATAGATCAGGAAGGGAAGGATCCAACATGGTTCCTCTTCTGCTTTTGCACACAGGTGCTGTTGAGACCTACTCACCCACATTTGGAGGGCTAGTTCATGACTGCTATAGATCTGAACTTTGATCTATTTTCTTTTCTTTTTTGTAAACGTCCAGAAATCTGCAACTAGCAGAGACATTCTAGGAGGTGTATTCCAAAAAGGTAAAATTTATAGCCTTTGCTGTGGATGAGTGTTGCTTCCTCCCCAGCGCCTGCCATTGCTTAATGTTCAAGTGCACCTTTTGCAAAAGAGCAGAGGGTGAACCCTTTGGCATCCTTTCCACAGCATTCCTTCCTGCTCTTGAATGGGAGAGAAGTTCATTTGGGGGCAAGGTGCTGGGCTATGGTGGCCACCAGCTCCAGGGGTTTCTGGATGAAACAGAGTATCTACATCCACTTCAGTCTGGGTTTAGGCCAGTCTGGGTTTAGGCTTTTCCTATGGGGGAAAAGTGATTTTGGTCAACTTGGTGGATGAGCTATGCTGCAAACTGGATGTGGGGAGTGTATCTCAGCTGGTTCTGCTGGACCTCTCAGTGGCTTTTGATACCACATTGACCCTGGCATCCTTCTGGGCCATCTTGCTGCGATTTAGAATGACAATTTAAAAGTGATTCTGGTCTTCCTGGAGGGGCAAACCCAGAATGTGGTGTCGGGTTTGAAGTCCCGTTTCAACCCTTGGCCATTGTTCTGTGGGGGCTCTCAGGGCTCAGTTCTGTCCCCTGTCCTGTTGACAATATACATAAACCACTGGGCGAGTTTGACGGGAATTTTGAGGTCCAGTGCCATCAGTATGCAGGTGACACCCAGCTCTCTTACTCCTTTCCTCCTCAGTCCAAGGAAGCTGTCTTGGTTCTAAACCACTGCCTGTCATCAGGGATGGGCTAGGTGAAGGTGAGCACATTGAAACTTAGCCCAGACAAGACAGAGGGGCTCCTGATGAGTTGAAAGGCAGATCAGGGAAAAGGTATTTATTCACATTGTGCTGGATGGGGTTACACTCCCCACGAACATGCAGGTTTGCAGCTTGGATTCACTCTCGAGCCTGGAAGCTCACGTACGGTCAGTGGCCGGAGGTGCCTTTGTGCAGCCCATTGCACCAGCTGCACCAGTTCCTTGTGGCATCAGATCTGGCCTTAGATACACCCTGTCTGGATTACTGCAACACACTCTGCCTTTGAAGAGCGTTATAAAAACCATCTGGTCCGAAGAGCTGCAAAGAGATTAACCAATGCTGGTCATAGGAAGCCCACAACTCCTTCACAGCAACACCTCCGCTGGTTGCCAGTCTCTTTCTGGGAACAATTCAGAGGGCCGGTTACGATCTACGAAGCCCTACAGAGCTCAGATCCAGGTTACCTGAAGAACCGTATTGTCCCACCGGAACCTGTGTTTTGGGGCCTTCCGGGGAGACCCTCTTTCCCTCCCGCCGCCTCGCAGGTGGGAACACGGGAGGTGGGGTCTTCTCGGTGGCTGCTCCCGCGCTCGGACCCCCCTTCCCAGGGAGGCCGGGCCGGACCCTCCTTGCTGTCTTCCCCCAGGCAGGCGGAGGCTCTTCTCTTTTGGCAGGCCTTTGAGGACTGATGGCGTTGCCTAACAGTCATTTTCTGCTTAAAGGTTTATGTATTTTTAACCTGTTTTGCTTTTTTGATAGTTAAATTATACTTTTAACGGCTGTATGCTAAACTGTAACTGTTGCAAGCCACCCTGCGTTTCCAGCTGGGAAAAAGGTAGGATGTGAATAAACAGACCAACAACAACAACGCCAAGTTTCCCTCGCAGCCCTTTCGAACGTCTCGAAATGCGGGACGTGGGACTGCCGCCTCTGGCGCCAGCTTCCCGAGGGCAGCCCTGCTCGCCTGCGGCAGCATCAGGACGCCTCGTCGGGAACCCCTGCTCCCGCAGCCAGCGCGCTCGGGTGCGCAAGGGTGCGGCCCTACCCGCCGCATCGGGGCTCGAGGGGCCCGGGACGCCCTCGGCCCGCCCGCCGGCGCCCTGGGCGGCTGCCGGGTAAGGCCGGGCAGCGGGCCCCGTTGCCCGCGGCAACGCGGTGGGCGTGGCTCCCCAGCGCCGAGCCTCCCCGGTCGCCAGCTCAGGCCCCGCCCGCCGCCCGCCTTGTTTACCGCCCGGCGAGCGTCCTCCGCAGCCTTGGAGCGCCCTCCCTCCGAGGGGCAGGGTCACGTGATCCTCCCCTAACGTGCCGGAACCTTTTCTTTCGGCGGCCTCCTTCGCGATCACGAGACCCTTTCGCCCGCTCGTTGCATCGCGTTCTTTCTCGGCAGATCCTTCCGCGACCTTAGTCGGTATACCGCTCCTCTCCATCCTCCGTCGCCTGAGCGTCCTGGGCGAAGAGGGATTTTGTGGGAGGGAAGGCCCCCCGTCCTGTCGGGGGGGAGGCAGGCAGGCGGTTGGCGGAGGCTTATGGCCTGAGGCGGGACTATTTATTGACGGGAGGGGGCCGCGGAGGGATCCCTGGGAGCGCGCCGGCGGTGGTGGCGGGGCCAAGATGGCGGCGCCCTGTGGGCTGGAAGAGTCCTGAGTGGTAAACAGCTGACGGGAGGCGGAGGAAGGGCGGAGGGGACGGAGCGGAGGACGGGACGCGGGTGAGCGTGCGGGGCTGGCGGGGGGGGCGCGGCGGGGGAGGGGAGGGCGGAGGAATGAATGGGAGAAGGGAGGAGGAAGAGCCGGGAGGGGAGGGGGCTCCCCGGGAAGGGCGGGGGGCGTGGGGGCGAAGAGGCGCGAGGGGACGGCGGGGGCGCCCGGGAGCCCCGCCAGGGAGCCCCTCTCGGTGGACCCCCGGAGGATCCCGCCCTCGCCCTCTCTCCGGGGCGTCCTCGCTGGCGGCCCTCAGAGACGACGGGGCGGGGGGCGGCGGCGGAGAGGGGGGTGTGCCGGGACGGGGGAGGAGAGCGGGCGGGCGGGCGAGCGGGGGGCCCGGACGGGGCGGGTGCAGGGGCCGGGGAGGGAGACCGCGCTGCGGCCACGGCGTCGGACCTCGCAGGGGCGCTCGCGGTCTCCTCGGCGCTTCTGCAGTCCTGCCCGCGGTGGAGCTGAAGGCGGGAGGGGGCCGGCGGGGCCGGCGGGGCCCGGGGCCCGCTTGGAGGCGGGGAAGGAGGGGCTGTGGGTGGGTGCTCCCCGTGAGGGATGGCGTCGCGGATCCTTCCACCAGCCCTGCCGGGCGGGACAGGGGAGGGAGGGGAAGGACAGAGAGAGGGGCGCAAGGAGGGCCTGTCCTGAGTCGCTGGGAGGGGGGGGAGGTAGGGAGGAGGAAGGCGGAGGGCGCGGGGGGAAGGAGGGAGTGGTAGGATTCAGTATGTCCTTCCCAGTTAGGCTCTGTCTCTTTGGCTCGACAAAATTATTTTTCTGAACCACCTTCCCTTCTGGATTTGCCAAGAAGTCAACTCTGCCTTTAAGCTCGTTTTCCAAACTGTCGTCTCGTGGAAGTGTACTAGCACTCTAGGTCTTTAAGTCCTCTTTCTGCTCCATTCTTCCATTTCCTTTCTCCCACCAAAGATTCTTGGTTTTTTTAGGGGGGGTCCCTTTATCCAGGATTGATTAAATCAGCATTTCGCAGAAATGGAGTACTCGGGTTTTGAAAATGGGATGTGGATCAGCATATCACCATGGTCATTCCTGCACTGGACTGTTACAGCGCTATTATTCCACTTTCGACATCCTATGGAATCCTGGGGTTTGCAATTTAGGGAGGGGCCTAAACCCCAGGGTTCCATAGGGTGTTGAAAGTGGAATAATAGCGCTGTAACAGTCCAGTGCAGAAATGTTCCATCATTTCATAAATAAAACCTTTTTCCTCTGAAAAACATCCTATTCATCCACCCTAATTCGGTTGGATGTTTAACTAAAGAAACAAAATAGTCTTTCCCTTTAGAGGTGGATTACTTCTGTAGTGCATCCCACTGTTTTCTAGGCATAATCAGCTGCCTTGGTTCTCCTATTGTTCTTGTGGATCTCTGTCTTAAAAGAGGAAGGAAAATGACTGTCTTCAACAGGACCACTGGACAAGGAGGGTGGACGGATATAGCATTTGGAAGTCTTCTCAAATTCTTTTGGGGTTTTCTGGCTGTTGACTTTGAAGAAGGTTGCTGACTAATGCCAATCAGTCTTTATTTTGTTAAAATGGCAGTTGTGCTTAAAGTATCTCAGGACAGCATTTCTGAATGATTTTGTTAGTAATAATCCCCTCCACCACTTGAAATATGGTTAATCCTGCACGGCTAAGGAAAGTTATTTCTTTCAGGCATTGACTTTGGCCATTCCATTTCTTAGATCTTATTGTATTGTTGTGGTCATGGTATTTTGGTGGTGTTGTGTGCTGTCAAACCAGCTTCGACATAATGGTGACCCTCTGAGAGATCCCCAAGAGCCCCGGTCATCAGCTGACCTCAGGTTTTGCAAGCTCAGGGCTGTGGCTTCCTTGATGGAATCAATCCACCTGTAATTTCGTCTTCTTCTTTTCCTGCAGTAAAGTTAGGGTACTTTGCAGAGTAAAAATAATAGTAAAGACAATCCACTTCCTGGAAGAGTTTAAGGGCATGAGGACCACTGTGCCTGATCTGTGATCTGAAAGGGCCTCCCAGTTCAACAGCCTGTTTCCTACAGTAGTCAACCAGAGGCCTTGGGGAAGCCTGCCAGCAGGCCAGCATTTGGCGTCCCTTCCCTGTTATGCCCTACCCTCTGGCACTCAGAGACATATTGCCTCTGATTCTGGAGGCAGCATATAACCCTCATGATTGGCTGTTATTAGTAACTGCATCCTCCTTGAACCTGTAATTCATCACTGCTTCTTTTTTATCATTTTAAATTGGTTTTTAAAAGGTTTTACGGCAACAAACGTAGCCAGCAAACAATTTATCTCGGATCCAGTCCAATAAGATATATTGAGTTGACTGACTATCCAAATAAGAAATCTTCACCTGACATGGGAACAATATATAATATAACAAAATATAGTAGAGTATGTTTCCAAAAATCGACATAGAAGGAAGGGTGAACAAGAAGACTGGCATTTTTGTTTCCATAACTAATAAACTTGTGCCAAATCTCATAGAATTTACAGTGCTATCTTTCTCTAGTAGTACTGACTTTTTCAGTTAATTTCTTTACCAGCATGATGTTCCAGACCTATCTAACCATCAAGAAAGTGACAGGACATTTAAGCCTTTCCAGTTATGTGCAGTCTCTAAATGTGCTGCTGAGCATGAAAACATGATCAATTTTTTATGAGCTAGAGATTCGTCTGCATTATAGAAAAGTGATAATAGTCTCAGCTCTGGTGATAAGGATTTTTTTTGTCATGTAATTTTACTGATTTCTGCCAATACCAAATTCCAGAAATGAAGAACTCATGAGCATTAGCACTGTGTGTCATAGGAAGACCCCAGATCACCACATTGTTCCCAACAATACCCATTTGAAGTTTTAGAAAATATTTTCAATTTCATAAGGGGTTAAATGTTTTTGTTATGTGCCTTCAAGTCATTTCTGACTTATGGTGACCATATCACAGAATTTTCAGGACAAGATTCGTTCAGAGGAGATTTGCCTTTGCTTTCCTCTGAGGCTGAGTAGGTGTAACTTGCCCAAGGTCACTCAGTGGTTTCCATTGCTGAGTGGAGATCTGAACTCTGGTCTCTGGAGATGTAGCCCAGTTCTCAAACCACTCCACCATGTTGGATCCCATTTGGAAGAAAGGTGAGGTATGAATTCAATAAATAAATGCGCCATGTTAGCCACTGATTCATGAATTTTATGCTATATCATTGATTTATTAATTTTATACAGTGCTCTTTGCTTTTTGAGGGCAGAAATTTAATTGGCCCTTTTAACCACGTTTTTTCCCAGTCAAAATCTGAGATATTTGTACCCTGAACTTCTTTCCAGATTAGTTTTGTTCCTAAATTATTAGAAATAGTAACCAGAATTAGAAATTTATATAGCCTGGAGGCCATGCCTTTAACTTCAGTTCTACTTAGTAGTATGAACTGCTCAAATGGTGGTAATTTCCTTGTTGCTTGTTTGTGAATTTCAGACAAAGAAGTAAAATGGGTTATTTGCAGAATTTGGAACCCTAGAGTATATTCTCTTATTTGCTCTTGCAACTGATTGCCAGTTTTTGGAGGCGACCTGTTGAGTAAGCTGCTAATTTTGTATAACCTGGTTTGTTTCCAAAACTTAAATTGTTTCCATTTTTATCCATGTTAACAAATAAAGGATAACACAGAAACAGTATCAAAGATGACAAAATAGGAAAAAAATTTTCTACCAAGTTCTCCAGATTATAAAAGCGTTGTTAAAGAAAAGGTTGGGAATTTTTCTGTTAGCTTCTTTGAAATCTGGGAGAAGAGACTCCTGCTCACCCAACCAATGTCAACAAAGATTTAAGAAGTTCCATAGTAACTGTACACTGTGAAGAAGTATGCTTGTTTCCTTCCCACAGAGTTTTGCAGTATGGCTCTGTAATTCTAGTGTCCTCTCCATCATGTATCATTTTGTATGCTTCTGCAAGCCCCCCCCTCTTCAGAGTTAAAAAGCCCCAAATATTGCAACATTTCCTCATAAGGAATTACATCAGCGAACAGTCTGTTTCAGCTCCTCTATTTCTTACAGTTTTGAGCCCTCTAACACTGTTTTTCAGGACTAGTGACCAGAATTGTGCATAATATTCCTAGTAGGAATCCACCTATAGATTTTAAAAATGAAGGCATTATGGTGTTGACAGTTTTATTTTTCAGCTTCTTTTAAGTCCTTTATCCAGAGGTGGGAGAGATGGGTTGTGAGTAGGGTGTGAAAGAAACGTCTGTAGCTGTTTGGCTAAGGAAAAAAAAGAAGCAAGTAAAGGAAGGGATAATAGAGAGACAAAACCATTACATGGAAAAAATAGGTAGGACCACCACCACCCTGGTACTAGAATAGCTAGAATAGGGGAAGGGTTTCAAACAACAGTGATGCAAAGCACATTTTTAATGGACAGTTGGGGACAGTGAACTTCATCAACAAAAACGTTAATTTTAGTGAAGAATCTTTATATCTTGATGTGTTACTCTTCCTTTCCATGAAATGACTTTCTGAGCTTTATGTGAGCCACTGCTTGTTATAGTGTGGAATTCTGGGCTTATGATGTTGTTGTTGTCATCATCCTACTTTTCCCCAATCCAGGACTCCAGATGGCTTACAAAAAGTTAAACTGATACGCCTAAAAAGTTCACATCATGGAAAACTTAAAAATACAATTCCTTTGTTGTGTAAAAGGAGTAGGTGTTTGGTCTCTCCTCAGTCAACGTCACTGGGTGACTGGAGTATGTCTTATGGTGAACATAACTATCTCTGTGTTTGAAATACTTCTAATAAAATGAAAGAGGTTGTTATGGGTACTTGGTATATACAGATCAGATTAGAAAAAAGCCAAAGCACAGAGGACACAAATTTTTACCTTTCTTTTAGTGAATCCTGTTAGGTGGCATTCAGGAAATCTGTGGAGTGGATATAGGCCTTTTACCATAGAAAGCTCAAATCCCCTTTAAAAACCTTTTAAAACCCTTTGAAAACTGTTAGAGAGTGGTGCGAAAACCCAAATTTTTAATTCACCCTATAAAGAGGAGGTCATCTTCCCAAGGCTGTCTTTGTAAAAATCTAGAGGATATTCAGTCTCCCATGAATATTGCAGCAAGGCTAGTCAGAATTATAGTGTGATTTGAAAGGGATTACACTAGATTTCCCTTGGGGTCTCTTCCAATTCTATGATTCTGTGATTGTTTTGGTGTGGAAACTGCACTCTGAAGGATTCACAAGAATTCGTAATACTAAAAATCCAATGTGGAAAGCTAAATGTTTGTTTGATTTTACTGCTGATCAAAAAAGTGAATCTGTAATTGTTTCTAGTGGTATCAAATGGTGTGTGTGTAAGTGTAATATACAAATTTGGAATGCTCAGTAGAGCTTGGAGCTCATCAGTATCTTTCTTTTTCCTTTCCAGTTCTGCAACCATGAAAAGGGTGAGATTGATAGGAGTGATGAAAGAGAGTCTCCTTGTCAGCACAGCAGGTAAAGACTTCTGAGCTTTTTCTGTGAGGTGGCAGAGTGGATTGTGTCTCCAGGGACTGTGGAAGGAGGGCAAGTTTTTTTCAGTTGCTTCTTGGTGCTAAGCAGTCCTAACCCAGCTAGGAGAGTGAGTCCATCCCAGCCAGTTTTTGCTGTATTTGCTTTCTACTAGTTGGGATAATTCTTTTATACAAAGGCAGTATTAAATGTGTGGCCCTTAGCTTGCAGGAGATACAGCCTGTTTTTCTACCTTATTCCTACCTCCTTCTGTATCTGTAAACCAGGCCCAGCTTGGTTTACATAGGAGATGTTTGTGGTAGGTGGCCTATTAAAATGAAAATTAATTTTCATTCTTTATGAAAATGGAACATAGGAGAGTGTTTATCTGTCTTTGCTTTCAGCAGGGCAGAGTTCTGGGCACAGTGGTCCAACAGAGATTACGAAAGGCCATCACTGGAGTACTTGCCTCACTGCCTCCTAGAATGTCAGGCTTACTCTGACGTTATAAAGCAGTACTTAACACGTTAATGAAAGAGTTGGAAAAAGAATGAGAGCAACAATTTCTCACTAGAAGGAACAAAACTCAGGTTGCTGTCGTTGCAATTAAGGCTGCTACTTGGAGGAAAGAATTTTTGGGTGGTCCTGTAGCCAGTTGACAGGGGGGCTCTGACTGCTGAGAGTACCTGCTCCTTTTGTATACAGCTAAAAAAGATTTATATTGCCCACAGACTTGTGTTTTTGTGCTTTTAACTTAGTCATGAGGCTTAAATTAAAAAAAAAAGTACCTTTTTCTTCTGAAATATTGTAAAGATGTATTTTTATGATCCATTCAAAGTAGAATGTTGAGGTTGGATGACCCTCAGTTGTAAGAAAAAATCTGTTTATTTGAAAGAAAACTGCAGGGGTCAGCAGACTGCCAGCTTTCAGAATATACTTTGTTTTTTACTTGAGTTTCCTGACTGTAACTTGTGTGCAGGGTAACAGGAGCGTACATGGTGCTCAGTGCATTGCATGAAGTTACATCTAGTTCCACTCAAGAGAAAGTGTATCACGGTCCCATATGCTTTGAAATATATTGTCCTGATCCATAGTTCCTCAATGAAAAAGGGAGGCCTTTGGGGTCAGAAAGTTAACTTTGACCTGTCAGCTCTTCCTGATATCCAAGTAAAATGTTGACCCTGCTTGTTTTGCATTGGGAATTAATACTGCTGCATACTGATTTCGAGAAGTTGTCTTAAATACTTGGTAGCACTCACCAAATGGGAGGATTGGTTCTTGGCTAATACATAGTTGTGCTTTATCGCTCTCCTCTGAGATGGCTTATTCTCCCCAATATGTACATGTGTTGCATGCCTACCTAGAAACTGTCAGAGTATTCAGACAATCCCCAAATTGGGTTTGGCTCTGCAGCAACTTCTTTGCAAAAGACTTGCTAACACGAGTCTAGAACATAATTTAGAATCTGTGTCACCAATGCCGATATTCTGCACAGTATTGAAATTGCAGGAAGAGGGCGGTGACTCTGGAACTGGCGACAAGAGTGGCGGGAGTCCAGCAAACTGGGAGTGAGCCAGTATGACTTGGCTTGAAGTGCCTGGCATCGTTTTTGGTGTTACAGGCAGGATAAAAATCTGTCCTGTTTTGCTGCTTGTTGGAAATCTTTGTCTGCAAAAGTAGAATCCTGTAGAAAACAGAGGAAAGGTTTTGGGTGTCTCTTTAGTGGGGTACGACTGGGTTTACTTGGAAAGTTCATGCAAACAGGATCTCCAAGAGGAACCTTCAGTTTTTACATATGCTGTGTGGTATATGATTTCAAAATTTGGGCCACCTCCACAAATGCCTGGGCTACCATATGATATCATCTACGTTAGTTTGCTTTCATTAAAATGAAGAAATGAGCATCTTTACTCCACCTTTAAAAAAACCAACCATTCCTCCCCAAAAAAGGTTCATGGAGAATGAAGGTACCACACGATATGAGGACACAGATCTCAAGGCGGTCCATAAACTGCTGGCTGGTCACTGTTACTTTGCAGCAGAATTGTATTCTGCTTTATTTATTTATTTATTTGCAATATTTGTACAGGGCTTGAGCCTCAGGGGTGCTGCCTGCATTTTAAAGCCAGTTCATTTCACTGAGGATGAGGCACCTGGGAAAGTCAAGTAAAAGTGCCTCCCTTTGGCCACTGTTTGTTCTGCTTTCAGCCTATCTTTCCCACACAAAGGGGACTCCAGGCAGCTCACAGGTAGCAATGTTACTGCTAATATCAGAACTTGAAAACTATGTAAAACGCAGTTTTAAAACTTGACAGTAAGGCCAAAATACATCAGCCATTGAAAGTTCCTCAGCA
The DNA here is from genome assembly GCA_030412105.1 of Cyclura pinguis. Classification (NCBI taxonomy): domain Eukaryota; kingdom Metazoa; phylum Chordata; class Lepidosauria; order Squamata; family Iguanidae; genus Cyclura; species Cyclura pinguis. The sequence continues at coordinate 17,746,922 of CM059613.1, read as the reverse complement.
GCGTGTGAGGTCAGTTGCCAAAGCATGCATAAACCAAAAGGCCTTTGCTGGGGACTGTATAAAGATGGCATTTTTCCATCACACAGGGCCACCTGTGCTGGGGTAAATGACAGAAAAACATATCTGGAAAAATACTAACATTCTGCCAGGATGTTGCATCCTCTGGGATGCAGTCGTTGCCTTATATTTTGGGTGGGGAGATGGAATCAGTCTATGTTGAGGCTTCCTGCTCTGGTGGACTTAGAATGATGGTGGAAGCATCCATTTTGGTGGTTTAAAGTTTCATGCTACTACTTAAGGCATTGCTGATAGTTTATTCCAGAGGGTGGGGGCTTTAGCTTTCATCTGGTGAAAACTGGGGAGTAGAGGAGAAACAAATGCATAGCAGATCGAAGACTGGAAGGGACTTGTTGCCAAGTCAGTGTTTGTCTTGACCTCAGTCTGACAGGAACACCAATGAGGAAGCCTTGGGAGTTGTGCCTTGCATGATCACCATAGCATGCACGCCAGCACATAGTACGAAGCACGATGGCTCAGCAAGCAAATGTTGGTGATCTCCTCCCCATGCTGGATTCTCCAGTCCTGGCTGTCCTGGAAGATATCACGGCTGCATTTAGGGAGAACCTAAATTCAGGTAGGTATTTGTCCTGTCTGTGTCAGAACAACCTTAGAGTCTTTCTGCATTTTGTTCTGTGGCAACTAACAAGTGGCATGAGCGGCCACAGCTGCTTCCTCCTAGACTACAACAGGATTGCATCCCAACCTAAGCGGGGGGCTGTGGAGGGTGCTATTTTGATTGTCTTGCGGTCTTTGTGTGTGGAGATGGAGGAAATCAGGTAAAACAGACACAAAAGTCGCTTCCTGTTTTGCTGGACAGGGGTAAAGGTAGGTACGGAGAGCCACATGAACACAGGCATCCTGATAAAGCATCAAGAAAGGAGGTGATGGACCACATTTGTTCAGTAGTGATGGCTAATGTGACCGATCAGTTGCTGCTCTGGCTTTGGTTAACGTGTACGTATCACACCCAGGAAAGGCAAGAAGAGCTCATTTTGGTGGGCAAAGAAAGCTTTTCCCCGTGGCCCAGTGCAGGGGTGGGCAACTCTGATGGGCCTGGGGGCCACTTGGTTGCTCTTCAGAGCCTCTAGGAGTGGCACAAACTGCCTAAACACAAAACCCCCAAATGGAATTTACAGGGAAGGGGGCTGTATGAAATAGGATATAGGGTAAGGTATATTCTGTATACGATATAGTCTTTCTTTCTTTATCTCTCTCTCTGTGCTGGAAATTCTCTTTCTTTCTTCGCAGTTTTTACAGAATGGGGCAGTTTGGGGAATCAGGATGTCAGGAACTGAATTCACACACACAAATAGAACAGTGCATAAACACTATTTATCAGGAGCGTGATACATCTTGCGGGACTTCAGTGAGTGAACTGTAGGCAATTAGCAAAATACAAAACATAAAAGACAAAGAGTTCACCTTCCTGCCCGCAAGAGACCTTGAAGTTCTGATGCAGCCTGACTGTGCTTATCAGTACATTCTTAGCTTTTTGTTTATCTAACGGTCCCTGGTTCCCATACCTTGTTACAAGCAACCTACTACTTAACTCCTACTACATATACCATTATTAAAATATGGAGGGCTACCTGACACAGGAGGCCATGACAACAGCCCCTTTGGAGGGTGATTGATGCTCCGGATACCCACAGTTGCCCACCTTGCTTTAGCAAAGGGAAAGCACTAGTTCATTAAACAAGAGGATGGGATGGCTGCATTCCCGTCCTCTCCTCTTCCAGTGTTCCTCAGCTGCGACCACGAGCATGCTTGTCTCTGTAGTTGGGAGCATCAGAGAACCGCTGAGGTTGTTCACAAGTCACGGTTCCTGCAGCACATAATGGCTTTGAACATCTTTGTGCAAAGAAGGCCATTAATTTGGAGTCAGTTGGGGAGTGGCTTACTGTTAAGAGAAGCATTTTTAAAGTGTTGTTTGGGGTGGGGTGCCTCAGGGTTCTGTCCTGGGCTCAGTGCTATTCAACTTCTTCATCAATGATTTGGATGAAGAAGTGGAGGGCATGCTGATCAAATTTGCAGATGATACCAAACTGGGAGGGGTTGCTAACACGCCAGAGGATAGGATCACATTTCAGTACGACCTTGACAGATTGGAGAGCTGGGCCAAAGCTAACAAAATGAATTTCAACAGAGAGAAATGTAGGGTCCTGCACTTGGGCAGAAAAAATGAAAGTCACAAGTATAGGATGGGGGACGTGTGGCTGGATAGCAGTACGTGTGAAAAGGATCTAGGAGTCTTGGTAGGTCACAGGATGAACATGAGTCAGCAGTGTGACGCAACAGCCAAGAAAGCCAATGCGATTCTTGGTTGCATCAGTAGGAGTATGGTGTCTAGATCGGGGGAGGTAATGGTACCACTCTATTCTGCATTGGTTAGGCCTCATTTGGAATACTCTGTCCAGTTCTGGACACCTCAGTTCAAGAAGGATGTTGACAAGCTGGAACGTTTCCAGAGGAGGGTGACCAAAATGGTGAAGGGTCTGGAAACCATGCCCTATGAAGAACAGCTTAGGGAGCTGGGTATGTTTAGTCTGCAGAAGAGAAGGTAAAGAGGGGACATGATAGCCATGTTTAAATATTTGAAGGGATGTCATGTTGAGGAGGGAGCAGGCTTGTTCTCTACCGCTCTAGACACTAGGACAAGGAGCAATGGATTCAAGCTGCAGGAAAGGAGATTCCACTTGAACCTCAGGAAGAACTTCCTGACGGTCAGAGCTGTCTGGCAGTGGAATATGTTGCCTCGGAGTGTGGTTGACTCTCCTTCTTTGGAGGTTTTTAAGCAGAGGCTGGATGGCCATCTGTTCGGAATGCTTTGATGGGTGTTTCTGCATAGCAGGGGGTTGAACTCGATGGCCTCTGGGGTCTCTTCCAACTCTATGATTCTATGATTCTAAGTAGCAAAAGCTGCAGAAGAGAGATGGAAATTGTGCGATCCTTGAGATATTGTTGGGATTCAGCTCCTAGCATTCTTCTCTGTTGGCTACCCTGGCTAAGAGGGCTGATGGGAGCAGCTGTGCACAACATCTGGAGGAATTCAGTATTACCTGATTTACTTGATGCTTCTATCCTGCCGTCCCTGCATAAAATGGTATGCACAGAATCCTCTGATCTAGTCACCTTGGGTGTAGCCAGACCCAGTGCCACTCATCTGCAGTGTTGTGGGCCTTTGTACCATGCTGCGTGTACAACAGATCTAGATTCTAGAATTCTAGAATGTTCCTTGAAATGGATCCTGGGGGGTCCATGAGCCTGAAGTGTAAAATACCATAAGTGTTTTCAGACTGAATTTAAAGTCTCAAGCCCTACTGTAAACTGTACCATGTATTGCAGAGCTGGGGGGTGTTTGATGTCCACATACTGGTGGAGTGTAGCTCCCATGATCCTTCTGTTGGCCAGGGCTGGTGGCAGGTATTGTCCAACAGTATCTTGGTGGGCACAAGTTCTCCTACCCTAATTTAGGGTATTTTAGCCTGTCCCATGTTGTTTAAACTTGTAGAAATTACTTTCAATTGAGGAACCTTTTGTATTTTCTCTCTCCACGTTGGTGATGTTTGACCACGACAGACCGCGGGCCTGTGCTCGTAAATACTTTGGTGGATTACTACTTGGAAACCAGTTCCCAGCAAGCCTTGCACATCCTGTCCACACTTCAGGAGCCACATGACAAGGTAAAATGAACACATGCTGTTGAGGCGACAGATGTTTCTCCATAAATGGTGGGAGTGTTGAAGTGGAAGGCGGGTCTCAAAGTCTGCCCTCTCCCTGCACTGGGGAATTACTGCACGCTAACTTCCAGCAACAGCAAACTTCTGTGCCAAGTTGGATGCTGAGACTCCTTCGTGGCCGCCTGCCATTGCTTGGGGTTGTTACCTTCAGGGTGCAGTCTTGACCATAAGTGGATGAGGCCATCCTGTGAATCAAGCTGGTCTTGGTTCTTTCCCTCTTTCTTGTTGCCTTCCCATCACAGCAAGGCTTGCCTGGGAAACAGGGGCCTCCTTGGCCAGCCTGCTTTTATTTGCCGAACAGCAGCTTGGGGGCACAGAGGTCGCTGTATCAGTGTGTGAGTAGGCCTCGTTTTAATCCAGGATGGCCCAGGGATGGCATGTTGAACTGGACTTGTGAGTTGGACCGTGACATCTTAAGGACTTCCGTGTGATTTCCCCTTGCCCCAGTACACCTGAAGACTTGCTGTGAGTAGCGTGTCCCGTTGAAGTTCAGTGGGTAGCTGCTTAGGAGCAAGGTCTTTGCAGTTTTGTCATCAGCCTCTTCCTGAAGTGGCCCCTGTGGAGAAGTCTTTCAGGTTCCAGACTGTGCTTTCAGGTATTTGGCTTCTTGCAGGGAGCTTTTTGGTCATTTGGAGCTTCAGCCTGGCAGCTGTACTGTCACGGTATTGTGAGTGGGGACCTTTAGTGACACAGTACTGTTGTGATATATGTATGTATGTATGTATGTATTTTCTCTGGCTGTGTACCTCTAATGCTGCATTCTTGCATATTACAAGAATAATTGCAGTTAGGATGAGTCACAGAGGCAGGGTCCTTCCCGGTGGGAGTTCCAACCAGCCAGCTAGCTCCCCCTTCCAAATACTCCCTGGTCCCCCCTCTTTCTCTGTCTTCTCTCTTCTTGCCCCCGACAAGACTAGGCTGTTGGAGGCATTTTTGGCCCCTAGGGTTTTGTCCCCTGTGGCTTTTTTGGTCACTTTCTCTAAAGTCAAGGAAATGGAAATTAGATGAGGTAATCAGGTAATCAGGAAGACCAGGGAAAGTCTTATTTAAGGGATCTATGAAAAAAGATTCTACCTATACAATGGGAGGAATTTCTTTACTATGAGAACTGTTTGACAGTGGGTAATAAGCTGTCGGGCAGGGGCTCTCCTTTGAAAGTCTTTAAACAGAGGTTGGATGGGCGTCTTTGAGGAGCTGGTATAATTGTGCCTTTTTGGGTGGCAAGTGGTTGGGCCAGATGGCCTTGCAGTCCCTTCCAGCTCTAAGATCCTATGATGTGAATGATGAACCGTTCTGAATGGAGAATCTGTGAAATTCCAGCTTTTGGGTAATTTTTAGTATGGTTTTAAACAGCTTGTTCTTGTCACTATGTAGAGGTTGCTTGTATTGCTTTGAAGTTTCCACCTTGGTGTAAGTTTTAGCACACGTGTATTCCTTCAGTTGACAGCCACACTTTAGAGAGTAAAGCTCCTGTCTTGACAGGAAATATTACATTATGTTACTTGTCTAGTTTGAAATCACTTTGTTTCGTGAGCTGTAACCTTTGATTTTTTTAACTTTTGGTTATTTTTGAATGTGGTCAAGCAGCAATAGAGAAAAGTTGGTCAAGGAACTTCGTGGAAGCTGAAAACAAAGCTTTGGTGAAAACCCCTCTGGACTTGTGCTTCTGCAGAATCTGTGGTTCCCCACTGGAGTCTGCTGATAGCCTCTATTTTGGCTACAGTCTTGTGGTCACCCATCAGCTGAGTCTGCCATTGGAAGGGATATTACTGTGATTTCTAGAGTGTAAGACACTTTGGATTTATTTGGTAGCGAGGCAAGATATAAGGAACTGAAACAGAAAATTTCTGGGTGTGCTGAGATTGGCCCATGAGTAAAATGGTTCAGGATTTTTTTCAGGCCTCCTTCTGTAGGCACTAAGCTTCTTCTTGGTTTTTCTCACAAGGTATTTTCTCTTGTTTCTCAAATCTCATAGCACCTTCTTGACAAAATCAATGAATATATGAGTAAACCTGCCACCCGCCTCTCCACTCTCTCCCTACTTGGTCATGTGATCAGACGCCAGCCATCTTGGAAGCACAAGCTTTCCCAAGCACCAGTCCTGCTTTCATTACTCAAATGTCTAAAGGTAGGCTGTTGCAATTTCTGTTCGTAATTTCTGTTGATGTAGTGGTGGAGGCCATGGAACCTTGATGAGATATGGAAGTGATGCTTTTCCAGCCAGGGAGATGGCACACCGTGTCTTGCAACACAAATCTTTGTAATTGTGTGAAGGAGTTCCCGTGAGGTCTGTTCCTCTGGAATTGATACTGTTGCTCAGTGTCCCAAGGGTAAAACCCACTTTTAAAAACAATGGCAATCCAGACTACCAGCTGGAAGAAGAGTAGAACCATCCTCGAAACAAACCAGACAAAGACAGACTGTAGAGTCCTTCAACACCAGGGTGGCACAAACCAGTTGTGTTATGGCTTACAGGTAGAGCTAGTCAAAACGGAGCCATTCTGGCTGCTTTACAGATGGGAGTGCCTCAGCCAGGGTGTTGCTCCTTAGAGGCCATCTCTCTCCTGCCCACACTTTCCCTTGGCTCTGGGACATTCTGGCCCCTTCATTTAACCCCCAGAGGAGCCTGAATGCAACAGATCCCATCTGGTCTTGAAAGCTGAGCAGAGTCAGTCCTGTTTAATCCTTAGATGGGGGAATACTAGGGGATACCATATATTGTGGGGTGTGTTTCGGAGAAAGAAACTATTAAAAATCACCTTTGAGGATTCCTTACCTATGAAAACCCTACAAAATTCATGAGATCACCCTAAATTGACAGGCGACTTGAAGCCACAAACGCAATTTAACTCCCACCAGAACAGAAGTGGGGCAGTGGGGAGAGGATAGTTTGGAACGTGGGATTCTCCCACTGGGAAGTGTGATGTACCCTTGCAGACACTGGGACAGTTGTGGCCTGCTTTTTTCCTCCTCTGCAGACTGACACAGATGTAGTGGTCCTTACTACAGGTGTTCTAGTGTTAATCACCTTGCTGCCCATGATCCCTCAGTCTGGGAAGCAATACCTTCACGACTTCTTTGGCATCTTTGGACGCCTTTCCTCCTGGTACTTGAAGAACCCAGGTAAGATGCTGGATGGTTTGTGCTAAGAGAGAGTTTAACCCTCTTGCTTCCAGGTCTGAGGAGAATCTCAAGCTCAGCTATAACTCGGGCACAAAAAAAACTGCCTTTCACTGGATTTGGCCACAGTAGGCTTACACCAGATCAGCAGTGGCCAGTCCATGGGGGCTTTGAACCCCCACCTGACCCTCTGAATGTTGATCTTCTCTTTTTACCACTGAAGGTTATAGATAAATCTATCCCCTTCCCATGAATTTATGTCATTCTTTTACAGCCAGCTTATTAGGCAGCGTAAATGAAGATTTAGGAGCCATTTTTCTTCTCTTATTAGTCAAGTCTTTTGTGATGTGGATATTTTTTACAGGAAGATTTATTTATGTATTTATTTGCTTGCTTTCCCTCCTTCCCTCTTGTTGTCTGTGGTGTCTGTACTTTGATTAACAAGCTGGTCATCTTGGAAGGAGGGGGGCTTCATGTGCTCAGCTCTGCTGTTGGAAGATACCCAAGGAGACCTGAGTGGCGGAGGCAGTCTGAGCATTCCTCCTCCGCAGGCTGCAGAGGCAGGGTGGTACGAGTGACTTTGGGCCCAGACTTCTTCCAGTTCCATTCATCCTAAAAGAATGTTGCTGGAGGTCTGGCTCTGATTCTGAGCGGCTTCCTCCAAATCCCTTTTCTCTTTGCAGTGATGGCTTTTTCCACTGCAGGATGTAAGGGCTGGACTAGCTTGCGAATGATCCTTTTGAGCTGTTCTGGGAGCCCTTTTCATCCCAAGAGCGAAGGGGGTAGTCCAAATAGACCTCTTTTATCATGCTTGCTCCTTGTTTGCATTTGTAAATTCTGCACCAAGTAGAAATTATTCGTAATTCTTTTGAGCTCTGTGGGTGCCCTGAAGAGCCACTCTCTGATTGCAGAATATATTATTTTGGGCAGCCTGTTGGCTTCTGAGATCCCAGCGGAGTGAGCCAACATAGTGCAGTTGGTTTCATTACTAGGTTGGGACTCTTTGATTCCGAGGCTCAAATCCTCGTCTTGGACAAGTTATACTCTCTCAGCCTCAGAGGAAGCCCATGGTAATCTTCTCTGAAGAAATTTTGTCAAGAAAACTATAGGATGGGGTCACCATAAGTCTGAGTTGACCTGGAAGACTCCTAACAGCAAGTAGGGTAGAAACCACTTTTGGTGGATGTCATGGTTTCTCAGACTGTAGGACTGCAGAACCAGTTTCCTTCTGAGCTTTTTCCTGTGTGTGTATGTGGACGGGGGACTGTGGCATAGCTTATGCTTCCCCTCCCTTCCAGGTCATGTGGCAGAAATCTACCTAGTCCATCTCCATGCCAGTGTCTATGCCCTCTTCCACCGCCTTTATGGAATGTACCCGTGCAACTTCGTTTCCTTTCTGCGCTCTCACTACAGTATGAAGGAGAACCTGGAGACCTTTGAAGAGGTGGTCAAGGTAAGGAAAAAAAAAAGGAAGTACAACCCCAACACGCCATGTTTAATGTTCCCATTGTTGGAAGACCAAAGTACCCTTCTGTGGCCCTGGGATAAGTGTAATTTACTTAACTGGACTGAGGCCGAAATATTACCCTGGGACCTGAAGCTGGGAAGAGGAGACCTTTGTTTATTTTTTTTTTTAAAGTGTGTGTTTTGAGTAGGGAGAGAAGGAATGGAAGTCAAAGTTCAGCAACTAGCAAGATGGCGTGAATTCAGGCTGCTGCCTGTGGGACAGCGAGTGGGCCATGGAACTCATTGGTGAAGCTGGTCAGGGGTTCTTTAGCAGAAGTCTTGGTGTCTGTCTCTGGCCTGTCCTGCAGCGTGGGGAGGTGCTGCTCCCGGTTGGGGTGTAGACAGGTCTGAGCAGGATGGGGCAGTCGTTCGGGTCAGCACAGGGTGGCTGCTTGTGTTCCTGACCTGCCATTTCTAGGTTGAGAAAACATTTTAGAATATGATACATTGCTACTGCAGTGGGGGCCACTGCACCACAGCAGGCAGTGCACATGTGTGTAAGCATGGCATCTTGCTGCTAGGAGATGAGGTTATATGAAAATTGGGCTGAAGTCCATGGCTCTTTCTCTTGAGCTGTGCGTTGTCTCCTGTACCTCTCACCATAATAATGGAAATATGTTTTCCCTCTCTTTGTTTCAGCCAATGATGGGCTACGTGCGCATCCATCCAGAGCTAGTGACTGGATCCAAAGACCATGAACTGGACCCTCGAAGGTATGGTATCCATGCCTACCTCTCTTAAAAGCCGGGGATGAGTCCCCCCCACAAGTAAACCTTGCCACAGGGGTGGGGTGGAGATAGAGGAGCCTGTCTGCAGTTGCTTCTGGCACAGGTACTCCAGGGCAAAGTCCTCTTGGGGTGTCCTGGCTTACCTTGGGGCAGGGTTCCCCAGAGCTAGAGATTAATGTTCACAGCCATTACTTTTGGCTGAGGGTGGTGGGTAGAAGTGCCAATGTTTTTCCCTTTTAATCATTTTAAATCCGTTATGTTAACCTTGCATTATTTTTTCCATTTGAACAATTTATTAGTATACCTGTTTGTTACAATTTTAGAAAAAGAATCCCAGGATTTTTCCGTCTATGTCTTTTTGCCTAGCTTCCTCACGGTTCCTGCATTTTTAAGAAAAACAGTGTTCATTTAGTATCCCAGAGTGTCATGAGGGCCTGCTGAAGAAATTTGGAAACATTTCTTCCCATTTTAAAATAACTTTTTCAAAGAAGTAATGCGTTGGATGCTAATGTGTAGTGACACCTAATTACCTAAAAACAAAAAGTTTTCAAGCTCTTTTTGGAGCTCCTTAAAGAGGATGTAATTTCGTGGTTTGGTCTGGTCTCCCATTTCATTTTAGGCATCTTATGTGTGGCAATGGCTTTAAACTTCAGGAAAAGAGATTCTGTCCAAATATTAGGAAGAACTTCCTGACAGTAAGAGCAGTTTGACAGTGGAATACACTTCCTGGGAGTGTTATGGAGTCTCCTCCCTGGAAGGTTTTTAAACAGAGGCTGGATGGCCATCTGTTGGGAATGCTTTGATTTTGTCTTCCTGAATGGCAGAAGGGGGCTTGACTGGATGGGCCTTGGGGTGTCTTCAAGCTCTGTGGTTCTGTGGCATGTCAGGCAAATGCCTGAAGGCAAGCTGATGTCTGAAAGTGTTAACCGGACAGGAATGTTTTCCAGAGGTGGGACTGTCAGTGTCTCCCTTCAAGGGTTTGTTGCTAGACAGTGTGTGAAAGAAACTTTAGTTTCTGGTGGTTTTGGTTGACATTTGCTTGCAATGTCAAATAACAGTGTAGTGCTACCTGCAATGGATGAAGTCGGTGTACATTCCCTAAAACTCTTGCTAAAGTAAAAACCAGTTAATGTTAAAGGTGCTGGCTCCACATTCCCTTTTTTTGGCCCCTCCCTTCTTCCTTTTTATGCTGAAAAAGACTGACATGGCTACTTCTTTGAAAGCTACCTGAGTGGAAAGTTGCCCATGGGAAGTCTTGGCCTTTAGGTCTCCCCACTGCTCATGCACAACCGGAGGTAGGGGTGAACCAGAGTTCAGTGGGGGTTTGCTAGATTCTTTTTCTTTTCATTACATACCACCTAGGTCTCAAAGCAGTCCAGAAGCCAGCACGAAATCTTACATTGGCTTGACAAATTGGACTTTCATTATAAGTTGCAGTTCTTCATGTGGGCACAACGGCAAGCCAGGAAACTAGGAAGGGAAAACTGTGTGTTCTCTGTGTGTTCAGGTGGGGAAGGAGAGGGAGGAGGAGGAGGAGGAGGAGGAGAGGGAAGTGTGAGAGTCTGGTGCTTTGTCTGGATTCTTGACTCTTCTGCACACGGTTGAATTGCTGTGTGCCATTGGAAACACCAAAGGTTGGGTGAAGCAAAATGGCTGCTTTGGCTTACCCAGGCCTGACTGATGAGAGGGTCCAGTGCTAGAAGCGGCCTCGTGAGACCCCAAGCCCAGTCCTTTACTTGCTGCACGGTGTCCAGCTAGAGCATCCCCACGAGGTAGCTTTCTGAAGACGTCCAGAGAAGGAGACCCCATCGTCTCAAGTTAATTGGTTCCATTTCTGAAATGCTCTTACTGTCAAGATGTTCCTTCTAACATTTGGTCGAAATCTACCCTCGTGTAATTTAAAACTTATTAGACATGGCGCTTTTCTCTGGGGCAGCAGAGAATAAAACTTTTCTCTCTGTGACAGCCATTTAGATGTTTAAAGAGTATAATCTTATCTGTCCTCAGTCTTCACCAAGCTGAACGTGCCCAACAGCTTCAACCTTTCCTCGTATGCTTTGTTCTCCATACCTCTGATCATTCTTGTTGCCCTTCTCTGAACCTGCTCCAACTTGCCTATATCCTGCTTAAAATGAAGTGCCCAGAACTGAATGCAGAGGAGGCCTGACCAGCACAGAATACACACATTTGATGTTTTCAGCAAGCCCAAGATCACTCCCCTGCAGTTTTGGTGCAGTTAGACTTCCTTAGCCCGTCTGTGACGTTAGGGTTGGATTTTCTTTGGAGTGGGTTGATGTGATTTCTTGAAGCCTGTATGCATTTTCATGATGAGTGGTCTTTGGACTTGCAACAGGTGGAAGAGATTAGAGACGCATGACGTGGTGATTGAATGTGCCAAAATCTCCTTGGACCCAGCAGAAGCCTCCTATGAAGATGGCTACTCTTCAACCTCCCAGCAGGCTGGCTTGCACATGCAACATCGTCCAGCTGATCCTGATGCCAACCCTTACCTTGCTTCGCACAGCAGCTTTGGTATGAGTCCAGAGCCCTTTGGAATATCTAAAGAGCAGGCTTTATCCTTAGACCAGCCTTCTCTGAATGTGGTGGAGGGAAAGTAGAATAGCGCTGGTCGGGCATAATACTCATCCTGGCAGACCAGGATTTGCAAATGTGGGTCATGGCTTCAGGAATGCCTGTCGCTTACTGCATCTGCCCCCCCCCCGAAAAAACCATGGTTCCATGCAATGTATGTGGCTTTGTCTTATGTGGTGGCTTTTCAGACTTTGCACCTCTGCGTAAGGTGGAACTTGACTGGCTCTGGGATCCGTTTTGTTCCTTTATTGATTTGGTTCACATGCTCCAATCCTTTTGAGGAGCCCAGAGCGTAGCAGGAAGCCTATGTAGAAACAGCCTTCAGAAGTCAACATTCTGAAATGCCAAGTCACTTCTAGATAAATAAGTACAGTAAACCACAAAACAAAAACAGGCAGCAGAATGGGTGAGACACTTGCTGCCCATCTGAAAGCATGCATTTATATTGAAGGGTGGCATGAAGCAGGCACAGCTGGATCTGTGCCAGACAAGAGCACCACCCCTGAGGAGGTCCTGCCGTATGTGGTGGCCCCACAGGCCCTGCTTCATTGTGGCACCACAAGCAGAACCTCTCCAGCACGACACAGGAACCTGTGGCATTAAAGTCTGGGAAAGCAGACCTTCTTGAAGCTCTGTCCTGGTTTCCACTGTGGTTTTCAGGGAGCCAGAGTCACATTTGCCCTAGACTACGTTTTTTTGCTAGTGCCATCCCCCCAATATCTGCTTCTTTGTATGTCTTGTCTTCAGTCAGAGCTGCCATCACCCCCTTATATGTCCTGCACCCACTTGCAGTCTTGGGCTGTTTCTAGGCAGGGCCTGGTCAGCTCTCCCTGGCTTGCCCTGCCTTCAGAACAGTCCTCCTGTGGCTGCTACTTCTGCTGTTTTCTGGGAATATGAAGAGCAAAGCTCTCAGCTGGAAAAAGTCTAGATCCCCATGGATGTTTAGTTCTTGATGGTGCCCCAAGACTGGGTGCCATTATTCCCTTCCACCTGCAAACCTTCTGTCCACTGACTGAACTGTCCTGATTTCCAGCGTCTGTTACATTGCTCTGTTTTGTCTACTGCAACCCCTTTGATAGAGTATAAATGAGTGTGTGTTTGAAAATGCAGACTTTTAAAAATAGGAATATCAGATACAGATTTCTAAAAAAGCCCTGCTGAATGTGGAATTGTTAGAGATTCTTGGAGAGCAGGAGAAGTAATCTTCTTCTCCCTCTTGTCTTCCATCTCTCCTAACTCAGGCACATCAACGTCTACCCCTTACCCGGCTTCCCGCCTAGCCCTATCACACATGTCGGGGCAGCTACCTCAGATTTTGAACTCCCAGTCCTCGGGTCTGTCAGCGGAGCATCAGCAGGTAAACCTGCGCATTCTGTGGGATATGCAGGCACTAGGGGCCCTTCTGCTGAAGAGAGGGAAATGTTCTTAGTGATGGAGACCTTTCTTGGGGATGCTGAGGGTGAGGTCTTGGAGCCACTGGTGGTCCTAAGGGAACCACCTGCCTCAGTCTCAGCTCTATTCCACTTAAAGGGAGCAGGGTAAGGTGTGTGGGTGCATCAGAGGCAAAGGATTTGGAATGAAGAATTGTTGGGGCCACTGAGCAAAGGAACAGTGGTGATGATGACGCTGAGATGTGGTGAAAAGGTAGCATGCTAGAACCAGTCGGATTAAGCCCACTGTTGTTCAAGGGGCTTCTCTCCTTCATACCCATCCCTTTCCTGTTACCAAAGCCAGCAGTTTTTCTTAAAACCCCAGGCTGCCAGGCTCATGTGCCTCTGACTACGTCTAGAGCTCTCTTTGGAGTGGGTGCTAAGCAGGGGTAGAGCAGAGCCACGCCGGGGAGCAGAATCCCTCTTCCTGCCCTCAGGAGTGCACACCACTCTCCTTCCAGGTGTCCTTCTGGAGCCCCTCTGCTGTTTGTGGCATGACCACTCCACCCACCTCCCCTGGAACAGCTATGGAGTCTTTGCAGAATCCATCCCAACCCGTCAACAAATTCTTCGGCACACCAGGTAGTTGTCTGCTTTCAGCTTTTTTTCCTTTTGTATTTAGCCATACAGGTAGTGGGTCCCAGAAATTAGATTAGCTGCCCTAAAACCTTCTCATTTCTTTTTTTAAATACATTTTTCTTAACACACATAATTTTTAATACAGTAAAACTGCACACTGCAAGCAAGACACAGTAAAACATAAAAACCACACACCATAGAGACATAAAAGTACACAAAAGAAGAAAAAACATACAAAAACTCTTACTATTTACACTATCTCCTATACTATTAAACTCCTAAAAAAAAGATAAATACCACACATATTGTTTGTTTCCCACTCCATTAAGAATGGATTATTACTTGATCCTTGTTATCTTTCATTAAAACTCATAAATCTGAATTTTTCATTGCTATTATTAATAATATTCTAATTAATTATACCAAATAATGTATTAAGTACAGTTCTATGTAAATTAACCTAACTTTACCATTTAATCAAATCCTCTTACTGCTTGTCTTCCCCCACTCGCTCCTAGTACAACAAAATAAATACAATTTGATAGGCATCACTGAGACCTGGTGGGATGAGTCTCATGATTGGAATGTAGGAATAGAGGGGTATAGCCTATTTTGTAGAAATAGACCAAACAAGAAAGGAGGAGGAGTAGCTTTGTACGTCAAGGATGTTTTCACCTGTGAAGAGATCCATGACTTAAACCCAGAAAGCCAGGTCAAGAGCATCTGGGTAAGAATTAAGGGAGCGAGAAACAATAGGGATATTTTGGTGGGGGTTTACTACAGACCTCCAACCCAGACTGAGGACCTTGATGACACCTTCCTCAACCAAATGACCGCGCATTCAAAAAGGAGAGATACAGTAATAATAGGAGATTTCAATTACCCGGATATATGTTGGCAGTCAGACTCTGCCAAGACAGCAAGGTCCAGCAAGTTTCTTGCTTGTCTTGCAGACAATTTCATGGTCCAGAAGGTGGAAGAGGCCACCAGGGGATCAAATATTCTAGATCTGATCCTGACCAATAGGGATGACCTTGTTAATGAGGTAGAAGTGGTTGGATCTTTAGGGGGGAGTGACCATGCCCTATTGGAATTCGGCATTCAGTGGGAAGGAGAAGATAAGTGTAGCCAGACACTCATCTTAGATTTTAAAAAAGCGGATTTCTGTAAACTTAAGGAGCTGCTGGCTGAAATTCCGTGGTCAAGAATAGTGAAGGAGAAAGGAGTTCAGGAGGCATGGGAGTTCCTTAAAAGGGAGATACTGAAGGCACAGTCTAAAACTGTGCCAATAAGGAGGAAAAATGGAAGGCACCTGAAGAAACCAGAATGATTGACTAAAGAACTCTCAGCTGAGCTAAGTGTTAAGAGAAACGTGTACAGGAAATGGAAGAAGGGGGAAACCACCAAAGAAGAATTTAAGCAAGTAGCCAGGAGATGTAGGGAGAAGGTCAGACAGGCTAAAGCACAAAACGAACTTAGGCTGGCCAGAGACATTAAAAACAATAAAAAGGGCTCTTTTAAATATGTCCGCAGCAAAAGGAAAAAGAAAGAGGCAATAGGGTCGCTGCGCAGAGAAGATGGCGAATTACTAACGGGGGAAGAGAAAAGGCAGAACTACTTAACACCTTCTTTGCCTCAGTTTTTTCCCAGAAGGATACAAGCACTCAACCTGGCGGTTGGGGAGCAGGTGAGGAAGCAGGGGAAATGCGGCACATAATAGGTAGAGGTGGTACAAGAATACCTGGCCACACTGGATGAATTCAAGTCTCCAGGGCCAGATGAATTGCGTCCTAGGATATTAAAAGAACTGGCAGAGGTCATTTCAGAACCGCTTGCTATAATCTTTGAGAAATCTTGGAGGACAGGAGAAGTTCCAGCAGACTGGAAGAGGGCAAATGTTGTCCCCATCTTCAAGAAGGGAAAAAAAGAGGACCCAAATAATTATCGCCCAGTCAGCATGACGTCATCCTGGAGCAGATCATTAAGCAGTCAGTTTCTAATCACTTCGAAAGCAACGCGGTAATCACGAGAAGTCAACATGGATTTCTCAAAAATAAGTCATGCCAGACTAATCTGATCTCTTTTTATGATAGAGTTACTAGCTTGATAGATGAAGGGAATGCTGTGGATGTAGCATATCTCCATTTCAGTAAGGCCTTTGACAAAGTTCCCCATGATATTCTTGCAAAGAAGCTAGTAAAATGCCACTCTACTCTGCTTTGGTTAGACCTCATCTTGAATCCTGTGTCCAGTTCTGGGCACCCCAATTCAAGAAGGACATGGTCAAGCTGGAGCAGGTCCAGAGGAGGGCAACCAAAATGGTGAAGGACCTGGAAGCCGTGCCCTATGAGGATAGACTTAGAGAGCTGGGTATGTTCAGTCTGCAGAAGAGAAGGTTAAGAGGGGACATGATAGCTATATTTAAATATTTGGAGGGATGCCATGTAGAGGAAGGAGTGGGCTTGTTTTCTGCTGCTCCAGAGACCAGGACAAGGAGCAATGGATTCAAGCTGCAGGAAAGGAAATTCCACCTGAACCTCAGGAAGAACTTCCTGACAGTCAGGGCTGTCCGGCAGTGGAATATGCTGCCTCGGAGTGTAGTGGAGTCTCCTTCCTTGGAGGTTTTTAAGCAGAGGCTGGATGGCCATCTGTTCGGAATGCTTTGAGGGTATTCCTGCATGGTAGGAGGTTGGACTGGATGGCCCGTGTGGTCTCTTCCAACTCTGCATTTCTGTGATTCTAAAAACGGTATAACCATCTCTCATTGTTTTTTGTATTCTTTAAGAGAGTGATCTCTTAGCAGTGTTGTCATTTCAGATCAGGTGACCTGCATTTTGAGCCCATTTAACAATACTGTTCTGCCAATTCAGATTTCAACAACATCTCATACAGTTTTGATAGCAAATGATCAGCATTTTTACATTACTGATACTCTAAATTCATTTCTTCAGTATGAAAACCAAACAATTTTTAATCCATTTTAAATTGTTCTGCTAATTGCCTAAAAACAAACCAACTTACATTCAAACTACCTGTGTTCAACTCATCATTTGCCTTGCACTTGGTCACCCTCCACCTTAATTAAATCACTATAGATTGTCCATTTTTCCTTAGGTTATTTCTCTTGAAGAAAGAGCTTCATGGGGGGAACCCTCAGTGGCACTTTAAGGGCACAGTTAATTTTTATACTTCATCCAAACTCTATAAGTATGGCATGTCTTACGAAGTGGTGGTTAAAGTTTATATTTGTTAAAGCTTTTTTATTTCTGACAGAGTAGGACGAGCAACTGGAGCCTCTTTGAGAACCAGGCCTTACTCATGAGGGAATAATCTTTTCTTTGCTTGACTTAGTGGTTGGGAAGGGAACCCCTCTAGGAACCCCTGCAACGTCTCCCCCTCCATTGTGCATTTCGGATGAAGTCGTTCAGGGCTCCGTTCCTCTGACCACGGCTGCCCTTCCCAAGAAGGTAAGACTGAGTGGGGTCTGAGGTCTGAGCGGGCTTCACCAAACAGGGCCTCCCTCCTTTCCTTGGTCTTTGGGCAGGTGGGAAAGAGCAGAATGGGCCGATGTGGATTTAGGCTTTATTATGACTTATTTTGGGAGAGGGCTTGTTGACAAATTGAACCAGTCTCACAATTCAGTTCACTGCCAGGATCTGAGGCGTGGGCAGAATCTTTCTGGGATGTATGGCACAAACAGTCTTGTTCCCAGTTTTTGTGCCATGGGAGAGCTGCTGTCATGCCTGAAAAGTGAACTAAACATTTCAGGTTCCTGCGAGCACCCATTCGGGGAGGAGGCTGCTTATTGTGCGAGGTGGTGTGCTCTGACCTTGCCTCCTTGCCATCAGCCTCAGCTCTGCCAGTCAGTTCCAGCGCGTGTCAGGTCTGCTGGGGTTGTGGCTGCCACTGTGTTGTCTCCCTTCAGAGAGATAAGACTGGCATGTGTGTTCTTGGAGGAGGCCCTGTTGGAAAAGCCACTATTTTGGAAAGCTAGGGGAAGCAGGTTGCTCTGACACACGCGCACGCCCCTTTCAGTTCAAAAATCTCCCTCTGTTTGGGGAGAAGACAGCCTGTTTCGTACTTGGCACATTTACTGTTGCTCTACCCATTCTCTTTTCTAGGAGGAAAGAACAGATCCTGGGAGGCCTCTGTTATCTCGACAGCAAAATATTAACAGCATGAAAAGTTTGGGTAAGGTTCATCCCAGCACCTGCTTCCTGAGGGCAAGATCTCTTTCAGACCTGGCAGAGTGGAATGCCCGGCTGGTCAAGGCCTTCTACAAGGCCTCTCGGGCCTCTCCCTCCCTTGGATGGAGGTGGATGAAGGCAGTGATACCTCCATGTGCTAAACTCGGAGGAGGCATGATGTGTGACACTATGTGGCTGGGAGGAAGGTGGAGGAGGTGGTGGCAGATTGTGACAGGAGGACTAGGAAGCTGGATGCTGCTCTCCAGGGAGCCCTGAGCTGGCTGCTGGTTCAGGGGGCTCTTAGGTCCAAGTCACTGTGTGAGGGAGTATCTGTGCATGCAGCTTCCTCTTTCTGCTGCCCCTGCTCTTCCAGGTGGGCCAGGTGCTCCTAGACACCCCCTGTGCAGGGGCCCAAAAGGTCAGTCCTGTCACACAGTGATTTCTTGTGCAAGCAGTTTCATGATCTGGGACCCTGGCCTTTATCCTCAGTTGTGCCTCCATTCATTTCTTTGGCACGTGGGGGAATTGATTTACTCTTGTTGGTCCTGTCCCTTTCCACTCCTCGCTGGAACATCCAGCCAGCCTTGTGCCAGTTGCTCAGTGTTTGCCAGGATGGTGCCTCCAGGTCTGTGGAACTCCAGTCATCCCTAGACCAATGGGAGTTTAACAGTAGCAGTAAATGTGCCAAGCACACACCTGGAAGCCATGAGGCTCTGGTGGCTGCTTTCATGGGTCTGTTCCTTCCAAAGGACTCCAAATTTCCAGGCATTATGGTGTTCCCTCTCAGTATCACCCATATTAGATGTCAGAATGAGAGAACAAAGGTGCTGGGTTTTACCAGCAGGCAACCAAGGACGACTGCATGAATTAAACTGTTAGTTCAGTGCGGATCATAAAAGTTAAAAACCATCAGTTAAAAACTAAAGTAGCAAACAAAATGCTATAAAAACATGGAACTGCAAAAAACATAACGAATAAAAAGTCATGCTTTTTTTCTTTTGGCCTGAAAACCTACTGGAATCCTCGAAACTGCCAACAAGTGCAGTAGTCCCTGCCCCCAGTAGTAGTGCGGTGTTGCTTCTGTGTGCCTGAAAGTGCCATGGCTGGCAGGGAGGGGGGAATTTAGCACAATTCTCTAGAGAATGGAAGGGAAGTGAGAAAGGCTGCAGGCATCCTGGTTACGTTAGTGAGTGATGTGGGCATGTAAACTCTATAAATCCACTATATCTTCGTACGATTTTTCTGTTGGATCCGCACCAGTATCCGCTTATTAGTGACTGAAGAATTTCAGGAAAGATGGACCATTTGCCTTTAAACAGCTCGTGCTTGGTGCATTCTGATACTAATTCTGCTCTGCTTTTGTGAAGCGTTGCAGAAGCTGGTTAAGAATGGGGGAGATTCACACCTGGGTGGGAAGGCAGTTGGAGGCAGCAGGGACCTCTGCGGCTTCTTCCTACTCCCTTCACTCTGGTTAAGAAGCTGATGGGTTAGGTCCCAAATAGCCACACAGGGTGGCATCTCTGCTTAGCCACCTGCCTTATCTGGAAATCCAGTGGTTTTTCCAGATGTTCTTCATGCTTGAAGAAGAGAGCTTTGGGGCTGGCCTCACTTTGCCACAAAGAGCTGGTGTGGCATCACACCAGCATGGCAGGGTAAGCCTAATAATCACTTCCTTTCTCTTCTCTCCTCAGACTCCCATGGCAGTAAAGGCTCGGTAACTTTAAGTGATCTTCCCGGCATCTTAGGTGATCTGGAGGCCTCTTTTGAAGACAGTGGCGAGAAGGACCGAGAGGAAGGTAACGGGGTGTGGCTGGAGGCCTTTAGCTTCAAAGCCCAAGGCTGGAGTGGCAGAGCCTCGGGTGAGCCTGTGCACTCAGGGAACTTCTGCCCATGCTTTGTCTCAGTTCAGCTTGGTGTCCTTTGACCAGGGACTGCATGGGCTGCATCTGGCCCAGGGCAGCCTGCCAGCATCAGGCAGCTGTGGCTGTGCTCCACAGTTTAGCCCTGCCTTCCAGATGCTTTGGGTCTTAGTTCCCGTCAGCCAGTGCAACCAGCAGCCAGAGCCCTGGAAGCTGCAGTCCAAAAGAACTGGTGGGCATCAAGCTGAGGAAGGCTGGTCTACCATAGGCAGAGATGTGTGCGCTCCAGGACATATTGGGATGAGATAGGAAGCGCAAACAGACCAGCTTGAGAATCTGTTGTCTCATCTTTTAAAAATAAAAGGACCAAGTTTCTAGCCTGTAGCAGCTCCAAGGATACTTCTGGCAGTAGTCATGTGAAGGCCTGGCTGCTACATCTCAGAGACCAATGGGCTGGGTGAAATAAGGCTTCCAAGCAGCCAGACTGCATTGTTCCGCTGGCCCTAGGTTTTCAAAACTAAATGATTTCTGCCAAGTCCTTAACAATGTGTCTGCTATGCAAAACCTAAAAATCCTTGCAGACTGGAATAATTGGTTGCTATTTCAGAGTGCAGCTTTTCCTTGTGCAGATTGGGATGACCTTGGTCCAGCACTGTAGCTTCACTAAGTAGTGTGGCTTGTCCCCAGGCCTTGGCCATAGAGGAAGAAAGATCCCCCCGGGAATTCTAACAAAAGTAAGTTTGTGTTGCTTTCAGTGTCCACCTGGAGCTCAGCGTCCTCCCTCCCTCCCTCCCTCTTTCTTTTCACATGCAGATGCCATCTCAAAAGAGATCTCTGAGATCACCACGGCAGATGCTGAGCCCATGGTGCCTCGGGGAGGCTTTGACTCTCCGTTTTTTCAATGGAGCGAGAATCTCTCTGGCTCTAAGAAGTCCCAGTCCGCCACCTCAAGCACACAGGGGCAGATCCCAAACTCAGAGCCCCTGCAGTTGTCATTTCTGGACCAATCCGGGCCGGAGAGCACCTCGCAGGACGCATTGAAGCAATCCTTCACCCCAATAGACCGCCCCTTCTGCGACTCCGAGGATACTCCGACCGTGAACAAGGAAAACCCTGTGCCCCTGGAGCCCAGCATTCTCACCCCCAGCCCCTGCAAGGTCCCAGCCCACAAGAGAGCCGCAGGGTTTGGATGCGAGCAGTCTGCCAATTACGAGCATCTCTTTGAGGTGGCTCTGCCAAGGACTGCTTACCTGTTTGTGAGCAACAAGACGGAAGAGCTGCTCAGGAAAGTCAAGGGAGTGCAGGACGAAGAGGGCTCTTCCCCCACCTCCCCCTTGGAAGTGCTTGACCGCCTGATCCAGTACGGAGCAGATGCCCACAGCAGAGAGCTGAACAAGTAAGCAAGTGGTTGGTGCAGGCCTGGCAGCTCCTTTCTTGCTGCGTCCTTGGGTTGGAAGTAGGTGGGCAAGGAGGGGGGAGTCCCTTTCTGGGGGCAGCCCTCTCTGCCCCTCTCTTCAGTGATGTTGCAGGTGGGGAAGCCTTTTGTTTTGCTGCTCTCATTTGTGGCTTTTTGGGGGGGGGGATGGGGGAACTTATAACCCTGAGGCTGCTTCCAGGGTGATGGGGAGCAGAGCGGGGAGGGCTCAGTGCCCTCAAGGCCAGGCTTGAGGCTCTACCCAGTTCTGACAGAAGCTGCCTCTTTGCTCCCCCACCACGGGCTGCGCAGTCGGTCCACTCCGACCCAAGCCAAGCTCAGTGCATTCAGATTTGTGTGTTGCTTTGGCTCCGGATGGACTAGCTCAGGGTGGATGGGGGCTTGAATGCTGCCTCTCACATAGCAGCATCTCCCTAGATACACTGGAAGGACAAGAGGACCTCACCTACCTCCTGCCTGGGATGCCAGCTTGAACATCTGTCACCCCTATTCCCAAGTGGTACGGTCCAGCAAGGGGTGTGTCATGTGAGCCTGGCGATTGATTGTATGTATGTCTTGGAACACACTTACCTGTACTGGATTATCTGAGTGCTTGTGTGTAGTGTGCTTCTCAAGAGGAAGAATATCTCAGATGAATTTGTAATCCAGAGTCATTTATCTCAGAAACTTAAGCAGGTCTCTAGTTCTTCTGGCTGCAGAGAAACATTTTTCTTGTTGTAGAATTTGCTACTTGGGTGCAGTGCCCACAACATTGATACTGGGGAAAGCAAGAAGGTGGTACTGAGAGCCTATCCTAAAGTCCAGAATACATCACGATTTTATTTTGTTTTCATGTGTTTCAGGTTGCCCTTGCCAAGTAAGTCAGCTGACTGGACTCACTTTGGAGGTAAACAAATGTGTCTACTTTTTGTGGTGTAGAGACTTTGCCTGGCTGTAGTGTCGAGCCTTGCTTTGTATCTTAAATCATTCTGCCACTCCCCTTTGTTATCTTCCAGGGCAAGTACCTGTGGCATCCCTTTAAGAACAGGGGAAGCATTTGCTGCTGTCCACAGTGCTCAGAGGCCTTGCAGTATCCCTGAGAGTCTTTTTAACAGAAGCTCTGTGTTGCAGCTGCCAAATCTTGTTCTTCATTAGAGTACAGAAGACTCTTCCAGGAAGGATTGGCAGTGCCCTTGGGGCTTGGGGCTGATGGGACTTGGCCTCCAGAAGATCTGCTGGGTGTCTGTCCTAGACCTTCAGGGTGTCTCCCCATCTAGATAACTGGTTTCATCCAGGACTGCCTGGAGCTGAGCTGTGACCACCCACCTCTCACACATGTTGGGTGTCCCCCTACCTTCTCTCACTGGCTGAATGAAGTGGCTGATACCTTGTTTGACTTAGTGGGGGAAGGGGGGTTCTGCAGCTGCCCCCTCCTCCTCTTCTTCCTCCTCCTCCTCCAAAGGGACTGTGAGATGTGTTCCTCTTTGTCCCTTCCTGCTGCTCAGCAGGGTGGTCCACACAGGTGGGAGGCCGCATCACTCCAGGCACTCGTGCCAGTGTTCTCAGGCCATAGCCAAAATTTGCTCAAGTCTTGGCAAGGAGATGATGCCCAGCCTGGGGCTGTTGTGTGGCTGAACAGGAGAGATGGTGGCATCCAAGTCATATGGGTGACCGGGTGATGTTTGGGTTACGTTGATCACGTTGATTTGAGTTGATTAGGTGAGCCTTGTGTTGATTCTGTGGTGGACTTATGCAGCGGGGGCGGGGAAGTTTTCATGGTTTTTGAGGTCAGCCGGCCTTCAGGTCCTTGTCCGCTTTGCATTTCATTATCTTTCGCTTCTGCTGCCACTTCGTGCAGGTTCTCCTCCTTCAGATGAGATCCACACTCTTCGAAACCAGCTGCGGCTGCTGCACAACCAGCTTTTGTACGAGCGCTTCAAGAGACAGCAGCACGCCCTCCGGAACCGGCGCCTGCTGCGGAAGGTCATCAAGGCAGCAGCCCTGGAAGAGCACAATACTGCGATGGTGGGTGAGAGCCTCAGAGGTCCCGGCGCAAGCCATTTTGTGCAAAACCACCACCTTTGGTGGCTCTCTGGAAGTTCAGGCAACTCCTTGGGTTCTTTAGATACTTGACATGTGTGCTCTCCGTCTCCGTCTCCCTCTCCCCCTCTCTCCTTCTTTCTCTTTCTCTCTGTGTCACTCTTGCAAAGTAGGTTAGACTGAGGGGGAGACTTGGCCAAACTCACCAGGCGAGCTTCCCAGCTGAGGGCCATTGGAACCCACTCCCCCTTGCCCGGATGACCCCATCCCACTGTCTCGTCTGGGAGGGTGTTTCATCCTTCAGGGCAGGGTTACAGAAAAGCTGGAGCATGAGACAAACTCTTGGAGCAGACTGCTTCATACCCTTACAGACCCGTTTCTACTGTGTGACTAGAAAGCCTGAGTTGTGTTTGTGTGTGTTGGGAGAGGGATGTCACTTCCTTCTTGGGCAAAGTCTGGGTCGTTCTACTGGAAAAGGCCAGTTGGCCCATGACTCCTGGTCTCTGCTTCTGGACAGAAAGACCAGCTGCGGCTCCAGGAGAAGGACATACAGTCCCTCATGCTCAGCCTGCAGAAGGAACAGGCCGAAAACCGCGGGTTCCAGGAGGAGCACGACAGTGTGGTGGCCCAGCTGCACAGCCAGATTCGACAGTTGCAGCACGAGCGGGAGGAGTACTACAGCCAGAGCCAGGAGCTGAAGGTAGGCGAAGCGGCTCTGGAAGCAGCTCTGGGACATGGCAGCCACTGGCAGGGGCGGGGGGGGGGCTTCTCCTTCAGAGATGGTGGGGTTGGTTCTCTGGTGTCCCGTCTGCTTGCATGGGGCCTGTGGGAAGACCAGGGGCTGTGAACAGCTGAGCCAGTGGCAAGCAGGCCACAGCCTTCTCCTCCCTATCCACCCAACTCTTTCCCTCAGTCATAACTGATCTACGCTCTTTCAGAGGATGAGGGACGTTACGACACTTGCTCGAGTGTTATTTATGAACACTCACTGTATAAACAGTGGTGGGCAATATGCTGGGGGCAGGGGAGCCGATGCAGCGAGGAGCCACTCTCATGCCATCAACTATGACCACGTTAACCCCTTGAAATTGCTGCCACAGTACAGTGCCTGAAGGAGAGGCATTTCCGTTTAAAGAAGGACATGTTTCTCGTCCAGTGCTTCTAACCCTTAGAGCAGCATCGTGCCCCCCTTAGAACAGGATGTGCGTGATCAGCGCGTCTTGATTTTAAAGAGAACTGGGATGGTTCTTTTGTTGTCATACAGACTTGCAGATTTAGTGCTAGTTGATGAGCAGGGGAAATGAGCAACTTTTTTGTGGGGCAGTAGTTGTGCAAACTCAGTGGCTTTTCTGTGTGGCCACAAAAAAGGATAAGGTTGGCCACAGGCTGGCTGTGCATTGCCCAGTGTGCCTGCAACGTGTGAGCGGCAAGGGGCATTCAGTAGTGTAACTCAGGAAGCAGGGACTTTAGAAGAAGGCATTGGGCTTGTACTCTCCCCTCACTCCCACCCCTGCCCCTTACAGTGCTGCTGCTGCAGCAGCATCGTCAAGCAAGCGTGGGTTTTGTTTGCACATCTACGTGAGCTATAACGGACAGCAGTGTCCTCCATGGGCTTCAGAGGGGTGGGATGGTGGTGAGTGTGTCCCCAGTGGGGTGGCCCTCGCTCCACCTTCTCTCAGCAGCCCTGTAGCCTGACCATCTGTGCTAATGTGGGTTTTCGAACAGACCAGGCTGGAGGACTGCCACACCGTCATTGCAGATCTGCAGCTGGAGCTCAAGAAGGCCAGCAACAAGGTGTGCCACACAGAGCTCCTCTTGAGCCAGGTGTCTCAGAAGGTAAGGGCTGTTGCCTGGATGGCGACGGGGTTGGAGCTGTCTTTGTGTCCATTTAAAGCACATAGACTTTAGCTTGAAACTGTGTGTTGCTTTTGCATTTGGCCACGGCAGGGGTTTGCTTGGTTTCCTGCTGCAACCGTGCAATACTTTTTTCCTTTAAGCTTTCCAACAGTGAATCAGTCCAGCAGCAGATGGAGTTCTTGAACAGGCAGCTGTTGGTCCTTGGGGAGGTGAATGAGTTGTACCTGGAGCAGCTTCAGCACAAGCATGCCGACACCACAAAGGTATGTCCCCATGGGACACACGCAGACCCACGGGGCTGTGCAGTAGCTTAGGAGGGGTAAACAGAGCGCCTGCAAAGATGACCCAGAGTCCTTTGCAGGAGCACAGTAACCCCCCCCCCCCAGTCTTCTTAAGGGGCAGTGGGAGCACCAGGCAGAGAAACTGGATTTATTGGCCAATTCGATGCATTCCAGGCCTTGTCCTGGATTTAGGGTGCTCATCCATTTTCCATTCCAGCACCCACCCCGGTGTTTCTGGTTGGCTCTGGGAGGGGAGGCTCCCCTGGGCTCCAGGAACATGTTTGGCCTTCACCCCCACCCCACAGCCTTAAAGTGCGGAATTGCACATCTGAAGGTGGCAGTTCTGCTGTCTCAGGCAACAGCGGCCTGGGGGCGGCAGCTTCTGTGCAGAAGCTGAGACAGTGGAGCTCCCTCTCTGTCCCCACCCCCAACTGCCCGTTGCAGGGACACAGTTTCCAAGAGGTGATATTCTGAGGCAAGCAGCGAGAGCTGCACTCAGGTCGAACATACCTTCCCCAGTAGGACTGCCTCAACTCTAGACCGTCCCTGTCCTGTCTGTCCCCCTTGCCTGTCTTCCTCTTTGCTTCCTACAAGCGTTCCCCTTCTTCTTCTCTTTTTCTTTCTCCCCTTTCCTTTCAGGAAGTAGAAATCATGCAGGCGGCCTTCCGGAAGGAGCTGGAGAGAGCCAAGAGCTGCGTTCACCAGCAGGGTCAGCAGCTGGAGGCGTCTCAGAAACGCATTGTGGAGCTGGAATCTCAGCTTGCCAAGCGAGACCACCTCCTGCTGGAGCAGAAGAAGTACTTGGAGGACGTGAAGGTCAAAGCCAGGTAGCCTGGCTGCCCCCTTTCCCCCACGCGTGCCCAGAGCCCGGCTGGGCCGGCGGTGCCTTGGAAGCCCCGGTCCACCGTTGGGGGCCCGTGGTTGGAGGAGGAACGGGGCAGGAGGCGGAGCGAGCGGGAAGAGAAGATATTTGCATAGCCAGGGAAACGGATTGGGACTGAGGGAGGAACCCGGAGCACCCTAGTTTTGTGGCAGTTCCTAAAGGCAGGGGCTCCTGGGTGGACCTTGGAGTGGAAGAAGAAGGTGCTCTTTGGTCAGAACGTGATGCTCTCCTGCTTTCCTTCTCTCTTGCGATGGCAGGCGCAAGCACGCGCTTCTTTGCCCCTCGCCTCGCGGTCTGAGCGGCTTAGCCTACTTGGCTGAGGGCAGAGCCGTACATGTTCCAAATAATACAGGGCAAGTAAATATTGACCCCCATGCCTCCAAACCTTAACAGATCTGGACTCATTCCCAGCCGTTCAGTAGACGATTGGGGAGAGAACACGGTTGCCACAGATGCTTGCTCTGTTCTCCTGGAGCGTGCTTCCACCCAAGTTTTCCTGGAGTTTCACTTGGCTAACGTGGATTTTAACAGGATGAAAGGGAATGATATTACATTTTACATTCTGTGGTGGGAATCAGGGTGTTCTTTCTACATCACAGTACAATTGTTGTCTGGAGCGAAGGGAAGTTTGCCATCCCGCTGCGGGGTGGGTCGCAGAGGCACGTGGCAGAGACGGTTTCTCCTCTCTTTCAGGGGCCAGCTCCAAGCGGTAGAGAGCCGGTACCAGGCACAGAAGAAGATCACGCAGGCGTTTGAGCTGGAGATCTTGGATCTGTACGGTCGCCTGGAGAACTCTGGGCTGATGAAAAAGCGTGAAGATGACAAAACGGAAACAGCGGAGACGGCAGAGGAAAGGTACAGGCGCTGTGGCGGTGCTGCCCTGCTTTGCTTGGCTGTTTGTTCAGAACTCCAAAGGGAAAGGGAGGGAGCTGCGCTGCCTGTCCTGGGGAGTTCCTAGAGCCCTGGTGCCCCCCTGCACCTCCCCAGGGCCCTGGGAGCACGGGCTGTGAGCGCGGTGGTCCCCACCTCAGTCCGAGAGGGAAAAGCAATCAACCAGGAAAGGAGCTGGCCTCAGCCAGCAGCACAGAGGGACTTTGCAGGCTTTGTCCTTCTTTGAGTAGCCTTTGAGAAACAACATGTAAACAAAGGTGGGGGTGGGATGCCCTTGCGAGGTGGACCGCTGCCACCGTTGCCGCCTCTCGCCCGCTCCCAGGCTGGCAACTCATGATGGAGGCTCCCCAAGAACCTTCTGGCCCTGTTTGGCTGCAGAGCGGGGACCTCGGGGGCATCCCAGGTGCTGCCCAAGAAAGTGTGAACAAGCGGGAGGGGAGATACCTCCTCTTTTTGGAAGCTGCCCGCGTTGAGGTTCTGAGCGGGCCCCTTCCCGCAGAACGGCAGGGAAAGCGAGATGGCGGGAGGGTAGCGACGGAGGCTGCAGGCCCCAGGGCTCGCCCTCTGCTCTCGTTGGTGCTGGCCCGGCTGCCCTTGGCACATTGGTGGCGTTGCACGTGACGAAGGATGTGGAGAGTTTAGCGTGCCTTAAAGGGAAGGGGGATCTGGGTCTGGGAAGCCAAGCCCGGCCAGGAACGGGTGGGGGCTGGTTGGCGGCAGCCGGACGTGAAGCTGAAGGGGAGCCCCTCAAACACCAGGAGGCTGGTTGGCCAGAGTCAGATGAGGACCGGTGGGTGAACTTGGGGGGGGGGGGCAGGATGCGGCCCTCCCTGGGGAGACTCCGCAGCGACGTTCTTTAAGGCCTACAATCGGGAGGGGGGTGTTGTTTACCCTTCTCTCTGCATTCCCCTTGGTGTGCCGCCAGATGGCACCAGATGGCAAAAGAGAAGAGCGTCTCCTCTCCCACCGTTTCCCCTGCTTTGCTTGGCTGCCCAGTGGGCGTTCTTCCCAGGGTGACTGGCTCCCCGCAGGCCTCTCCCCGGCTGAGTCACCTGGCAGGCCCTGGAAACCACAGCTGCCCCCGGCTACCTGTTGTCTCTCCACGTTCTTGTTTTGATTTAGGTTTGGGGTTTGTTCCCAGCTTCTCCTGTCTTCTGAGGAGTAGCCGTTGCAGCATATTTTTGCGTTAGTGGTGGTTTCTGACGGTATACCGGTACTAACTGAATCTGCGTCAACCTTCCCTAACCTGATGCCCTGTGGACTGTGGTGCCCATTGGCCCTGTTGCTCCTGATGGGATTTGTAGGCATCAGGCTAGAGGCAGTTGGACCAAGAGCAGGCAGATCCTGGAACCATTTTTCTACTACTGGGTTAGGCCATTGGTTTAAAAAGACAAAGTTCCCTTTTCTGGCCACAGAGCCTGGAGATGCAATTGCTGTGCAACTTTTACTTGTAAAGTGCGCCCCTGGCTTGCCTGCCTGCTGCTCCTATTGGCCCCTTCTGCTGGCTCCCCTTCTCACTTCTCTCTCTCTCTCTCTCTCTCTCTCTCTCTTTCTCTCTGTCCATCACCGTCCCTCCGTCCGTCCCTCCCTCGCTCCCTCCCTCCCTCCCTCTCTTGGTAACAGGCTGAGCGGCACAAAGGGGGGCAGCGCAGACCCTCTGGTGGGACACAGTGAAGAAGCCGTTGATCGGAATGGCGAGACCAAACTTCCCGGCGCCCGGGGTGGTGGCGCTGGTGGCGGCGGCAGCAGGAGCAGCAGTGAGCCGTCCACTCCCGAGAAGCTACCCAGTCAAAGAGGCGGTCAGTTTGGCGGTGCAGGTGGCGGCGGGAGGGCGGAGCTGGCGGTGGGCTCCGTCCCTAGTTCGGAGAGCTTCCTGGGGATGAAGGCGCGGGAGCTGTTCCGCCACAAGAGTGAGAGCCAGGCGGAGGAGGACGGGGTGACAGCCCTCAGCAGCCTCTGCGGCACTTTAAAGAGCGAACTGTGCAAAGACCCAGGTGTGGGAGCCCTGCCCCTGCCCCGTCCCCCAGAAGACCCCGCCCCCACCCCCCCAAATCAGGAATGCGGTGGGGGCGTGGGCAAGCTACATATCATGGACTATGACGAAGCCCACCACCACGGCCAGAGCTAGGCGGGAGGAAACCCCCGTCAGTGTCGCGTTTCATATTTGTGGCGTGGGACGGAGGGGCCCGCTTTAACTAAAAGCTCTTGCGTTTTGGGTTTGAGAGCCGACAGCTTCTTCAGCGGAAACAGGAAGAGGTTTACCTTTGGACTTTGGCTGCAAGAATGGAAGGAAGAGCTCTGTCTCCCTCCCGCCCGCACTTCCAGAGAAATCGCCGGAACGATCAGGACAGGGCCTGGGGGCCGCTTGGTGTTTTCCCTCCCTCCTTCCTGTCTTGCCCGCCGCCAAAGTGGTCGCCTCTGGTCGCCTCGTGTGCAATAGGATGCTCAGCTTCCCTCCGCAGGGGCGCGATGTGGGGGGGGGGAGTGTGACACGGAGAGCTGGTTCTGCCCCCTCGGAGGGCAGGCAGGGGTGCTTTTCCCTGGGGGGGGGGGACAAGGATGTCTCTCCTCACCCGAGAGGAGAATTATCCCCGGAGTCTGGCCACCCGATCCCTTGACGTTCCCGGGACCTTTCTCCTCCGCCTCTCCTCTCTCTCCTCATCCCGAGCGGGCTGGATTTTGCTCCGAGGATGAAACGGTTTCAGTTCAGCGCCCCACAGCACTGAGCACCCCCTTTCCCCAGCCCCTTGGCTGCCTCTCACCCCAGCACAGTCGTCCCCCCCCACCCGGCCCTTGCCCGAGCTGCCCTTCGTGTTCCGCTGCGCGGGGAAAGGGGACGGGCCTTCCTTCAGAGAGGGAGGAATGTCCCACGCGGAGACCCCAAGTCTTCTGGCTGGGCTTCTTGAGACGCCCCCCTCCCGCTCACGTGCCTCCCCTCTCCTCCCTCCTACCGGTTTCCTGTACTCTGTCTAATAAGCTGATAACTGGGTGGTCCTCTCTTTGGGGAGGAAGAGGCTGAGCAGCAGAAGCATTTCTGGTGGAAATCGTGCTGGGGTTGGGGTGGGGGTGGAGCCTTGCAAGCGAAGAAGAGCCCCAGTCGTGTGGGGCTTGCGTCCTTTCTGAGGGCCACGAGAGGCCTTCCCCACTTAGCTCCAGCACTCGGAGAATGCTTGGCTTGTTCTTCTGCCCGGCCTCTCCATCCCAGGCGGAATGGGGAGGCTTCTGGCCGGAGGCCCAAGCCGTGAACCCGTGAAGCTCCTTCTTTGCCCACCAGAGAGAAATGCTTTTTGAGAGAAGGCGCCTTGAGAGAAGCTACACCGGGATGCAGGACGCAGGACAGACTTACGTAGTCTGACTTCCCTGGCAGGGAAGTGTGAGTCTTTCTTCGCTCTTGCGGCGGTGCGATCTCAGTTCCTCGGTGCCTTGGCCCCCCACCCCAACCTGGCAGAAAAAGGGGAAGCCATCCTTTCAATGGGCGTCTTGCTCCTTGGGTTCTGATGCAGGTGGAAGGTTCTGGGATTTTTCTGTGCTCAAGGGACGCCTGGACGCTTTCCCTCCCAGTGGTCCTGCGTAACATTTCTAAGACGCACCATTAACAAAATAAACCTGCTCTTTGGAGCTCCTCTGAATGTTTTCTTTAAATAAATGCGTGAATGATAGATGTGTAGAGAGGCAATACCGGGCGTGCCAACCGCGCAGGGGTGAAACGGGAGTGAATTCCCGTGTGGCCAAGTGGCGGCAGCTAGTAGCCGGGACGTTCGTGGTCCGAGGCACCCGGCCCGTTCTCCCCGTGCCGGCCCTGCGGTGGGACTGGACACACCTTGCAGGGGGTGCTGGTGGCGTCGTCGTCCAAATGGGCGGGATTTTTTCGCGAGCGAACCACTCTGCGTTTAAAAATGGCCCCCCACAGCCCTCTTCCCTCTAAGAACGCTCACAGAAAAGTCAGACAGCGGGGCTGAAATCTTGGCTGCTTAGTGAACAAATATTTTTTTTAGAAAAATGGTGGGAGGTGTTGTGTGAAGGAGTATTTATGTGGGATATCTCCCCCCTCCCTCCCCGCTTCCCAGTGCAACGGTACGTCCCCCTCCCACTCGCTCTGCTGCCCCGGAAGGCTGCCACCCCGCTGGCGTTAAGCAGCGGCACGGGGCCGCTCGTGTCCACGTCCCCCCCCCGCATTACCCCGACTGCCCCCCTCCCCAAAGAGTCAGCTTTTGGATGTATTTCTCTATGAGACGTTCATCGCCTTTGCCCTTGGCGAATAAGCTGCTGCCCTGCTCTTCCCTTTCAAAACAGGGCTGCTTCCTTTTTAACAGCCCAAACAGGCCAGGCTCTCGTCAACAGGGGTTCTTTTTCTTAGTCTTAAAAAGGACTTCATCTCCTGGATGGCGCTGACACCACCAGATAAAATCTTCCCTCTCCCGCCGGCAGTGGACCACAGAAATTACGGAGGAACAACTCTCTTCAGTGAATCTCTGAATCATGGATATAGCGTACGCAACAGACGCCTGCAGTTTGTTGGGAAAAAGATCTCCTTGGTTAAGCTGGAAATGATTTTTTTTTAAAAGAAACAAAACTGACAGCTTTTAGTTAAATTTTTGGAGAAAGCTCTCTGTCAAAAGGTTAATGTTGTTTCCTGCCTTGCTCTTAATAAGCATGGTTGAAAAAAAATTGACAATTTAAAAAATGCCATAAATATGAAATGGTACAATCTAAGCTAAGAGAGAACTTTGGGGGGAGGGCGGGGAAAACCAAACGGAGGGTGTTTTGCTGTCCTTACTAGAATGTTCTAATATGTCGAGGCAGTTGCTTGTGTTTAACTGTGAACAAAATAAAAAAGCATATTGTTTTGCACTAGTCTTTTACGTTTTTGCTGTGACAACAACAACAAACAGCAAGAAAGATTTGAATTTTGGGGAAGGGGCGGACGGACGGAGGAACGACCGTCTGCCTGGGGGGGACTGCGCGTGGAGCCTTGTCCGGTTAAGCTAGGCCGGCTGGGGGTGTGTGAGAACCGTCCCTCCCTCGCAGGGCCGTTGTGCCGCCGCTGCCCAGGCTCTCCGAGCACGAGGCCCCGCCGCCGTCGCTGGACCGCAGTTCCCATCTTCCCTCACCCGTGGCCGTGGTGGAGTCCTTGCGTCCCGTCTGCCTCTGGAGAGCGCCATCTTCCCCATCCCCGCCAAAAGGGCTTCACAGTCGCGGGGCACGCTCCGGCTTTTCGGGGAGGAAGCCACATCCGGGGCAGGACAGAAGGGGCCTTGGCGGACTGTGGGGCGAGGCAGCCCCCGGGGCGGTGGGGGGTCTGGATGGGAGGGGCCGCAAACTGCAGGGTGATCGTCACTCCCGTGCGCTTTGGGGGGGAAGGGGGGGAGGCTCCCCCCTGCCGTGCCTGCCTTCTCAGTTTCTGGGGGTGTCCCGTGAGGTGGGTGTGTGTGAGGGAGGCAGGGAGCGAGGGAGGATGCCCGTGTTTCTGCACACCCTCTGACTCCAGGCCTCAGAAGCTGCCGGTGGTCCCCCTTTCCTGAGCTCAGCTACCCTCTCGTTTGAGCAACGAGCGCGTCGCAAAGTCACAATTCCAAAAATAATGTAAAAGGTGGGAAGGACTTGCTCCTCAGCCCTGGGTCCTGAAATGTTTGCTCATTCTGAGTTAGTTTTAAAAGGCACTTTAAAGGTATTTTGAAGGGAATTTCAAAATTTTCTGCCATTCTCTTAGCAGTTCAAAGATGTTGATTAAAAAAGAAACACAGAACGCAGCGAGACGCTCCTGCCGCCGGCCATAACAAGCACGGGACCCTTTCGGTGCTGCGGTGAGTAACGGGGCCAAACGGCTGTCAGCTTTATTGGTTGTGCTCCATCCAGCCTTTTCACAAGAGCCTTCTGGACAAATGGTTTCTGGCCAGTGTTGGGCCTTTGCGTCTTGCGTGGGCCCTGCAGTTGGGCTGTTTCAGTTCAGCGTTGAGCTGCGTGCCCAAATGCTGGGGGCACTGGGGTATCTCCAGAGTCTCAGCTTTACCTGCCTTGATTTCCTTAGGGGTCAGCCGCCGGTGGTGGTCCGGGAGGGTCCCGTCAGCTGGCGTACCGGCAAGGTGTCTGTATGGGGCAAGGAGAGGAACACGAAGGCCATTTCAGCACTAGCCTGTTATAGCCGGCCCCTCCCGAAACTGCAAACCCCAGGATTCCAGAGGATGTTGAAAGTGGAATCATTGCGCTATAACAGGCTAGTGCGGAAATGGCCAAAGTTTGGTAACTGTGAGACTCAGTGACTAGCCTTTGCAGGGGAGGGGGCCAGGCTTCTGGTGGGGGCTGGGCACGGGAAGGAAAACTATTCCCCCCTCTTCCTCTCCACCCTCCCGTGTGCCTTCTCAGCATTACGCTATCGTGCAGAAAACAGAAGCTCATAACAGAGTGGAGCTGCAGTTACCCGCAGGGCACCCGGGCACATCTTTTTCCTCTTGGGCAGAATTGGCCATGTGGTACCTCTTCGCCACCCCACTCGTTGATCCTGGATTTTGAACTGAGCCTGGTTCGGTGGATGAAAGTGACTCTGATTTCAAAGGTGCTTCCAAAGCACCAGTGTCAGTTACACTTAGCAGCGACCCTCTGAAAATAGCTCGGTCTTGTGAGGAATTAAAACCAAGGCTAGCAATCAAGGGTCGGTGTAAAATTCGTCTGGCAAATGATTTCGCATAATGTTTGGGACCTCTTTGTGTAAAACTTTTTTTTTTTTGAGGAGTGCAGGTAGGGAGTTGCCTACATGTGGCCCAGAAGAAATTGGCACATTATAAAAACTTTCTTTCATTTTTTATTTTTAAGCACATCTCCCTCCTGGTTTACTATTCAAGGGGCTGCGCTCACACCGGGATCAAAATGATTAAATATGTATTCTTTTGGAGAAAGGAAGCCGGCAAGATAGAAAAAGAGAAAAATAAATTACCTTCCATGCTTTCTAGTGCTAAGCAGGGCATGTTGGTAGCTCCATAAACACCACCATAAATAATGAACATTTTATGCTGTAAGAGCCGCCAGGGCTTGAGGTTGAAAAGGCTCAATTATTCATTTACTTCTTGCCCTGAATGCAGAGAAGAAACCCAAATCGCGCTGTGCATTTTAACTACTTCATTACTCAGGTGCTGGGGGGTGGGTAGAGCACGGGGGCAGGCAGAGCTTTCTTTTGGAAAAGAGAAGGGGGGTCTTTCTGGGTCCAAAAGAGTCCTGACTAAGCAGCTGGAACTCTGGACCCTTCCACCACCAGTTTTTAGGCTTGCAGTCCTGTGCTTCAGAGAGTGGGGAAGGCTGCCAGGGACTGTTCAGACCCCCCACCCTGAGGGGAGGAGACCCCCTGTTTCCCCTGCAGAAACTGCTCTGAAATCCTTTGCTTCCAGATCAATTAGAAACAAATAGGAGAGTGGGTTTATTGCCGGTGGAGGGGGGTTTGGATCATAGAGCTCTGGGAACCCATTCAGGAGTAGCCACATCGGCCATACAGCAAAATAAAACAAAATCCACAGAAGAGTGATATGTTTATTGGCTGACCAAAATGCAGAAAACACACCATGCCAGCTTTCGGAGCTCCACTGGCTTCTTCATTGGGCATGTAACTTCACAGAAGACAGAGACACTCTGTGTCCCAAGAGGAGTTACTTTCTTCCTGCCCATGGAGCTTAAATTTTCCTATCTTTGTTTGGGTCCCCACGTGGCCAAACAAGGGGAGCAGCTTCTGCCTATGTTGAGATCCCTCCAGACCAACCGAGCTACTGCAGAGACAATGTCTGGTACAAAGTCTAGGCCTGTGACTCCTGACGCCATCACCTTTCCCCACTTCTTCTGCATCTTTGCCCAACGAAGAAGCCAGTGAGGCTTTGAAAGCTTGCACAATGGCAGTTGTGCATTTTGGTTGGCCAATAAAAGGACCCTGGGAGGAAGAGAGGAGGGGGCCAAAGCCTTGGTGTCCACCCCGCCCAGTATCATCAGAAGCCTTCCTTTGCCCTCCCCACCGGTGGGGGGGGTGTCTCCCATCTGAGGCCTGACTATGACTGCCCCTCCTTAGCCCCCAAAATCAGCAAAAGCTGATACTTCTAAACCCTACCCGCTGCCCCGCTCCAGCCTCAACGCCATCTTCCCTTCTGCGAGTGGGTCGCAAAAGCCCCTCCGTCCCTCGAGCAATGAGCCGTCATTCATGCAGGGGGGAAATGGCTTTATTCAGAAGCATCTTCTGGAAGGAGGCAAAAAGGACAGGAGCTAAGAAGCCTGTGGGGAGGGGAAAAAAGCCATCAGACCCACTGAGCCGAGTGGCGCGGACAAGATCTCACGCCGTGCGCTCATTTTCTTCCCCACCCTTACCCC
Organism: Cyclura pinguis; assembly: GCA_030412105.1. Taxonomy (NCBI): domain Eukaryota; kingdom Metazoa; phylum Chordata; class Lepidosauria; order Squamata; family Iguanidae; genus Cyclura; species Cyclura pinguis. Next base: position 17,711,415 of record CM059613.1, on the reverse strand, counting down.
CCGAAAGGTGAGTTGGAGGACGTACAAGGGCAGGAGAGGGAAGGTGCACTCTGGTTTCAAGAGTACTTGCCATGGGGCCAAAACCTCTGCGGCCACCTCCTTGGCTCGGCCCGCTCTACTTCCCCAGAAGCCCCGGGGCAGTGGTTGTTCAGCTCCCCTCGGTGGCAGCAGTGAGTTGGGGGCCCCAGGACACGAGCGGCACTCCTTCCACCTCAGAAAACGGATCTGGGGTGGCGGGTTTTGGTGCCTCTTGACCAAGGGGAGCAGCCTGTCTGCGGGGCCCAGGCAGCCCAAAGGGTCTCCTGCCCGAGCCCAGGAGTGCGGGACAAGCCAAAGCCTGCTGGACAGACACGACGGCTGCCCTTCTTTTTCCTGCAGGGAGCGTTTGGGGCCTGGCAGGACTGGCCGGGGCAGGGGCGTCCCATGGTGGCTGTACAGCCCTGGAGCCCCTCCGTCCCTGGCGCATGCCCAGGGATAAGGGGTGCGATAGGTCGGCTCTGTCTCCGCTTTGGAAACGCCAGTAAATCTCCTTTCTTTTCCTTGCACTGTTGTCAGGAAAGGGCATGACTGAAGCAAATATAGGGAGACTCTTTTAATTGTGAGTGTAGGGTTTGGGATTTCTCTCTCTCTCTCTGTGTTCTCTCTCAATTTTTAAAAGGCGTTTTTACCAGGCGGTTTCCAGGGCCTGTCCAGGAACTTGCGTACGGCCCTCCCGAAGCCCCCCGTCTCCTCGAGCTTAGCCTCCCCCCTGCTTTTCTCCCGCAGCCGGGCCTTCTCCGTCAGACTCGGCCTGGTCTGGGTGGCCTCCGTCACAAAGGGGGGCAGCCCCTTCCGGGGGCCCACGTTCAGGTTGGGCAGTTCCGGCTGCCGGTAGATGGCCGCCCGCCGGGCACTCACGCTGTGCATCATGTTCCGGGGCAGCTTCTCGCTGTGAGCCACCCACTCCTTCATGCAGTCCAGCACAACGGGGATCAGGCTGACCACCCCGCCGTAGTGGTTGCGTGCCTCGTCGCAGCTCAGGTGGTTCACCACGTCGTGGGGGTACCTGCGGGCGGACGAGGGACAGGCGGATGGGTGCGGGCGGGGCGCAGAGGGCGGCCAAAGGACCGGTGCGGCCGCTGGCCGGCCAGGGGCCGGGTCCCCGTCCCCGTGACGCTGTCGTTCGGGATGGAGGGCCTCTCTCCAAAGGCCATGTCCCACCAATGGGAGCTCCTGGAATTAAGAGGCTGGTGGTCTTTTGCCCCCCCCCCCGCAACCATCAAACCCCCAATCCCACCCCAGAACGCAGCCCCCTCCGTTTCAGTCTGGTGGGGGGGGCTTACCCCTCCCTGGTAATTCATAGGCATTTATATGGGATGGTTTCAACACAGCGTGGGGTCTGCTGGCGAAAGTGGGGGGAGCACTCTCCCCTGCACCCCCTGAAAACCTGCTCTGCGGGGCAGGGAGTGGCTTCCCGTAATTTACATCCCAGTTTCCCCCTGGCTGAAATGGCACTCTCGGTGGCTTGCTTTTGGAAAATTCTTAATTCAGACGTGAGATGGGATCAGGTCTCTCAAAGCATACTTAAAGACAGGGTAATAAAAAAAGTGGCTAGCGGCCAGCCAGGCAAGCCTCCCCCCCCCCCCCAGCTGATGTCCTCCCGTCAGAAAAGCGTCTTTCTCTGCCGGTGAGGAGGACACCCAGAAACACCTGTTGGGTTTGCTTCAAAATACAAGGTTATCGAGAGAGCCCCCCCAAGAAGGCGGCTTGTTCCTGAGGGCCGTTTTGGGCAAAACAAAGCCCCCCCCAGCCCCGCCGCGAAAGAGGGACCCCGGCCTACTTGGCCCGGATGGCGCTGAGGTCATTGCTGTGGCTGACCAGGGTCTTGCATTTCTCCAGGAGGGCGTTGGTGGTGGGGTTGCCGGCGTGGAGGGTCTCCAGCCGCTGGCACAGGCGGCTCAGGTCGCCGCAGATGGTGAGGAACATGAGCAGGATCCGCTTGTCGGTGGAGTTGTTGCAGTGGTGGTCCATGTACGTCTGCACCTGCGGGACGGGGAGGGGTGGTGAATGCAGGGGACCCCGGGGGCTTTGGGGGCAGGCGCCCGGAGGTGGCTCCCGAACCGACCCTTTGACCGTTCCGCGGAGGGAGCTGCCTCGAGAGGGCGGCGCGGCCCTGGCTCACAGCGAGGCCGGCTTTGGGCATTTCCGTGCCCTCTCTGGGGAAGGTGAGCCTCCCCTCGGGAGGCGTCCGTGGGGCGAAAACCCTCTGTGGGACCTTTTCAGGAAGGCCTTGAGGCCAAAATGATTCCATCTAAATCCGCATGTGCATTACAGTTTGTTTTAACGTGTGAAATTGTTTAATGGTGTTTTTGTCTCTTTAAATTGCACTCAATATTTTAAATTGTTTTAACTGTTTAAATGCAGGTTGCCGTATGGAACCCTGACACCCTTGGAAATAGGGTGGGATATAAATGTTTTACAGCTGCTACTAAATGAATCCTGCGAGAGGTGCTGGGGGGGGCCTGGGTCAGTGTAAGTGGGGCTCCGCTCTCCCTGCACACTCACTCTCTCTCTCTCTCTCACACACACACACACAGAGGCAGGCAGCTTTCTGATTTAATTGGGTCTCATGGTGGCGGATTCAGCGGCAAAAGGGAAGGGGTCGCCTGGGCTGGGCCCCCTCCCGCCCTCTGTTCCTCCTCCTCTTTAAGGGGCCCTGGAAGTGTTTCAAACTCAGGCCTGCTGGTGCAGCGTGGGGCTGCATCTACTCGCCCACGTGCACTCCTTGCACCCCCGGGCACAGATCACTTTGCAGACGCCCCGCCTATCCAGGCACGGAAGCCCTTCCGGAATCCAGGCGGTGCAGGCCGCTGGTTTCCGAGGCTGGCCTTGTGGGGCGGGGAAGAGCGACTTCTGCCAGGACCCAGGCGGAAACACCGGCCCTCTTCCGGCATCTCAGGGAGCGCGGAGGTTTTCTCCCTGCAGCCCCAAAGCTTAGGGTGGTCTGTACGGCACTCCTCACGGGCCAGCTCAAAGCCCCCCTCTTCTTCTGCCACTTCTTTAGGCTGCAAACAGAAGAGAGGACTGCCCTCCAGAAAGCAGGGTGCAGGGCCGCCCCATCCGAACAAGCCTGGAGGGACAAGGCAGCCCAGGAGAGAGAGAGAGAGAGAGAGAGAGAGAGTGAGTGAGTGTGAGTGTAAGGATGGATGGATGGATGGATGGATGGAAGGGGAAAGAGAGGCACAACATGCTGTGAGAGGTCCCCTTGCTGCATGGTCACTTTTGCTCTCTGTTTGTAAAGAAGCGGACTGTGATGGGGGGCGGGCAGAGTAGGGGGAGTGCATGGAAGCCACACATTTTGAGGAGGAGAGCAAGTCTGTGTGGTTGTGCTTAGAAGCGTTGCGCACAAGCACAGCTATTACTTTCCCAGCCAGAGATTAGTGTGTGTACGTCTTGTTTGTAAAAGAGGAATGCCCAGACGGACGCCTTAAGATCCATCCCATTTTCTGATCTCAGCGCAGCACAGAAAGCTCTCAGCTGCCCCCCCCCCAACGGCCAAGCAGGCGGCCGCCTCCATTCATCATCCTGCTTTTGGCCACACAGCCCTTATTTTTAATAGGCCGTTTCCAAAGCTGTAGTTACACCGTGGGGACGCCTGCGTGGACGCAGGGGAGCGTGGAGGAAGGCAGTGTGGTTGTGTTTATGTCTGCGAGAGAGAAAGAGAGATGGAGCGGAGGAAAGGGGGGCTGTGGCTCCCGTCTAGGATGCGGGCCAGATTCTGCAAGGAAGACAGAGCGGGCAGGCGGGAGATCTGCGGTCATCCGCAGCCCAGAGGCGGTGGGGCTGTGGGAAGACTCAGGGTCCGGCCCTCCTGGACGTTCTGGGCTTCTGCAAACTGAAGTCCAAAGCACCTGAGAGTGCCCCCCTGCCCACGACCGTGGCGTGGAGCAGCAGAATTTCTTCTCAAGGGGCAGCTCGATGTGTCAGTTGTAGCTTTTTATTTTCTGCCACACCTTTCTCCCAGCACTGGACCAGCAGCAGCTTGCGATGTGATTAAACAAACCATTCTAGTTAATACACTAACTAACTAGGTCATTAAAAGCTCCATCTGCAGCCAAAGTCCTGGTTAAATGAGAAGTATTTTCTTGCTGGAGGAAAGAGCAGAGAGGGGCCCAATGGAGCCTCTCAGTTCTACAACCCAGGATCCACCGCTGAGAAGGCCCCGTCATCCGGGCCCTCGCTGACTGTGCCCGGGGTGGCGGCGAGCCCTCTCCCGGGGACCTTGGAAGGCGGGCGGCTCGCGTGGGGAGATACGAGCCTGGAGGCAGTCTGGACCCACACTGCCGAGGGCTTTAAAGGTCCCAGCCAGCACTCTGAATAGGCCTGGTTGCCAAGGGAGCTGTTGCAAGAGGGGGACTGCAAGTTAACCTCAGCGGCCCCAAGTATTCCCATTTTGCCATTGTGGATTCCTTGTGAGGTGTGTGCCTCACTCCAGTTTGCCCAGGCTACCAAACTCTTCTTCTCCAAAGACCACCACCAGGAGAACTGCCAGTGCTGCAAAGGCTGGGGTGTGTGTGTGTGTTGGGGGGAGCCTGGGAGCAACCCACCCTCACCCAAGGAGCGAGCTGCTATCCAGTCCTTGAGCCAGAGCTACAAGGCCAGGTGTTCCAGCCATCGTCATGCCAGGACAGAGGGCATGGCTTTTGTTTCTCGCTCAAGGGCGGAGGAGGAACACCATTGGGTTCGAGGGCCAGCTTTTGGTTCTGCCCCATGCAGCCGTGTTCAGGCAGGATTCCCCCCCCCTTTTCTTTTGGTTACATGTGTATTTTTGTTCCCTGTTTTAACAAAGGAAAGAAAACAGTCATCTTTTTGAAACCGTGATAATAGTGGAGAACCACTATTTGCATGGAGGGGATGATGTTGAATTCTTCTGGGAATTCTGCTCCGTAGTGATTTTGGCGCCGAAGGTTTGCTGCCTCCTCCGGCCATAAACCCACACCTCTGGCCCAGGGAAGGCCGGAAGCATTGCAGAGCCCCCCCATCTCTCCCAGGCTCGGGGTGGGTGCTCCACCCTCCCAGCCCTGCTCCCCCTCCCCTCCGGGTGCTGCCGCAGCCCCCCCGTCACCTGTCCGATGGTGGAGACGGGCTTGATCTTGTCGTGGGCATTCTCCCGCGTGTGCTCCAGGGCGGCAACGAAGGTGAACTGCTGCTGCTGGAAGATCTTGTAGGTCTGTTCAAGGTTCCGAAGGCTCTCCTTGATCTCGTTCATTTTTCCCCCTCCTGGAGATTTTGAGAGGGAGAGAGACAGCCCCCCGCCGGCCTTAAAAAAATATATATATTGACACAGAGAGACAGCCACTAAAGCTGTGGAGATTGTTTGCCAGTAAGCAGACGGCTTCAAGTGCACTGTTGGTCTGAAGGGCTCCACGGGGAATCTGAGTTGAGGGGTAGTAGGAAAAAGGGGGCGCAGGGCTGGATCCTGTGCACATCCTTGGGCTGCATGGCAGGAGCGGTGGACGAGACGGCCGTGTGGGTCCCTTGCACCTCCAAGAGTCTACGAAGGAAGGAGGGAAGGGATGTGCGGAGGATCAGAGAGAGGGAGGATGGGGGTAACGCCATCTGCCATTCCCTGCAGCCGGGCAGGGTGCGTTGGGGGCCTGGGCTTGGGCGTTCTCCAGCAACAGCGTATGTTTCCGTGAGCAGTTCTAGGCAGGCTCGGTCTGGAACGGGCAATCAAGATCCATTGGTTTTGCAAGAGACCCGCTCCCAGACTGCGGATGGAAACTGTTAGAACTGGTTTTTTGGCCAGAGATCAACACAGCTGTCTGCATAATGGTCCTTCAGGGAACGATTGTGAAGACCACCGTGGCAGAGTCCTGGGGGGCTTTTTCATTAATCACTGCAGGGGAGAGAAGGGGAATTTGGACCTCTTCCACACGAGACCATTCCAACGCTTAGCTCCAACTTTTATTGCTGTGGCTCCTTCCTATGGAATCCTGGGATTTGTAGTTTTGTGAGGCATTCAGTATTATCTTCCAGAATCCTGCAAATCTCAGGATTCCATATGATGGAGCCGTGACTATCAAATACCATAATTTTGAGTATGAAAATGACTCTAGTAACAGTGTGTGTGAGAGAAAGAGAAAGTAAAGCAAGTGCTCTACATGTGCACACACTGAACATTTATGTGTGCATGCATACATCCATGGGATTTCTAGCTTGGACGCAAGGTGGCAAGATTAACTGCTGATTAAAACACACACAAAAAATAACATTGCAACATAGTTAAAGTGATTATACTATAAAATGCACAGATTAAAAGCAATTAAATACCCGCTGGCAAAGTAGACCCCACACCTGTTGAAAGTCCCTTTTCTCAGCCAGAGGCCAATTGCCAACGGCTCCTCTCCCCTCCCCATAATTGAGCCTTGGACCCTGCCGATCCCTCTGCCGCTGCTCCGTCATGGAAGGATGCAGGATGTGCTCTTAACAAGTAACTTCCCGAACCTTTCCTCCACAGCGTGGGACGGCGGCCTCCTGTCCTGGGGGCAGGGGAGAGAGAGCTGCTGTGCTCCGCCTGGAGGGAAGACCCCTGGACGGGGGCCTTCCTGGTGTTTGCTCCCAAGCTGAGAGCCCCCTTTGCTCCGGGTGGGCCGCCTGGCTCCCCCTCCCCTTGCTGGCTGAGGAGGAGGTCTTCGGAAAATTGTAAGTATTGACGCTTTCCTCTCAAGAGACGCATTTGATCTGAGCTGCCTGAGTGCCTGCCACTGCCTTTCATTATATCTGACACGGGTTTTTTTTTCTGAGTCCTTGATCCTCTTTGTGTGAAAACTCCTATTTTATGCTTACATATAACGTGTGTGTCCATACTGTGTTGTTGCGGGGATGATGATGATGATGATGAAGAACTACACCCCCCGTCCCAAAGTAGCGTGGATCTGACTCTGTTGGTTCGGGTTGGGATCACTAGGAAGCGGTGGTCCATGTATTGGGACAGGGCTGCGGGAGGCCAGGGTTCAAATCCTTGCTCAGCCGTGAGAACCCTCCGAGAGGAAGGAAACGGCACCCGCCCCTCGGAAGGAATCTGAGCAAGAACACTCTAGAGGGGGTCACGGTAGTTTGGAGCTGATTGGATGGCACAGAACAGCCGCAGTCCAGCCCACCTGGCCGTTCCCTCACTGGAGACACACCAAATTAGGAATTGAGAGAATGTAGGAAAAGCACAATTGATTTTTTAAAAAACATAGAGAGGCGCTGCACCCTCCTACAGGACTGGGTTTCATTAGCTTCTTTCCTGAGCCTGAACATACCACCATGAGATCCCATTTTTTGAAAATAGTATCTAACTCCCTCGTTCTGTTTTCAAATGCTGCAAAACATTATTGCAGCGTTTAGTGTGGCCCGGTCGATCTGGTCCTCCTGATTTATTGTCAGTGCTTCTGCTTTTAAGGAGCGCCAGCAACTGTCCCTTTTTCCCCTGTAGCTTGCGGCCACAAAGGGGCCAAGCTGCAGCAAGGGTGTGTGTGTGTGTGTGTGTGTGTGTGTGTGTACACGCATAAGTGTCTCTGCGTCTGTCTGTCTGTCTGTTCCAAGGGAGAACAAGCTTCTGTAGCGGTGGTCCCAGTGCCCCAAACCATAAGTCAGTCTGGCTGTAAAGATGCGGCAGAAAGAGCCCAAGAGCTCCCGGGAGACCCCTGACAATCGGCTGCCATAAACCCCTGCGAGTTGGAATTGGCCGCCGTAAACATAACACAGCCATGCATCAACTGCGATGCCGTGGAAAGACCAAGGGAGAGGGACGCCTCTTCTCTGCTGGCATAAAAACTATGGCCCGAGTGGCGGTAGCTTTCTTTCCAGCCATTAAGTGGACAACTGGCCGCTTGGAAGGCAGGGCCACCGGCCTGGAGGAAGGAAGCCCTTGACCTTTGTGATCAGGCAGAGGCAGAGAGGGAGGCGGCAGGGGGCCGGTTCAAACCTAGGGCAATCCTAAAGGGAACCTATCACAGGGTTTTCGAGCAAGATTTGTTTAGAAGGGGGTTGCCTTTGCCTTCTTCTGAGGCTGAGAGAATGTGACTTGGCCAGGGTCACCCAGTATCTGAATGGAGATTTGAATCCTAGTCTCCAGAAGCCTTTAATTAATAAATAATTGCATATTTAAATAATATTGGAATATTTAAATCTGGGGGGACCCCAGGCACCAAATTATATCTGCAGGAGGTCCCCAGTAAAGAAGAGGTTGAGAACCACTGCAGGAAAATATTCCAGTAGGCATAGTTTTAGCTGCTTCAAGTGGCCGATTTGGAGACTTACAAAAGAACAGCAAAGGATCGTTTGCCCATCCATCCATCCATCCATCCATCCATCCATCCATCCATCCATCGTTTTATTTTGTCCGTCTGTCCACTGCCAGGGAGCCAGAAGGGGCTCCTGGCCTGAGGTGCCAGCGTAACTTGTGGGCTCCGGGAGCTGCTGTATACCTTGCCTGGGAGGGAGGGGTGGCCAAGCCTTGCTTGGCCTCAGGCGGCAAAATCACTTGGCTCAGCCGTAAGAGGAAGGCTGACTTTCCAAACTAGGATCCCAGAGGGGAAGGGGATGATAGGCATGGCTGTCCTGTGCTGCCTAACACAGCCGGGGAGGGCCAGACCGGGAGAAGGCTGCTCTGCAGGAGGGCGCGGGGGGGATGCTGGGGGTTTCAGTCCCAAAAGGTAACCTTCCCCAAGTGGGGCTAGGCTCCCACTGGCGCGCATCCTTTGCGGACGATCCCCAGGGCGGACCCTGCGAGGGAGGCCCCCGGCCCCCTTTCCTCCTCCTCCTCCTGCCGCCGCCGCCGCGCACCTTGGCTGCCGGCCCCGATCCCGCATGTCCCGGAGCTGCTCCTGCTGCGGCGGTCGCCTCCTCGGCCTCGGCCTCGGCCGCCTCCTCTTGCCGCTGGATGGATCCCCCTGTGCGGGCGGCCCTCGGGGGCGGGCGAGCGGGCGGGCGGGCGGGCGAGCCGGGCGGCGATTGTTACTCCCAGCGTCTCCCCGGGCAACCGGGGCAGGAGGAGGGGGGGGCGCCGGCGAGGGCCGGGCCGGGCGCGGGGCCGAGAGAGCCCCCCGCAGCAGGAGCGGCGCCCGCGGCGCAGGGAGGAGGGCCCCGGGGGCGTCGGCCCAGCGGCCGCCCGGGGGGGGGAAGGGGGCTGGGGACCCCCCGACCCGCGCGCGCGCGAGGAGGCGCCCCTGCCCCGAGAAAGCGCGCAGCCCTCTCCCGCGGCTGCCTGCGAGGGAGGCGGGCCAGGCGGAGGCGGGCGGCGCGGGGCGGCCGGGCCCCGCCGCGACTCCCACGGCCGGGGGGCCCCCAGGCCCGGGAAAGGGGGTTCCTCTGGCGCTTGGCGGCGGCGGGGCGCGCGCCCCGGGCGGAGGACCCTTCTGAGGAGGCGTTTTAAAGAAGGCTGTCTCGCTGTGCGCCGGGGGGCGGCGGTGGCGGCCCCGGCGGGCAGGGAGGAAAAGGTCCGCGCCTCGTGTTGGGGCGCGGCGGGCCCTTTCCTTGCCTTCGCCTCCTCCTAAGGCTGAGAGAGTGTGGCTTGCCCAAGGCCAGCCCGGGGGGGGTTCGAACCCCGGTCTCCGAGAGCTCTAACCTGACGGTCGAACTACGGGACGACGCTAGCAACCTGCTCTTACAACCGCTCACAGAGCGAGCCCGTCCCCCCGAATTACAACTCCCAGCCTTCCCTCCGCGGGAGCCCGCGACGTCTCCGGCTGGCCCTGGGGAAGCTGCTTTGTTTTCCTCTCGCGCTCCCGGGGTCCCCGGCCGGGGCGTTTCGGGAGCTGCAGCTCTGACCGCCCGGCCGCCTTTTCCCGGCCCTGCGGCGCGGCCTCGCCGGGCGGCGGGCGGGGCGAGCGCGGGCCCGTCGCCGCCGGATGACGTGGCGGCCCCTTCTTGGGCCGGGGAAGGCGGCGGGGGCGGGGCTCGGCGGCGTCTCCCCCTGGTGACGCCGCCGCCGTAGCAACGAGGGGTTGCCAGGGGCGCCATGGACGCCACGAAGCGGCCTGTCTGCGTCCCGCCGCCGATGGGCCTCTACGCGGAGCGGCACCGCCTCTTCCAAGTCGCGCAGGTGGGGGGGCGGGCCCCGCGGGGGCGCCCCGGGAGGCGGGGCGGGGGCCGCCTTCCTCCCGGCCGTTTCCCCGCCGGAGGGCGTGTCGCTGCGCGGGCGGGGGCCCCGGGCGCCTCGGCCCTGCCCGCCGCGGCGCCCCCCGCCTCGTGCCTCGGGCGCGTCGCCCGCGGGGCCGTGAGTTCAGACCGGAGACGTTCGGGCAGCCGGGGCCCCGCGGTGTCCGGGGCGTGTTCCCGTCAGGAGTCCGGCGGCGCGTTTCGTGCCAGCCTCCCGGTCGGGCCCGGGCCGCGCGAGGGAGGGGGGCTGGGCAGCCCCGGGCCCCGCGTCTGGTTCCCTCTGAGTTCCGTGAGGCCGAGGGCGGCCGGGCGGCCGGGCGGCCGAGCTGGCGGGCGGCCTTCCGCGCTCCCGCTCGGCCGGCTGGCTGCTCTGCCCCGCGAAGCCTGGGCGGGAGTGGCAGGACCCGCGGGCGCGCCGGGGTGTCGACCCGGTTCTGTCAGCCTGTGCGAAAGGCGCAGCAAGCAACGCCGTCGAACTGGAGGGGGGGGGAGGGGGAGGAGGAAGGGGAGTCGGCCGCGGTGGTGCTTGTTGCTGCGGACTGGCCTCTGTATTTCGTTTCTGCTTCTCCGTTTAGGGCATGCTGGAAAGTTTGCTGATCCACAAGCCGGAGGAGCCTGTAGAATTCCTCATCAGGCATCTGAAGCTGGACGGTTACGACAGTGAGTACACGGAGGGAGGGGGCGGTCGGGTGGGAGTTTGAGGACTGGCAGCCCTTGCGCGGAATCGGGCCTGCGGTAGGCGAGTCGTTGGTGTTCCTTCCTGTGCTTTGCCTCGGCCGCCTGAGTCTCCCCTGCTGCCGCCTGGGTGTTTTTCTTCGCTTCTTGCATCCCCCGCTGGAAAGTTGTTTGGGAAAGAAGAGCAAGGGAGGGTGCAAGTGCAGAATGCAGGTGAGGTGAAGAGGGGTAAGCGGGACCCGGTCCGAGATTTGTTTTGCAACCCTGCCTTCTCAGTACTTGCTGAGTGGCAAACGAAGGATGGCTTGACGGGAGAATTGTTTTTTCCTTTTGTTTCGCGGTTGTCCCTTCTTTCCTGCCTTCCTTTGAGAACTGTGTCCCTGCCCAGGGCAGCCCACGGAGAGCAGAGGGAAGCCTGACTCTGGCCCCCAATAGCCTCGGCTGAACATCTGAGGAGTCCCCAGCTGCCTCCTTGAGCTCCTTCCAAGGGCAAACAGCCTCCCGTCCTCTTTGTCCCCTGCCCCCTCACCCCACAGTGGTCAGTCTCAGGCTGTGGCGCTGAGTCTGGTCCTCCTACCATCCCGGTTGGATCCCTAGATGGCCTCATTCTTTTCTCAAGGACACCATCTGTTTGGGGGTTCCCCTGCTTTCTTGTAGGCCCCCAACCCATTCTAAAGGGTTCAAATGTCCCTCTGAAGCTTTTGTTCTTGCCAAGAAGAACTTGAAGTGAAAATCTAGTTCCTTGGTCTCCCCTTTTGACCTTTATTCCCTTCCACCCTTGGAACGTCTCTGCACTTGAGCTTGGGTTGAAAGAGGGCCCCTCAACCCTTTGGCTGAAGTGAAGCAGGTGCCTCTGGGGATTTTGGCCTCTCCCAAGCCATTGACTGGGTTGCCTTGCTGGTTGGGCCGGAGACCTGTTGCTAGGCCACCAGGCTGTGGGGACAGAAGAGGGAGTGGTGATCGACTTCCGTGGAAAGGATTTCTGTAGGTTTGGGGCCATCCCATCTGTCACCACCTGTCAGAACACCTTTCCTGGCAGATGCAGCTCCTGGACATCACCTGCCGTGTGGGTACAAAAAAGATTTTGGAGTTCCTGCTGAGTGAGGAAGGGCTGTGACCCACATTGCTGTTCCTCGGGTACATTCGTTTTTCTCTAGTTTAGGGGTGAGATACCTGTGGCCTCTGGGATGTTATAGGAGTGTAGCTGCTGTCTTTTCTCACTGTTGTCTGTGCTGGTAGAGGGCAATGGTATTTTGGTCCTTTCAACATACGTGGTCCGGCAATAGCTAGAGCGCTACATATTTCCATTCCTGCTCATTGAACTTCAAAAAAACAACAAATATTTATTTTTCATCTCCAATCCAGAGAAATCATCTGAACATTGGTGGGAGTTGTGCTGCTGTTATTGGAATCTCTTGCGCTTGAAAACCATGTTGTCCTACATTATTGGGTCATTGTATAGGTTACTAAGAACATATATGAGGTCCTTTAAAGAGTTCAGGAGGCTATAGAAAAATATGAGTACTGTATTCTGTGGCACAGACTGGGTTGTTGTTCTGGTGCCTTGTGAAAGGACCCTTGGGATCAGGAAGGAGGAATGGACACTCCCTGCCCAGCCCCACCCCTGGCCAAAATGTGCAGCAGCTTGCACACTTTGCATCTTTGGAGCAGCTAGGCACTGAGATGAGCACCATCACCAAGAGAAGTTAACTTCCATTTGCTGTGCATTTGTTTTATGCTGTGACATGGTAGTCTGTCAGTCCCTCTCTCCACCTAATCCATATTTTTTAGGGGTCTGAAGATGTCCCCCCCCCCATGGCAAAGCCTAATAGGAAATTGTGTCTGCTCTTATAAACATGTCAGAACCTTCCCAGGAACTGTCAGGAGTTCCCCTGTATCCATTATTTACACTCTTTGTGCCCCCACTTGATATTTCATGATGTTGTTAAACTTGCTAATTACCCCTTTTGTCAGGTGTAAATTTGGCTTCCTGCATCTGTCTGGGGTGGCAGCTTTTGTCTGTCTCCTGCTTTTATTTTTCTAATTAGTTGCTTACTTGCCACGGTTAATGAGCTCTCTCTCAGTGGCATCTGAGCCTGCCTCAACCAGAGAGGCAAGCAGACCCCTTACCTGTGTGTGTGCGTGTGTGTGTATGTGTACAAACATGCATGCAAATGCCTGCTTGAGAAGGCGGCTGACGTATGGAAGGGGAAGCCTGACTCTTGCTTCCTGCCGCAGCGAACAGCCATGACTTGATATACAAACTGTTCACCCTTAGGCAGATTAGGCTTGGCTGCGCACAACAGCTCTGCGATTTTTTGTTCCGCAGGAGCTGTCAGGGAGAGGCGGCCGCCACGTGGCTTTGATGTTTCTTTAAAAACCCAGAGTAAACCATTACAGGAGTTCTGTTGCAATGTCAATAAAACAGATTGTCACTAGAGGTGTCCAGGGCTCTTTATGTTGTTTGGCTTGTGTTTCAGAGACATGGTGGGTAGTGGGAAGGGCAGAAAACTAGATTCCTTCCTTGCGCCACCAAGCTTTGTCTGGATGATGCTTGTGCATGTTGCGCCTGTCCCAGAGAACCTTTTGAAAAGTCTTGGCTCTGGCCGAGCGGCCACATCTCTGTGCTGCAGCTGGGCATGAGTCAGGTCAGGTAGAGTGCCTATTGTGGCAGTTAGGAAAAGGAGGCCTATTTATTTATTTATCTGGTCTTTAGTTAATAGCTTAAAACTTCTTTCTCTCAGTGGCCCTGGTAGTAAGAAGACGCTTGCTGGGATTGTCTTGGGAGGGTGGCAGCTGACCACCCCCCTTCTGCAGCTGGGCTGGGCTGTGGGTGGGGAACACCATTTGATGTGCTGCTGCCACTGGTGGAAATCTGAGATGTGCAACTAGTTGACCGAGTGGGCTGTGTGTGAGTGTGTGTCCCCCACAGGTCTGCCCTTGGCTTTGGGCAGCATTGACTGCCTCTGTGAGTGCCGCCTTCCCTCTTTCAGTGTAGATATGATTGAAAATGAGCAAAGACTACAAGAATGCTCTGTCCCAGAAGGCTTCTATTTTCACCTTTCACAATAGAAACCAGGCTTTCTGTTTCTTGGTGGCACATTGTAAATGGCTGCTCAAGCATCTCCAGTTGACATTTCCTGTGGGAGTCTTGCTTAGCTCTGGGCCACAATATCTTCCCAGCCGTTTCCAAGAAGGAGGAGCAGACAGTGGGCTTTGGAGGGGGCAGCAAGGAGTGGACAGTACTGCCCACGAGCACGCAAGGTGGGGCCATCGTGGCGTGTTGCCCACCGGCTGCCTAGCCACACTATGGGTCTGCTGTGGGACTCAAGCAGAGACCATTAGGTTAAGATGAATAAGATTATTCTTGCCCAAGATGGCCAGAAAAGGAAATTGGACAGTTCTATCCACAATTAGGAACTCCCATGATTGTCTGAAACTTCCTTTTGCAGAAACAGCATAGCTCTTAAAAGCTCATTGATGGATAGAATCAAAGAGTTGGAAGAGATCCCAGGGGCCATCGAGTCCAACCCCCTGCTAGGCAGGAACACCCATCAAAGCATTCCCAACAGATGGCCATCCAGCCTCTGCTTAAAAACCTCCAAAGAAGGAGGAGACTTCACCACCCTCCGTGGAGGCAGCATCTTCCATGGAGGCAACAATGGAGGGGAGGGAGGACTCTTACCTTTGTAACTTGCTCTGAGGCTGTATTGGAAGCACCCAAATACCGAGGAGAGGGGGAGAAGGGCCAGCTGGGTCTTTGCTCTGATAGAAGAGGTCTCCTGTTCTGCACCCTGAGAGTCTGTTTGGAAGAGGTTCAGCCCACAGATGTCACAGAAGCCCTGTGGCATTCTTTGGTCCTTTATCTCCAGAAAAAGATTTGAAAGGGAAGGGAAACAAGTGATTTGTGGCTTTGTTGCTGTAGTAAAACCAGACGCTAAGAGGATCAGACAGCATTTTGTTAAATGAAGAACTACTGCTATTTACTGAAGTCCAGAGCCTCTCTATTAAGGAAGAGAAATAGCAATAATAAAGATTAAGAGCTGTTCTGGAAAGAAGGAAAGGAGAGCAGAAGATGATAAGTTTTCTAGAAAGCTGGTTTAAATTCTTTCCTCCCTTGATCATCACAAAAGAAGGTGCTGACTCTTTGGAAGGAGAGGGGGGACTCACCTTATTAAAATCATCAGTAAAGTTATGAATTTTCATGATCTTTCCTTGCAAGACAGTTTCTGCCCGGGAGAAAATTTCAAACAAAGATGCGGAGAAGTGTGGGGAGGGGATTGTATCCATCCGGTGTGCAAAGGCAGAAACCTTTTAATTAATAATAGCTTCTAAAGAACTCCTTTAGGAAAGAAGCCAGACCTGCTTGCAGAAGTGGTGGTAATTTACAGCTGAGCACAACAGCAGCAGGTCTGGCAGAATTGTTAAAGGCAACAGTTAGAGAGTCAATCCCAGGGACTATTGCCCTGTGTTTCCATGCCGCGCTGCCTCAGTGAGGTGGGGACAGCTTGTACCTCCCAGCATGCACACCTATGGCTTGGCTGGTGGCGGAGCTGGAGGCCTCACTCTGGGGAAGAAGGGCCCCTAAGTGGGGGGAAGGTAGCCATGAAGGGCTCGCCCCGTTTCTACCACCTCGAGCTCCCACGGCCAGCATTTCTGTAACTGGTTGGCTTACGACAACCCTACAAATTCCATTAGGGTTTTCTTAGCCAAGAAGTACTCAGAGGTGGTTTGCCATTGCTTTCCTTTGAAGTGTAACCCACAGCACCTGATTTTCCTTAGGATCTCCATCGTTTGGGAATTCAGAAACTACTTGAAGGCACACAGCAACAGTAACCTGGTATTCCTCTGTGGTTCCCCATCCAGGTGCTAACCAGGCCTGACTCCCCATGATCATACAAGATCTAGTAGCTTCAGGGTATTTAGATATTTTTGCCTTTTAACAAACCAGTATCTTTTGTGGTCTAAACTAAGTTGTTGGGTTAAATGCCTTATGGAAAAGATGAGTTCAGAGGAGAGTTTTAGGAAAAAGGAGAAAGTTTGTCAGGAGAGATCAATCTGTCTCTGGTCCATATGCGTCCTGCTTCCACAATTAATCTACAATTAAAAGAAAAAATGCCAGAAAATGTGTATTTATTTGTCTTCGAACATGCTTTTCTTAAAAACAAAAACAACTTTCTGATTGTATTTTGTGCTAAAATACTAATTTTGTTATGGCATTTAAGTCAAGAAAGGTATTGCACAATTTGGCTGGTGGTGAACTCCAAAGGGTGGCTGTATGCCAGACTGCTGGCTGGTCAGGGCAACTGTGAATCGTTAGGTTGGTTTCTTCTGAAATGTGGACTAAACAAAATATTTGAAAATCTCTGTAGAAGATGTTTCCTCTGTGTGTGTGTGTATTATCTATTTTTCTGGTTTTGTTAGGTATAATCTATAAATCACAGTTTTAAATGAACAGCTACATATCCTTGAGTTGTTGTTGGCTTGTGTAGCAGTTGACTGGATTGTATAAATGTTCCTGGTTTACGTGGTGGGAATTGAGGAAAGTGAAGCTACATCCCAGTTTGTTTTTCTTCCTGGGTGCCCTGGAATGAATGGGAAAGGAGTAAGAGGTAGGCTTTTCTTGGGAGCCTTTCTGTCTCTTCATGTCCTCTTAGAGGCATTTTCTGCTGTTGGCTGTGAGGCTTTGACCAGCTCTCACGGAGGATCTCCCTCTGGAAGCACAAAAAACCTGTTCCTGTGTTCCTCACATTAGTCTGACTGCACACACACTTTGGGAGGCAGAGAATGGAAGGAAAGGTGAGAAAATGCAGTATTCTGTGTGTCAGCACAGCTGCGTCCTCATTTCAGGAAAAGCACGAGGCACAGAGAAACGGAATCAGGTAATGTTGCCTAGTCGCTGGGTGGCGGTTTTGGAGGGAACAGTTGTGCCGGGAATCTTCTTCACTCCATTCTAGAATTTGTATCTTGGAAGTTGATGATGAACTGTCTGCGTATTTAGCAGGTCCTTCATATCTCAGTCCCAAACCCCGGAAGGCATCAAGCATCCTCAAACCAATTGAAATTACTGGGGTTTGGAGCATTTAACCCTCAGATTGTGACCCCCGACATGCTAATGGGTACTGTGGGGAGACTGGAAGGGTTAAAAACAGTCCGTGAAGGGCTGCCTTGCAAAATCTTCCCCCACTTCCAGCCCTCAACTGTTTAGGGACCGAGCTGTGGAGGATTCTTACCTGCGTGCAAATGAGTAAATCGGCACCTTCCGCTGTGCCACGTCTGCTGCCAGGTCCTAAGCAGAAGGAAAACCAGATTTAGTACAAAGTGAGCGTTTACAGTAGCCCTGGGCAATATTAATGCGTGATATGGTGTGTATAATGGTACGTTTCGTTTTTTATCAAACGTTTGTCCAAGAAAGCTGTGTATTAAAGCTTCAGTACCTTGGGGTTTTCTTGTGAATTTTAAATCGTGCTCCTACTTAAACCTCAAAAGGATCTGTAGATAGAAAGGTTCTTTTTTTATTTTTTTTTTTATTTTGCTTTGAAGCGGGTTGAAGAAGTTGATTAGTGTTGGCACCAGAGCACATTTCGATGGCTCTGTTTATAAATAATTCCCTGCTACCAGGCTGGAGTTTCAAGGTGTTAAGATTTTTTTAAAAAGGAAAAGGAAAGAAAAAAAAAAAAGAAGTGCGAGGGGGGGAAGGCTGCACATTTTAATCACATTACATTTTGAAAGAAATTAGGCAATAAATCCAGTCTGATGTAGGCTTTTAAAGTATTCCTTTCTCGACATTATATACCCTTTCTGTCATGCTTGTGAGAGTCAGTAAGTGGGCGAATGCTTCCTTAAACCTCCCAAGTCAAATAACTTTGTAAAGATGAATTTGTAATTTTGGGGTTCATGCAAGATTTACAAATTGCAGCTGCCCAACTCTGTCCCAGAGTGGTTGCAAAGCTTTAGGAAGAAAGTAGTTCTCCTTCCCTTGGTTATCTGGCGAGATCAGAGAGCAAGGCTTCCCTCAGGATGGCCAGATCCAGCTAGGGTTGTCATCTTTTCTTTCGTTCTTTCTTTTTTAAAAAGTTCTTAAAGAATATTTTGTCTGGCTGGAAATGATCTTCACAGCGGGGACCTTTTGGTGCTCTGGCTGGTCCACCATCGGAATGCTCTGGGATAATAACAGACAGCAAAGATCACAGCCCCAGAAGGCCGTGCAAAGTGCCAGGAGCCCGATTTCAGGCCTTAGAGAGGAAGCCAACAGGTTTTGGGAAGCAAAGCGGGGAGCAGGGTGGGGTCGAGGAAGGAGCGGCAGTAGCAGAGTACCACCTTATTCGCGGATAGTGATATCGTGGAATGCACGTTGTGCGTGGTCGCACCAGTGCACGTTGAGTACCAATCCACAGCGTAGCACATGTTCGGCCCCACTTTTCTGCTCCAGGTGTGAACCTGTCCATTCTGCAGTGGTGCAGAAGTCCCATTCATGGGCAGAAGGCCATTTATGTCACCCTAAATATCCTAAAGGCAGCAGACCCTGTCTGATCCAGGACGTTAAGCAGGGTCAGACCTGGTTCGTACTTAGATGGGAGACCACCAGTGAATCCCAGTGGCTGTAGGCTGTGTTTCAGCCTGGGAGTATTCCTTGCCTTTGGAAAGTCGAGGAAATTCATGGTG
Organism: Cyclura pinguis; assembly: GCA_030412105.1. NCBI lineage: Eukaryota > Metazoa > Chordata > Lepidosauria > Squamata > Iguanidae > Cyclura > Cyclura pinguis. The sequence goes on along the minus strand of CM059613.1, from coordinate 17,692,947 downwards.
GGGGGGCATAAGACAATGGGTGCTTTGGGGGGGTGCGGGCACGCGCCCCAGGACAGGATGCCCCAGTTGTTGCTGGGATTCAACTGCAAAACGGTAGCAGTCCTCAGAGATGAGAAGTGAATCTAAAAAGCGTGAGTGGACATTGCAACGGTAGCCTGTGAACGCAGAAGCAGATCCTGGTTGGGACGTTCGGATGGCGTGCCCTGGCTTGTCAGCCTGAGACGCCGTCTGCTTGATCTCCTCCTGCCCGGGTCCTCTTGCGGTGGGCAGGAGGCAGGTGAGAGCACAGCCCTTTTGCTTCTGGAGAAGGGGCTGGTGGGGCGTGCCCCGGGGCCAGGGGAGTCTCCCGTTCTGATGATCTTTGAGAACGTCTGCGGGCCCGAGCAAGGCTCTCCCCTGGCCCCTGGCAGTCGGCCTGCCGGCAACAGGGGGTAGAGGAGCGTCTGGGAGAGTGTCTTGAAGTTAGCTTACAGGCGGTACCTCACCCCCTCCAGGTGGTGCCGTTGCGCTGGAAGAGGTGCGGTACGTGTGGTACTTTACCACCGATCTGCTCTGTGTGTCCTAAGGCATTTCAGAAATTTTGCATTTTGTACCTGAATGAATGAACAAAATATAAAGCGCAGTGCAGCCCTTCTACTGCTCTGGAGCTTCCAAGGTCCCGGTGCAAACTTAAGGAACAGGCACCTAATTTCCATTTTCGCTGGTGGTGCTGAAATAGAGATTGCAAAGCGTCGGCTTGTCTTTTGGCTCCTGATATGACTGGGTTTGGAGCATTGCCCTCTCTGAAGAGTTAACACATCGGGTTAACTTCGCCAAAGGACATCTTTGAGACAGCGCGTTTGAAGAAGTGTGGTACCTCTTTATTGTTAGTCGCACTACAAGCCAATAAACTGTGCTGATTCTCTCTTTTCCTTCCTGAAAGCACTAAAACCAACCTGGTGCCAACAAACTTGTTGATGTTTATGGTTTGTTTTTAAAGTTGTTTTGTTGTGCTTTCTGAAGTGTTGCTTATTGCAAAAATAATAACGATAAAATTTTAAAAATTGGGTTGGAACCACTTTTCTACAGTGTAGCTGCCCTTGTTTGACATGTACATTTATACTGTATGGGATCTCATAAAATTGCATTGTGCCATGTGATATTCAGCTGCGTTGAATAGGTTTCAGTTGGCCCGTGTCCTTTATGTCGGCTACTCTTGCCCCATTCATACATTTATGTTGTTTAGGGTTATTCTGTATTGTATTATGTGGTTTGATATCAGTTACTTTGTATTGTCTGTGGGCTTTGTTTCCGACAATATTATTTATTATTATATTCACACTACTGCAATCTTCAAGGGTCTCTCTCTGCCCACCTCTGACTCAGGGGCTCCTTGCACGCCCCAGCACTCGTCTGGTCTGGTGGATCCCAGTATGAGCCAAGTTCAACTCATCTAACAATGGTTATGGTACTGATTCTTCCCCACCTGAATCTCTATCACGTCTGACTTCTTCTCTGATAGGGGACACCGTGCCCTCTCCCCCACTGGTGACTTATGCCCCTGTGCAGAACTGGTGTTGAGAGCGGCCAGATGCGTCATTTGGAAGGGTGGTCATCTTTCCTCAGTTGACCTGTCCCACCTCCTGGGGTAAATTTGTTAATCAGCCATTTGTGTGAGTCCCAGAGTCCGTAAGGAAGAGGAACACGTTGCTCTCCCAGTCTTACACCACTACATCCTGTCATCCGCAAACTGAAAACTTGGCAGAACAACTTAAGAGAAATTAACAGCAGGAGCTAAGGAGAAGGTTGCTTTCCAGTAACTGTGGTGCTTTGCGTGGTCACCTGTGCCCTCACACGACCTCTTGCCCTCTCTCTGTGGTCCAAAATCACCGCAGTGGACGAAGGAACTGAAGAAGGAGTAGCGTTTGGTGGCAAGTGTAGCTGTGCGCCCAAGTGGCAGGGGGCAGGGTCCGCGCCAAATGCTGTTCAGCTCTGGAACTTCTCATTTGTCGTTCTGCATGAGTGCAGGACCCAACTGGGTGAGGGCATGGATGACCACTTGGAGAACCTCAGTTGCAGCACCTAATAGTCATTGGTGGTCACCCATCCAACTGGGCTTGACCCCGCTTAGCTTCCAGAATCAGATGGGATCTGATACCTTTTAAGGTATTTTTGTCCATCTGCTGTGTAATTGATGCAAAGCATTTTGAATTTGCTCAGATATATCTTGAGGCCAGTGTACTTCCGGAAATGTTTTGAGGATATTTTTAATTGGAAGATACTTATTTTCAGCATTTGATAGATATAACAGCAAGTCATGCACATAAATACTGTTTTTGTGTTCCTTCCCACTTTTCCATTTCTGTGTTGCGTGTCGTGGACTCTAGCACATTGCTGTTTGTAGTTTATTTGTGCCCAGGGTGTTGAGTTTTTGTTGCTCATTCCTGGTCCCCACGTCTGCAGCTTCAAACAAATGCCTCATTCTGGCTAGTGGTGGGGTGGCACTGTGGCCCTGTTTGAGAGGGGCAAAGTGTGTGTGTGTGTGTGTGTGAGAGGGAGAGAGAGAGAGAGAGAGAGATTGAAAGGAAAGCACTTCTCTTTGAAGTGTCTTGTCTCTTTCACTGGGTAAAACGGAAATTCCTAGGATGTGTGAGGGATCCATTTTTGCGCCTCCAGTTTTTACGATCTGCCACAGTTTCAGAAGTCTTGGAAAGACTGGACTGTGCCAGTCGTTACTCTGAGGGCAGAGGGGCCGGTGGGCCTGAGCAAGGCTTTGCGCCTGTGGGTGTGTGGGAGGGAGGTTCTTGTGCTCTTGTCCCGCGGCTGACCACTTGTCTCCATCTCGGCTGAGAGCTTTCCAAAGCGCTCTCACCCCTTTCCTTGGCTTTTCCTTTTTTCTTTTTTTTGGGAGGTTTTGCTTCCACTTAAATTAAATTTCTCCCCTTAATTAAATCATTCTCAGCCTAATCCGTCTTGGCTAGACTGCAGATTCATTGCACTGGGACCTTCTCCCATATTTTAATCATTAAAACCGCAACAGTGCTCAAGATGGAATAACAAATTAAAAACCCACACACGTCCACCTAACGAAGGAAGGGAAGAGGAAGAAGGAAATGCAGGGACACACACACTCACGCACCACCACCACCGCTGAGGGGAAGGGCGGCTGGCACGTCTCGAGTTTTCCTTTCTTCCTTCCCCTCGCCTTTAATCTTGCTCTCAACCAAAAGGAGGTTGCCTGTAGACAGCCACACGCACCGCACAGACACACAAAGAGGGAGAGCAGGGAGAATTGGATATGAGCGCTGACCAAGGGGAGAGGAGGGCAGCAGACAAAAGGACTCACGAAAAACGCAGAGTAACTTTTTTCCTCTGGTGGCTAGGGAAAAAGTTTTACGTCTGCTCGAGCGGCAACCTCAGAAAATGTGCAGGATGTCTCTCATCTTTCAAGGCTCTGCCCAGGAGGTAGTGAGTCTCAAGTCAAGGAGACGTGACAGGAAAGAGAAGTGGGGGCCCTTTTCTTTCTTAACTAGCAAAATACTTCTCATGGCAACAGGCAGGCGGGTGGGTGGCTGGGCGGTATGGGATGTGTATGTATGTGTGAGGGGGTCTTGTGTAGCGCACTGATCCTGGAAGGGGTGTGGGGCAGCTTGGCTCATATGCCGGATCCCTCCTCTTGCAGGATCATGGATCTGAGGCAGGATTTGACCTCCCTGCGACATGGCCGCATTTTCCCTTTCCCCTACCCCTTGGAACTCAGCGGCAGCCAGGGACGGCTGTTTCCCTGTATCAATGATACTGCCAAAGTAGCAAGGACATGTAATAGCAAACAAACAATAGCAGACAAAAACTGTGTCTTAAATTGCTTTGTTAAACGCACACATACTTGTTACCACACATTTGTCTACTAAAAATATGTGACTTTGAATTAAAAGCATGTAGGCCATAGCAAACAGCTGCGTGAAGTCTTGTAAGTATAGAGTGCAGCAGTGAAAGCAGCACCACTTCATCTCCCTTGAAAACCCTTGTGCCGATTTCCCGTAACTAAGGCGTCATCATGAGAAGGCTGCTGCCACCCATGTCTCTGCCGCATGTGGGACCATCTGGAAGAGACTGTCCAATAGAGGTGGGCTTCCAAGAGGCAGGCACTCAGACAAAGAGACAGAGCGCTCTGCTGTTGTGAAAATATGGCTTGGGTCTTGGTGGTAGAAGGGGAGAAAGCCACTTCCCTTCTCCCCCTGTAGTTCTCTTACCAGGAGTCCAAACTGGCAGCCTTTACGATGAGACACACAGGATGAGTTCTTTAAAAGAAACATCCATAGAAGGGAATGGAACGGAAAGGAGGTGGCTGGCTGTCTACTGTGCCATGTGAGTGTAGAAATGGCAAGGATCTGTCTCAACGATGTCCTGATGTTATCCCTTTGCGCTGCATCTGAAGAAGTGGGTTTATATCCATGAAAGCTCAGGCTGAAATAAAAACCAGCACGTCTTAAAGGCACTGCCACACTTCCTCCCCTTCCTCCTTTCTGTGCCGCAAAATACAAACATGGGTACTTCTTTGAAAACTGACGTTCATGTGTTTTTCTTTAATCCTTAGATCCAAGGATCTGTATGCTTGGTCCTCCTGCCTCTGGAAAAACTACTGTTGTAAGTCTCTCTTCTTCTGTATTTATGTGAGTGTATCGCATTTTGGAAAGGGAACTCTTCCTAGCAGACACCTGATGCAGCATTGCTTTGACAAAAGGCAATTCTAATCTCAATATATGGGAACATTGTTGGGCCTGGAGAAAAGGCAAAGCCCTCCTGCCCCTGGGGTCTCCATCCTGCCGCTGAGGTCCACCAGCAAGAGAAGGAGGCAAATACCTCACTGCCATTGCATGTTGCCAGCCCTCTTCCCAGTGACCGGCTTCCCATGTGAGACAGGTCTTAGTAGACGAACTGTCTCCCCAAGGGAGGAAGAAGCGTGTCTTGTTTCTATCTCAGTCAAACTTCCCCCACACCAGATGAGGGTGGTGGGATGGGTGGGGGTAGAACATGGCACCCCCCCACCTGTCCTGCAGTGGCTTGTGGCCGAAGAGATGCCAAAAGGAGTGGGCCTCTCCAGTGTGGAGAAAGGTAGAGGTGGTGGGCGAAGGAGGGTGGCTGTTGCGATGGGCCTGCTGTGTGAAGAGGGGACCCCTGCTCACTGGCACAATTCCCCCCCCCCCAGGAGAAGGAGACATCGGTACGGTCAGAGGGGTACTCTGACCAGGAGGGCTAAATCTGCTTGGCTTTGGGAGCTATTATTGATTTCTTCCTGTGGGAATTTCTTGACCCAAAGCAGGCTGCAGCAGTAGAATTTTGCCCTGAAGAAAGAACATGCGCTCCACATGCCTAGTGCTCCACAGGTGTGTTGGTGGCAGCCGCTCTCTCTGTCCTTCAGTAACCAGCGGCCCAGTGTGGGCTTTGAGCTCTTGCATCCCACCCCAGGGCTGGGCAGAAGGAGCCACCACTGCCCCCCCCACTGCCGAGGTGAAGGACTGCACTGCTCCCCCACCCATGGCCGATGGGGCTTCCTAAACTGTACGGTCTGAAAATGCCAGAGTGTTTCTTTCTGTTGTCCTTTGCTTCAGATACACTCCAGATTTCCTTTGAAAAATGTTCAGCCCTCTCTTCCTCCCCTTCCTTCTCTCCCTCCCCACAGGCGATGTGGCTGAGTAAACAGCTGGCGGTCCCACTGATCTCCCAAGAGACCTTGCTGGCCAGCGACTGGTCCTCCCTGGCAGCCAGAGCGCAGGAGTACCGAGACAGAAGAGAGGTAACGGTGCCATCCCTGGGTGGAGGGGAGGGATAGAGGGTGGCCTTGGCTGTGTTTGGCTGCAGGCCCTCAGCGGGCCATCCAGTTATTGCAGCTTCTTTGTACCAAGGGCAGTGCCGACCCAGGCCTCTGCATTGCAGCTGTAGGCTGTCTGGCCAGGGATGATGAAGCTGTCAGTACTGTTCCGGGGGGCCCGCATGGGGCAGGGTTTGAGTGTTGGGCTATAACCCTGGAGTCCAGGGTTTGATTCCTCGCTCAGCCATGTAAACCCATTGAATGATCTTGGGTGTGTCACCCACTCTCAGCCCCAGAAAACCCAGCAAAGCATTCCAGGACTTCTGCTTTCTACTTATTCTCTACTGATGATTTCAACTAAGATTCTAAGAACAGCAACGCTTCATTCTCCTGCTCAGCTCGTGCTCCCTGCTTCTGACTCCTTGGCGGGACAGTTGCCTTGTTACTTAGCAGCTCTGTGTGCGTCCTCTCTCTCATTATATTGTTTGAATGAGAGAAATGATCCCAAACTCTGCTCCTCTTGTCAAAGATGATTTTTAAATCTGTTGTATGGGAAAACCGCAATTAATTTGGAAGGCGAAAAATATAAAGCAATGCACACATACACACAAAAATCCCCTTTGGTTTAATTACTCTCATTATTAGCATATTTCAAGCTAATCAACAGCACTTTCAAGGATGCCCTGTAGGGTTTCCTTGAGTATTATGGGATGGGACATGAAAGTCAAAGAGATCTGGAAAAAGTGAGGCGAGGGGAGAGGGAGGGGGAGGGAGGAATGGTGTACATATGAGAGGGAGGGAGGGAGGGAGGGATCGGTGCAGTGCTTGACACACACACACACACACCCCGCACACACACTCACTTTGGCCGGGTGGGTCCCTGTACGGCAAGATGCTCTGGGTAGATGGAAGAAACAAAGTGAGTTTCTCAGATGTTCAAAGCTCAGCGCTGGCCTGCTTCAGGAGTCCAAAGGCAGCTGCAAAGGTCTGAATGCCATCCTCACGCTTCTGGGTTCCTTTCCGATCATGTTGCAGAGAAGCCCTGATGTGTGAGGGCCTGGCAGCACGGAGACAGACTGGGGTTGAGCAGAGAAATGGGTGGCAGGTGCCAAATGAAGGCCAGCCTGAGAGCAGCTTTCTGGGCTCCAGCCTGCCTTGTTTCAGCCATATTGGTGCCTTTTTCTTCTTAGCTTTCGTGCCGGAGAGGCACTTGCTTTGGTCTGAGTTTGAAAGCTCCTAGATGAGCATGGGAAATAAGCCTAGCAAATGTGAAGGGCAGACTGTACAAGTAGCAAGTTTCCACCTGAACATTAAAAAGAACTTCCTGAGAGTAAGAGAAGTTGGACAGTGGAATCTGCTGCAGCCTCAATGGAGTGTGGTGGAGTTTTCTCCTTTTTTATAGATTTTTAGAGAGACGCTGGATGGCCGTCTGTCAAAGGGAGGGCTTTGATGGTGCATGGCAGAAGGGGGTTAGACCGGATGGCCGTTAGGGTCTCTTCCAGCCTCATCACTCTGTGATGCTATGCAAACTGCTGTCTTGTTCTAACCTGAACCAGCGAACAGCTGTGCCGGCCAACTCCCTGCAGAAGAGCTGTCAAGCTCCATACAGGGCACCTGGAGCCGCACTGGAGGGGTGGCTCCGGCAAAGGTCTGAGTCTGCAGAGGGCAAGGGCTGACGAACTGCTCTGAGTCCCTTCCTTCCGTTCTGCATGGTGAGCTGTTGCTCTGAAAGAAAACTTGCCCCATTTTTTTGCGTTTGCTGTGGAGGTCTTACAGCTACCCCTGGAAGGCATTTGTAGAGCCGACTGTTGCCCGTGGGAAGGAGGAGCGGTCCTCAGAGACAGAGGAAGGCGACTGGGCTGCTCTGTCGACCGAAAGAGAGAGCTTTGCTCTCCCTCGGTCTCGTGGAAGAGCCCAATCTGAGAGACAGATGGCGGAGTCCAAAGGCTCTGAGGTGACTGCACTGTGTGTTGAGGGGAGGCTGATCTGGAATAGCCCTCAGGCCAATTCTTAGTAGCCTCTAGAAAGCCCCCCTGGACCTGGTTGACCAAAAGGCTGGAAGATGGACCACTTGGATGCCTCCCCCTGATTGCAGGACTCCCGTGCCCCTGCTGCCTCTCAGCTCCCCGGCCAGAGACCTGCAGGAGGCAGAGAATGGGTTTGTGAGGACCCAGCCGTATCGGCTGCCTTTTGAAAGCGTGGCTCTGCCCAACAGCTCTCTCCAGGGTCTTGGGAAGCCCCCTCAACTCTCTGTGGAGGGATTCTAATTCAAAGTGGATTGGCAAGTCCTGTCAGGGTGGCCCTGACTCGCTTTTCTTGAGATGACAGTTCAAAGCGGGGAGTGGGATGCTGGCGGTGCCAGTGAGCAGCGTGAGGCCCCTTTGGAAGATGACAGCCTCAAAGGCGCCCGTCCGGGCTCCAGCCAGGAGAGGCTGCGGGAGGCTTTGATGCACCGTCGCAGCCTGGCAGGACCCTAGGCTTCCAGGAAGGCGGCAGCTTCTTCCCCTTCTCTCTCTCTGTCTCTCCTTCTCTCCGTGTCTCCCTGTTATCCGTGTAAATGGGACTGCCTCCTGAATGGCCGTTTTTCACAAGACAGAGGCTCAGCATCCTTGGCGGGGGGCCAGAAGAGAGGCCTCAGTGGGCCATTTTGGCCACCTCACCTGCTGTATGAACGTTGCCCTTCTTAGTTTGGCCTTGGTGTTCTTTGCCCAGGGCCTTGTGAAGCTGAACCCTCTCCAGGAGGGCCTCTTTGGGCCCTTCTTCTGCCACCGGGGGAAAGGAGCTCTCTCCCGGCACTGCCAGGAGCACCGTGAGACCTGCTGCAGAGTTGGGAGAGGGTGTATGTGCTCCTTCGCTTGGGCTTTGCCTCACCTGGCAGAGTTCTTGGGAGCCTGGCCGTGGGTTCTGGACCTCCTCGGGTCTGGAGAGCCTCCTGCAGAGGGGAGATGCGCGTGAGTCCCGCTCGGTTTCCAGCCTCCCACTCGGTCTGTCCAACCAGCTCTCTCTCCCCCTCTCTGTTAGTCCGGAAGCTCAGAGGAACTCACAGGCATCTCCTTCTCTCCCTCTTGAGGGAGACTCAAGGCTGGCTGGTGAGCCGCTGGACTCTAGGCCTGTTTGGAGCCCGCTGGCCTGCCAGGCGGCCGGCAGAGCAGGCCTTGGTGTGACCCCACAGGGCTCCTGGTCGCCTTGCCGCTTGCTTCTCTCCGTTGGAGCACCCTTGTCTTCTTATCTCTCTCCCCCAGTCATTCTTTGACTCTGCAGAGGGTGGGCCTGGCCAACCTGGAGCTGCTAGGCTGAATACATTTACGGTTTCGTGTAAGTGGTTTTTCCTGATTGGGTCGTTCACTCTAATTTCAAAAACACTGACCGGTTGGATGGTGGGGTGTGCAGAATCCGTGGGTTGGAATAGATCCCAGAGCGATCTAGAATTTAATTTCACCTATATGTTGGTCATGAAGGCTCTCACTTGGACAAAGAAGCCTGGTTTATTATTGCTGTGAGTTGCAGTTGCTTGATTATATTTTCATGTTTGCATTTTCGTCAATTTTATCTGTTTTTCAACTTCTCTTAAGCTCGTATTTAGGAGACTGAAAGACATACCCCTCACCCTTTTTGGCATCCAGCTTTCAGAGTGGGAGACAGAATGTTGTCCCTTCCCCAAAAGACCCACTCCCCAACTTTTCCAGATGCTGCAACTTTCCTAGCTTTATTTTTTTTTATTTTTTTTGGATGAAGAGGGCTGTGATGCATCGGAGCAGGGAAGGCGTCTTCTTCAAAGAGGCATTTCATGTTTTGGGGCTGAGAAAAAGGTGGAAGGCCTCCTTGAAGGGAGTGCTGGGCATCTGCAGATTTTTCAGATACCCAAGCTAAAAACGCCCACTGGAAAAGAGAAATAGTTGCAGGGGCTCCTGTATATTCCCCTAATATGTCTTTTTGAGCATTGCAGCCTGAACGCTTATTTGCCAAAGCCTTACTGAATGGGTCAGACTGGTAAAAGACTAGCCAGTCTTGCCTTGGTCTGGCTCGCAATCGCAAATGGTTGGCGTTTGGACATTTTGCTCCGATAATAACGGGGGCTTTCAGTGCCTTATGAACTTTGCTGTGGGTGGTGACCTGTCTTTCTCTCTCTCTCTTTCTCAAAATAACAACTGTTTAGAAAGTCCCTGAAGATCTGTGGGCCCAGCTGATTGAGGAGCGCATGCAGCTTCAGGACTGCCTTCAGAGTGTGAGTGTCTAAACGTGTCGTAAATGCTACTTTTTGGGGGGCTGCTGGGGGGGAAGGGGCTCGTGGGGGTGCTTCAACCAAAGTGAAAAAGTGGGGAAGGGGAGGGCGTGCGGAGGGGCTTTGGGTGGGCGTGGGATTGATTCCCTGCATGTCGAGGGGAGTTTGCTAGGAGCGTGACCATCATCAGAGCGGAAGGGATTGTGAGGAGGGGCGAGTGCAGATCCTGCAGCACTGAGGGGATCGGAGAGGGAGCCTGCGGTTGGGTCGGTCAGTCACTGAGCTGTGTGTGTAGGGGGGCAGCGGGTGGTTCCAGTGGGCAAAGCTGATAAACGGGAAACATCAGAACAAAAATCAGTCAATAACCGATATGGAACAAATGGACTTGCCTAATTGCTGTTCTCTCTGGCTTAGCTCTTAGGAACAGAAATGCTGTTTTTTGAATGCCTGCCTGCCCGCCTGCCCTGGGTAGTAATTCATGAGCAGGCTTGGTGGGCTTTGGGCTGCTCTGTCCTTGGCTCCCCGTGTCTTTTCTTCCAAGGCGACTCTTCTCCCCACAGCAAGGGCTCCCTCTCCCCGGGAGTTAGCAAGGACCGAAAGAGCTGAATGTGCCGTGGGCCTCGAGCTGGACGTTTGGGGCTGGAGGAGGTGGCCGAGGGAGAGCAAGTCCTATGGAACTGTTTGAGTAGATCTGGAAATCAGGGTTGGAGTGGGGGACTCATGGCCCCAAGCGGTTCCACCTCTAGCTTGCCTGGTCTGCCCCCCAGCCCCCTTTCCTTGGATCTCTGGATGGAGATAAAGAGCGGGGACCTCCCCGCTCTCACAGTTGGGGGATCCCGCTCTTATCTCTGATGAGTGATTGGAAGTAAGAGGGTTTTTAAGCAGACATTTAGATGTGCCGTTTGAGCACTGTTTACGTTTTAAATACATCTGAAGAGCAAGGTATTTAAACTGATCCTGAAAAGAGAATAGGTGGAAATAAGGAATATAATTTAAAAAATTCATTTTCTGGAACCCTCTTCTGTTTTCACATTCTTTGGCTTGCTCCTGAGAAGGCGGCCAATATTCAGTCAGTGCAAAGAGCCATGGGAGATTTAAGGAAGGCTTCCCCATAAATGGTTCTCCTCCCTCTCTTGCCCCAAGACTTGGTCCTTTCAGCACGGGGGTGGGTAGGGATGTTTGGGACTCTATCCCAGGACGGTGTTTCCCAGATAGCCGTTCCCCTTCTCCATCTTTGGTTTGGCAGTCCTCCCACCCCCACCCCCCAAACACCAAAGGCTGCGGTGCCTCTCCCGAGGCGGAGGTGTTCTGGCAGGGAGAGCCGGGTTATTTGGGGTTCCTCTTGCCTTTGACGCCTGCCTACCCCAGAATGGCTCTGTGGGGGAGCACCTCTGGAACAGAAAGAGCCTCCCTCTGGCTCTTGCCCCCGAAGGTGTGAACTGGAGGAGAGACTCCCACTCGCCCTTCCCGGCCCGCCTCCCCCCGTTGCTGGTGGCGTCACTGCTGCGATGCCTGCAGCCGCCTCCTCTCCTTCCTCAAGTAGTCCTATTTAAATCAGTGTCAGTGCCTTTGAAGGGATGTTTATGTAACATGGTATGAATTAATAAAGATGTTTAAAAATACCTTAATGCATATTTAACTAAAGGTATGTTAATCAAGGAGGTGGGCTTTGCACCCTTCCTCACAAACAGTCAAACAAAGGAGGAAGAAAGACCTAGTCAGAGTGCCTCTTTTCAGCTCCTCAGAGGACTCAGCAAAGGTGGTTGTGGTTAGAAAGTGAATCCTGGACGAAAGGAAGTTGTCTGGCAAAGGGAAGGAAGCAGCTTGGCCTGAAAATCCCTGTTGGTCTTCCTGCTTGGAGAACAGGGGCTCCCTCCCACCTTCCTTCAACCTGGCGCCTTCCAAACGGTTTGGACTACAACTCCCATACTCAGCGCTTGTGCTGGCTGAGTGTGGGAGCTGTAGTCATCAGCACATCTGAGGGGAGCCAGGGCAAGATCAATGATACTTTTGTTGGCAGGTATGCTCCTCTAAGCGGTGAAAGATGTCTGTTTGTCACAGCACGTGAATCTCTCTAACTTATCCAGATCAACTGAAAGAAAACTGGTCGGTGGGGGGGGAGGCAAGATGGGAGAAGGAAAGAATCATAATAAAAAATATTGGCTTAATTTGAAAGTCTAATCGCTGGTACCTATGAGGAAATGCTGTTCTGGGAGGGGAAAGTGGCTTAATCATCGTAAGGACTACACATTCCACCTAATGCCTATTTTAATCCTGAGGTGGTGTATTCTGTAAGGCCTGAGGCCCCTAAAGAAAAGGATCTCAGGACAGAAGGAGGTGTTGGAGTTCCCCTTTGTCTAATTTCCCCAATGTTGGTGGTGAATGGTAGCTGATGGTCTCCAGTGGTTGGGGAGACCTCAGGCCTGCCTCTTCCCATCTTATTGTGTGTTTTACATTCAGTAGGCAACTTTGCGTCCAAGGAGTTCCAAGTGACATACAGGAACCCTCACCCCTCTTTTATCCTCACAACAACCCTGCAAAGTAGATTAGACTGAGAGAGACTAACTGGCCCAGGTAGGAGCGCCCTGGTAGCAGCTTCTGATTCCTGAGATTTTAGGGCTGAAAACCCAAGGCCAAAGGTGGGACATTGTGATGGCACAGAGGAGAGGCAGGCAAGGGCTGAGAGGCAGACAGGATCTGCTGCTGGGTCACCTCATTGTGGAAATAGGCACAAGGGCATTCTGGGTAAATGAGCCCCAGATTTGGGTAAAACCTGGCTAGTCAGGTCATATGGCAACGCAGAGCCAGGAGAAAAATAAACATGCAGGGAGCAAAGTTGCCCAAGATTCCCGTTCCCATTTGGACTCTCCTTCCATGTGGCTTTATCTGCCTCCCCAATAACCTGCAGGGGGTGTTTCCATGCCCCCCAGTGAGATTGGCCTTTGGGAAGGCTTCCTGCCAGCCAGCCTGCCTGCCTGAAGGGAGTTCTTCTTTTCCCCCGCTAGGGTCTGTGGAACAGGAAGCCTGGCTTGCTCCAGATGCCACAGTGGGTCGAAATTCATGTGCCACTGTCCCTAGTGCCTGGGTTTCTTGGTGCCCTGACTTTGCCTGAGTGCCATGCACATACAGAGACCTTTATGCTGCCCCAGTGGATGGAGATGGGCGCTCAGGCATTAAAGCCAGCTTGCATGCAAGAATCAACCCTCCTCGCCTCCTCCTTCTCCAGCAGTTCTCTCTCCTGGAGAGCTGTCTCCTCACTTGGAGACCCAGAGAAGCAGGGCGAGTCCCTGAGACTTTGGCTGGTACCCTGAGACCTGACAACCTAGTGGTGAAAGTCAGCCAGTGAGCTTTGTGGCTGACTGGGAGTTTGAACCTGAGTGTTGGTAGCATTGGGGAAGCACTCTGTAACCACTGCCTCACGCAGGTTCTTAATTATTTCTCAGTTCTTTTACAAACTCCTATTTCATAATAGTTTGCATCAAATATCTGGGGTTGGTTTTTTTTTAGCTCATTAACTATTAAAAGTGCTCTTATCTTTCTCTTTCTGTTTTAAAGGACCGATCATTACATTTATAGAGTGTCTTGATGCCGTCTCTCTCCCCTTCACCCTTTCCCTCAACCAGAAGAAAATTGCCAAGAGTCCTTTTGAATTGTTTGAGGAAAAGGAAGGGGAGAGATTTGAAGGGAAATCTTAATGACTGGAAAGTGGTTGTCAGTTTGCCTGTACAAAATACTGTGTGCCTTAATCCATAATTTATCCACTCATTTTGAATTTGCAAAGTAGAATTAAACTTTTGCATTGCAAATCACTTGCACTTGAATTATTTGGGTCTGCCTCATTTCTCACAGAGCTCTTTAAAGAGAGCTGCTTCAGTAATTTATCTGTTTATTTATATTTTCCCCCCACCCTGCTAAAGATAGATATTTTTCTCCCACTGGTCCAAATATCTGGTGCAGTTTTCCTGTATTTGCATAAGTGTAAATAACCTTGTGTAGGAATTAGACATTTCAGATGCCAGGTCAGATCCCTTGGTCCAAGGAGGCTTAACTGTGGGTTTGGCACAGTGGCCAGTGAAGGAGAGCTTTGTGATCGGCTGACAAAGCTGAATTGGAAAACGTGGTTTTGGCACGTGATGTCTGAAAAGACCCATGATGGTTGTGGCTTTTGCTCTGCTTCCTTTGGGGATGAGTGAGTCTGAAGAAGCATCTTGTGTTGGATGAGGGAATACATTTCTCAGAGCAGCTTCTCCCTAGTGCTAGAAATGGGGACCCACTGCCCTGAACCAGAGTCCTCCTGAGACACAGGCTGGTCTGCCCTCCAAAACATGGGTAGTTTTAACCATGATTTGGCCACTTCCTCAATGAGAATGTGTGTCCATAGAATTTTAGCCTGGAATCTGTCTGAGGATTAACAGCGGCTAGGTGGAGGTGCTGCAGATGGGAGCTTGTATTGCCGTGCGTCCTCTGTTCTGCCAGTGGGCTCATCTCATATTTCCACCTTAAGGGGAATGCACTGCCTCTGGACTGTCCCTTTAGAAAAGTGCTCTGGGGGGGGGCTAAAACTATTTATTTATATATTTATTTTTGCAGAGGCCATAGGTTTTGCTTCTTGAACCAGATTTATGGGCTGTGGTTTGTTACAGAGTCAGTGTTTTATGTTGGGGGGAAAATGTGAATAAATTGCAAAAAGAGGTCTTCCTGGCCACTCTACCACCAGCTGTTGGTTTTATTTCTCCTGGTGGTCTCATTCAGCTGGCATTAATTGCCTGGCTTTTCTCCCACCAACAGTAAGCAGGCTGGATTTTCTGTGCCTTTGTGTTGACACTCGCGAGTTTATGGGCATTGCTGGTGTCCTCGGAGGGGTACGGTTTTATTGATTGACGGCTCTGTGGGGACCCTACGAGGCCTGTTCTCCTAATACAGGTGCCATTAAGGGAGGGAGGAAGCGTGCTGGGGGGGTCTTGCAACACACTGAGAAAACCTATGGCAGCCATTATGTTCTGGAGCCGGTGGCATGTGGGAATGGGCATGAGAGCTTTGGTGCCTTCTGGGGTTCAGGCTCCTCCCGCTCTTGTTTGGTTGTGCTGGTGGTATGCAGGGGGGATGCAGGTGGATTTATGGCCCCTGCAGAACTCCCCCACCCCCGGCTCAAAAGACGAGGCCCCAGTGGGAGCTCACTGTGCCTCTGTCCACATGATTTGGGACTCACTCAGTGGCTGACCCAAGACCTACTGCTGCCTGAGGCAGATGTCTCCCCCATTGCATGCATATAAATTAGTATTTGCCTTGTTCTACGCAAATCTGTGTCATTTGTGGCGCATTCCAGCAGCCCAACTCTAACAACAGGAATGCACCTTACCTCTAGGGTGCGTGCACAACACAGGGATGCGCTTGCCACAGCTTCCACACAGCCACTGCTGAGGCATTCTGTGGGGCACAACCACTCTGCAAGAGCAGCTGTTCCCAACCTGACGCAATTCATAAACGCTGGAGTGCAAATCCCATCATCTCCCAGCCGGCCCAGCCATAGGTTCTGCAGTCTCAAATATCTAGGGGGTGCTAAGTTGAGAGGAAGCTGACCAGAAGTCCTGCCTTCCTTCGTTTTTGCGTAACTGCCAGACTATCAGTGCCAAGGAGACAACACAACCAGTGGACTTCGCTAATGATCTCTGGAATGAGATCTTCCAAGTCAACTTTGTTGGAGGAAATGACTGATTCTGTAAAAATTAAGGAGATGGAGTAAATAATGTTGTCTATCTAAGTTATCTTGGCAAAGTACCTCCCTGAACTGGTACGTAACATTTGCATGCGGGCTGCTCAACCAACCAATTTGCAGGTGGAATGAGGGCAGCCCAGAGCAGAGACTCATGCAGAGGCACAACCGACAGACTCCTCTGAGTAGGTGGGTCTCCCTGCCGTGTCTGCTTCAGGAGCAGTCAGAGCGTTCTCTTGCTCTCGGTGCGGAGGTGCAGTAGATTGCCCAGCGGCCGGCAAGTGAGTGGCTGCCCCCACCTGTAGAGAACAGGATGCCTCAGGTAGCTGATAGTGGGAGGATAACCCAGAAACCCCCCTGACAATGACTCCCGAGACCCCGGGCCGTCCCCTTTCTTGAGAGATGGGAGCCACACGTGCCACGTGCCTTGCTCCTCTGATGCGGGAGGGCCACCACCCTTTCTTCTCCACACTACAATAAGATTACACCCCTGTGTGGTACACGCACCTGCGCGGGTGTACCCTTGAGGTTAGGGGCGTTCCTGCTGTTAGAGTTGGAATGTTGGAATGTGCCACAAATGACACAGATGCGCATAGTACAAGGCAAATACTAGTTTATATGCATAGAGAATTTTGAGTGCTTGCAAAGTAGGGGTGGTTGTGCGGCCTACGGTTGTGCCAGTGTAGCTGTGCGAGAGTCAGGCTGGAACGTGCTGTTGCGCAGAAAGCCGGCAGGTTCTTGTGGGGTCGTGCGTAGTCGCTGCCCGTGTTTCCGCGTGAGGGGGTCTTACGCATTCTGCCGTCAGGCGCGGTGGGCCTGATGCTCAGTCGGCTGTTGACGGACACCTTCGAGGGCCCGCCTCTTCCTCTTGGGGTGAGCGGTAGGAGCCTGGGGGCGGGGCGGGGTACCGGATCAGACTTTTAGGGTCTGCTCCCACAGGACTACAGGACGACCACCGGCTTGGAGGATTTGGGCAGGGGTTTCTTAAATTTGCAGAGGCTCGAGGGCTCGGGGCCGTCTGTTCCCTCCAGGGTGGGGCGGGATTTTGCTCTTCCTTCCAGCTGACGGGTCGCTGGCCGTTGTCCTGCTTGAGGGTCGGTCGCCCTGGGAGTCAGCGCCAGGCCGGGAAGGCCCGTTTTGGTCTGATGACGCCTCCGCGCCCCTCTTCCCTTCCTCGAATGGAGGACCCTCTTGTGTAGGTGGCCCCAAAGAACGTGGGACCGAGCAACGCAAGCACCGGGGGCGTTTTGTGCTCGGCCTGGCTTTTGCGACGATGCTTCTGATGCGTGCTGACCGTTTTGGATACCCCCATTTTGGCGTCCGCGGCAGGAAGACCTACCCGTTCGGGGGAAACTGTCAGCGGGGCGTCCGGGGAGTCTCTTCCTCGGGCTAAATTTCCACCGGGGAGATGGCAGAGGCCCAGATGTGCCAGAGGCTCCCTTTCCGGGAGGAAGAGAGGGCGTCGGCCGCGGCGCCCGTCCCCAGCTGACTCGGCCTCATCGGGCCCGGCGGCTCTGGCCTCGCCATCGCTGAGCTCTCTTTCTCTTTCTGGCCGCTGGGAGCGGCGCGGTGCGGCGCTCGTCTCTCCCCCAGCGGTAGAGGCGGCCCCGACCGTGGGTCGGCAGGGGGCGGCCCCCATTCAGATGGGCCCCGAAGCGGCTGTTGTTGCAACCGTTGGTACAACCGCAAGGGGACGACCCGTTTCAAAGGGTGTCGAGCAGGAGAGGCGTCGAGGCGGCGGAAAGAGGCGCTTTGAATTCCGCTTATGGGTGGCGCACTGACCCCCTTCGAGCGACTCGGGACGGCTTGCCTGTGAGGGGAGGTCCCCCCCGCCCCCTCCATGGCTTCGCAAGGATGTGAAGATATTAATTAGGCTTTAATGGTAGTCAGGAGGGCAGGAAAGATCAGCAGGCGCACAAGGCGGGACGTGCTTTGCTCCGTGTTGTTTCTTCCTGATCCCAAACCGCCTCCTTCCCTGCTTTTGTACTTTCTCCCTCCCTCCCTCCCTCCCTCCCTCCCTCTTCTTTCTTCCTCTCCTTCTTCTCCTTTTAATCCTCTGACATCTGTTTGGAGCTTGTCCCTTCTGTGATACTCTCTTTCTTGCAGCTGTTCCAGACCTCTGGGCTCAGAACCACGCGTGGGGGGGGCGGGCTTGGGGCTGAGGTTGAGGGGGTGCCCTGAGCAGACGGCCCTTTTGATGTGTGATAAAACGGAACCGAGCCACTGGGGGCACAGCGGTGCCGGAATATCAATAAACCCGCGCCGAGGCTCCGCTCTGCACCTCTGCGGCAGCCAGCCAGCGGATGCGGCACGCACTGAAGTGTCAAGCCAGTGGATAATGTATGCTAATTAGGGGATTGGCTGGAGCCTTGGATCCGGGAGACCTTGTTTTGCGGGTGGGGAGACGAGTGGGATGGAGAGTGACCCATATATCTAACTGTTTCAGAGGGGGCTTATTTATAATGCATCAGCTGCCTGGCATTTTGAAATGTGATTAATTGCAAACAACTTGTTTGTTGAGCTCCCGCCTTCCTCCTCCTCCTCCTCCTCTCCTTCAGCTGTCGTCGTCGTGTTGCTCAGAACTGTCTAGCCACCAAACCGCGCATTTAAAGCAAGGTCTCAGAACCGGCCTCGCTCGCGCCCTCTGGACACGTGTTTTATTTTTGGTTGCATTTCTGTGCGCAGCGTGCCATCCAAGCTCGTCGCTTGCCGGTCTTGGGCAGATGTGGCAGCTTTTGTGATCTCCAGTGGAAGATCTGGTGGCCCGGGGACAGGGTTCCTCTCGTCAGGTGCAGAGTTTTCAGCGGCCGCTGGTAGTTCCGTGCGGGGAGGAGGAGGCCTCACGATGGTCTTTGCCCCCGGCGAAGGTAGAAGTCAGACTTGGAACAAAATGTTGGAGCGCACGCTGCTCCAGTTCAGTTTGCCAGCCGTGCCCTGTTCTGGGATGCTCCGTTCTGTTCCTTTCCACCACCACTGGTGTTCTGTGGCCGTTGGTCACGCTCTGCCCTCAATGGGCTGTTTTGGGGGTCTCCCAGTTTCATTCCCCCCCTCCAATTTATTTTTATCTTTATCGTTATTTTTTTTTAATTTTTGTGTGTATGCAAACCTAAGTGCTGTAGTTGGACTTCCCTCTGTCACGTGGGATGTGCTGTTTTGGTGCCTCGGCCGCTCAAAGCTCACATGTTGAAAATAAGGCTTCTGAATATGAAAGTTGCTCGGGTCACCAGCAGCCTCTCTTCCACGAATTGGTCTCATTGCTTTTCTGGGTCTTGTGAGGGCAAGTGTTATTATGGGCCACCTTCAGTTCTTAGTCCCAATTAGTGCAGGCCCATGGAAATGTGTTAAGTTGACAGGACTGAGCCCTACGTGGAAAAGCGTCTAGAAAGATTTCTCTCTCTCCCTCTCCCTCTCCCTCTCCCCCTCCCCCCCCTCTGTCTCTCTCTCACACACACACACACACACAGAGTGTATCTTAATCATCTTTTCAGGAGCAATGCGAGGTCTGTGAGCTTTTGTGCCCTGCCATTGCAGAATCGTGGTGGCACTGGCGATGAGGGATTGGGGGGACGAGCGGGGGCAGGCGACTAGAGGGCACCCCCCTCTGCGAATTAATGCTGAAGCAGAGCTGACCGGGGTGTCCTGCTGCCTGACGCAGTGCGCCAAACGCCTCCTCTTCCCCCATCGCAATCTGAAGTCTCTCACTCTGGTTTAGCCATTCTGGCAGCAAGATCCCAGCAGTGTCCCTCACTGGGAACGGAAATGCAATTGTAGTTTGAGTTAAAACAGCTAACTGTGTGCTGCCTTTTCAGGACAGCCAAAATTTGATGCGTGAGGCAGCCTCCTCACTATGACGCCCCCCTTCTAACTTCAAATCCATGCTGGTTTGTGGATTCTGGGGGCTGTAGTGGAAAAAGCAGGAATGTCCATCCTGCAAAGTCGGTTTATTTGTGTCTATAAGGAGAAGGTAGGCCTTCTTGTTTGCCCGTCGGGACCAAAGCCGTTTGCTACGGTACCATGCAAGGTTTCAGCAGAGAGAGACTGTCCTGCACCTGGGTGGCTAGGGCTGAGGGTCTGGAGAAGGCCTGGCTCAGGAGGGCCGGCCAGAAAAGGTGGGAGGCAGAGACCTGGTCCAGAGTTCAGCCAGATCCTTGCTTTTCTTTGGCACTCTTCCACCAGGAGCAAGGAAGCCAGCACCCTCTCCGCCTGCGGCACTCCCCCAGAAGGACTCCCTGGCCCCCTCGGGCAGAGTCCCCTGAAGGACGGGACGGCGGTGGCACAGCTGGCGACGTGGGGGCAATGCTCAGCAGGTCCCGGCTTTCCTGAGGGGAGGCTGCAAGGGTGCAGGTGGTCTCTGGGGAGGTAGTTAGCTGTGCCCGGTAGTGCGCCTGGGATCGGGATCTCCTGTGTGTCACAGGCAGGTTCCCAGCTTGTCCCTGCCCAGGTGCCACCTTAGACTGCTGGGGTCGGGGGCTGCCTCTGTCCAGCATCTTGGAGGGCAGGGCTGTTAGCACCGCCAAAGCTTCTGGAACCACAACTATACATTTCCCCCCGTGTTCCCCCACCCCCATTTCAGGCCTGTACGGTCTTTTTACAAGGCGTGAAGCAGCCAGGCAGCTGCCTACCGTTGCCAAAAGGGGCCTGAAGAGGCCTAAAAAAGACAAAGGGGTTAAAATGCCACTATGACCTGGCTGACTGTAAGCCACCTAGCCCCCAATTTTGGAGAGTGCGGTCGCCTATTTTTAGTGGGGAGTATTTGGGGACAGTGCAGGGCCTTGAGTGGGCAGCTCTGCGTGCCCTGGGATCCGACTTGGTCCCCGTATTTGTTCTGCCAGTCGGCCCAGCCGGCCCCGTTCTGAGTGGCAGCGGCTCCGTGTTGCTGCTGCCAGCTCCACAGAATCCCTCCATGCGTGGGAGGCGGCGGGCCCTGAGCCTTCTGAACGCCCGGCCTCTCCTTCTGCCCAGGAGCAGCCGCCCCTCCTCCAGCCGTGGGGCCCACCCTTCCCTGGCACCCCTCTTGGGAAACACACGGGTTCTCTTTGCCTGCTGCCCGGGGCTGGAGGATGGGAGGACACGCTGGGCGGGGCGGGGGCGGTGGTGAGGGCAGAAAACAATGCCGGGGCGTCCCTGGAGTCTCTTTCTGATTTCTTGCAGAAATTTGCGGCATGGCATAGCGTGTTAGGAAAACTGGGCTAATTAGAGAGTTGCGAGGAGGTGGTTGTGTTTTCCCGTATAATTAGACTGTCCTGGTTTCCTCCTCGGGGGGAAACGTTTTCCTCGAATCGTTCTGCCGCTTTTTGGATCCCCTACCGATTACGGCTTCAAGTTGATGTAAGAGCAGGTGATTATCGACGGCTTAATGCAATATTAAAATGTTTTGTGCGTACAGTGCACCCACCGACAATTTCCCCATCTCCCTCTGAAAGTCCCTGGCAGGTAAGGCAACCAGCAGAGGGGAACTTCCGTCAGACGGAGCGGCTTTTAATGCACCTTTCAGTTTCTGCGGGACCCTTCCACCTAGCCGCACAGGTGACCTTCCCTGCTCGGCGACGCTGGGTCTGCCGTAGCATGGCATTACGGGAGATTATAAATGGCGGGCACCTGGTGCCACCTAAGAGCTGCACCCTTCAGGGCTCCGATAGGAAGCAGCCTGGCTCCAGCGCCAAGGGGAGGCTGCAAGGCTGTGCGTGTGTGTTTGCGTTGCCCGGAAAGTGTTGCTCCTACTCCTTCTCAGCGGCTGGTCGGTGGCGGCACTGCTGGAGGGAGGCAGATTCAGGCCCGATGGCAGCTGCGGGACATGCATGGTTGCGTGTATGCACATGCGTGTGCCCTGCCAGGTTATGTGGGCCTAGTCAGCAGCCACAAAACGCTTGGCTTGCAGGCTGACTGTGAGAGATTTGCAGTGATCTCAGCTGCAGATGAGTTTATTTGGATTCGGCCGATAAAAGATTTGGTTAGTGGTTCGGTGAACTTTTGGACCTAGGGGATCACACGCTTTGGTTGTCACCTGGGTGTCAGGATCCCTGATTTTGAACCGGTAGCTGGACTTCCTAATGGTGATTCCTGTGTGTTCCTGATTTCAGCTCGAAAAAGTTTGCTTTGGTGTTTGGATCAGGTGCCGCACAGATCTCTAAGAGCCTGTGTGGGTTCCCCCCCCCCTTTTGTTCTCCCTCTCTCAATTTAATAAAAAGAATGTTCAATCCAGCACTTAGTTGGCTATAACAAGGACTTTAGGGAGGAAACGGCCCTTTCTACATAGATCTCTTTAGCTCCGCTGCTTCGTTAGCTCTGGGAGCTGCGAGGATTCCATTACCACAAACATTTCTGTATAATTTAGGGAAAAGAATGAAATGTGCATATTTTTTCCTTGGTGCTCTTTGCTCTTTAGCTTTGTTTAGCTTTTTCATCTGCTGCGTGGGTTGGGATCCTCTTGAATATTTCAAAATTTGGAGACACTTCAACCTCTCCCCGCCTTTGCAGAGACTTTTGTCGACAGCCAAAGTTTGTCTGAGAATAATATCTTCAGGAACTGCAGCAGGTTTATGACACGGAACAGCCCATTAGCCAAACTGCACTGCTGTGGGGGGGGGGGCGCTCCCAGGGCCAGAAATTGGGTGACCTTGGACCCTTTTGCCTCTGGCGCTGGGGGCTCGGGGAAGGTGATAGAGGTTCACCCACCAGCGGCAGCAGCGGGGCCTGGGCTTTTTCAATTATGCATGTGTTTTCCTTGTGAAAACGTCTCTATCCCGCCCTTCAGCCAAAGACTCTTGGAGTGAGGTGCAGTATTAAAGGAGAATGAATGAAAAAACTTAAAACATAGAAATTTGGAGGCCTGGGATGTGCATTAATGAGAAGAATGAGAAGAACAGTCAGCTTGTCGTACAGCAAAGCCAAACTAACAACAAAAACAACAGCATGGTCACTTCATGTTAATTAATCCACTGTATTTACCATGTAATATTGATGGGTAGGGATTACTACGAGTCAACCAAACTGTAGAGGGAAAGAGGAGCTCCTTGTCTGAATACATCAAAGGGAGCCAACAATCAATGTTGGTGGTGCTATAGAGAGAAAATACTTTGAACAGTGAAGAAGCAAAAGATCTACATGGAAAATCGTGAAAAATTGCCTTTGCAGTTGCCAGTCTCAGAGACTGTTTGCTGCTCCTCAACCACAAACGGCCTTCCCTTGTCCCTTCAGCGTCTCTCTAGGTGGGTTTCATTGGCCATCCCCGGCCTACGAACTGGCAAAGAGGGACCCTCCTCTTGTGTCCACAGCCACTCTGCCAGAGCTGTGGCTGCCTCACTG
The DNA here is from genome assembly GCA_030412105.1 of Cyclura pinguis. NCBI lineage: Eukaryota > Metazoa > Chordata > Lepidosauria > Squamata > Iguanidae > Cyclura > Cyclura pinguis. Next base: position 17,669,916 of record CM059613.1, on the reverse strand, counting down.
GCCTTTTTGAAGGGGTGGCCTTCGGAGGTCACTTGCAGGGCAGCTACTTGCTCTCAGCCCCTGACCTTCATTGCACACCGTGTGCCAGATGCCGGGTTTAGGGCTGGTGCTGCCTTGGCAAGAGCAGCGCTGTTTGCCTGTGTCTCGTGACTCTCCTGCCTCCTGTGGTGAGTAGCTTACTGGTCTCCCATTTGTGTGGATCGCAGAGACCATGAAGAAGAAGGAGCAGGTCGCTTACCTGTCGCCGTGGTTCTTCCAGTGGTCGCCTGTGAATTCACACAGCACCCACCCGTCCTCCCCACACTTTGTGGTGCTTCCTGTCCTTAGCTCCTGGGCTGCTGCTACGATGGCCGTGGAGCAGAAACTGGGCTGGTCACAGGGACCGGGGAGGAGGGGCTTCTGCCCAAACGCTAGGAGTTTCTGAACGATGCGCTGCACAGCTACGGTAAACCTATTTATGTGAGTTCACAGGTGACCACTCGGAGAACCACAGTTTCAAGCAAGCAAGCTGAGGGCTTTTTTGTATGTTTTGAATTGTATTGTTTTTTTAAATTGTGAGCTGCTGCGAGTCTCAGTTTTGGGGAAAAGCGGGATATAAATAAATATAAAAACAATGGCAACTCTTCTTACAGCCCTGCCTCGCGTGAGCCCTCCACTGACCAGATTAACTGTCCTCTTGTTCCCTCAGGGTTGGATTCTTGAAGGCCTCCCCAGGACCCGGGAGGTTGCGCGGACCTTGCAGGCCACGGGGATCCTTCCCAGGCATGTTGGTAAGAACCTCCTTCACCTTGTCCATCTCAACACAGTCCTGCCCAAGTCTTTCTGACTAAGTTCTGAGAACGTGGTGGAGGAGGAGAAAGACCACGAATGGCAACGTGGGAGTGGATTTGTCATAGTGCCACAGGGAACTAAAGGAGTCGCCTTGCCAAAGCTGAGGTTTGGGCAACTGTTGAACAGGTTGTTGTTGCTGCTGCTGCGTGCCTCCAGGTTGCTTCCAACTTAGGGAGACTCTGAGGTGAACTTACCACAGGGCTGAGAGTGTGTGATGTGCCCGAGCTCGCTCTGTGGGTTTCTGTGACTGAGTGGAGAATTGAACCCTGGGCTCTGTTGTCATAGTCCAGTGCTCAAACCACTGCCGCACGATGGATCTCCCTTTGAACCAGGGAGAGCCAGGGCAAACACACACACACACAGAGCTTGCTACCCTTTAGCTGCTACCTTGTTCCAAAGTGATGTGCTTTTTTCATAGAAGAGGCTATTAGATAGTATTTCTGATTATTCTTTTTAATTATTGTGCCTTTAATGTAGTTTCAGTGTTTGCTCTTGTTTGTTTTCATTGTACCTTTTTCTTCAGCGTGACTGAATTGCCCTGCATCCCGTATCTGTGTAAAAGCTAATACAACAGTGAATAAAAGTGCGCTAACACTGTCTTTCTTTGGCCGGCTTTCCAGTGGTGCTTTATGCTCCGGACACCGTGCTGATCGAGAGGAATCTGGGGAAAAGAGTGGATGGAGTTACTGGAGGTACATTGGCTTTTGGAGGCGGGGAGGGGGAGGTGCATGCCTGGAAGCACAGAAGGGCAGAGGTGGGATTTGGGAGCCAGTCTAGGTCCTGCTTATTCTTTAGCTCAGGTCTAGATGTTCAACGCAGGCCAGACCGGCTGGGGTTAGTTGGAACTGGAGTTCTACACCATCTGGAAGGCCAAAGGTTTCCTAAGTTCTGATTTGGCTCCAGGATTTCCACTGCTCCGATCCCCTCGGCTCCGGCGGTGCCGCTATGTGGGGCATCATTATGGCTGAAGCCAGAGGTTAGCTCACTGCGGGAGCTGTTGAGCAAGAGGTTCTGAACATGGCGGTCCCGGAGAAGTCACTTTTCCAAGCTCTGGACTATGAGGCGGCTCCCTCGGTCCCAGGACCTCAGAGCTGGGTGACGGTTCCCACCAGCCCCCACCAAAACCACCCTGCATCTGGGTTGTGAAGGTTGGCGTCCCTGGAAGGCGCTGAGGGGAGAGAAGTGGCCAAGGCCCCTTCCCCCTGTCTCAGGTGTTGTGGCAGCTCTTCTCTGTTCCCAGCTTTGCCTGGGTGGTTTTGCCAGTGACTTTCAGGGGCGGTTTGCCATTGGGGACGAGAGCCTGGTGGTGAGTCCTCTGCTCAGTTGCCTCTCCTTCACCATGTGGTTTCCAGAGGTCTACCACACCACCTTTGACTGGCCCGCTGACGAGACCGTGCAGAGGAATCTGGTGGTTCCTGAGGGCATCTCTGAGGCAGAAACGGCCAGGCGACTGCTGGAATACCACCAGAACTATTACGGGATTCTGCAGTCCTTCGGGAAGCCCATGAAGCTGATCAATGCCGACCAGCCCTGCGCGGATGTCCTTGCACAGGGTAGGAGTGGACCCTGGCCCCGGCTGCGGCGGCGCCACTGCGGGAGGGGAGGGGAGGGGAGGGCGTATCGTGGCGTGATTGATTGTGTTGATTCTGGTCGTGGTGGGAGGGGGGACACCCGGCTGAGCAGAGCGCTGAATCCCTCCGTCCCAACGGGCCAGGCGCTCTTCCTGTGCCTCCACCTGACTTCAGGCACATTCCCATCCATGCCAGGCGCATGTTTAAGTGAACCCTCTTGACCGTGTGGGCCGGGAGCATTTGGTGACGTTCGTGATGCCCATGAAGCTGAGTTGTTTTGAGCGGATTTGCTCTGTGCCGACCACCAGGGTGGTAGATTTCACCCTCTCCCTGGCGTGTGTGCAGTTCTGGTGGGGAGAGCCGCTTCGTCTCTCAGAGGACGGTCTCCATCTCGTGACCACCACATTTACCTGTGTGGATGGGAGGGGTCCAGGCAGACAATGGGGAGACATTACGTGAAACATCCCTGAGGACTGTGTTTGAATGGGATGCAGGACTTGAACCCCCTCCCCCCCGCCTTGTCCTCCAAAGCGCATCGTTGTGTCTGTGATTTTCCTGGATTAACTCTGTGTATTAATCACCTCTTTCATTTGAGTCTTTCACAGGGAAAATAGAGAAACCGGCAACCGTAAAGCATGTTTTACATTTCTTTCTTCTGCTTTTTCAAATTGCCCCATTCCCGACAATCTGTCAAAGGTCTTTTTGTATAGGCTAGCTATATTTTTCTTTTTTAAAAAAGGCCTCTACCTCTAATTACACACAGTGCACTTTAAGGTAAACAAGTTGGAAGTTTATATTTGGAATTTACAAATTAATTAGCCCTAAATTACTTAATTAAATTTAAAAGTTCACATCATCTTTCATAAACAATTCATGCCTTGAATTGTAAATATATGTGTGCAGGCTGAATATTAATTATTATTAATTAATAATGCAGTGAGATAAATTGAAATTTGGAATGAAAAAAAAATCCTCTCTAGATCTCTCTCTCTCTGTGCCTCTGTTTTTTAGCCGATGCATCAAGCAGACAGATTTTTTTAAAGAATAATTAGATGTGGAGACTGTCTGGGGGATCATTACTCCTAATTAACTTGGTTATTTACTGCAAATTAAGCATAATTTGTAAGCAGGCTGGTTGGCCTGTTGTGTTTGTGCTGTGGATATGCTGGGCTGGAAGGAACAGCTTAGAGCCTGTCTCTGGTTAGCTGATATTTATTTGGGGATAAATCATTTGCAAACGGACTGTTTTCTGCTCCGAGCAGAGCCAGCTTCGGGATCTGTGGTGTGGGCAAAGGCGGAGGGGGCTGCTGCTGTGAGTCTGGGCCTCCTTGGCCAGTGAGGGACAGAAATGTGTGCCAAGGGAAATCCCCAGAGCCCTCTTGCAGTGAGCCAAGCCACTTGCCAACACCCCCTACCCACACCGCGGGGCTGGATGGCTGTACGCCTTCTGGTGGTTTTGGTATCCGGCTGCCGTTAGCCACAGCCACCCTAGCCAAGAGGGAGGGAGGACCCCCGACACTTTCCAGATGAAAACCAGGATCCATGTGGCCAAGCTATGTCAGAGTGTGGTCAAAATGGAAAAAAAAAAACCTAGGAATGAGGAAGAACAGGCAAGCCTGGAAAAGTTGCAGCAGCCAGCTTTTGCCTGTACCTCCTGCGAAGGGCAACGCTCAGCCCCCTCATCTCCTCTCCCCATGGCTGCGTGTGTGAAAATGGTGTGGTGCAAATGTGGGGGAGTCAGTTGTGATTCCAGGTGTGCCGGGGAGTTGAGGGCTCTTTGCCTGCTCAGTCAGAAGTGTGGTAGTCTTTAATTTTGCTCTATGTTTACATTTGGCAGTCTACATTCTCTCATGTTTTGCTTTCTCCCTGCTTTTTTTTTCCAGTTCTGTCCCATGTCCAGGTTCCTCCTCGAACTCATGCCCCATTTTCACCACGGATTCTCCTTTGTGGACCCCCAGGCTCCGGGAAGAGCCTTCAGGCTGCGCTCCTTGCTCAGAAATACGGCATCATCAATGGTTAGTTTGGACCGAGTACTCCCCTTTCCTCTCCTGGACATTTTTCTCACACTGTTGTTCTCTGTTTCTTCATTTCTGACTCTCCTTGCGTTTGAATCAACCAGTCCATCTTGTGATTGGTTCCAGCTTTAGGACAGCATGCTAGACTATAGACTGTAGTATACAATCATACGTCAGCTAACAAAACCTCTAGCAAAGAATCTCCTTTTTACAGTCTACCCAGATTCTGTGTGTGGAAAGTGTGTGCGCGTGCGCGCACGCGTGCCTGTACCATCTTGTCTTAAGCTGCAGATGGCCCTGATTGATACTCACCAATTTATTAATTGTGGGCAGAGAGTAACCGCAGGCCCCCCTCAGGCTCTGAGATCACAGGGCCCAGCACGTGGGACTCAGCTCCCTGTGAACGTGGGATGAGGATGAGGAGGGGAGGCTAGGCAGCGGGGGAGGGGGACAGGTGGGCCTGCTGGGATTTCTTTTGGTCTCTCGTTTTCCTGTTCTTAAGGCCGTTGCACACGGTTTCGGCACCCATATTGGAGATACTTGAATGTCAGCGCAAAACCTGGTGTGCTTTTTTTGAGTACATTTCTTGTCCAGCCTTCTCTTAAGATGCATGTTTGTACATCACAAGTCTTGTTTTTGGCTGTCCCTACCTGTCTTTGGCAGGTCATTTTCACTGGCTTATGCATTTTTGTGCACCGTTCTCATCACATGGATAGGAGAGCTGTGTTGCAAAATGTGGAGAGGTATCAGTGCTGAAGGATGATTGCATTTTGTGCCCATTGACTTGGGAATGCGAAGTTAGGTCAATTATCACTGAAATACAGACTGAATGAGTTTCTTTCCCCTCCCCAGTGTGAAGACACTTTTGCTGGGCTGGAGGTTGAGTGCGAGGTGGCATTAGAGGACCTTTTGACTTGTCCTACAGATCAGGGCTCTGGCCTGTTTGTTCAACAGTCCTTGGGGCAAATTTTCTGTATGAAACTTTCAGCACCTGCAGCGGAACCATTCAGAGGCCGTCACTTCCTTCAGCAGTTGATTGTAGGTTTATAACCGGTGAAGGAAAAACTCATCCCATCTCCCCTGACCTATTACTTCCTCCTCATATTTTGATGAGGGTCTGTCTTCTGCTACCTTTAAAAATTATAAAGGAATAACATTCCCAGCCAAATGCATTTTCTTTTTTGGGGCAGGGGAAATAATTCTAAGTGTTTTTCCTGCTTGGTGAGGTAAGAAGGTGTGTGCATGCACAGGGAAGTTCTTGGGAGAGATGGAGAAGCCCAGAAGCCTCGTAGTTTGCTCTGTGACCTTTGGGGCCTCTTCTTGCATCTCCTTATGCCCCTACCACCAACTTGCTCTGACTCCCACCCTTCTCCTTCCTTGCTTCTTTAAAAGTAATCGAGTGTCTTTTTGTTTCCCTTCCTCTCAGTCTGCTGTGGGCAAATGCTAAAGGAGGCTGTGGCCAACGGTGAGAAACTTGGAGAACTTATTAAGCCCTACCTTGACAATGGATGGCCAGGTAGGTTGAGCTCCTGACTTCCCATGTGGGGGGGGGGGCACACTGGCAGGGGAAAATAACCTCTCGGGGTTTGGGCAGGGGGGGAGATACCCCCATAGCACAGTTCCAATTGGAAGGCTCCTCTGCAGTAAGGATTAGGATGGTGTTTTATTGTTGGCTGTTACTGTCTTTGGTTGTGGTGGTGGTGGTGGTAGTGGTGGTGGTGGTTGTTGTTGTTGTTGTTGTTGTTGTTGTTATTATTATTATTATTATTATTATTATTATTATTATTATTATTATTATTGCCAGTCAAAGAAGAGACACACAGGGCACCATCCAGACTCAAGGGCAGAAGAAGGGTGGCCGGAAAATAGGTTAGATTGGGTGTGCATTTCGGCAGTTTTCTTCTCTGGAGTTAATCTTATTGAAGTGGTTCTTTAACTCTGTAGTGGGCTACTTTTTTTTTATTCAAGGGGCTACACTGACCTTCCCGTAGCTCCAAACCCACAGAAAGATCCCTGGTCTTTCTACATCTATGCGCCACATCCCTCCAGATGTCTACCTCCTACGTTTGGGAATCGGCCTCTTCCTCAGAGTGTTTTTCATCTACTCTGTCCAGGAAAGCCTCCTGCTCCTGAATGTGCTAGAGGGCCTCAAGTTGCTGGAGCTTCTCTTCCAACAGGGTAGCCCACTTGGACGTGCTGCAGGTGTCGCTGCCCACATCCTTTGGCAAGAGCACGAACGTACCACAGCTGTCGCAGGTGACGGCAGCATCTCCCTCCCCATCCATATTCAGCAGCCCTAAGTAGGCGCCAAAACAGAACTCTGGGGCTCCCCCACAAAACTCCCCTGCTAAACACCCATGGGAAGCGCCCGTTAGCTATAACGGAGGCTGCAGTGGGCCTGACTTTATATCATAAGTTAGTTACTGACTCTGTAATATTTTACTTACTTGTTTGGTATTGTGAATGACCTCGGAAGCTCTGACAGGGAAGACCGGTAGCACAAAGGTCAAACCATTTCCAAGCTGTGGCCCACTGTCGCTGTCCTTGCTAGCCACTCTGTTTGCTCCCTCTCTCCAACCCCCTCTCCCTTCCCACCCATCCCCAAGCTTCTGGGCAGAAAGCATCCCTTTCTGTTTTGCTTTCCCTTGAAAAAGCAAAAAAGAAGCTTTGCCTCCAGCCATCTTGCCTCTCCCTCTCGTTTACCCAGAACGCCTCTGAGCCCACATGAAAGGGAGAGGGCAGGGTGGCTGGAGGGCCTGGTAACACATGGGCAGATGTATGTCAGGGTTGGCGGATAAATGTTTTTTCCTAACTTGGCACAAGAGGAAGAGGCCTCAGCCTGGAATGCCAGGGGGACCCTCCTGTTCAGTTAGCGAGACACTCTGCTCTGTGTTGCCATTTGCTATCTTTAAAAAAAAATTAATTAAAACCAATTAAATTAAATTAAAACCAAAAAGATCAAAAATCCAGTGGCAAGGAGTGTTATGGTACCTGCATAAGCCAGGAGATCGGTAGCCCAGGCAAGGTGCCGCTTGCCTCCTTGCTTTCAGTGAAATTTCCAGAGCTGTCTTTGTCTCTGTGGAGCTCTCCAGCTTGAGCAGGGCAGATTTTGTCAAAGGAGGGGATGCCTCACAGACCATATTTATATGGCAAGCAGAGGATCCTTTCAGCTAATCCTCCTCTCCCAGGGATAACAAAGGAGGCATTTGCATTAGTAAACACTAACAGGAATTCCTTGGTGGCCTTACCAAGGGCAGCCGGAGAATGAACGGAGCCGTAGATTCTCAGTTATTTGTCTCCCACCTGACAACCCTTGAGAAACTCCCCTCGGGAATATTAATATAGTGTTAACATTTGGCAAGTAAGGATGAACCGTTTCCACATTTTTCACCCCACTGTGGAGGAAACCAATATTTCTCTGCAATTCTTGCCCAGTAGTCACATATACCGAAGTATTTTGGGAAATACGTGCAGAATTCTGTCTTTTTGTGCAAAACCCATTGTTTCCGCACAGCCGTATGTCTTTTACTGTGCAAGATTGCTGTTTTCTATAACAAAAAAAGAAAAAAGAAAGAGGTACTTTGAACAACAAAAATCTTGCACAGGAAATAGCAATCACACTCAACAAAACTGTATAGTTGTTTTTGTGTGCAAGATTGCTATTTTTTTTTTTGCACAAGATGTGTGTGTGTGTGTGAGAGAGAGAGAGAGAGAGAGAGAGATTTTTGGCAAAGACTACTGTTTTCTACAGCAGTCTTTTAGTAAAAACACACGACTGTTCTGTGCAGAACTTAACAGTTCTCACACAAAAACCCACATCTAATTTTGCACAAAATAATTTCTTGAAACACTTTGAGGTGTGTGAGGTAAGACCGCACAAAATCTTTCCACTGTATCATTTTTCCTGTTTGGGTTTCTAGCTGATGGGAAAATAATTTTTTAGACAGAAAATGGATAAAGGCAAATATTTTTTCCATCTGTAGTTGGGGGAAATAATAGAGCAGTGAGATTTTGCGTTGTCGTCTTTCCATGCTTGAACATCCCAAAGCATTTTGTGGATAAATACATGTAGGTGGAGTTGTGCAGAAAACATGTCTTCTGAACTGGCCACCCCCTACCCTGCTTCCCTGTAAGAGCCTTCCCTCCCTCCCTCCCTCCCTCCCTCCACCTACTCCGATTTTCACATAGACGACAGACAAGCAAAGTTCTGCCTTCAGCTCTCAGCCTTGTCCACCATTGCCCTCCCTGCAGGCACTGGGCCTTCCTGCTTGCTTGCTTGCTTGCTTGCTTGCTTGCTTGCTTTCTTCTGTTCAGCAAAGAGCCAGGAATGCCTCTGCAACCCAACGGCCACACCAGATAGGACTCCCCTGCCCATCACAGGCAGGCCGTGGGGATATTGCAAACTTGGGCTGGGTGGCTGCCGAGGCCACCAGAGGCTTTTAAGCTTCCCTGCACTTTGGATGACAGCCCACTGTTTGAGGCAGCTGTGTTTGCACTGGGGGGTTGCTTGCATTTCCCTCTAACCCTCCACCCGACAAAAGAATCATCTTTGGAGGGCGTGTGAGTGTTTTCTCAGCTGGGTGATGAGGCAGCTAAAGATAACATTCTCCTCCTCCAGTAGTATCAGGAGCACAGCTCAGGATTTTGCTTGCAGAAGGCCTTGGGTTCAGCCCCCCCGCCCCCGGTAGGAATGGGCAGGACTTCTGCTTGCCTGGAACTCTGGGAAAAGGCTACCAGGCTTAGAACGGGTCGACCTACCGTGGATTTCATAAGGTTTTCTTGGGAATGGAATCCTCAGAGGTGATTTTGGCAGTTCCTTCCTCTGAAATAGAGTCTGTAGAACTTGGTATTCCCATCCACGTACTCACCAGAGCCAACTCTGCTTTAGCTTCCAAGAACAGAGGGGATCTGGGGTCTTTAGGGCCTTCACCTGCCAAGGGAAAGAGAGCAGGGTGGGGCCCAGCTGGGCCTCTAGTGGGAGGGAGTTCTGCAGCTGGGGAGCCACCACTGAGAAGACCCTGTCATCCAGGTCCTCACTGAATGTGCCTGGGGGGGGTGGGACTGAGAGGAAGCCCTCTCCTGAGGCCCTTGAAAGGCGGGCAGGCTCCTGTGGGGAGATGTGGTCTTTTAGACAGTCTGGACCCATGCCACTGGGGGCTTTCGAGGTCCCAGCCAGCGCTGGCTGCCAGGGGAGCTGGGGTTGGTTGTACGACGCCTGCAGCCGGTCCCTGTCATCAGGCTCCTGCTGTCTGTTATGGGGGGGGGGCGGGTGTCCTTCCTTTGGCCTGCTGGAACCCCCTCCCCTTCCGCTTGCTGCTGCACCTGATAAGGTGGGAGGCAGGGCAGATCTTCCGGCCCCCTGGCTTTCTCTGCTCCAGGCCTCTGTCCCCTCTCAGTTCTGCCTTACTGGTCTTTGCTTCCTTAGTGAATCCCTTCGGTCGTCTTGTCCTTGTGTGCCTTCAGATCATTTCTCACCCTATGGTGAACTCATCAGGTGGTTTTCTAGGCGAGGGGCTTGCCTCTGCCTTCCTTTGAGGCTGAGAAAGTGTGACCTGCCCGCAGTCCCACGGTGGATTTCCGTGACTGAGTGGGGATTTGAGCCCAGGTCTCTGGCATCCTAGTTCAACTCTTAGACCACTAGACCATGCTGGCTCTCACTGGGTCGTGCCCTTTTTCATCGCTCGGCATCGTGCCAGCCCCCTTGGTGGTCCCGGTGGTCCCGATGGCCCTTTTCTGCCTGGCCCCATCCATGCTCTCCCCACCCCAGGCCTTGGGGAGAGAAGGGCGCATGGAACCAGCCCTCACACGAACACGGGAGAGGGTGGGTTGTTTCTCTCATCAGCATCCTGCGTTTCTCCCAAAACTGGCCATCAAGCCCTCGTCGGGGGTCTTCCGCCGACCCTGCTGAACCAAGGAGGGGCCTCGGAAAAGGAGAGTCTGTGATGTGGCGCGGGGACCCACTTTCGGACCATGCGTCTTCCCTCGGTCTCCCTCTCTACCTCTCTCCGGCTGGGAGAAAAAGAAATAGTTGTTCTGCCTAACTCTCGTCCGCATCCCCACTTGTGCCCTGCCTTTTTGGCTAAAATGAAATTATCAGAAGGAAAGACGGAGCTGCTCTCACCAAGAGCCCAGTTGAAGCTGGAAGCAACCCATCTGTGGGGGTGTTCAGCCCGCCCCCCGTTTATCACATAGTAATATCTGAATCCATCCCCCGACATTCTCTTGTCTGCTTGGCTGGAGGAGGAGCCGGAGCCGGAGGGGAATTTGGGAATCTCCTAATTCCTGCCATTACTAATGGGAAAGGTTGCAACCAGCGGGCTGTAATGCTGCTTTAATTCTTTTAAAAGGAGCAGCGATAATCCTCTCATGGCTTATTTTGCTCTCTATTTTAATTTTTTTCGTTTAGTGTCACTTCTACAAGTTTGGATCCCGCGGTGGCCTGGATCACGGCCCTTTATTTGTTATTAATTTTATTGGTGCAGTAAAATTAACATTCTCCTGGCTCTGAAAGTACCAGCTGCAGGCTTGGCGAGGGAGTGGCATTCTCTGCCTCTTTTCCTTTGCTTTTGACAAAGGAGAGGGAGCAGGGGGGGAAAATCCATAACTTGCAAAGAATTTCTGAGTTGAAAGGCTAGGTAAATCTTCCTATCTGAGGTCGTAAGCTTAGTTTTATTTCTTTAAAAAGGCAGAGAGGGAGGGGGAAGGACGGAAAGAAATGCACAAGCCGGAGGAAGAGAGAGAGAGAGAGAGAGAGAGATTCTTTGGGGGAAACTCCGCTGGTTTTGCCAGCCAGCCTTCTTCTCATGCCGTGTGTTTGTACTAGCTGAAGACGGCGCACGGCTCTCTAAATAATTTAAAAGTTGATTAATAAACTCACTGGGGTATAATTAGGAGGGAGAGAGAGGGAGTGAGCCGGCGGCAGCCGCGGTAACGGGCACAGCGCTCGGGGGACCGGGAGACCTGCCCCCGCCTCCTGCCTGCCGCCCCCCCTTTTCTTCAAGAAACTTTCCAGGGTGCTGCCGCCGCCGCCGCCGCGGCTGCCGGGCGTTTGAAGCTAAGTTGGGAAGAGCTCAGTGCGTCTTCCCGTTTGATGTGGAAATAGGACAGTTTGAATCCGTCGAGTTTAATTTTTCACAAGCTGTAGGGGCCCCCGCAGTGCTACTTTCTCTTTTTATTGGGGGGGAGGAGGTGGCGGTGGAGGGGGAGGGAAGGGGAGGCGAGGGGGGAAGAAAGCCCACTACATTTTTCTTCTTCGGTGTGTGCGTGTGCACATGCGTGCGCATGCACACAGACACATCCAAATAGGAACTAATAAGCAGATTATTTTTCGCTTTCCTTAACAGTCTTGTGCATCCACGCTTTTCCCCATTACACCCTCAGGTTGAGCCTGGATGAAAAAAAATGTTCCTTCCTTCCTTCCTTCCTTCCTTCCTTCCTTCCTTCCTTCCTTCCTTCCTTCCTTCTCCAAACCTTGCTTTTGCACTTGCATTTTAAAAAGGTGGCCCTTGCCTCCCTCTGACAAAGCTTTTAAAGTCACTCCCCCCACATCAAAACTTCTCCCATTTTCTCCCTCGCTTGGGAATTGCGGCGGAAGGACAGCGTTTTCTTCGTTGGAATAAGAAGCAGGCCGGCTGGCTCTTTCTCCAGCTGCCTCCCCCCATCACTGGTGGTCGAAATTGACAGTCAGGAGAACAAGATAAACATTTATATAGATTTCCTAGCTCTCTGCCTCTCTTTCTTCCCTTCCTCACACTCTCACCCAGGCATTTTCAGATTCTAATCTTTCGGTAAAAGTTGGGTAGTGTCCAAGCTGCTGACTTCTCAGAACATAGCATTTCCCTCATATGACTGGTTTTGTTTATGAGTTGTAAAATAGAGTGATTAAATTTTTATGTGACTTATCCTGTACTGTTTATTTAATCCCTATCAATCCACTCTCAGAGGGTTAGTTTCTCCCTCTCCGTGTGTGTGTGTGTGTGTGAGTGTGTTTTAACTCACTGCCATAAAACGGTGTGTAAGGTTTCTAGATGCAGAGGAGGAAAAGCCTTTTCTTTTTTTTGGATGCAAGAGAGCGTTTTGGCAAGTGTGACTTTTATCATGCAGGGGGGTGAAGTTAATCTTTGCGGAATCTCCCTTCCCATATCAAGGGGAATTCGGCAGATCCCGACGTATAGCCCAGCCCCTGCATGTTTACTTGGAAGTACGTCCCACTCGAGTAGGACATTGCAGACCCTACACAAAATCAGGGGCTAAATTTTAACCCCTCCAAGGCGGCCTTTCCTGTCTCAGCTAACAGAAGTTACTCTGGCCTTAAGAAAGTGCCAGGGGCCGGGAGTGCTGGCCACCTGGAGCTGTGACAGTGCCGCCTCACCTTCCCCCGGCCTGGCCCCTGCGTGGTGCAGAAGAAGCCACCCAAAGAAAGTGTGTTTTATTCGTCAAAGCTGTTACCTTGCTTGTGGGCAGGTGTGTATGCATTTCCTTGAGGAACTAATAGATCCATCACTTGGTTAGGACTGATTTGATTCTGTCGTTGGACCAGCCGTGCTTATGGTGGGGAGAGCAAAGGAGAAAGCGTGGGGGGAGGAAGATTGGGGGCCAGGAAGGGGCCATTCTTTCCACCTGCCCTGGCAATGGTCCGGCCCGGCACAACCTATCAGGAAGACTCTGTCCCCCCTCCACTATCTTTCTGCTGTTTTTGTGCGGGCCTAATTTTCTCCAGTGAGCTGAAGGGAGCATGGATGAGTCTCTTCTTCCATCTTCATCCTCACAACAGTCCTGTGAGGCAGATCAGGCTGAGCGTGTGAGCAGTCGAACCAAGGTCACTCAGGAAGGTTTGTGACGGCTCGCAGCCGTGAACCCGGAGTCCGTCGCCGTCACCGTGTCGGCTGTCGTGGGCATAGTTGGCGTTAGCCAGTAAGGGCCTGGGGCTCCACCTCGCTTAGCCAGCCATCTTCTAGGGGCTCCCTTGGCCCGTTCTATTTTGTGTGGCTTGGCCCACAACTGGTCCGCTCCCGCAGGGAGCAGCTGCCTTAATGGGTTATTGGCCACAATCCACACTGCCTACAAAACCTCCGTCCTGCCCGTCCAAATCTTGGCTGCATTCTCTGCGTCCGTCTGGTCTCCTTCCCTCTTGACTGGCGAAGGGGGCCCTGCTGGCCATTTTGCCTCATTCCTCCTTTTGGGACCAGGTGGTGACCCCGGACTGGTCCCAAGAAAGCTTTTTGGGGGAGTTCCTATTTTCCCCTGGTGGTGAAGACAAACGACTTCCAGGGTGCTTCCCACCCAAGTATTTGTACGTCCTGAAGTGCTTCCGGTAATTATTCTCTGCAGAAACAAATGGGGCTGTGTGTATGCAAAAAAGAGGTCTTTTTCTTGCGCTACTGGCCCATTTCTAGAAACACACGTGCAAAAAAAAAAAAAGTGTGTGTGTGTCTGTATGTGTGTGCACAATTCAAGATTTTGTGAGTTTCTGGGAATTTGTTCTGTCTCTCTCTCCCCCTCTCTCTCTCTGTGCATAGAATGCCTTGCTTGTTAATACAGCCCCCCTCCCAGATGTATCGTATGTGTGCTCAATAATTTCCCCAAACACTCCAGAATGTGCGAAAACCACACAGAACCTTTGCATCTGTGTTGTTGTTTTGACCCCTATTTTTTTCTGTGAGAGCCGGCACGACGTAGCAGTCGGAACGATGGCTCCGGAGCCCTAAGTTTGAATCCCTGTTCAGGCGTGGAAGGCCACTGGGTGACCTTGGGCACTCTCTCGGCCTCAGGGGAGGGCAAGCGCAAACGCCCTCTGAACAAATGCTGCCAAGAAAACGCTGCGGTAGATTCACCGGACGGTTGCCGTAAGTCAGAAATGACACGAAGGCACAGAACAGTAACAAGACCAAATGCTTATTCATTCAGAGAATCTTGGGAATCAGCAGAGTAGGAAGTTCTGTAAAACAGGAACGGGGACGGGGGGGGCCCTTTTTGGGCCGAACCTCCCCCAACACTCACATCCACTCCCCAGCTGGTCTGGCCAAAGAAAAGTGCCTTTTCTGGAAACCCACTCCTTGGAAACCCTACTGAGATGGCACCCCTTGTGGGATCTTGTCCGTTTCGTTTGGGTTTGCGAGACCAGTGAAAAAAGCAGTCTTTGTGTAGCGAAGCAGGGCTTGCGTTGCTTATCGTGTCCGTCTCCTCCCTCTCTGGCCAGAGAGGGTTCCCGGGCTTCGAAGGCCTTGCGGAAACCTTCCCGGCCTCTTTAGCCAGATGGGATAGAATGTGGCGGCTGTTGGTGGGCGGCAGGTCGAAGTCTTCTCTGTCCGCCCTCGAAAGGGCGAGAAGCTGGGCCTGAGCCCGGTTGCCTGGCCTGTGAAGGAAGGCCGAGGCCTGCGGCGGGGTCTCTCTGTCCCCCCGCCCGGGTTCCCTCTCCCTCCGTGTTGCGGGAGCCCCGCGTGGCCGGCAGGTGGCGCCGCGCCACAGACAAAGCGGCGGCCCTCTGCCCGCTGCCGCGTCTGTCAATTACTAGCGCATCAGAGGGGGAACGTTAGCAAGCGGCGGACGAGAGCCGCGGTTGGCAGGACTCGAAAGCCACGAAAACAGCCGTGGCGTTAAGAAAATAATGATTGCCTCAGATGCCGCCTGTACTTATTATGTTAGCCGTGCTTTGAAGGGGTCCGAACCTTGGTTTCCCGTGGAAACCGTAGTTTACACGCACGCCGGTAGTGCGGACGCCGGACCGGGGGTGGCTTCAGAAGTCCTCTTCAAAGCGAGAGTCTAGCGGAAGCTTCAGACGGAGGAGCCGCACGTGACGGGAGGGAAAGCGCCGAATAAAAGGCTGCTGGGCAAAAGCAACAAAATCGGGGGGAGAAGAGCCTGCGCAGAGCGGAGGACAGCCGGTGTCTCGTCTTTCTGAAAAGCAAGCAGCATCCCTCTGCTCTGGGGTCCGGCTGAGCGGAGAGGAGGGGCAGGCGCCGAGACCTTGCCCGTCGCCAGCAGAGGCACCGTCTGGACGCCGGCCGGCCGGGGAGAGCTTCCCCAAGCGGAAAGTGGAAGATGGAACTTTTCTGCCCAAACGGTCTCTTGAAACTTGGACGGCCAACTGGTGTCTGGATTGTAACCTCAGAGCAACTCTAGTCTCTGTTCCTCTTCCCCCCGCCGGTCCCCCCGCCCTGTCTTTAATTTAAAGTTGAGTTTGATTTTTTAAAATGTCCACCGTTAGATGAAAGAGAAGCAGTAGGATCAGTCGTCCCCTACCCAGACCCTGAATCGTACACCTAAATCGGGTTTAGTCGTTACTTTGTGCACGTTCTGGAAAGGGAAGGTGGCTGCCGCCCACCCCGGAAGCCAGCGCAGCCTCTGTCCTCGCGCGTTCTGGGAGCTGGAGTCCGAGCAAGGATTTCCCCCGAGCTCTGGACGTGCCGGGAACCACGTCCGAGGTGCGCTTTCTCCGAAGGGCCTCCGCCTCTGCCGCTCCTGCTGCCTCTGCGTGGGTGAAGCCGGCCTTCCCGCCCGAGGGCTGCCCGCCCAGGACGGGTCGCAAGGCCGCCTCTCCTCCCCAGCCGGCCCGCACCGGCTCGGCGTTCCCAGGGAGGAAGGGGAGAGGCCGCACCCGTCTCCTCGGTGCCACCAAGGGAAGAGATGGGGTGTTGTTTCAGCCTCCGACCCTCTTGGGAGCCGTCCTGGTTTTGTGGCGTGAAGGTCTGCGATACTCCGCGGACGGTCTGAGCCTGTCCTGAGCCCTTCTTTTGCAGTGCAGAGTAGCCCCAGGGGGAAGATGCGTCGCCGAGCACCAAAGTCAGGATCGCCCCTGCCGGGGTGCTTCCGATTTCTGTGAATGGTTTTGAAAGGTGGGTGATGAACAAAGGTGGCAGGAAAGAAAATTCCGTCGCTGGAAGGAGATGCCGTGGGCCTACCGGAAGGACCGATAAATGGGTCACAGGTCAAGTCAGGCCTCAGTGCTCACGGGGGTCCGGATGCACCGTGAGATGGTGTGACTAATTGGGGGTAGGGAAAGAGGGAGACCGCACGGCCAATGGACGGACCCCTCCAAGGAAGCCGTGGAGGCTCTCCTGAGCTTGCCAGGCCTCAGCAGGCCGGATGACAACCGACTGGGGCTCGCAGAGTTCCTTTATTCAGAAGGTCAGCATCACAGAAAACGGGAGCAAAAACAAAAAGGTGCTACAGAGGCAAAGAAGGCAGGAAGTCACGGCAATTTTGGTTGTGCTTCTGGTGGTGCTGGTGGCTGCAACTGAGTCTCTAGAGGCTGGGGGGTAAGTTTATAGGTGGGGGGGCTGCCAGCTGTTCACCTCCTCATCATGCATGGCTGGCTGCCCTAGACCCCCCTCCACTAACCGTTTTGCTGGTGGGTGTCACTCTAGGACTGTGAGAACGGAACCTCCCCCACTTCGGGCCAGTGGAACAACATCTCTGGCTGCATAAGAAGAGGAGGCTGGATGAGGCCGGGGCCACAGTCTGCTCAGACGGGGCCAGCCACTCACGCTGTGGGAAGCCTGCCCACGGGACCTGAACACCATTTCCCCGCAGTGGCACAAGGGAATCCCTCACAGTGCTCCTTGTGGCGGCCCCAGTGCAAGCGAGGGGCCAGCTCTCGGCTACTTTTGTTCTGCTGAACTGGCCACAGGCGGGTGCCGGGAGAGTCTCTCCTTTGAATCCGTTTGCTGATGTGCCTTTTACAAAAGAAAGAACTGGAAACTTGGTGGTCAGCAGGAAATCTCCCGCATTTCCCTGGAGGTCTCGAGCAATCTTAAACCAATTTGACCTTTGTGGAATAATAAGAGATTCTGGTCTCACACTTTGCTGAATTTAGGGATGAGAGGCCCTGCCAGAAAAAGTAGCCCTGGGCAGTAGCTGATAATCAGGGCAAGATGTTAACTGTCAAACCCTGAGATCAACCCTCAGGCATCAGAATTAATGGCGGAAGGCTTTAGACCTGCCGGGGAAGGAGGGGAGGGAAAGAGACCTCAGGCAGCCCCATCAAAGCGCTTCGGACCTGAGGCTGCGGAGAAGCTGGAGCCCCCGGCCCCCCGCCCCGTCCCGAGACGGCCGGCTGTCGGGCAGCTGGCGGTTATCAAGGATTTATCAGCTGAGAGGGGAGGTCAATATATGTCAGCAACGGCAAAGATACCAGGCAGGAAGGCTGCAAATCAGAAGGGCGCGCTGAGCTTGAAGCGTGTGAATTTGGGAAGTTTCACCGATCCATATTTTTAGCTTCAGAACGTTGGGAAGTTGGTGGTGGTGATGCGTTCTTTTTTTAACAGAGAAAAATACTGCGTGTACCTTTGCTGCAGCTTGAGAAGACGGAAAGCTGCTTCGGATTTCTGGGAGTCGCAGTGTGCTCTCGGCAGGCCTCTGTGTTATTTCACCGTCACATATCGAGCAAGCGGAGGAATATGACAGCGGATGCCTAATTCAGCATCCTGAGGCACGTGACTTTTAGATCCCAAGTTTCTAGTCCTTAGAGAGTGGGAGTGTGGGCTTCCCTTTGGGAAGTCCTCGGAGGCTGGGGCGTGCAGGCAGGGAAGGCCGGGCCGCGAGCCGAAGAAAGAGCAGCAGCGGGGGCTGCCCCTCCCGGCGGCCTTCACGGAAGGGGCCAAAGCCAGCGAAGGGTCCGGGCTGCTCTCCCGTACCGAGGCTGGTGTGGGAGAAGCTCCCCTGAGCCTCGTGGGGCTGGACGTCGCAGAGCCGCGCACGGGGCTGCCGTTTTGATCCCCAGCAGAGCTCCTTGAGATATACGTGGTTTCAGAAGGGAAGGTCTGCTGTTTTTCAAAACAGGTATTAATAAAATCCGCAGTATTTACTTTAAAAAAGAAGACCAGGAGCATCTTTTAAATTGCGGGGAAAGAAGCACCGCTTTGCAGGGGAGAGAGAGGAGGAATTCCTCCAGATAGGTGACTGCGCTACCTGAAGAACAAGCATTTCTCTGTAAAGCCACTCCCCCACAACCGGCGCAGATGAACGCGCATTCCGTCGGTTGACCAGCTTGTGTGTCTGTGTGCCGTCGTGTTGCCTGTCAGCTTGTGGCGATGCCATGGATGTCGGAGTTTTCTTAGGCAAGGAATAGTCAGAGGTGGTTTTGCCGGTTCTTTCCTCTCAGACAGAGCCTGCAGCACCTGGTCTTCATTGGCAGTCTCCCGTCCAAGCGCTAACGAGGGCCGATCCTACTTAGCTTCCAAGGCCAGAGGGGAGCTGGGGCCCAGTTGCAAGCTGTCTTGGTGGGGACTCCCCAGCCCCTTCCTGCTCATGCTTTTGGGTCAGGCAGCTTTTTAAAAACGTTAAAAACATATTTGTCGAGGAAGCAGGGTGTTTTTTTACTCTCTAATAAGTATGTCCTACTTTCAGGAACCTCTAATTTGGCTTAGCTTCCTCCATTTTGAGGGTGCTGTTTTTCATGTATTTATACACATTTGTATGCAATCCCTCTGTTGTCTGTAAGCTGTTACCTGAGATTTCCTTCCTGGAAAGCAAGACATAAATGTACTGAACAAGTCAGTCAATGAATCAGTGTGTTTGTCTATCTATCACCTATCTATCTATCTATCTATCTATCTATCTATCTATCTATCTATCTATCTATCTACAGTATTGCAATATTTATATCCTGCCTTATAGCTAAAGGTCATAGGGAACCATACCATAAAATTAGTCTGACCAATCTAAAGCGATGTAAACAATAAAAATTACTTTTAAAGAGCGCAAACATATTAAACAATTCTAAAAGTTAAAAGAAAATAGTTTGAAGCTGATTAAAATGATCTGAAATGATTTTAAAGCCATGCTCATCTGTGAACTGGCTAAAGTTGTTAGACTGGAGGCTTTAATAAGAAGGCAGTTTTTAATGTGATGATGAGGTGAGACCAGCATTAGTGCAGGAAAGGCACAGCAGAGAAGGTATACCTCCCTCGTATGCTGGGTATGTTAGCCTTTGGTAGAGGAGAGTTCATTTGCTTTTTCTTCTTGAAAAGGAAAAGAAATGTTGGTAACTTCTTTTTGAGAGGCTTGAATTAATCTGCTATAATCCATTCAAAGAAAGGAGGGAGATGGGTTCTTTTTCTGTCTCTTATTTTTAAATTTTTCAATCATATGCTTTTCTGCATGTTGTCTTTTTCTATTATGTATTTGTAGTGTTTTTAGTGTTTTTGGAAAATGTTAATAAGAATATCTTTTTTAAAAAAACAAAGCATGCCAAGCTAATCTTATGTCCTTTTTTGATAGAGTTATGAGCTTGGTGGATCAGAGGAATTCTGTGGATGTAGTATATCTTGATTTTAGTAAGGTTTTTGACAAGGTCCCCCATGATATTCTTGCAGGCTAAGTGATGAATTGTGGGCAAGAGACATTGATGCAGTTAGATGGATGTGTAAATGGTTGATAGACTGAACCCAGAGAGTCCTCTGTTCTGGGCACCACCGCTCAAGGATATTGGCAGGCAGAAACATGTCCAGAGAAGGGTGACCAAGACGATCAAAGGTCTGGAAATCAAGGCTTACAAGGAAGGACTTAGGGAGTCCTGGGCATGTTTAGTGTGGAGAAGAGAAGACTGAGAGGGTACGTAGCCATGCTCAGGTATCTCAAGGGATGGCACATAGAAGACGGAGCCAGCTTGTTTTCTGCTTCTCTAGGGATTAGTACATGAACCAATGGATTCAAATTAGAAAAAAAGAGACTTCACCTGGACATTAGGAAGACCTTCTTTTGCTGTAAGAGCTGTTTGATAGCGGATAGATTGCCTCCTCCCAAGGTGGGGACCTTTCTCCCTTCAGGGGTCTTTAAACAGACGTTGGATGGACATCTTTCCAAGACGATTTGGTTGTGTGTTCCTGCATGGCAGAAGGGGGTTGGACTGGGTGGTCCCTGTGGACTCTTCCAGCTCTAAGGTTCTATGGTTCTGCTGATAAATAAGATTTTACACCTTTTAAAACCAATGGCATTTTAATAAGATACCTTGTTTAATTGTGTTTTAACTTTTTTTATCACCTGGTTTTTAGTTTAATTATGTTTTAGCCTTGTTGTAAGCCACCAGATTGGCAGAAAGGAGTAATGTAACTAAACTGATTAAGGAAACACTCTCGCTGGGATTAACCCCTAGGATCTGGGGCCAAGCATCTGTAAAGGCATTTTAACTGTATTATTTTTAATAGTAATGTTTTAAAGCTTTTTTTGGTGTCATTTACAGTTTTCATTTTGAGGTTAACTTCAACATATGTTTTATGCATGTATGTTTTAGCTACATGCACTTGTTTGAATGAGTTAGCCACCTTTTATGGGAGAAAGCAGGATTGAAGCCATTCCTCCACCTCTTCTTCCTTCTCCTCCTCCAAAAAGCTGTTTTCTGACACTCTGTGACACTCTGACTCTGGTCAGCCCTGCCGTTTAGCAAGGTTGTGGGATGGTGGTGGAAAAGCAGGGACTGCCATTGTTCCAAAGCCCATGGGGATGATACCACCCATTTTGAAAATACACACGTTAAAAACGATATGCAGCTGAGGTCCTCCTGGGACTTGTTGGAAATGAGAACTCATTTCACTCAAAAACCACCTCTGTGCCTGTGTGTTTGGTGCTTCCGGTCCTAAAACTGGCTTGTGACTGTACTGTGGCAGCCCACGGGACCTCTGGCAGGCGTCCCTGGCACAAAGGCAGGGTCTGGTGGGACTGCGTCTGTTGGCTCTCCTCACCCCTGGGGAGCCGATGGGAGCTGCAGTCCACCGGCTTCTGGGTGGGCAGTTGCGGCCCTGCTGTCAGAGCTTGGCGCTCTAGGCAGCAACGTGACGTGCCGAGGCACTGGCCAGGCTGTGGTTTGGTGAGGGAAACTGTGGACAAACAGCAATCCTTGGCTGGAGGCATTTTGCTGCTCTCTCTGCCCACGTCCAGCTCTGCTTGCTCTCCAGCCTTTATATAGAGCTCCCAGTAGTAGATTCAGGATTTGTTTAGTTGTGGCTGTTCCTCCTACTGCACATCCAGCCTAGAGGCAGTTGGTAATAGGATCCATTAGAAGATTCTCCCCACCCCATATTACACAGACCTGGTGAGATGGAGGAAGAGGGCAACCTCTCTAGTCTGTGACTGTGCCGGTGCCCGGATGCCCCCGCAAACGCCAACCCTTTAGGAGAACACACAGGAACTTTGTTGCTGCTGCAAGAAACCCTTGAACCCTGTTAGCGTGCCCAGCTGCCTGGAAGATGAGCAAGTTCTCCAAAGCCGGTTGACGCTGTTTCCAGTGAACTTGTGCGTGCAGCGGGGTCAGAGTTCAAAAGCCTCCCCGTACCTTTGCAGCTCTCTTTATCTGCAGAGCTATACAAGTGCAGAAGGTCATAAGAAATCAGGCCTGGTTAGGCCCCAGTGATGTCGAAGGCAAAGGACACGGTCCAGGGCAGGGAAGAGCTGTGGAATGCCGGAAGGGGCAGAGGAAGGCGGGCCGGCCGGCTGGAGCGTGGCCAGAGTCCAGTTCCCAAGCAGGCAGGCAATGGCCAGAGGCGGCAGGCTTGACCCAGGACAGGCTCCGGAAGGCGGCGGAGGCAGCGGAACGACGGTTTGGCCGGCCGGCCGGGCCAGGGACGCTTTGGTCAGACGGGGGTGCTGAGCCTGGGCCGGTCCTTATAGGAGGGAGGCAGGAGGAGCTTCTCTGGGCTGACCGTGCCAGGGCCCTGCTGCCACGGCCGCCGCCTCTTGTTCAAGCTCACTGGAGCCCAAGGGGCTTCCCGGGGGCCCTGAGCTGGCTGGGCACCTGACCTTGCCCACTGGGACTGACGGCCATTTTCTAGGCTCCCCACCACTCCTCCTGGAGACGCTGTTGGGGGGGGATTGGCCGTGACCTTCCTTCTGCGTGAAGAGCAGCCCGGCCTCCCCCTGAGCGCTGGCCCCGTGCGGTCCTCGCCCCAGGCCCTCAGAGCCGTAGCCACAAGGGCCACCAGCCCTTCCCGCCTCCAAGGCCCCCCCGCGGCCCCCCTCTGCTCCCGCCTCTCTGGCTGCCCACCTGCTTGTTCTGGCCAAAGCCCCCCCCCGGGCACGCTTCTGGCCGTTAGGCTGGTACCTCCCGGTGGGAGCGTGGGGTGGCCCAACACCCTTTGCTGCCTGAGACCCCGCCCCCAAATTCCCAGCGACCCCTCGGAAAGTACGCCCGAGGCTTTTCTGAAGGCTTCGCTGTCGAGACTCTCCTTCTCCCTCAGAGATGGAAACTTGCTCCCGTTTAGGATGAGAGGGAATTGGTGGTTCGAAGTTCTCCTGCGCCTTCATAATCCCCTTAAAGCGCACGGATTGACGACTTCTTCGGGAGGATTCTGTACTCGGCTTTGCCTGCGAGTTGTTCTTCGCTTGAGGCCGAGAGACTCAGGGCAAGCTTTTGGGGCTGCTCTGCTGGCACTTATCGTTGAGACTCACCGGTTTTCTGACAGGGTCCAGGAAGTCCCCTGCGAGGGGGAGGAGAGCTGCCTTGTCTTTTGCCGCCGCCGCCTGGTTTGCACAGCTTTTGTTCAATGTGGCCACGGCAGCTTGCGATTCCCCACTTGGTGCAAAAGTGAGATTTGAACCCCCGCTGGTGCTCTGCAGCGCTTACTCAGTTAATTGGTGCAGGTGATTCATTTTTAGAAGGACCTTACTTAAAAGCTGCCCAGCATTTAAGTGGAGAGCAGATTGTTAACAATAGTTGCCAAACCCACTTGTGGCTGATGCTGCCTGATGGAAGATGCGCAAAGGAAACACGCTTTCAAGCTATTGCAGTTGTCCCCAGTTAACAAAGCTGAAGGGATCCTCTGTTTAGTTCTTTCACAGAAACTGTCTTGGCATCCTTAACTGTCTTGCCATCTTGCTCTTCATCTCACGTGAGAAGGAAAACCTCGTGCGATCAGGGGCTGGGACAAGGGCCCGCGTGGGTGGCCCTGACCGAGAGGCTGGGGGCCCCGCCGGGCAGGGGTGCCGCGGCCCGGGTGGCCGGAGGGATTCCTGGGCCACGTGGGCAGCGAGAATACCGTGCTTTTCCCCAGGGCGAGGTGGAAGGGGAAAGGCAGGGTGGCGGGTGGGGGGTGGGAGTGAGAGTTTCGCATCATAGGGAGCCGGCTTCTCAGGCACAAAAGTCTTGGCTACCTGCCGTCTCAGAGACACTTTCTCTGCTTGGGTGGAGGAGGGGCTGAGAAGGTGCCGTGCCAATGTGGTCGGGGTCACCCTCGGAGGCGCTGGGTTCGCTTCAGGAACAAACTCACGAGACACCCCCAGGTGAGCTGCTGTTCTTTCAGGCTCGGCGCCTCCTCCCCGTGAGCAGGGCAAGGCGGGTGGACGGATGGAGGAGCTCCCGTGCCGTCCCCAAAGCAAAGGCTGATGTTCAGGGAGGGTCCTTAACCTTTGGGAAGAGTTGGCAAGCTGCCCCACTCTCCCTTCTTATCAGTCAGAGGAACAACCTTCCCTTGGCTCGTCCCTCCGGCACCAGTCCTTTCCCCGGCTTGGCTACCAGTTCTGCACTACACAAGCCAGATCCTAGCAGCTGGACCGGTTCTTTTGTTACCTGTGTGCTAAATCCAGAGACTGAATCAGGATTTTAGAAGAGAGACCCTCCAGTTATCTCCCTTCCCGCCCTCTTCTCTGATGGGATGTCTTTCCCATATCTTTGTTCTAGTGGCAGACAACATTGTCTTGAAGCTGCTCTCACAGAGGTTGAACCGGCTGGACTGCCACATCCGAGGCTGGGTGCTCCACGGGTTCCCGAGGGACGAGGACCAGGCCAAGATGATGCTGCACGTGGACATTAATCCAAACAGGTAATGGTTGACCTATTTTCAGAAAAGCTGTGTGCATGGAAGGCGTGGAGGGCCAGATCCTTGCTACTTAAAACTCAGGCCTGCCTTCCATCCTTCCTTCCTCCCTTCACAGGCAGGGATGGAACAGCTTTTGTGCCCCTTCCCACCCAACCAGTGGGTGGTTTTACCTGGGTTTCTGCTCCCCCCTTCATTTTGGCAGTTGTTTTTTTCCCTCCCAACCAGGGGGCTTTTGGCCCGTAGGGCAGGACTTGTAGCTGAGAGCTCAGTGAGGAGGCTGGCCCAGTGTGTGGCCGATAGCTGGCAGAAAAGGGCAGGTCCCATGCTGGAGGGCCGTTAGGAGGAGCATCAAAGGGACGGTCTCTGAAATTGTAAACATCCATGGCTGTACCACACTTCGAGTCCCGCCTATAGCTCTCGCCTTGAGGGTAAAACGGCCACAGTGATCCATGCCTTGCTGACATCTTGTGATGGTGTGCTATATGTGGGGCTGCCTTTGAAAAGTACTCAGAAGCTTCAGTTGGTCCAAAGAGCTGCAGCCGGGTGGTTAACTGGCGCTGGCTGCGGGGAGCACCATGTGTTGCAGCAGCTGCACCAGCTGCCAGTCCAGCACAATTCAAAGTGCTGGTGGTTTTGACCTGCAGAGCCCCGTAGGGCTTGCGCTTGGGTTGTTTAAAGGGCTGTATCTCCCTTCGCGAGCCCGTGAGAGCTCCCACAAAGCCCCTTCTCTCTGTCCCGCCTGCCTCTCAGGCTTGCTTGGTGGGCACAAGGGAGACGGGACCGTCTCAATGCCTGCTCCCAGACTTTGAAACTCCCTCCCTAGGAGGGCAGGATAGCCCAGTCCTTGCTCTCCTTCTATCAGCAAGTTGGAACATTTTTATGCCGCCAGGCTTTTAACAACTGGTTGGGATAGGGGTTTAATGCTGTGCGGTGTTACACAGTTTATGTAGCGTTTAAAAATAGTTTTTTAACTTTATAAATGGTTTACTTGTTTTGAAGATAACCTTTATATTTATGCTATTATTGAAGTTTCTGTATACTTTTAATCGGTGTTGCGTTGAAGCATATTGTTAGGCACTTTGGATCTCATTGTTCATGATCGTTGCTGCTGTTGTTACTACTAATTCGGAAGTGGGCCAGGGCATCTTCACTGATGAGGAGCTGGAGGACGATGGCTGACGGCCGTGGTGGCTGAATGGAACCTCCATGTTCAGAGGCAGCCAATCACCCCAATTCCAGGGGCAGGGAAGCGGGAGCGGGGGCAGGGCTGCTGGCTTCCTGGGGGCCTCTGACTGGCCATTGTGGGGGGCAGGATGCTAGGTTACGGAGACCTTTCTGGTTGATGGAGTCCACTTGTTCTTGCGTTCTTATGATCAAAATGATGAGAAGCGCCGTCTGGACGGAAGGGGCAACTTCTATCGGGGCCATCTCTACCATTAGGCAACGTGGGCCTTTCTCTCAGGGGGCAGATTGTTGGGAGAGCGATCTTTGCTTGGGGGAGTCTGTTCTGTACCCCTTCATCTAGGCTGTTGTTTCCTAGCATGGTCAGCGCTGCGGAAAGATTCATCTGCTGGTCCTGTCGGCCGTGTGTGTGTGTGTGTATTTGTGTGTGTGTGTGTGTGTGTGTGTGTGTGTGTGTGAGAGAGAGAGAGAGAGAGAGAGAGAGATGGCAGGGCCTGCTCTTATTCTTTGCCTCAGGTGGGCAGATGTCTTAGGCCAGCGGGTGGTGGCCAGAGGGATGCAGGCATCGGAGGCCAGTGGGGCAATTCCAGCTTATTCTGATGGCTGAAGGGCACCAAGAGGCTGGTTTTCCTGGAGGGACTGGATGGACAGAAGGTAATGGATTCGAAGGCCAGCATCTCCCAGGCAGCGGGCGGGAGAGAAAGGGATTGAGGAGGCGGAACGAAGCAGCCCGTAAATATTTTGCTCTGAGGCGCTGGGACTATAAAACGCGGCATCCGACACCGGGAGAAAAAACCCAGATAGAGTGAGTGCTGGAGAATCAATCTGGGAACGGAGGCGGAGGGGTATAAATCACAGCGCCTCCCCCCCACTGCCCCCTTCTCATTTTAAGGTGGGCTTAGGTTGATGAAATTAGATTAAAATAAATTTACATATATATCAAGTTTATTATTAAAACCCCATCACATCAGTAAACAAAGTTATTGGCAGAAAGGTCTGTTACTCTGCGTGTGGAACTCAGAGTCGGCCTCTCTGGCTGATCAAAAGCAGAATTATTGTCGGGACATCGACGTGTAAGTCGGTTCCATAGAAGTAATAAATGGTTTAGTGTACAAATGCTATGTTTTATCTGGCTTCCGTCTCATAAACCTGCTGCAAATAATACTAAATTATCTGCCATCGAGCAGGATCAGTCGCTTGGCTCCTCAGTCTTGTAGAAAAGGAAAGAAAACAAACCCTGTGATGGATGGCAGGAAAGAAAGAAAAATCAAGTTATTTCCAGGTGGGGGTGAGGAACCCCCAACAGCCACAGGGAACAAATTGGGCTATAAAGTTTCTTAATATGTAATAATAATAATAAAAAAGAGATCCCTGGTAGCCTCGGCCGTGGCATCCAAAGGCCTGCCCAGGCAGAAAGGGAAATAATTTACTTCGTGTGCCTCCCAACAGAAGGGGTTAGATTTTGCCTAGAATTAACGGGGGCCCTGAAGCAAGGCTGGAACCGCCAAGAAGGGCCTTTTCACACACAGCCATTAACTAGGAGAGGCCACAGTTCTGGGTGGCAGGGAGAGCTGCCCTGCAGGCTACAGGCAGGTTAACTATAAAATAAATCAGGCAGTTTAAAATTCATCACCCAGTGATGTTACAGATGAGAGATAAAATTAAACAGTTTCAATGGCGACTTAATGATAGTTTATTGAATGATGAAGACGTGATAAAAAAAGCTAAAATTGCCCCCCGCCCTGTGAGATGCACATCTCTCGGATCTCTCCGGTTTCAGGGGTCTAGCTTTCGCAGTCCTGGGGCTGCGTTGAAGGCAGGCGGGCACAGATAGATAGAGACGCACAACATCTGTACACACAGTGTTCCTACTTCTATTTGAAACGTTGAGGTTCCTGGAGCGTGGTAGAGTATTCTTTGTTCTTGTGTTGCTTTCAAGTTGTTTCTAACTCTTGGCGATCCTAAGGCGATCCTATCATGGGGGTTTCTGAGGCTGAGAGCATGTGTTGTGCCCAGGGTCGCCCCGTGGGTTTCTACAGCCAAGCAGGGAATCAAACCCTGGCCTCCAGGGCCGCATTCCATGGCTCAAACCACAACACCAGAGGTCTTTAAACAGAGATTGGGTGCCTGTTTGACCTGAGCGTTAGGAGAAACTTCTTTGTGTGGGAATGACTATCTGAGAGTGGAGTGGGCTGTCCCGCTTTTGAGCCGGATGGCCGTATTTCAGGGGTGCTGCAGTTTTGTGTCTTCCCGCGTGGTAGAATGAGGTCGCCCTGGATGGCCCTCGCGCTCCCTTCCGTCTCTCTCTTTCTGTCATTTGCTGCCAAAAGAAGGCAGTGACTCTTCCTCTTTGCATGGCATTTTTCCTTTCTTTGCTTGTAGGTGAGATACCAAATGCCATCCACTTTCCTAAAACTTGATCTAGGATGTGTGTTTAAATTTCAGGATCTCCCCTCTCCTCCAGTGGTGTGTGTGTGTGTGTGTGTGTGCGCGCCGACTGCGATGGAAGAGAGGGAATGACAATTTTTTTGCCTTTTGTCATGATTTGGGCCTTCCCATTTCAGCATCCGATTTCCAGGGTGGATTAGGGATAATAAACAGGCTGTTAATGGAGGCCTGAACTAGGAGATGGAGTTTGAACCAGACGCAAAATTCAATGGCTGGGAGAGGTTAATAACTCCATTACTAGCAGCTCTATTCGTTAGCCATTTGAAGAGCCTGGTATTAGCCCTATCTTACTCCTCTATTAATTGAGCTAATAGAACCTCCGTGACCTTCGCAGGGTGCCATTATCTCCGAGTTTGCCAGGCGTGGGCTGGAATACTTATCGCTGAATATGTATTCCACGGGCGCTCTGGTGTCTGTTGGAAGAGAGAGTTTGGTTAAAGATCACCCAACTTCAAATCCTCCGTTCCTTCCCCCTCTTAACATTTACCCGCCGCCTTCCGCAGACCAATCGAAAACAACGTGCAGACAGGGGGACGTGACTTAATTAAGGTCCTGTCCAGGAAGTGAGGAAAGTTTCCAAGCCCCTGGTGTGTGGAGAAGTCAGCTGCCTTCTGGGGTTGGGGCCTAAGTGAGGAAAACAAAAACCAGGAGCCCCTTGGACCACCCCGGGGGCCCTGTGCCCCCCTCCCACCAGTCTTTAAGTGCGAGGGAGGAGGCCGTCTCCTCACCCTGAACGACAAAAGGTTCAGCAGCTCCTCCGGGAGCCGTCTTGCTCTTTAGCTCAGGCAGCAGAATACCAGGGCGGCTCTGGGTAACACCCCCTCTCCATCCTCTGTGTGTGCGTGTGCTGGGCCACCGGGCTCACCGTGGGGGCCGTGGCCGTGGCTCCTTCCCCTCAGAAGGGGCAGCCGGGTGTCTCCACTCTCTTGGGCCGGAGAGAGGCAGGTGCCTCTGGCCGGGTCCCCTCAAAACGTCCTGGGGGGCTGGGCAGCCCTCTCTCCGCCCCAGGAGGCAGGGTCTCGCCGGCAGACCCAGGAGGGGCAGGGGCCAGGGAGCAGCCTCGAGGCCGGCCGGCCACTTGCCCCGGAGGTTTCCTCTGTGGCCGTAATGGGGCCCCGTGCCCGCCTGCGCCGGGGTCTCTCAGCCCTCCGGCCGCCTTCCCGCCGGGGTGCCTCTGGCCTGCGGGCCAGCCGAGGGACCCTCTCCGGAATGGTGGGGGGGGGGTCGTTCTGGCCGGGAGGGGGGGCTGGGCCTCCTGTCTTCTTCCGCCCCCCACAGCCCGCCTTGAGGCTCCCGGCCTTGGCAGCGAGCGGGAGACGGAGAGACCGTTCCGCGGGGCGCCGCAGGCCCTGCCTTAGGCTTGTCAGCTAAAGGGAAAAAAATCTTCCTTGGGAAGGCTGGGGGGTCTTTAAAACTTTGTTTGCTGTTCGCTCAGAGAAGGAGGGAGCCATGGAACAAACCAGGGCTGACGAGGTCTGTTTGCGGCGCAGGCAGGAGGGAGGGCGGGCGGGGGGGGCGCCGGGGGAGGGCGGTCTCCTGGTTGAAGGCCGGGGGGCCGTTCTGGAGGGATCCCTGGGGGGATTCCGACGGCCTTCTCGGCGCCTAGCCTCGTTGCTCCTCGTTGCGAGCGGCCGCGCCGGGAGGAAGCGGGTCGGGCGGCCAGGGCGAGATCGGGGCTCCTCCGCAGGGAAGGGGCCGTGGCCAAAGCGGCCCCGTGCGAACGGAGCGGGAGGCTCTCCTCCGGGTGACCCCCGCGTCTCCGTCTGCAGAGGAGCCTCCGGGACCCCTCCGAAGGCTCGGCACTCGACGAAAACCCGGCGGCCCCGCGGCCAGCCCGCCCTCCTGCCGGCCAGCCGGCCGGCAGCCTCCCGCTGCGCCCCGCCGCGGCTCAGGCGCGCGGTGGAGAGTGGCGGCGGCGGCCCCCTTGCTGTGGCGGTGGGCCCCGGGCTGGGCGGGAGGGACGTTTTCCCTCGTCGGTGTTTTGTCGGCATTTGCTTTCGCCCCGGGGCCGCCCCTGCTTTGCCCGCGCCGGAGGGACCCGCCGCCTCCCCCCCCCCGGCCATCGACAATAATTAGCCTTGTAAGACTAATGGAAGGAATCGTGTCTAATTACCTTGCTGAAGGCCCAATTATGCTATTAACATTCGTGGGCTAGAAGCTAACCGTCAGGAGAGCCGCTCATTTGCATAGCATTAAGTTAATTGAGCTGGAAGCTATAGGGCAGGAAGGAGGGGCGCCGGCGGGGTAGCGTTACCAGCGCGGAGGAGGAGGAGGACGTCCAGAGCAGGGCCGTTAATCTGACAGTTTTATTAATTAACAGCTATCTGATTACCTGGAAGGAACAGCCTTTGGCAACCCTTTGGAAGGAGGAGGGAGGGAGGGAGGGGCTCCCCCTTCACCCCACCATCTGCCCTGGGGTCTGCCCTGTCCTACCGTCCCTTGCAGGAGGAGCCTGGTCCCCAGACTTCAGTGGGTTCATCCCTTTCTTGCGAGGGGGGCGTCTATAGTACCCCCTTACAGAGTTTCCTTTTGCAGGTGGGTCACCTGGAGCCTCTGTATCCCCACGCAGATGGGTGGGCTTTTGCATTCTAAAACCTCGCCATGATGTCGGCACAGGGGAGAGACTCCCCCCAAATTTGGCAGAGGCACCTTCCGTAAGCAAAGGCCCTTTAAGGCTAACCCGGTTTATTTTCACATGAGCTTTCCTGAAGATAAACCACTTCTTTGATACCGTACAGAGGGAGAATAAATGCTCAGGTATTTGAGCTGGTGTGGCGTGGCAGGGGTTTTGAGTGTTGGGCCGTGACCTGAGAGACTGGGGCTGGATGGCCTGGGGGGCATCACACACCCCAGGAAACCCAGAAAACACTTGGGGTTGCCATAAGCTGGAAACAACTTGAAGACACACAACAAAAGCAACAATAAAGTATATTTACACAGTTGTGGGACAGGATCCAGAAAGATGCAAATCGTGTTCCTTGTCCTAAATTTTCAAAGCCTTGGGCGAGGTGATACAGGTCTTTATGGTAGTCAGTTAGTGTTGATATGTGAAAGCAGTAAATCTGCTCACCAAAGGCCAGCTCCTTTGGGTTCAAAACTCTCTCTGAGAGGATTCCTTTTGTTGTATGTGCAGCAGCGAGGGCTCCGTATTAATAGGTGTAGTGTGCCACAAAGCCATTGTCTTTGTTTGTTCCTCTGCTAATGGATTGGAATGTGTGAATATAATCCAATTCAGCCATTTCTGTTCCTAGTCTTCCACTGTAATTTCCTTGTTCAAGGACCCCAACCTGCAAATCCCTTGCTGTGTATCCAGGGAGGTCAAAATTTTCTGCAACTGGTTTTTGGGCACTGCCATTTCTAATGTCAGATTTGTACGTGAACCTCTCCCCCATGCAAGAGGAAAGGGGAAAGGCACCGTTTCTCTCCTGATGTGCCATTTTTGCAAAAGAGGAGAGGGAGGGTTCTGTCACCACTAGTAAATTAAAGCAAAAGGCATGGCTCTGATCAGAGGGGGTACCTTCCAGGGGAAAAAAAGCAGGTTCCAGCCAAAGACCCCCCTGAGCCACGTTGCGTTTGGGTAGCATCACCACTAGGCCTTGCTGCTCTCTCTGGGTGAGATGAAACGGGCCTTGTGTACAAAACGGAATTCTTTTGTAAGGCGTTCTGAGGGAGACTGGAGCAAAGAGAGAGGAATGCCGCTGCGTCAAGCGGAGGTTTGATAGATCAGGAATTATGTTTTTTAATTCAGACTTGTATGCAGAGTGCTCGTAAAACCTTGATCGTGATGGAGGGCTTCATAAACATTGGAGGGCCGTAAATATTTCTCTGGGAAATGGCTTTGTGAAACATTTAGTTGTTGTGTAATAAGCAGATCAGAGGAAATCGGATGACTGGGGCTCTTGGGATAGTCATCTTGATGGGTTGGAGAAATACACACACACACACACACACACACACACACACATATGGCAGCCAGAAGAGCGTGGATGTGAGAGAAGGGTTTTCTTTCAATGCAACCAACACATTGCATTCCAGAACACACACACACACACACACACACAGAAGCACACATATATACATGAATCTCTCTGCATCTCCTGCATTTCTGTCAGTTGGGCTGACTTTCAGCAAACATTTGTGATGACTGAGAAGAGGACAGGTCAGGGCCTATGAAAAGCTCGTACTTGGGCAGTCGAGAACCAGGCTGCCTTCTCAGCTACCTTTTGCAAAATAAGGTTGAAAATACCATGCTCTCCTAAAACCTTCCAGCAAGCCAGAAGCAAGGCAGCAGTGGTGAAGCTGGAAAGGGAGGCTCTCCTCCTTCAGCCGGGGCCAAGTGGCCTCAGCCTCCCAGGATAGGTAAACAGGACAACGCTTCTGTCCTTTAATTTGGTCTCCCTTTTTGGCTGGCTCATAGCAACCACACCTGGATGAGAACACAAGAAGTTGCCTAACGCAGGGCCAGATTACTGGCCTCCCAATTTTTGCCCTGTGGATATTGTAGTCCAACACATCTTCACAACGACAACCCCCACTCCACTGGAGGGGGTCTACACATCCATTCTGAAGCCCCCTGCAGCAGGGCAAGCGAAACACATGGACGAGGCTTTTCAAGGCACTGCTCTTGCCCTGAGATTCCTTGCCCTTGGGGAAAAGGCAGGATAGGAAGGTTTTAAATAAATAAAGTTACTGTTAAATATTTTAAATAACCAGACTGTAGAACAAAACATAACATTCTGGCAGTTTAGCTCACGTTCCCCTAAGAGTGAAGGCTGGAATAATGCGTGAAAGGACAAGAGAAGTCTCCAGTCAGATGTGAAGTGAGTTTTCTTGGCTGCAAAGACTGGTGGAGGAAGAAAAGGATTTCAGAAACAGCCCTGACGCTGTTATGATTGTACCTCGGTGAGACTTCCAATGTGAATTCCAGTCCGTGGGGTGGACATGTGTGTCCCACAAGGGCTGAGCGTGGGCGTTTTCAGGACAAAGTGTGTCTTTCTATCTCCAAAAACCCTGGGCCAAAAAATACAGAAATGAAATGGAATCCTAGAGTTGGAAGAGACCCCAAGGGCCATCGAGTCCAACCCCTGCAGTGCAGGAATACAACATCAGAGCAGTCCCAACAGATGGCCATCCTCTGTTTTAAAACATCCAAAGAAGCAAACTCCACTACACTCTCAGTCAGTAACAGATGCCAATGTTGGACAGCTCTTACCATCAGGAAATTCTTCCTGCTGTTTAGGTGGAATCTCTTTTCTTTAAGGCTGAAGCTCTTGCCATCAGGAAGTTCTTCCTAATGTTTAGGTGGAATCTCTTTTCCTGAAGTTTGAAGCAGTTGCTCTGTGTCCTCATCTCTGGAGCAGCAGAAAACAGGCTTGCTCCATCCTCCATATGACATCCTTTCAAATATTTAAACATAGCTAGCATGTTACCTCCCAAGCTTCTCTTCTCCAGGTTGAATATAACCAATTCCCTAAGCCGCTTCTCCTAGGGCTTCATGGCTTCCAGGCCTCCTACCATTTTGGCTGCCCTCCTAGGGGCACCTGAGGGTTTCCAGCCAGTCCTGTTGCCACCTAACACTCAGAACTGTGAGGCAGAGTGTGGAAAAATACAGTTAGTGTGGGTAAAGGGAGTTGAAAGCTTGACCTTTTGAGATGGAAATTTCATACAGAGGGGAAGCCCTGTCCTGTCAGGGGCCCCTGGGCACTGCCTCCATCCAGTCCGGTCAGCGGTGAGAGGGAACCTTCCTTTGCTCCGTTGCCCGCTGACAAATCGCCCTTGAAGATCCAGAGGCTCAGAAACAGCAAGAAGGAAGCCGTCTGTTCCCTGCCCCAGGAGACCTCCTCAATCCAAAAGGTCTGTGCAGTGGCATCGCTGACTTTTTCCACGTCAGAAAACCAATGATCACTTCTTCCTCACACTTTGTTGTTTCTGTTATGATATTTCCGGGCCTGAACAGTCGTTTTATTTGCTGAGCTTCAAAAGCTCCTCAAGCAGTAATCTCCGTTGGGCCTGTTCTTTGCTGGCCTTCTCTCGTGGCAGCCGGTTCCTACAGCAAAGGCGTCCTGGGCGCAGGCGGGGGAGATCTTTTGCTGCGTTTAACCCGAAGGCTGCGGGGAGACTGAGACCAGTCATGCCGCGAGCACGAGCCGGGTGGTGCCCCATCGAAATCAGCAGGGGGACACCCTCACTGAGGGCGGCTGTTCTGTTGGCCGGGATCTCCTGTCCGAAAGAGATCCGAGGCCAAGCTCAGCTGAAAGACTTGGAGCCCTGAGAAGTTTCCCATCATCCCCAGTTTGTGGCACTGCTGGACAGAGCAGTGGGGACACAGCTGGGTCTTACTCTCTTCCCCTTCACTATTGAGATGACCTGCATTTCTAGCCAGAATCATAACGTTGTGTTACGCAGCCGGCCTCCGTGACGCACGTCGCGCCCACATCTTCTGCACACTGTTATCGTCCACGGCCATCTACTCTCTGCGGCAGAAGGGGTGCCTTTCCTCTTTCTTGGCGATAATGTGGAAGTGCCCCTCCACCCTTTGGGGAAGCCTTTAGTTTGGTCTATCAAAGGCTTCAGTCAGAATGGTGAAGCTTATTTTATGAAAATATTCAATATATTGGATCTCAGCTGTTGGAAGAGACTGATTGTGCCTTCTTTGTCTAAATGAAGCCCTCTGTGATCTTCACAACTCTCCGAAGTAGGTTTCTTCCCTCTCTGTGCCCATGGGGGGGGGGTCCTACAGGTGCATCCCTACATGTGCATGTAGGTGCATGTAGGCAGGTGCATCCCTACATGCGGTTCCTCAGGCTGTAACTCCCCCGCTTCAAACTGTGTTAAGTACAAATCTATGCACTGATTAAGGGATTCTGCCACCTGATGACTGAAAATATTATTGCAGGCCGCAAGCCCATCTGAATCGAGTAAAACCGGCTTCTGAAAGAGAGCAAATATGCACGTCAGTGTTCAGTCATCTCGGTTTCACGGGGCGGCAGACACGCTCTCTTACTGTTACAGAGGACGACGGGAGCCCCCAACCAAGTGACCTCTCTGTGCTGTGAGGCATTGGGGGGGGGACGGGTTTCATGGAGTCTGTCTTGCGTGCGGCTGCACTTGGCCTGACTTGGCCGCTACCCTTGTCTGCAGTTTTTTGTCTGCGTAACTCCTCAAGGGATCCAGCTCTCTCAGGCTCTCAAGTTTTTCCATCGGAAAGGAAGGACCGTTTGCACAGAAAACAGCTTCATTTCCATCCGTTCCGAGCGAGGCTTAAAACAGCAGCGCGTGATTCATCGGCCCAAAGGTACTCGCCGCTTTCGCAAAGACGGTCGACGGCATTCCAGAAAGCCCTCCTCTGTCCCTCCGCTCCCCGCTTGCAGGTTAAGAATGTCGCCGTCCTTTCCGGGGAGGGGGGAAGAGTTTCCCGGCCGCCTGGCCCAGGGGATCGGCTCTGTCCCAGCCGCCCTCACGGGCTCTTGCTCTCCGTGGGGCCCCCGACGGGGTTATCGTCCCACCCGGTCGGACCGGTCAGGAGGATCCTTAGCCGAGGAAACCTGCCGGGGCGCCGGCCTCCCGGCGCCCCCCCGTCAGGCCCGGCCGCCCGGCCGTTCCAGGGAGCGGCGGGAAGGGCCAGGCTCCGGCTGCGGGGCTTTGCCGTTTGCGTTTGCGAGAGAGAGAAACCAGCGGGGGGGGCAGCCCTGCGACGGCCGGGCGAGAGACGTCCTGGAGAAAGAGCTCCGGGAGCCGCCCCGCCGGAGGGCCGCGAAAGGGGCTCCGGGGGCTCGCGAAGGGTCCCCGAAGTTTCCTGGGAAGACCGCGCGCGCGCGCCCCCCCCCCGGCCGGAGTGGCTCGTCGGCCCGCGCGAGGGGTCCGGCGCGCAGCCGGCGGGCCGACCCCTTTGGGAGGGGCCCCCGCGTGGGCCTGGGCCCCGGGGTCCGGCGAGGGGGGCTTTCCGCGGCCCCGGGCCCCGCCCCGGCCGGGGGCTGCCTCCCCCCCCGCCCCCTCCTCCTCCCCTTCCGCCCCCCCTCCGCCGCTCGAAGCTCGGCCGGCCGCCCCGTCTGGCCGCCGCGGGGGGGTGGGGGGGGCCGGCGTCTTGGGCCGCTCCGTGGCGGCCGGAGAAAGCCGAGCAATTAGCCGCGCAACCCGAGGCGGCCCGCGGCGGCGGGGGGGCGGCAGCGGCGGCCCGCGGCTCCCCATTAGTTAAATGCTTTTTGTCTGGGCGCTTCCCATCAAATCAACTAACACTTCCTTTAATTGGTTCATGAATTATACAGCGCCGCCGCATTAGCATTTAATCACCAGTAAACATTCCCGGGCCCCCGCGCGCGCGGGGGGGGAGGGGGAGGGGGCGCGGGCTCCCACCCCGGCGCTCCTTCCGGGCGGGCGGGGGCCGGGGCCGGGGCCGGGGCGGACCCACCCGGGGTGAGGAGGGGGCGCGCGCCCGGGGCGGGGGGGCTTCCAAGCGATTTCAACGTTGTCTAAAGGGCTGTCAGGAACTCCGTCTGCGAGCTGTCAGGAGCCGGGGGCGGGGGGCTTGCTTCCTCCCAGCGCCTCCTCCCCCTCCTCTTCTCCCCCCTCCTCCTCCCCCCTCTTCTTCTTCCTCCCCTTCCTCCTCCTCCCTCCTCCTCCTCTTCTTCCTCCCCCTTCCTCCTCCTCCTCTCCCTCCTCCTTTCCTTCTTCTTCCTCCCCCTCCTCTTCTTCTTCCCCTCCTTTTCTTCCTCTCTCTTCTTCCTCCCCCTCCTCTTCTTCCTCCCCCTCCCCCTCCTCCTCTTCTTCCTCCTCCGGCGGCGGGGCGTCACGGCGGGGCGGGCGAACCCCATGTAAACGCAGATTGCTCGCCTGACGGCAGCCTCCCCCCTCCCCCGGCCGCCTTTTTTTTTTCCCCCCGGGCCCCATGCATATTTCATGGCGGGGCGCATAAATATTAATCCTAATAGCTCGGCACGGTGGTTATTATTTCTGTCTTATGACAAATATTCATAAAATATTCAGCACCCCTTTTTGGAGCGCTTTCGCACTTGGCGGCGGCGGCGGCCCCCTCCCCTCCGCCCCCCCTTTCCGGGCTTCCCGGGGACGCGCCCGAGGCCTGCGGGGGCGCTTGACGGGCGGCCGCCGCCCCTTAATTAATACGAGGGCGTATAAATATTTAATCGGGTTGATTTCGCCCGCTCCCCCCGGCGCAGGCCCCGCCAGGCTGGGGAGGGCCCGTCTGACAGTCTTCGGGCGGGGGAGGCGCCTCCCCGCCCGTCAGGAGCAGGGCCGCTTCCCCGCTCGCGAAGCTGCGGCGCCCGCCGGGGGGGGGGGCGTCTCGGGAGCGGCGGCGGCGGCGGCGGCCGTAAGGGCGGGGGCCCCGCCGCGGCGTTAACGGGCGGGGCGGCCCGGGCCCGCCCGGCGCCTGCCGCGGAGGGCCGCGCGGGTTCTCCGCGGCCGCGGCGTCGGGCTCGCGGGGCGCGTTCGGGCGAGGGGGCCCCTCCCGCTGCGGGAGAAGGGCCGCCTGGCGGCGCGAACGGTCGGCACACGGGCGCGGCCCTGGCGCGGCGGCGCCGCGGCTGGAGGGGGCCGGGCCGGGGGCTCCCGTCCCCCCCCCGGCGTCCGTGCTGCGTCCTGGGGGGGGCCGGGGGCCGGGCCCCCTCGGCGGGGATGCTGAAGCCCCCGGGAACGCCAGAAGGGCCTGCCGGGGGGAGCGTCCGGGCGGTTTCCGCCCAGGAGCGTGGCCTGCGTGCGGGTGCCCGGGAGTCTCCCGAGCCTGGGAAGCTCGGGGGGCCTCCGCAGGCGAGGAGTCCTCGGAGCTCCTTCCCCGGGAACACGGCCTGCAGCACCCGGTCTCCCTGGGCGGGTTAGCCCGGAGACCGGGCAGGCCCCGGCGCCTCGAGGGCCGAAACGCCCCCCGGCAAAACCGCTGGCAAGGTTTCCGAGAGGCGGCCCTCTCGGCCGCCGCCGGACAGACGGACGCCGAAATCCCCGGAGCGGCCGCCCGTCGTTCGGCCCCGCGAGTCGGCCCGGGGAGCGCCCGCCCTGGGGGGCCGGGGGCCCCCCGGCTTCGTCCGCGTGGGCGGCGGTCCCTGCGGGGCGCGGTTCCCGGCCGCTCCCCGGGTCCCTCGACGGGCGGCGGCCCCGCGGCGGCCGGCGGCGGGCACCCCCCCCCCCGGCGCTTGGGCCGAAGCTCGGGGCCCCCCCGGCGCCGTCCTCGGGCCCTCGGGTCGTCCCCGTGGGAACGTGCGCGGGCAGCGTGGGCGCGCCGTTGGATGCAAGACCGAGCCCGGTTGTAGTTAATGAAGTGTGGCACAAGATGCCCCACCTTAACGGAGGTGGGAAAGGCAGTCATGACGCACTGTATTACATGCGTAACCGGTTCGCCTTATTAGTCTTGACTGGAAAACAAAAATAATGCTTCCTATTAGCGTTCCTCTAGTGTTGATCTAACCCTCGTTTGAACAGAAAGCCTGTTTCCTTTCGTTGATCATTCTTGTATTCCTTCCATGCTTAAAACAGATAGACTTCCTCATCTTTTCTCCAAATGGTGTATCAAATGTTCTTAAAACCATTTAATGATTTGTCAGCCCTTTTGCTTAATCGTGTTGTCAGTTTATCTCTTTTTAATAAGTCTTATAATTTTAAGAGCTGCTGTTCTTCTGTTAGTAATGTGTCTGCTTTCTGTTTTGGGGCCTAAATGATTCTAGTGGATGTTACCATATAAAGCAGAATTTTAACTATGTTGCTTGTCTATAACTGTAGCTTATTTGATAGATACATTTCTGGTTTCATTGGAAACTTTATGTTTAGAATTTCTGTTATTACAGTGTAGATCTGTCCCCAAAATTTTTTCGCTTTGTTGCAAAACGTGTGATAAAAGGTTCCTTTTTTTTTCCCCCTTGACATTTCCTACATTTGTTGTTTCTTGTCCTATCCATTTCTGGTGTCAGGTACCACCTATAGAACATTTTATAACAGTTCTCCTTAAGATTAGAACTTCTGGTAGATTCTCCTTGATTTTGTTCAGTGTATGTCCAAAATTTTGTGCCCAAGCACTCATATACTTTTAAAATATCGTTTCTGATTCCATTTCTATTTTTAACAAAAAATTTTAAAGTTTAGTAATCACACGTTCTTCTCATGAATATCTAATTGCACCAAATTGTTTTATTGTTTTCTATTCCTTCAGAATCTAAATAAATTTTAAATGTTGCTGACAGTTTTTTTTTATAGTAGCCGTGAACAATCTATTCCTTCTGTTGATAGTGATAGTTCATAGTTCCTTTTTAATTGTAAATCTCCTTCTGTTTGTTTGATCAAATCTTTATAGGTTACCCATTTACCTTGGGCAGATTTTTTTGTTTTTATGAAGTGCTTCGTGAAGTGAGACCCAGCACGATATTCTAGAGTAAATTTTATCTTTGTATCTCTGCGAAATCTCGAGGAGGGACCTTCTCATTCAATGATTATTGAGTTCTTCCATTTCTTTGTTATCTTGGTACCGTGAGAACACATCCCATCCCGTTTGCAGGCTGCCCTGCTTTTCAGGGGGTCTTGGGTGGGCCCCTCCCCGTCCATATCAGTTTCCTTCCCCGGCGGGCTTGATGGGCGCTGCCAGAAGAAGCGGTCAGTGCTGACCAGCGGGGAGTCACGGCCGTTGTCTCAGAGAGGCCTTTTGCCGGTGTCATCCTGACGAAGGACTCCTGCTGCCACCCGGTAGCCGTTTGGCCCACCGCCTCTGGCCGCTTAGCAAAGGCCAGGCTGACCTGGGAGACCCTACCAGCAACGCTGTGGCCATTGCGTTTGCCTCTTCCCGTGGCACCACTGTGGAAAGGTAGTCGCACGTTTGTTGGAATACAAGTAAAAACGTACCGAAAGTCATTGCTATAGCGTGGTGGACCTACCAGTTGAACTGAGAACGATTTAACGCACGTAAATTCAAAAGGCTAAAGATGAATGTAGTACAGCACATTATTAAAAGCTGTTTGCTCATAAGCAGGTCAGTTCCCAGAAGTCTTTTGGGCTGAAGAAAAAAAGGCTTCATTTCCTGATGGGAGGAGAAGGGAGGAGATAGCCTCTCCTCCTTTGGGGGGATGTTCCAGAGGGCCTGGGGGAGCCTTTCCCGTGTTCCCACTGTTCTCGTGCATGCAGGGGTGATGAGACCAAAAGAAGGAGAGGAGAAGCCCCCCGACTCACACTGCATTGCCACAAGTAGCAGGAAGGCTGGGAAGCCTCGACTTCCGACGACAAGAGGGAAGCTCTCCTCTTTCCTTTCTCTCCTTCTCAACAGGCATACATGGGGCAGGCACATCTGTAAATATTGCTTTCTTTTATTTTGCTAATTTTGGTACGTGTTGATCAGAAACAAATGGGCACAAATATTCTCTCACATCCCTGATTATTTTCTCGCAGGGCTGCGGAGAAGGCAGGCTGGGAACCTCCAGCAAGGCAGCTGCAAGCTGCTGTAGTCCTGGGGGGTTGATTTCTCCCCCCTGCTCTCCCCCAGCACCCATTTTACTCCTGGAGAAGGTTTAGGCCAGCTGGGGTGGGTTTGTGTGATCAATTATGCTCTGTTTTAAGCCAGGGCAGTCAGTGGGGGCCTTGCTTCAAAATAATAATAAAACAACAAGGATGGAGTGCCGAGCAGGCAAAATGGGCCGGGGGCAGCTGGTCCCCATGTGCTGAAGGGAAGATGGATCGTCTCTTTTAGCAAAGCGGGGGGGGGGGATCAATGGCCTTCTATTTTTGAAACTTGCAGCTTCACCATAAAAGAAAGTTAGGATGATGCATTCAAAATGTCACGTAACAATCCGTGGATTCAGACCGGCTCAGGAAAATGTTCCAGTCTCGTAGTCTGAGCACAGGAGATCCCTTTCCTTTGTGCGAGGGCTGGAACTGGGACCTCTGGGGCCTTGATATCCCGGCCCGGCCCACTGCTGACACCATTCCCGCCTCAGCCGTCGTTTTCCTGGCGCTCTGGTGGAGGCTGGGCACCGGGGGACCACTGCCTTGAACTGAAGTTCAGTCCCTGCCCCGGTGCCCCCCAAATGCTGGGCCTCTCCAGGGCCTTGCAGGACAGTTAAAAGATGGCCCATAGCCAGGTGGGGGGGGGGTGTCTGCCCAGGGTCTTGCCAATTTTGGAAGGGTCCCAGGGGCCACTGAGCTCTGGGCTGCCCAAGCCTGGACTTGGCCCTGATCCGCTCTGAGGGATGCGGGATTGAGGCAGTGTCTGTTCTGAAGCTATTCTGTGCACTCTAATGCGCCACCAGGTGTGCAGGAGTCCCACATGTGCGGCTCTGCCATCAGCTGGATACGACCTCTGCACATTGTCAAAAAATACACCTCCTCTGTGTGCATTTTGTGTACAACTTATACCTAAGAAGAGGCTGGTCTAAGTCAGAAGTGGGAATCTTGTTGCTGGGTTGCAGCCCCCTTCATCATCCGATTGAGAATGCAGTGCTTGGGTTGTTTAAAATGTTGTGTTTAACTTGCAGGAAGTTTATTATTATTATTAATTTTAAAAAGAGCAGGATGCTATTTAAGAAAACCAGATGACCTCTTCCCCAGCTAGTTCTGTAAACTTCCCTCCAGGGCTCTCCAAGCCCAAGGCACCAACTCCCAGGGAGGCAGCGGTGTGTTTTCAGCTCGCTAGGAAAGGCCCCGCTTGGTTGTGGCATTTTAGGCAGTGATCACATTTGAGGAAGGAAGGAAGGAAGGACGGAAAGAAGGACGGAGGGAGGGAGGGAGGGAGGGAGGGAGAGAGGGAGGGAGGGAGGGAAGGAATAGGAAGGCTGACCCTGCTTGCTTTCTGTAATATGAATCCCCCTCCTTCCCTCCTTCCTCCTCCACTTGTCTTTAATGGTGACACCAGCCTGAATAATAAGATGCATTCCCCCCCCCTCTTTTTTTTTAAAGGACAGTCTTTCCAATAAGATTCATTTTCCTGCCCACTTTTTAAGTGTAGGGGATGCTTTTGGTCCTTCCATCTCAGCTTCACACTACGTCACCCCCCACCTTTTCGCAAGTTAGCAGCTGTGAGTTGCAGCAAGCATTTTTGATACACTGGGTTATCATCCTTTTCCCTTTTGTTTTGTTTGTTTTGGAATATAATGGGGGAGCTGTATCAATTATCAAGGCTGCATTAGCAGGCATCTCTCCCCACCCCCCGCAAGCCCCAGCCCTGCACTGCCTTTCCCTTCTTCCTCTGCTGGAATATTCATCTCCAGACACACATCAGCACCAGTTACCCATTCTGACAATCATGTTTCCAGACGGTTGTTGGGCAACGGAAACAAAGCAGAAACAAAATGTTTGGAGTGTAAGGGATAAAAGACTGCTGAAAACTGTTATATTCTCCTACTGTCTTTGGCATCATTGAGATCTTCAGCTTTTTTTTTTTAATGCCAGGTTATTTTTTTTTACTTTAATTTTTGTTTAAAAAACCCATAGACCTGCAATGCGAATGGAAGTCATTATCTCTAAACATTTGAAAAGTGAGCAGGATGATTTTCATAAGTTTTAAGTTCTACAAAGGAGCCTTGTCGTCACCCGTTCAGCGTGTGCCACAGAAAAACCCCGGCTTTCATCTGATCTGATCCTCCCCAGCAGATGTAAAATGTTCTCTTTGGTGAATGTCTAAAGCTTACACTCACCAGCTTGGGAGGCACACATGCCAAAACAAAATAATCTAACACCACATAACATAATATAGAGAAAGCCACGCGACAGAGCTTTGAAAGCAGCCCAGAGAGAAACTGTGTAGGGAGGAAGGCAGCCCACTAAACAAAGGCCCCCAGACAGGCTGACTTCCATTAATTTGGAAGGGATATTTAAAAATCCCCCCTGTGCTCCTCCAGCTCTCTGCCTTGGGGTGCCCCTTGTCCAGCTCACCCACCCAGAGCACTCTTCTGAGCCCTGAAATGGCTTCTTTGGCCCCTTTCCTCCCATGGGCCCAGCCCGTGGGTTCCCTAGCAGCCTCCGAATCACTCCACGTCCCGGCCTTCCCTTCACCAGCCTGGTGCCTTCCAGCTGCGTTGGACTGCCACTGCCATCGTGCTGGCTCGGGGATGATGGGAGCTGTGGATGGGCAGGGCTGGAGGGCACCCCGTTGGAGTGGGTTGCTATCCCAGGGACCGTTCCTGGAATTAAGCACACTCTTTTTCCCCTGTTTCCATTTCCTCCTTCCACTGTTGTTCTCCGGTGGTTCTTTGGGACAGTCCCCTGAGGCAAGCGTCCGCCACTGTACCTGCTCTGTGTAAAGCACCAAGGCCAGAGATGGCTCCCTGTTCTTTGTCTTCTTTTTCTGCTGTCATGCCACCAACCATCTAACCCATCCTCTCTCTCACCAACAGGGTGTTTTTCCTGAATCTCTCGCCTGACACAATTGTCCAGCGCCTGTCTTACCGCATGGTGGACCCGGTCACGGGGGAAAGGTGAGCAGCCATCAGTCTGGCGTGAGGAGTGTTGGAGGGGGATTTTGCCAAACATTTGGGATGCAGCCGGGAGGTGGGATGAAGGGAAATGGGATGCCCTCTGCTACGATGCTGAGCCCTACTGGCAGGTCAGGAAGGCACAAACACCCTCCTCTGAGGTACACTGCCAGGGTCCATGGAAGTCCTTCTTGGCCACCTGGGTTGATGGCCCTCAGTAGATCTTTCCCTCTCTCTAAATTTGGCTAACCCACTTTTAAAGCCAAATCTAAAGCACATCACCACCTCTCCTGACAGCGATCTGACTGTTTAGTTAAATAATTTCCTTTTGTCTTAGAATAAACTGTGGCTGGCGAACATCAACAGTTCAATGCACACAATGATTGGATTTAAACCTTGTTCCATGTAATGTAGTCTAGCCCGATAAATGATTTAAAAGACCCCAAACAGTGGAAGCACCTTGTGGAGCACCTTGTGGAGGCACGCACAGGCTCTTGTGAACTCTCTCCTCTCTCTGCCTCTGATTTCCAGGTACCACACCCTGTACAAGCCGGCTGCCACGAAGGAAACCAATGACCACCTCCTCTTGCACCCGAGAGATGTGGAAGAGACTGTAAGGCTCAAGGTGGAAACCTACTTCAGGCTGGCTGGTGGCCTGGAGAACTTCTTTGAAAATGTTGTTTTTATCAATGCTGACCAAGATCCCCAGACGGTCTTTGAGTACATAGAGAGCTATCTTGTCAATCCACCCCCCAGCCTCCAGAAAGACATCTGAGCCTGCCGGATTCCTCAGTGTTGAGAGTGAGTGGGAGCGTTTTCCTGAACATCTGTAGGCGATTCTTCTCTTGTGTCTTTTTCCCCAAAGGATCAAGGGGTCAGACATCAGGGCAGCCCCAGCTGCAGGACCCTCTAAGAGGAAGGGGGGCTCCCAGAGTACAGCCAGAGCTGAGACCATCCATAGATTGGGATCTCGCTCCACAAATAAATTTGGTTTTTTAGCCCATTTATCCATGGGGAAAATTAAAAGCGTTGACTTCCTTGATCATCCGATAGACAAAAGTTTGTGTCCTGGGAGTCCCAAGTGGGTCACCCACAGTGAGACGGAGGGAGGGTGGAAAAGGCCCACCAGGCCCCTTTTGTCCTCTTCTGCCTTGAGGCTGTTTAGGATAGATGTCTGACTCCCCAAACTCTTGGCTGCACTGTCTTGGTCTTAAGGATGTAGGGCAGGGAATTAAAAGCTCTTTGAATGGCAGATGTTGCTGTGTCAGCCCCTTCTGTTCATGTGCAAGGAGCCTGTGCTGGAAGAAGGAACCGGGTTGCTTGGCAGAGGGGCAGGAAACAGAACAGCCTTCACTTCTCAGGTTGTGGAGGCAGAGGAGGAGGGGGGGGAATAGAAGAAGCTGGGAAGCAGGGGACCTGCCGCGAGGCCAAGGCAGACTTTTGCGGGGTGGCAGGAGAGCAAGATTCCACAGCCTCACCTCCCTTCCTTCTACTAGCAGTAGGTTCTCTTCGCCTGCCCCAAGAGAGAAAGCAGCCACAGGGTACCTCCCTGCGCGCTGCATCGGCAACCTTTCCT
The DNA here is from genome assembly GCA_030412105.1 of Cyclura pinguis. Classification (NCBI taxonomy): domain Eukaryota; kingdom Metazoa; phylum Chordata; class Lepidosauria; order Squamata; family Iguanidae; genus Cyclura; species Cyclura pinguis. The sequence continues at coordinate 17,625,153 of CM059613.1, read as the reverse complement.
TAGGTGCCTCTGAGAGGCCGGGCAGCAAGGTGCCTGGAGGAAGGTGCACGTGTACCTCCACAGCCTGGTGTACACCACGGAGGGTCTGGCCAACTGATGGAGGGGCAAGAGGGCTGCCTTCCCCTTCAAGGAAGCCCCTGGCACCCACAAGCAGGAGGAGGCCCGCCGGGTCCCCACGAGAGCATCCTTGCGATTGCTTCACTCAGAGGTCCGAACGAGAGAGCCTTGGGCCCATGCTCCACGGCACAAGACTCTGGTCTTGGGAGTCATTCTCTTGGATCACCCCAGCCCTTCTCTTTCGTTCCTCTCTCTTGACGGACCCTTCCCCTTTTTCTGTGCTGGAGCTGCTCCCAACCACAGCTGCAGTGATTGCTCCTGCTCCCACCGCCAGGGCTGGCTGTGCCCAGGCCGACAGGAGGGCTCGCCTCCCGGCAAGTGGCCCATGTTCAGCATCGCCCCCCCCCCGCTGCCTCTCAGTTACAAGTGGGAAAGCACGGCATGAGCTGCCTTCCTGTAGCCAGCTAGGACAACATCCTCAGCGTGGGCCCCAGCGGCTTGGCCCTGGAGAGGAGTGGCAGGGCTCCCCTTACCCGAGTGCCACGTGGCAGCTCACCCCGTGCGCCCTCACCCAGCTGTAGAGATACACGGCCACTCCCGTGCATAAATTGGAAGGGCTGCCATTAATAATAAATGGGGAGTACATCTTGCTAATATCACCTCCATCAGAGTGTTCCTACTAAATATTGATAGGCAGAATGGCTCGGCCACGCATTTAAATACTGTTTGTTGTGCAAGGGAGGCTGCGGAGGGGACAGTGGCTCTTTAATTAGACAGGTACATCTGCTTAATTAATTTAGCCACAGAGATGTTCCTCTCCGCCCCCACCCCCACCCTCTCCAGAGTTCTTTCATCTATATGCGGCCACAGTATTAGTTCTGCTCAGCCAGCTGCAGAGAAACTGGAGGTGAACCAGCCCCACTCATTGAGATGCAGGGGGTGCGTCCGCCCCCCCCCCCCAGTCTTAGGTCAGTGGTCAGCCCCCAGGGGCTCCTGCCAGGCCGGGCGTACAGGCCGTCTGGGTTAGCAGAACATGCTAATACTCTTGTAGAACTCTCCCTTAGAAAGGACTAAAACAATTGACATTCATTTAATTACTGGGAAACGCAATAGGCCTTTGCATCCACTTTGCATAGTAAGAGGCCCCATTAATGCTTGAAAGATTCAGCGGGTGAGAGAAGGAATTAAGACTTTTATAATTGGAAGGGCAGTGCTTTGCAACCAATTTGGGACCCGGCCTGACCTGATTAGCATCTTATTCTGGCCAAATAAACACGAAGGAAGGAGATCACCAGAAGAACAAGGAGGCCATCAGGGACAGAAGAGGCGGCAGCTCCCAGAGGGGATTTGAGGTGGCCCTTCACAACCTCCACGGTACTTTCCCTCCCCCTGTGCTGTAAGCCCAGAGAGTCACGGCTCCCACATTGGGCCAGTGGCGAGAGACCGAACGGGCGGGCCCGTGTCGTGCAGAAAGGTCCATTAGCTTCTGGCTGTGTGAGGAGCTGAACTGCCATCTTCCCAGTCCTGGTCTTTGAGGGGTGGGAACCGCTTGCCCGGCTTTTAACTTGGACTGAACAATTTCGCGTGGCTCTGAAGCATTGCCCTGGACAACAGAATACCGGGTTCGGCTTGAGCAGCTTTCACTTGGGATGGGGGAGTGTGAGGTCATTTGCTGGAAGTTGTGCCTGGTGAAAAGCAAGACGGGTGTCCCCCTGGACAGCCAAAGGCAAGGGGGAGCTCAGGGAAGCACCCGGAAAGGCTCCGTCACAGAGCTGATTCCGCTTCTCTGCTTCTTCCTGGGAGAAATGTTGGCATCCTTTGCTGCTGGGTCCCTGGCTACCCCATGGCAACTATCCCCAGAGATACCCTGCGGGTTCACGCGGTGTGTTCCACCCAAACAGGCTGGTTGCCAAAGAGAAATCCTTGCTTTGCTAGACCACCCAAGAAGGCGGGTGGTCTTGACAACTCTCGCCTTGTTAGAACACACGCTAACACAATAGAGGGCTTGTGTATTTCTTTTATTTAGAAAGGGATTCATGTAACAGTGGTACTGTTGCAAGTGTACAAAACACATTCTCCAGATTATGTTTCACATTTACCAGAGATGTCCACTATATATACAGCATTAATAGTCACAGCAACTACTGTATAGTCCTCAAGGGATCTGGAAAATACCAGGAAGCAGAGCATTTCCCAACATGGGCTTGGTTTGGTCAGATGGTAGCTCAAACACCACTTAGTTGACTAAGGCCATGTCCACACTAGACTGTTAAAGTGCCATTCTTCCACTTTCCACATCCTACAGAATCCTGGGGTTTGCAGTTTGGGGAGGGGCCTGGCCAGGATTCCATAGGATGTTGGAAGTGGAATAATAGCACTATAACAGTCTAGTGTGGAAATGGCCTAACATTTCTCATGTATAAAACATTGGTATTCTTTCTTCAAAACAAGATACAAAAAGCCTGATTAGGTCAAGGAATGAAACCCTCCTCACACTCCCTTACCGCATCGGGGGTATACTGCATTAAAGGACTCCAAAGAGGACGTTTGCAGAGTCCATCCAAACGCACAAACCAGGAACACGCAAATGTATTTCGCCTTTCTGCTGAGCTGGCAGGTGGATTTATGTCTCTACAAACATGACATCTGAGGTTCAGAGGCTTTTCTCCTTGGGACGGCTGATGGTCCGGTATGTAGATGCTAGGAAATGTAGTTGTTTTCTACAACCAGGAAAGGAAAGGCAGTCAGCATTTCAAGCTGGAAGATTTCAACCCCTGTTTACTTTTTTAGGGGGAGGGGGGGTTCATCCCGTCAAGTCCTATGAGGAGCTCAAGATAGGACTAATTTTCAAGATCTGTTGTGAGTGGCAAGTTGGTGTCCCTGTTGGGGGATTCCCACCACCCAAGCTGCCGAACGGTCACACCACTGAGTTTTCCTACTGGCTCCATCGTTAGCTCATCGTTCCCAACACCCTCTACCGGCCATGAGGGGAAACAGTTTTTAGAGTTAAGAGTTCCACCAGTACAGATGTTTTAGCAACGAAAGAACCCTCCCTTGCCCAACAACCCAACTGCTACACAGCCTGGCACAGATGGGAAACTCAGCCGTTTGTGCATGTGGGACCCCGTTACGATGACCAATATCCTTAAGGCTGTCAGACTCTCAGGTCTAGGAGGGGAAACAGAGAAAAGGCAGATGAGCGAGAGGAGGAGGAGAAAAACGGGGAGGGGGCAGTCCAGCCTTCTCACTCTTGGCTTTGGGCCATGCGGGTGGTCCCACGGGGAGATGATCTTGCGCCGGACACTTATTTTTGGAGGAGGAAGAGCCAAATGCGGGGATCCCAGAAAAGAAGCGCTGAGGTCCCTCCTGGAGCAGAAGGAGCGCTGAACTTGGCCTGCGTGTGACCTGCCACACAACCGCCCCTGCCCCCCGCCAGGGCGGTCTGGATTTCGTTAGCAGTGCTGATGGATGAAGATTCAGCTCCACGCACTCTTCAGTCAGCTTACCACAGCAAGAACACATTGTTCAATATTTAATTAGCCTTTAACACTGTTTAATCCAATTAACCCAGTAAGCATCACTGTCCGAGACATCCCATGCACTTCCCCCAACAAGCCACAAACAGCGAGGACTGGAGACGGAGATCCCTCCCTGGGAAATTGCCTGCCTGCCTGCCTGCCTGCCTTTGGTCCGCTCGGCTCCAGAATGGGAAACAGAAGCCCCGGCCGGGCTGTCTCTCTGGTCACTGATTGTCTGGGCCCAGGACTACCAAATGAACCACCCCCTCTTTCCTTAGCCTTCCCAGTTTAAGATCCTCATGAGCTGGAGAGCAATGGGAGCTGCAGCCCATTTTCCCTAGCATACCTAGGCTGGGAAAGGCTGTCAAGACCCAAGACGGGGAACGCAACAAGAGGTGTAACTGAGCTCAGATGGCGACAGGCCACCATCCTCAGCAACCAGCAGCAGAAGACTCCAAAGCACAACCTGATGAACTAGCTAGCTGCCTTGTGAATTCTGGACTTCCTTTGGATTCACAAGAAGCATCCAGATCCCTCTGAGTGAAATGTTTTGTTCAGAGGACACACAAGCAAGAAGTCAGGAGCTGTAAATGAAGGGAGAGGCCCTGAAAAACTTTTCCTGGCAAGGGAGGATGGGAAGAAACAGAGACGGGGGAGAGAGAGAGTCTCTTGGTTCCGGCCTTTGAACCTGGCGCGCGCGGCTATAACGCAACAGACACTCGATTGCTCCTCTGCACCATCTGGGCTTCACACCTTCCCAACCAAGTCTTGGAGAACCTCCTGTCCTGTCTGGAAATCAGTGCCCCCTTGAAGGTCTGGTTGAGACACACAGCATGGTGAAGGATGGGGAGAAATGTATGAACTGCAGGATGTGTCTCGTTAGAGCTCCTTTAGGAAAGGAGGAAAACACAAGAAACACACAGAGCTTCAGGAAGAAAAAGATCAATGCAGGAGATGGTCTACCTCAGAATTGTCTCCATTCCCCTGGTTTTCTAACTGCAGGAACTTTCAACAGTGACGGAGACGCACACTCCCCATGCTGTCACAGGAAATGGTCCCATAGCCAGGCTGGCCTCCTTCTGCTGCACATGCTGAGGTTGAAATCTTGTTATTTGCTGGAATCATTTCATTCTTTGGACAAAGCCCCAGGTGGCTGGACATGGAAGGAGGACATGGGCTTTGCCTAGGTGACTTCACACTAACAGAAAAAGCTGTCCCCTAAGTCTGCTTAGGATTGCCACACGTGGGGGCCCCAATCCAGCTTTCAAGCACACGGGCCACCCACCACAGCAGTGACAGAGAACCCCTCCACCTGCAGCTGGTGCTTGGAACTGGAGTCGGAGGGAGACTCCTGCAGGGCGTGGGCACAACTCTTGCTGACAAGGCTGGGAGGCGGAAAGGGCACACGCACGAATTGAGAGGTGGTTATGTACTGGTGCCCCCAGTGGGTCCCTATGCACTGGCACGAGCAGGGCAGTTGGACTCAAACAGCAATGCTCAAATGTGAAGGCCGGTCTCTCCATAACATCCCGCAAACTTGCTTTTGAAAAATGCAAACCCCCTTTTGGTTCAGGAGGTGATTTCAGCTGCCTGAAGTCTTTTTGGTAGGAGGCACACCTGCACAGAAGCAAAGTTGTCTGTATCTCTTTCGAGGACTACAGCGGACATGTGATATCTCTTAAAAGATGCTGAAAACCGACACACCCTTTCCAATAATTTAATTATCCCTGGTACAGTAAGTGCCAACACTTGTGAGGTGTGAAAGAAGGGAAGTAATTCCTGGCTGAGCTCCTGCTGACCCGCCCAGCAGCAGCAGCAGCAGCAGCAGCAGAGGCCTGGTGTCTGGACTTCCATCCTCACCTAAAGGAAGGGACCCTCCTGCTTCCCAGCAAAAGGAGCACATGGAGACCTTCGCCGATTCAAGACCCTGTTTGCCAAAGCAAACCAAGCCAGCTGCCAAAGTTTAACAGAAATCAGGGTCAGAGCAGTTTCTAAAGTTTCTGTGCTGGAGTTTCCTAAGAAAAGGCCTGGCTGCTTCGTAGCCTTGAAGCAGGACCCAGGATCACCAAGCTGCTCCAGCACGTGGGACATTCCCTTCTGCAACATTACACGTCTGCGCCTTTGGGCCGTTCCCAGGCTGGATGGTGCTTTGCACTCTAGCGCAAGTGACTTCAAACACTCCACCACGAGCCGTTTTCTAGAAAACAGGAGAGTCACAGAATGTACAAGGCCCCTGCAATAACCTCTTGATCCATTCTGGATCTGAAAATAAGAAAACAAGTTGTTGAAGGACAAAATGAGCAAAAAAGGAAAGCAGGGAAAGCAGAGTCCAAGACAACAAGAAACAACGTCCCAAGGAACAAAGACCCAGTTTCATTCACCCAATGCATTTTGGAGAGAAATCAGCTCACCCCGTGGAGAAATGGACCATTCTGCAATTATTTGGCTAAAAAAAAGGTAAAAAGGAGAAAAAGAAGAATTTGGAGAGCACATATCTGATTCCAAACACATTGCACTGCATTTTAACCAGCTAGGCTAAAAGTGTTTCCATGTAAGGTGCTTTCTATCAAGTGAGAGTGAGTTTTGACTCTTCCTGCACTGTTAACCCTGTGAGCTGAGAGCACCAGCGTGGCCCACAGTGGTCAACCAGGAGGGCTGGACCAAGACGTGGGAGACTCAGGGTTAACTCTCCACTTGGGCTATGAAGCTCAGAGGGTAACCCTGAAGTCAGGCAATTTTTCTTCTCAACTTGATTCACCTTGCAGGGCTGTGTGAGGCTGTGTGAGGCTGCTGTGGGCCAGCATACAGACGTGCACGCTCCCAGCCTTTAGCTCACAAGAGGAAAGGGAGGACAGGTAAGCTGCTCAGAGAACACCACTTCTTGTGTGGTAGCCAGGAAATACATCTCGTTTAATCATAATAATATATTATTTTGGCTAAACAGAATTTGGTGCAGCTTGAGTTGCCATTCCTTGAAGGACTCTGCAACAAAGAAAAATAGGGCCACATGCAGTGCCAAGCACCTCGGGGGAAATCTTGAGCTGTTTCTGAAATCATGGAGTGCCAAGAGGGCGGCCGACAGGAAGATCGGGATCCTTCGGTTCCACAGGTCCTGGGGGAGGAAAGGGGCCCAAAGGGGGAGGACCTGGCAGCTGCCTGAGGCAAGTGAGAGGATCAGCCCACCCCCTGCTGCCTGGAACAGATCATGAGGAGAACCCGTGGGCCCCCTCCATCCACCCACCCCCCATCCAGAAGAAGGAACTCCTTCACCTTCCGGAGTTGGATGCCGGGCAATGCTGTCACGAAGGAGGCACCTTCTGTACACCAGAGTCTGGCAGGCCTGGTAGGTCAGAAAACACCTGCAGCAGAAGGAGGAGCAGAGCCACAATGAGGCTGGGCAGCCAGAAGGGCCAGAAAGCCACAGGCACCTTCCTTCCAAATGAAACCAAGTCAGCAAATACTGAGTGCGATCAGGACTCTGGTGGCTGAGCGCAAGCCCCATGGAAATGAAAGCAGCGAGGTAGTCACAACCCAAGTGCTGCCCATTTCCTTCAGGAGGGCTGAAGGGTACATTAACTTAGTTAAAAAAAATCCCCCTGCTGCCCCAAGTCAATGCAGCCCTCCATCACTAAAGCTTTCTCAAGCCTAATTGAAGGTCTGCGGGTGAGCTGTGCTCCTCAGATGGCTACAAAAGCAGTCAAACCGTCCAGTTTCAAAGTCTTAAGTAACATTTTTTCCAGTTGAGTTCTACCTAGGGAATATCCATATATCCCATACCTCCCCAGCCCAGCACACTCCTGATGTTTCGAATCAGTGCAAAGTGGTGGCCTTTGGACTACTGCCAGTCTACGAGCCACTGGCTATGGGTTCCTGCTGAGTTCCCAGGAAAAAAAGGCCACAGTAGCCAATGGGAACAAATATGGTACCAGTCCCTGGAAAACTGGGGAAAAAAATTGCCAGTTCCCCTCATCAGACAACGTGAGAAGCACCATATTTGAATTACAACTCCTCTCAGTCCTAAGCTGCATAGCTAGTGGACATTCATTCCAGGCAATAAACTCCAAAACACCTTGAAGAATCCAGGATGGGGAAGGCTGTTATCTAAATTGCACAGCCCTGTATTTGCTTCCCTAGCAGAGATTGAAATAGGATTTCCTTCTGAACAGACAAGCATAGGATTGCCCTCTGAGAGTGACATTTTCAAAATGACTGAGTTCATGTGACACATGCAAGTTTTCCCACTTATCCAATATTTTGGTATAAATACTTTCAGCTGTTAGGGAAGAGGATATTTATACAATGTATAAATTTAAGGTATCAAATATTTTTCACTTCCTGTACTATTTATAAGACCAATTAGCACAATCAACTCTCAACCAATGCTTCCAGTACTGGAAAATTAATTTTCTGGAAAATCCAGGTTGCTGTCAGGAGGCAAGCAATGAATACTCACCCTGTGGCATCTTAATGGCTTATACATTTATTGCAGCATAAGCTTTTGTGGACCGAATCCACTCTGTCACATCCAGTGGTTGTTTCAAATGCATCTTGCAACAGCAAACAAATCTCCAAGGGGAGTTTTACTGAAGCCCAAGCAGGCAAGAGATGCTGATAAGCAATGAGCCAGAACGGACAGCGCCGGCATTTGCAGTTCCCCAGCAGGGTTCTTTCTTCAGCTGTTTATTTTTAGGCAGAGCAATTTATACCCCAACTTGGGTGCCTAGGATTGCTCACAACATGGATTACACACTGTTCACACATATTAAAATGTATAACCACAACTAAAAACAATGGAAGAGGAGTCACATTTTAAAACTACCTGGCCTGGAAAAATGTACCAGTCTGTTTTATCAGCACAGACTGGTAAATTTCTTGTGGCAGCCACCACTCCTGGATGTCCCAGGAGCCCTGGTCTCCCAGCAACTCTTCTGCCTCCCAGTGAGACTGACTGCAACATGAAGTCTGTTGCAAACACAAGGCAATAAAGAACGAGGAGCAGCTAAAACCCCCGGAAGAGCAGCCAAAACCCCCGGAAGAGCAGTTCACACCCCATGCCTCCCTGCTCCGGTTGAGAGCAGCCTAGAGGGATTAGAGACCTTCCCCGTCCCCGGAAGCTGGGCTTACCTGAGCCAAATGTGTCCGTTGGAACAAACGGCCTGTTTGCGGTCTGTGAACGGCAGGATCTCTTTGCACAAGCTGCAGTGCTCCGGGAAAGTCTGTTTGTTCATTTTCTTTAAGATATGCCCAATCAGCACCTGGGAACACACAGCAGCAGCAGTCAGCAGCCGCCGCCGCCGCAGCGCTTATAGGAAGAGACAGCTGCCTGCTCAAAGGTGGAGAAATCTCCCAGGAACAACGCGAACAGGGCTTTCTGAAGAACACAAGATGCAAGAACCCAAACATGCTTAAAACAGAATACAATGGAATGAAAAAGCAACACAGGCGTTTGTGAGCTTGCAAAAAAGGCAGAGTCAATGAATGACTTCGCCGCATGCCGCTCAGCTAGTCTGAAGAACTTAATTGCCCTAATCCCCATGCATCTGAGCAGCAATAAAGAGCTGATGGTTGAAGGCAAACGAAAGAGAGGAGATCTGCCTCAAAGCACATGTTACCACTCAGAGAACATGAGAAAACATTTTTGAACACTTTCCCGTCTGTCAGTGAAGTTTCAAGCCTCACCTGCTCAGGAATCCAGAGAAAACACTCAGGATTTTGACAACCAGGGAGCTGCATAATTGTTATTTATACAGAACCGTGGATGGATGTGATGCTCTACAGAGAAGTGCAAAGGAAAAGACAGTCCTCTGCTCCAACGCCCTTCCAACTGACATTTCAACAGGAAGAGAGACAAGAGAGGGGAGAGGGGAAGCACCAATAGGCCTCGGGAATGGCTCACTTGTCACCCTAGGAAATGTGTGTGGCTCTGGCTTCTACAAACATTTACAGAAGAGCAACAGCAGCAGTTACGACAGTCCTTTCTCATGCCACACTCAGTTACCAGGAGGACAGCACAGCAGTGGTGGAGTCTCCTTCTTTGGAGGTTTTTAAGCAGAGGCTGGATGGCCATCTGTCGGGAGTGCTTTGAGGGTGTTCCTGCATGGCAGGGGGTTGGACTGGATGGCCCGTGTGGTCTCTTCCAACTCTACATTTCTATGATTCTATAACGTGCTGATGTGTGCGGGGGGCGGCACTGAGAAGTGAGCGAAAAAGGCATCCCGTTTTCTCCTGCTCGATGCTCCCAGTTACACTGTGTACTCCCTCCTCTCCCATGGGACTCCATCCTCTGCCAGAAGATCTAACACTCCATGCAGGGACGCAGGGCTCTGGGTTCCCCCATCTCCCTGGCCCTGGTCGGCTGGAGACCCACTTTGATCCTCAAGGGTACTACACGTTCTACTTTTCATTTTTATAACCTCCACCTCTTCTTTATCTCTAACACGTCAACATTATTCTGCACCTCACACAGTCTGCCTTCTGCCTTTCCTCCCCTCAAAACCCACTCCCCACTGAAGGCTGAGCCAAAGCAGAACCAGGAGAGCTCAAGCAAGCCCCAGCGCATCCCTCTGTTATCAAATTGGATTTTATCCTGGGACAGGATAAAACTACATATGATGGTGCTGTGTAAAAATGATTTTCAAAACAAACAAACAAAAACCCAGCTGCAGGAGAACACACACATTTACACTTATGCAAATACACATCTTTTCTTTAGCATGCACATCTGAGGCCTCGGCATAGCACGTATGTTTTCATCATTGTCTCTGAGGCCACGCAAGTGATTTTCTCAGACTCCCTGCTGAGGCACCAGATCTGAGGAAGTCAACATTATCTATTCTGACATACATTTCTCGGCAGAATGCAGGCCTAAGCCTCATTTTTTGCTTCTGATCTGAAGCACCATTTCACCACTCACACAGGGGCCATGCCCAGATGCAACTGTGAGCCAGAACTCCTAATGCTGCTGCCTTATCTGAAGGATGGCTTGACTCAGTATGAACCTGCTCGGTTACTGGAATCAGGAGAGCCCTCTGGAAGACAGTCTTCCGTTTGCAGAGGAGGGCCCCTGGAAAGAGGCCCACGGCCAGGGCTACCTCCCGCCCTATTCCCTGACTGGAACAAACTCCTTCTGAAGCTGTGGGCAGCTGGTCGCCCCCTCTCTGTGTTCAGGAAGGAGATCATAACATATTTTAATTTAATTGCTTTTATACCTCTACACACCATTTCTTTGCATTTTAAATTTAATTCCTGCACTACTTTTATTACTGTTACTGAATTTAAATACCTTAAGCAATATTTTAAAAACTGTTGTTCTCAGTGGGCTTAGCTTCTTTTGACAGGAGGAACAGCTCCTTAACCAGCAGGTAAGGTGGCAAAATTCAGACCCGTCCTTGTCACACAAACAAACCAGGAAACAGAAAACACCTCCAGGCTTTGGCTCCAGACTCTGGCTCGTTGGGGGAGCAGCAAATCAGGAGTTGGTCCATATATAACAGGAAGCTTTTGCTCTTTCATTTGTTTCTTCTTAACTCAGCGATTTCCAAACTCCTGTCCTCTGCGTGTTTTGGGCCTCAACTTCCAGAATCCCAGCTGACTTGGCCAATGTTCAGGGATTCTGGGAGCTGAGGTCCAAAGCACCTGGAAAGCCAGATTTTAAGAAACACTGGCTTAGTTTAGCTGCTCCCACAGATGGGAGGAGACAGGCAGGGATAGTCTGAGCAATAGAATACAGCTGGCCCTCCACATTCACTAGGGTTAGCGGTGCACGACCGTGCAAAATCCAAAAATTACAAATATCAAAATGCCGCTGTGTGTCAGTGGGAAGGGGCCAAGGCACGGCCCAAACCAAGTCAGAGCAAAAAGAGGGAAAGGAGGTAGGTCAGCATGGTTGCCCTATACTTCCACTCTCACGCCCATCACCTTCCTTGGGCGCAGGGCGCATCAGGAGAGGGTTTGTGGTGCTGAGAAAACAGGCTGCAAGCCATCCTTAGCTGGCCACGCAGCATCTGGTGGAGGAGGAGGAAGACCAGAGGTGGGTTTTTAAAGGACTGTGCGGCCTGATTGGAGCTGACGAGAGGGAAGGTTCCCCAGGGAAAGAAGCACTGGAAGTGGCGGGGGGGGGGTGAGGCAGAAATTGAAGAAACTTTCAAATAGTCATATCTGTGAAAGTCAAACCTGCAAGTGTGGAGGTCCGACTGTACTCTGAACAAAGACCCCACAAGCTCAGCAATTCCAGGGTCAGCGTTACATCCAAAGGGAGCCTTACCAGCCCCAGCAGTTCCCACATCGAGCTGTCCTTACCCGAGCCGTTCTGTCCTCGTAACTCTCATCAGACATTAGGAAGTCACAGATGCCCCGGGTGGGGATGCTGGTGTTTTCTGTGATCCAAGTGTGCAGGTAGACTTCCCCCAAGACCTGCTTCATGTGCTCCCGCGTCAAATGCATTTCCACGGCTTCAATCTGGGCCTGGATTTCAAGCAGCTTCTGCTCAAGGGGCTCCCGCCCTCCTCCCTCCCTCGAGCAGGCAAGAGAGTCCTCGGCTGCCTCGTCTGTCTCTGTGCCTTTGCCGGCCTCGCTCGGAAGCTGCTTGCTGCCCTTTCGCGCAGTCCCCTGCTCTGGCTGATGCTCATCGATGGCGCCCGTCCTGGGGGAGGGAGCCAGGAACACCTTTGCGTCCTCGTGGGTCGGCCTCCACAGGGCCTCCGAGGGCACCTTCTGCAGTGACTGGTAGAGAATTCTCAGGAGGAATAGCTTGAAGCGCCAAAAGTAAGTGGAGCCAATGGTCTCGATCTTTTTATCCAAGGCTTCCTGTAGGAACGGCGGGATGTGCTTATCTTTCAAGATTTTCCAGCGAACGAGATCTGTCAGGTCAACCTGCCTGAAAAGATTTTGGACAGACGATTCAAGCAGCTGAGCAGCTGCCTCCTCAAATGTTTTGAGGGTAACAAACTGAACCTGGTAGGTTTTGGTAATAGGGTGAAGGCCGTTGGTCATCCCTTCTGTTGTAATGACCGCCAGGTAGGCCCCGCACGGGCTCATGGCAATCCCATGAGTCCTCACAGAGCCAAAAACTTCAGACAGCCTGATCAGCTGGTGCTCAAATTTCAAAGCAATGTCAGTGAAGATGGGAATCAGCTGCCTCACCTTCCCATCCACGGAGCAGGTGTAGACGGTGCCGTTCTGCCTGTCTGCCGTCATGGAGACGATTGGCAGGGAGTGGAGCCCCGTCACGTGGGAGTTGTGGACGTTCAGGCCAGCCTTGGAGATGAGGAGCAGGCACCAGAAGAGGTAGGAGCCCCTGGCGGCCACCACCAAGCTGCAGCTGCACTTCTGATAGGGATGGTAGAGCGTGATGCTCTTGATGCTCTGCACCGGCAGCTGGTCCATCTCTTGCCACAAAACCACCGGCTGCCTCAGCGTGAAGTAGCCCTTGACCGCCTTCAGGTTGACGGGGAGGATTTTCACAGGCCCAAAAGCACTCCCCACAATAAGGCCACTCATCTTGCGGTTGCTGTGCTCGTACTCCCACCACGACAAGACGCTGGGGGAACTGATCCCTGACTCAATCGTGTTGCAGGAGGTGATGGACTCCTTGCCTGCGAAGGGCAGCTGGAACTGCCAGACAGCGATGTTCCCGTTCTCGAAGAGCACGGCCAGCAGCACGCTGCCCACGTCCCGGCACTCGTTGTTGTGCTTCACCTGCTGAGTGGTGCAGATGCCGGACCACTCCATGCGCACCGGGGTCTGCATGCTGTGCCTCCTCTGGAATTCAGAGAAGCTCCCCAGGTCTGCCTGGGGCGGCTCCCCCTTGGAAAGCCTGTAGCCGTTTTCCGACAGCCTCTCTCCATACAGTTCAGTCAAGTCCACCAGCTGCACCCACTGCAGCCTATTCAGGTTGGCGTGGACGGTCAGCCTGTTGTCCATGGTCAGGGCTGCCAACAGGCAACGGCCGTTCGCATCGCAGCCCAGCGGAGACCAGCTGGAGTATTTGTAGCCTCGCATTGATGGCAGGGACTTCCCTTCAGGGTTGAACACCCGGTCTAACATGAACGTCTGGCTCACTGTTGGATCCTTGGAGCTGGCAAATGTTTCCTTACATTTGGCCACTTCTTTTGCAGAACCAACCTGAAAATTTTTTGAAAGGACACGTTATTAGTGCACTCAAAATGAAAACTGGTGCAACAGATTAAAAACAAATGTTCTTCCTCTAGAAGGAGCCTTCTTTATCACATAGCAGCACTGCAACTGAGTGAAGATTCTCATCATTATCATGAGTGGATTTATGGCCTCACAGAAACAAAAGAATTGCCATTCTGGATTATACTAAGTGAAGTCCATTTAATTCAATTATCTTTCCAACAGAAAGCCACTCCAGAAATTCACAAGCAGAACAGAAAGCGAATGGGTTCCTATTGTGCATCTCCAGCCCCCGATACTCAGAAGCGAGACGGACAAAAAGTCCATGAAACTTGGTATCCTGTTGAATACATGGCTTTTCTGGGAAGGTCACAGAAAATGGTGAGAAAGCAGTTCTCTAGTCCCCAGGTGGATACTGCTCTTGAACATGGAGGTTTATGTTCATGATGTGGAAAGTAACTGTCAACAGAGCCTGAGAACTTGCTAAAGCTACTTTTAATAGTTTCCCTCTGGGATAGAAGCTGTGGGGTCCTACAGGTGTTGCTCAACTGCAACTCCCAGCATTCTTTACCTTTGTCTATACTGGCTGGGGCTGCTGGGAACTGCAGTTCTACAACATCCTGAGGGCCACACAAGGTCAACACTCCTGGGTGCAATGGTGTTATGGCAGATCCCACAGCACGGGCCCTTATCAGCGCCATCCCCAGAGCCAGACCCTCCAAGAATCCAAAAAAGCAGGCAGCTGAGCTAAATCTATCGACAACCACATTCTAGACGTCTTCCCTACCACCGAGAGCAGATGCTCCGTGAAGCACAAGGGTCTCGCTTGCCCGTTCAGACTCCGGCCATCCCAAAAGACTGTGCATAACCGTGGGTGCGGCTCACACGGACCCGCTGTTGCCGGGACCCCCCCCCTCCTCCTCCAGGGGCCGCAGCTCAGCCGGGAGGGAGAAGGGGGGCTCAAGGCACCCGGAGCCCTGCCTGGCGAAAGGTCCTGCTGCTCCGACCCAGTGCGCCCCCCGCCCCGCCCGGCCCCTCCCCTTCTGCCTCTTGGGCCGTTTCCGCCCTAGCCTCTTACAGCGCGGTGATTCCAGTTTCAGCCTCCTACGGAATCCTGACCAGGCCCCCCCCCTAAACTGCAAACCCCAGGATTCCACAGGAGGTTGAAAGCGGAGTCGCCGCGCTGCAGCCGTCCAGTGCGGAAACGGCCGGGAGGGAGGCTCGAGCGGGGAGCCGGCCGGGCGGGGCGGCGCAGAGGGACGGCGGGGTTTCCCCCGGCAGCCCTCCCGGGGCGGGCCCGCTCCCCCCGGAGCCCCGGCCCCGCGGGCGGGCACCCACCCTGAGGTGGCAGGGGGCGGCCGGGGCCGGGACGGCGGTGCGGTGGAGGACGAGGTCGGCGCCGGCGGCCCCCTGGACGTCGCTCAGCTGCTCGAGGACGGCGACGCTGCGGGCCGTGCTCACCGACAGGCGGTGGTCCGCCGACCAGGCCAGGGGCTCCAGGCCGCTCACCCCGTGCTGGAGCCGCACCGCCGGGTCGCGACGCACCGCCGTCACCCCGAAGCCCGACCCGCCGCCGCCGCGGGGACCGCCCGAAGCCCCCGCCGCCCCGGGCTCCCTTTCCGGGGGCGGTGCGGGGGACTCGGGCGCCTCGCCCTCCCCGCCGCCGTTCTCCCCCTCCGGAAGCGAAGGCGGCGCCGCGACGGCGGAACTCCCCCCGCTCGCTGCAGCGGCGGCGGCCGCCATTTTGCCCCCGACGCCGCCGTTGCCTCGGAGGCCGCGCGACGGCCCCCCGGAGACGAAAGGCGCATGCGCCGCCGCCGCCTACCCGGAAGGACCCCGTGAGGGAACCGGGGGAAGAGGCGACTAACTCAGTAGCCTTTTTTGGCTGCCGCCTGCATTCTCGCCCAGCCTTTGAAAAACGTCCTTAATCGCTTTCGGTTTACTTCCAACGTTCCTATGTGCCACCGCTCAAAACGATCGGGGCGTTCGATGGCCGCAGGGAAAAAACAAGAAAGAAGAAACCTCTTTCAGGCAGCCGCAGGGCTCCCCTCTTCCCGCCAGGGCTTTTCCTCCGGGCACCTCCCGGGACGCCTCCGTCCGGGGTCCTCCCGCCGGGCCGCACGTGGGTCCTCCCGAGGGGAGCGGGTCACGACCCTCCGAGGCCGGTCTTCTTACCTCGGGCGCCGCGCGGCTTCCGGCGGCATGGAGGCCGGCGAGGGGCTGCTGATCAACGTCAGCTCGGCGGGGCCGCCGCCGGGAGGGCGACGGCGGGGGCGCCGCCCGAGGACCCCGCGGGGCAGGGCCGCGAAGGTGAGGATCCCAGGAAGAGACCCCGGGGGCCCCCCAGCCCAGCCCGCTTCTGCCGTGCGGGAACGCCCTCGGAGCCCGCCCTGGGACGGAGGGCCGTCCAGCCTCTGCCTGGAAGCCTCCAGGGAAGGGGGAGGCTCCGCCACAGCCCGAGGCAGCAGATTCCACGGCCGGGGAGCCCTGGCCGTCGGGACGTTCTTCCTGAGGCTCGGGTGGAATCTCCTTTCCCGCAGCTGGAGTCCATTGCTCCTCGTCCTGGTCTCCGGAGCGGCAGAGAACAAGCCCGCTCCCTCCTCGACATGGCATCCCTTCAGACATTTAAACTTGGCTCTCATGTCCCCTCTTAACCTTCTCTTCTGCAGGCTAAACGTACCCAGCTCTCTAAGTCTATCCTCAAAGGGCTTCATGGCTTCCAGGCCCCTCACCGTTTTGGTCGCCCTCCTCTGGACCTGCTCCAGCTTGACCATGTCCTCCTTGAATCGGGGTGCCCAGAACTGGACACAGGATTCAAGATGAGGTCTAACCAAAGCAGAGTAGAGCGGTACCAGCACCTCCCTCGATCTAGACGCCATCCTCCTATTGATGCAGCCGAGAATTGCGTTGGCTTTCTTGGCTGCCGCATCACACTGCTGACTCATGTTCAGCTTGCGGTCTGTTAGGACTCCTAGATCCCTTTCACACGTACTGCCATCCAGCCACGTGTCCCCCATCCTATATTTCTGCATTCCATTTTTTCTACCTAAGTGTAGGACCTTACACTTCTCTCTGTTGAATTTCATTTTGTTAGCCTTGGCCCAGCTCTCCAATCTGTCAAGGTCATTTTGAATTTTGATCCTGTCCTCCGGCGTATTAGCAACCCCTCCCAATTTGGTGTCATCTGCCAATTTGATGAGCATGCCCTCTATTCCTTCATCCGAGTCGTTGATGAAGATATTGAAAAGCACTGGGCCCAGGACAGAACCCTGTGGCACCCCGCTGGTCCCTTCTCTCCAGGATGAAAAGCAGCCATTGGTGAGGAGCGCCCTTTGGGAACGGTCAGTCAACCAGTTACAGATCCACCTTACAGTAGCCCTGTCCAGCCCGCATTTTACTAGCTTCTTTGCAAGAATGTCGTGGGGAACTTTGTCAAAGGCCTTGCTGAAATCGAGATATGCTACATCCACAGCATTCCCTTCATCTATCAAGCTAGTAACTCTGACATAAAAAGAGATCAGATTAGTCTGGCATGAATTACTTTTGAGAAATCCGTGTTGACTTCTCGTGATTACGGCGTTGCTTTTGAAGTGATTAGAAACTGACTGCTTAATGATCTGCTCCAGAATCTTTCTGGGTACTGATGTCAGGCTGACTGGGCGATAATTATTTGGGTCCTCTTTTTTTCCCTTCTTGAAGATGGGGACAACATCTGCCCTCTTCCAGTCTGCTGGAACTTCTCCTGTCCTCCAAGATTTCTCAAAGATTATAGCAAGCGGTTCCGAAATGAGCTCTGCCAGTTCTTTTAATATCCTAGGACGCAATTCATCTGGCCCTGGAGACTTGAATTCATCCAGTGTGGCCAGGTATTCCTGTACCACCTCTCTACCTATTATGTGCCGCATTTCCCCTGCTTCCTCCCCTGCTCCCCAACCGCCAGGTTGAGTGCTTGTATCCTTCTGGGAAAAAACTGGGGCAAAGAAGGTGTTAAGTAGTCCTGCCTTTTCTCTTCCTCCTGTTAGTAATTCGCCATCTTCTCTGCGCAGCGACCCTATCGTCTCCTTCTTTTTCCTTTTGCTACAGACATATTTAAAAAAACCCTTTTTATTGTTTTTGATGTCTCTGGCCAGCCTAAGTTCGTTCTGTGCTTTAGCCTTTCTGACCTCCTCCCTACATCTCCTGGCTACTTGCTTAAATTCTTCTTTGGTGGTTTCCGCCTTCTTCCATTTCCTGTACATGTTTCTCTTAACACTTAGCTCAACTGAGAATTCTTTAGTCAACCATTCTGGTTTCTTCAGGTGCCTTCCATTTTTCCTCCTTATTGGCACAGTTTTAGACTGTGCCTTCAGTATCTCCCTTTTAAGGAACCCCCATGCCTCCTGAACTCCTTTTCCTTTGACTATTCTTGACCACGGAATTCCAGCCAGCAGCCTCCTAAGTTTACAGAAGTCCACTTTTTTAAAATCTAAGATGAGTGTCTGGCTACACTTATCTTCTCCGTTCCACTGAATGCCAAATTCCAATAGGGCATGGTCACTCCCCCCTAAAGATCCAACCGCTTCTAACTCGTTAACAAGGTCATCCTTGTTGGTCAGGATCAGATCTAGAATATTTGATCCCCTTGTGGCCTCTTCCACCTTCTGGACCATGAAATTGTCTGCAAGACAAGCAAGAAACTTGCTGGACCTTGCTGTCTTGGCAGAGTTTGACTGCCAACATATATCCGATGGGCCCCTCCCAAAACTGCAAACCCCAGGATTCCATAGGAGGTTACAAGCGGAATCATTTCACTATAATGGTCTAGTGCGGAAAATGGCCTGGGACTTCCTATCCAGAAAGGCGCTTGGGCAGCGCGGAGGGGGCTGACAACTCCGCTCCCTCATGTGGAAGAAGTTTCCGGGCGGTTTAGCCTCGTTGGCCTCCTGAAGTAAGATCAAGGAGTCTCGCAGCTGAACAGATTTGACTGGAAATTTAAAAGAAAGTTTTGGTGGGCAGCAGCCCCCTTGCCTCTATGTGGTAATAATTAGCATTAAAAAATGCTGAGGTAATAATGAGTGGCGGTGCCTGCATCTTGTTAGCAGTAAAAGAGTACAGACCCAATGGACCGTGTTTCCCATCTTTTTCCTTGGTCTGCTCTGCAGGGCTGTTGGGAGATTCAGCGCCCTGGACAGTTTAATTCACGGAGGGTCTTGCCTGCTTAAATGTCCAAGCTGAAGAAACTCTGTCTTTTTATATTTGCTTAATTAAAGTCTTCCATTTTGTATTCTAATCAGCTTTGAAGCTCCTGTTGTTAGCCCCGTGTCCTACTTAAAATTGTGCTGGCATTACGTGTCCAGTTCCTAGGTTCTCAGCCTGGGTTCCCAATGCTCATTGTAACAGTATTGCTTACACTTTCTTGCTGAATAAATACAAGTGTGATACAGGGTTCATTCTTGATTGTTAACTAGAAGTTACTGTGTTATCAACCATGTATCAGAATTCTAGTCCTGGCAAAGCAAATATTCTTAATATTCTCGCACATGCGCTGTATGCTTTATGAGATCAGTGTCATTCCAAACCTATTCAAGCCTTTTCTCCTTGCGATAAACTGTTCTTCCCTTTGCTGATGTAAGAGGTAGTTTGGATTGCTTTCTTGCTGAGGGAGGGGAGTCCCTTTGACCAAAGTTGGGGATCTTTCCAGGTTGATTCAGAGCTCACACGCAATCGCGTAGACTGCCCGAGGTAGTCCATGCAGACCTGATATTTTACATCTAGCCCTATGTGTTTTTTTCCTAACAGTTTCTAATGGGTTTCAGGGTTGGTGCTCTAACCTTTTTTCCAGGTTGTTGCCCAAACAGTCTTCAGGGTTAGTGTCCTGACATTTTTCCAGGGTTTATTGCCAACAATCTCACTCAATGTCTTCTTGAGAGCCACTTGTCTGGGAGGGAGAAGCGGGGGGGGATGAAACCTGGACCTTTTTATGTCTCATTCCTCTGTTCTTCGCTGAATATCTTCCTCTGTTTATCTTTTTTTTTCTTGTTTCTTCTCTTCCTGAAGTCCACAAAAAGGACTTTGGAGCAGGCCCAGGAAGGGGTTCCCCCAAAGCGGAAACCAACTGTGCCTTCGCCCCAAATCAGCAAACCTCAGAAGAAACCCGGAAGTTTTGCCAAGGGGGCCGGACTGCCCCTCTCTCCTGGGAAGAAGCCCCTGGCTGAAGGGAAAGATGGTGATGTGGGTGGCAACAGACCGTTCGTGAAGACTTCTAGTCTCTTCAAAAACAACCCTGAGATTCTAGAGATCAAGAGGTATTTAATTCTCTCCTACACGCCTTTTTTTGGTAATATGTGAGTGGCGATTTCTGGCATGGCATTAAAATACTGGGCAAGGGTAATTCACAATGAGCAGTAAGAGCGTGTGTGTGTGGACAATTAGATGGAAGATTCTTACACCAACTGAGCTACAATTAGGAGCTAATCTGGGGTTTCTGGGTGCATTGGGTTTCAACTCCTGTCATCCCTGGCAGTTGGCCACACGGGATGGGCTGTCGGCATGCAAATGTGTACTTTACAGTTGAACCATTGCTTGTTTCTTAAAAGAGAGAAAAAATGCTACCCTTTCAATGCCTTTGGACTGCAGTTCCCCATCACGTCTCACCATTGGTGAGGCTGGCTTAGGGTTGCTGGAGTCCAGTTGAACATCCTCTAGAAGGCTAGACATTCTCCAAACCCACCTTAAAAAGGGCAACCTCAGAAGCTTTCTCATGCCACATCAGAGTTGCAGATTCATCTTTTTCTTGCCTTGATTGGCGGTCAGCTTCTGGTTCTGCTCAAAATGTTATTGTGGTTTTCAGCATTGCAGTAAACAGTTTTCCAGCTTTTCATTAAGTCCTTCCATCTTCTCTTAAAACCCAGCGCCCAAGAGCAAGGAACAGTTGACAGTTTTTGATTTTGAGTCTTGTGTCTTGATTTCTGGAGGGAAAAGCAAGTATAAAAAGGATGCCACTAGGCAGTTTGCTAGACTTAGCAGTCCTTACTATGAATGGGCTCCTCAGAGGAGTGGACGCTTGGACCACAATCCTGTTGGACAGCATAACTGCATGATGTAGGTGGCAGCGGCAACATAGGTGCTGAGAGTGGATTGATCGTGCTGCTCCACCAATGGGGGTGATCGCAGTGAATGCTAACAAAAGGTGCCTTACATCAGTGTTGCTGTACATCCAGACAGGAAATTGTGTTTGTTGAAATACTGTTTTTAATTAAAATATTTATATTTTGCTGTTTATTGTAGGATATTATTTCTAGATTAAAGCAGTAAAATGATTGCAACAGATAAAAACATATAAAACAAACATGTTAAAATAACTTAAAGGTTACAACAGTTTAAAAGAAAAACCTGTGAAATTCATGAGGTCTCTGTAGGTTGGGAGGCAGCATGAAGGAACGTGAACGCGTATACATGCATTTAAATTAAGTCCCAATGGCTTTAATAAAAAAACACGTTTGGCCTTGACTCTGGAAAGAAACCAATGTTGGCACTACTCAAGACTTCCGTGGATAAAGCGTTCTACAGTTGGGGTGTACAACTGAGAAGGCACTGTCTCCTATGCCCTCCCACGCTGTATTGTCCCCACAAGTGGGTCATGGAAGAGGACCCTTCCTGCAGGCGTCAGTTCTCAGGCAGGCACATGTAGGGAGGAGCAGTCCTTCAAGTACTGAGATCATAAGCCATTTAAATGTTACCACCAGTGCCTTGAGCTCCAACTGAATGCAAATTGGCAGCCGGTGCAGCTCCTTTAAGACTGGGTAGTGCATTCTCTGTATAGAGAGAACGTGCAGCTGCATTTTACACTTATTTCTGATACATCATCAAGGGCAGCCCCACGTAGACTGTGTCACAGCAGTCCAGCTGGGAAGTTACCCCTGCCTGAACAACAGTGGAAAGACTTTCCCTTCCACAAAATGGAGCGCATGGGTTCCTACCGTTTTTCAACCCTGTTTTGTTTTGTGCTTTACAAAATTCATGCACTCTTTTTTTTCTCTTACAGAATGTCAGTGCAACAAGTGCAGGAGAAGGTTTTCACCTCTGAATCCTTCGATCAGCTGGGCCTCCATCCCCATTTGGTGAGGATCTTCTGTCTTTCTTTGGTGGATTGTACAACAGGTTTTCCACCTCTTCTTTTAACACTTGCAGTCTATAACCGTAGGAGGAAGGATGTGTGAATATAGCTCCAGGGAAGGCATCCATCTTCTGTTTTCTAGTTTCATTTACTGGTTGATTAAGCTTATGTCCAGCTTTTCCTTCAAAGAGTTCAAGGTGAGGTACATGGTTCTTTTCTTCTCCACCTGATCCTCACAACGATCCTGAAAGGTAGATCAAGCTAAGTGAGAGTGACTGGCCCAGCATGACCCAGTGAGTTTCGTGGTTTTGAAATATGTGGGAATCCTACAACATTCCAAATAATGTTCCTTATTGTTGACTGGTTAGAGCTGATGGGACTTGCAGTTGGACAACATCTGACGGCCCCTCCTTCTTCTAGAAGCTAGATCTACTGTGTCCCAGTCTAACACATTTACCTGCCTGTGTTGACATTGTTGTTATTGTAGCTCTGTTGTGTTAGCATAGGGATTAAGCCGCAGTGCTGTTAGTGGAGTCTTTTACTTTCTGTGTTCATTGGAACTATTTTGAGTGACATGATTATTTTGGTCATCAAGTGAAAG
The DNA here is from genome assembly GCA_030412105.1 of Cyclura pinguis. Classification (NCBI taxonomy): domain Eukaryota; kingdom Metazoa; phylum Chordata; class Lepidosauria; order Squamata; family Iguanidae; genus Cyclura; species Cyclura pinguis. Next base: position 17,602,748 of record CM059613.1, on the reverse strand, counting down.
AGTTAGGCTTAAAACGTCACCTGGTGAACTCCCATCTCAGTACCAGAGTCTGGCATGGGCAGCGTCTGTGAGAGAAGGCCACCTGTACTTGGTCTAAATCCCTCCTGTGGAGGAGGGCAGTCTCTTCCATGGTCAAACAGGTCTCCTTGTAAGTAGGCTTATCCTAATGCTGCATCTCTTGTCTAAGGAGCCAGCGTGGTATTGTGGTCTGAATGTTGGACCGGGGCTCTGGGAGAACAGAGTTGGAATCCTCCCTGGGTGGCCTTGGGAAAGGCATGCTCTCTCAGCCTCAGATTAAGGCAGTGGTGACAGCCCCAAGTAAATCTGGCAAGAAAACTCTATGGCAGGTAGTTGGTGTTGATTTGAAAGCACATTGCAGCAACATTGCAATTCTCTTGAGTCTTCTCTTTTAGCTCCTGGTTTTCGGATTTATGCATATTTGTTCTGGCCTGGCCATAACTGTTGTTGTGCCATGCAAATTTTTTGTCTGCTGTTTTTGGAATTGGACATTTGCCCCTGAAATGTGTTTTTTCCCCCCATTAGGTTTCAACAGTAACCTCTGTCTTGAAAATATCTAGCTTGACCAGGTAAAAACTTTGTTGGGAGTGTGTGTGTCTAAACTAGTATCTGTGAGTTTGGTTTGCCCAGTGTAAGTTGATACTTTTGGGTGCGGGTAGGGGAAACTGTGCTGGGTCCATTCATTTATTTAATGTCCTTAAATACCTTGTCTGTCTCCAGCAGACCTGAAACAGTTGATGTTGTTGATGCAACAGGTTTAAGTTTTGAAAATAATTCCAGTGACAGGAAACAGAATAACTAATCACACTACAGTTAAACCAGTTTCTCAAACCTTCCAGCTGTGTTGGACTGCAGTCCCCATCATACACAAACAGGGACAGTGGGGACTGTAATTGAACCCATTGAGGAGGACGGCTGCACTTATACCCTTAACCTGGTGTTGTTGCTGTTTTTGGAACGTGTGCTTTGTCCTGAAAGTCAGGGAGGGTTCTCAGTGTTGTTAGATGAGCCAGCAAAGCAATTGTTTACATTTTAATAATTGGACTCGGGGTATTTTTTGTCTCTTATCACGTCTTTCCTTCCCCCCTGCCCTTTTCTTTTTAAACACTGGTACAAAGTGTTCAGAAGCAGACGATTCCCGTGCTCTTGCAAGGCAGAGATGCGCTGGTGAGATCCCAGACAGGTTCGGGTGAGTGTGACCTAGCTCTGGTTTCTCATCATCTGTAGATAGCTGGGTGTTTGGCGGCGTTTCCCAGGTGAGGCGAAAGGGTTTTTTTCCCCACACTTTGTTGTCTTTTGGCCCTGGCGGAAACAACGCCCCTTTGCTGACAGGCAGCCCAGAGAGGAATTTTGTTGTAGGCAACCTCTCCCCTTCTTTCCTTGCTTGGGAAGGGGCTGCCTCCATCTTTCCAGGGTGAGCAACCGAGGAGAGTCTTTGGGGCACACCCTGGACCACGGCAGGTTGCGTTTCCCTCTTTCTTCCAAGATCAGAAGTGGCTGAAAGGTCACTGCCTGTTTTGGGGGAAGGAGGAGGCATATAATGGGTATTATTTGAAATGGCGTAATTGGTTTTGACTTGTCTGGTTTTAAGTTGCTAAATGATTTAATATATTTTTAATCTTTCAGAAATTATTGCTACAATTATCTAATGTTCTAAATTGGTCTTACTGTGTGTCGCCCTGAGATCCTTGGATATGTTGTGGAATATAAGTAACTAATCAAATATGCAGACCTTCATAAAATGTTCGTATTTTGTATTTGGATAAGAATCATAACCTTCTCCCCAAGCGTATCCCTTACTTTTTACAATAAGTAAAATAATTTGTTTCTGTTTTCTGTCTGCTTTTCTGTTGTCTGTCCTAAAAGGTAAAACACTTGCCTATGGCATTCCTCTGGTACAATCCTTGCAAAGATCGGAACCCAAAATACAGGTGGGTGAGTGCTGTATTCACCTTTCTTTTCCCTTCTTGTAAGAAGAATTGCACTTTTCTTAAATGTGTCTCATGGAATCATAGAAGAGTTGGAAGAGACTCCCAGGGCCATCCAGTCCAACCCCAGTCTGCCATGCATGAATACACAATCAAAGCAAATCCTTGGACAGATGGACATCCAGTCTCTCTTTAAAGATCTCCAAAAATGGAGGACCTACTACCCTCAAGGCAGTCTGTTCCACAATTGAACTGCTCTTACAGTAGAAAAGTTCTTTGTAATGTTTCCGGGAATCTCTTTTTGTGTCATTCGAACCCATTGGTTTGTGTTCTAGTCTTTGGAGCAGCAGAAGACAAGCTCACATAGCAGTAAATTCTCATAATAGCTCCTGGAAGTAGACTGACTATAAATTGTGCAAAAGAGTACATTGGGGTGTGGTGGGGTGGAGAGTGTCATAAAGCAGTGGGGCGTATTCTGCTGTGGGGCATATTCAAGAATTGGGGTTCCCGTTCTTACGTTCCGCATCTTGAGGGGTATGCAACCTGTTGAATTGCAAGGGGGGTTAGGGTTCAGTGGATCGATGTGGGGCTGCCCCAGAGCGCCCCTCTGCTACCCCCCCCCCATTCCCAGCGTGTCCTTTGGGAAGCAGCTAGAGATCAGAAATGCCCTAGAGGGACTCAGCACTGTAGGAAGCTGGAGTGATCCCAGACACTGAGGTCTCGTTCAGTCATCCCTCTTAGATTCCTCTGTTCCATTTTGTTCCTCAGTTCTCTTCCTCTCTCCCTTATTCCCACAGCGCAGTGATGGGCCGTATGCTCTCGTACTGGTTCCAACCCGAGAGGTAGGTTGGACGCCTGCCGTTCTCTTTGTTTCTGACTCCAGCGGTTCAGCTGCCTGCAGAGTGTCAGGGAAGGAGGGAACGGCATTTGGGGGAGCAAGCGGGGAGTCTTGGTGCCTTATTTCCCCTGGGACCTGATCACCACCCCAGTGTTAACAATCTCCCTTTCTCCAGACTTTTACTGTTGTGATAATTATAGTAATGAGAGCCAGTGTGGTGTAGCACTACACTGCGACCCCAGATACCAGGATTTGATTCTCAACTCAGCCATGGAAACACACTGGGTGCATCCCACACTCTCAGCCCCAGAAGACACCGTAATAGGTTTGCTTTAGGCTCGTCGTAAGTTGGAAGTGAAGGCACACAACAGCAACAACAATAATGTACACAGACAGAAAATCATGAAAAATCATCTTGAATTTTGACAAGACTGCATGGTCAGGAGGATGGAAAGAAAGTTGAGGTTTAAAAGCACATTTAAAGGGAACAAAACCTGCAGCCCCGGTCTAGTAAAGGCTCCTCTGTCAGCAGCTTGCCTGTTGCCAAAAACCCAACCTGAATGAAAAGGCTTCCCCTTGCCAGCAGAAGGATGCCAGGGTTGGGACCAGTCTGGCTCCCCTGTGTGGTGGGCTCCACCATGTGAGACCGGTCACTGAGAAGCCCTCCTTTGTGGCCTGTGACCGTGGGAGGAGTGAGCTAAGAGCTTTCCCTGAGGATTTCAAAACCTGGGCAGGCTGGAATGGGGGAGAAATAGTTTTTCAGATACTCAGGACCTGATCTTTTAGGATGTGCCTGGCACTCGACGTTGTGCTTGGAAGCAGGCTGGTTGTTGTCACGAGGGAACCGATCGCTCCTGTCGGAAAGTCAGCAGGGCCGGGGGGCGTGTGAGGAGCCCAGAGCGGCAGCTTGAGCAGCCATCAGCTGCAGTTCCCCCTTCTGACCATCTCTGCTGGTGGCGCTGCTGTGCTGCTGCAGCCGCCCGGTCAAGAGCAGCCCCGGGCTGGTCGGGAGAGGCGGTCCAGTCGAGAGAATGCCAGAACTGGGCCCCTGGGGTCTCTGGCTTGAGGCCCTTCCTGCTTTATGACAAATATTCAGGATTTCCAGGATATGAAAAAGTCATGCTCTTTCTGTGAATTGGGGACTTTAAATTTTAAAGTCAGAGTTCACACACTGAAGTTGCTTTTGATGCAAATTGTGCATGCACATATTAATTTCCTTTAACTTTCTTTTCTGCAGCTTGCCCTACAGAGTTTTGAAATTGTGCAGAAGCTGCTGAAGGTAAGGAGAAATAGAGCTTTAAGTGTTGACTCTGGTGCCACCCTCTTGCTCGGGTGGCAGCAGGAGTCACAGGGGCAGGGACGTTGCTTGAGTGTCTCTGTGTTGGGTGAGGTGGGGTGCCATATCACAGACAGCCTCACCAGGAGGTGGGGAGGTTACATGCCTTTTAATTTAAGGGCTGGGGAAGTACTGTCCGTCTTTGATGATAGCGTGCCCCCAAAATGAGGCACGTTAGGCTGGGAAGAGGCCAGCTTTCCCTGGGGAGAAGAGCTGGAATAAGCTGTTCTGAGAGAGCCAGATAGAAGCACGGGGCAGAGGAAGGGAGACCGGGTGTGTGTGATGGGAGCACGTTGAATGGGTTCAGAGTCCTGGTTTTCCTGGACTTCCCCACCAAATTCATGTTGACTCCCTCCAGGTCCCTAAAATGGGCAAAAACAAACCTTGGGCACACCTGACTTTCAGGTACGAGAAAAACCCCTAACAGTAAAAGAGTTAAAGCGTTGACCAAACAGTTCTATTAAGAATGCTAATTTGGGGCAGTTTAAGACACATTTGAAAAGTAACGTAAAAGGTGAAAGTCCAGGACAAAAGACCCTTCTGCCCCAACCCCTCAACAGCTGAAGCCTTGCCTGAACAAAAAGGTCTGTCCTCCATTTCTGGGCGTACCCTTGGGGTGAGAAATTTTGAGAGGTGTGTTGTGGGGAGGGGTCAATCCCAGTGTGAGCCGTGCCTGCTCCCCCGGTGCGCGGAGCTGGCAGAAGCAGTTGCGGCTGCGAGTGGCCAGAGGTCAGCTGCTGGCTTTGGGAGTGGGCTTTTGTGGCTCCTCCTTGCACTCTTGAAGGCCTTCAGGTGACAGCAACGGATGACCAGGGACTTTGGGAGTTGTTAAAATTGAGAGACTGTTAGGCGGAAGGTGTGGGACGACCCTGGGGGCACAGAGCTGGCCCTGGGGAGCCAGCGGGCCGTCCACCCCCTGCCCAGCCCTGAGCTAGAGACTTACACCACTGGTCTTTTGCAGAGGCTCACTTCCTCTCCTTCATCTTTTTCCTTTCCTTCTTCTGCTTAGCCATTTACCTGGATCGTGCCTGGCGTCTTGATGGGAGGAGAAAAGAAGAAGTCGGAAAAAGCCAGGTAGGGAGCCAGGCTCATAAAATTCTTCTTCTTTCCTCAGGGCTCTTTCATCTGTCACTCTCTCCTGGGGTGCTCCCTTTTTAAAATTTTTAGTGGGGGAAGAGGCTTGTGACTCTGGATCAGGCTGTGAGCACCCCCCACCGTGGATCTTACAGAAAGCGGACGGCTGGGCCAGCGGGAAGTGTGTTCGCATCTCTCCGCAGCTTTTAAAATGTTGATGAGCTCTTCTGAGCCGACGGCGACGATCCTCTTGGCGCTGGCAAGGTTCCTCTGCTGCCTCTCTCTGCTCACTGGTTCCCCCACATCTCTTGCAAGTTTGCCTTGCAGATGGTTTGACCCAAGCAGCTTGTGGATCACGTTTGCTGTTTGTTGTCTGGACCGGCAGTCTTAAGATAGGCAGAAGGCCAGTTGCAACTAAGTCAGCTAACCAGGGAAGGGCACTGAGGTAGACATTCCTTACAGGGCATTCGTTAGCATTTCGGAATGCTCGAAGCGCTTTGTGCTGTTTAATGAGGTTTGCATATGAAAGCACACCATTGTTTATTTTTAGATGATGCCTGAATGCCAGGCTGGGCAGGAGTTAGATTTGGATCTCTGAGAGATCGAGGTTCTAGCTGTTGCTGAGCCAGGCAGATAAGCAGTTGGATGCCCACCTTAAATAGCTAGATAGCCTTTGACGGAAGAGAGCGCCCAGCAGTTAAGACAGCCAGTATTTTATACTGTTCAGAGTCAGACAAGGACAGAAAAGACTTGGATTCAAATCTTCGTGTGGCAATAAACCTCACTGGGGGCTCCAGGCCGTTCAGTCTCCTTCAGCCTGACCTGCCTACCAAGTTGTTACAACAATTAATACCCACTGAGTTGTTACGAGAATTAACTGGGGAGAAGGAGAGCTTTGTAGGCTCATTAGCAGAAAAGTGGCTGAAAAGTACTGCTGAAATGAAGACCCTCTGAGATTTTCAGGACTGAGCGTTTTGCTTGGAATGACCATGAGCACCGTTTGGTTTTGGCTCTTATAGCAAGTTCCTGGTATCAGAGTTCTTTAATTCCAAGTGTGCAGCTGCAGTGCGCAGACGGTGGATATGTGCAGTGAATACTGACGCACTGTTCCTAGGAGCATTATTTCACAAAAGTAAGTCTGTGTGTGTAGCACAGCTTGTGCCTGTGTTTGCGACCCAGAGGATCCTAGCCCTGTGCATTTCCCACACACAGCTGTAGCTCTGTTCCAGAGCCCTAGATGCCCTGCAAGGGTGCCCCATTCTCAAACAACAGGCAAATTATGGTTTCGCTCTGGGCTTCCACGCTTCCTACTGCTGCTGCTAGTTTTTAAAATGCTGTCACTAACTTTGCAGTTTGTGGCCAAACCGTAGTTTCTTTGTGCTGTTCATAGTGAGTAGTCCGTGCTCTAGGCATGTGGTATGCTTGCGTGTTTCCAGTTCGGCTTTGGTGTAAAACTACAGTTTGGTTAGTTCCGATTGAGACAGCACGTTGCGTGTTTATGGCAAACCAAGGTGCAGGGATTCTTTTTGTGTGCCGGGATGCGTGGAACGTGCGAGAAGCAGCTGGAGGCCTGACTGCCAAAACACAGCCTGGCTCTTCCACTGCAACCAGACCTCTTCGACAGATGCCCTCTGTTCCCCTTCAAACAGGTTGCGCAAAGGAATCAACATCCTGATTGCGACTCCTGGTCGCCTGGTGGACCACATCACGTCCACCCAGTGCATTCATTTCCGCCGTGTCCGGTGGCTGATCCTGGATGAGGCTGACAGGTACGTGCCCGGCCCTGAGCCCTCCCGCCTCGATGGAGGGACCTCCCCGTGGGGAGAACGTGCTGTGTCGTCTTCTTTGCGAATCCTCCAATGGACAGAGCCTGCTGGCTGTTGTTGTACCAGGTGGCTGCCGTGGGCCCAGGGGCTTGGTGGTTTGCGTGTGGGTCTATCTCCTGAGTTTTGCTTCCTTGTCTTGTCCTGTCCCGTCCTGCATCCAGGATCCTGGATCTGGGATTTGAGAAGGCTGTGGCTGTGATCCTGAATGCCCTGAACGCCGACAGCGCAAAGCGGCAAAACGTTCTTCTGTCAGCTACTCTTACGGAGGGTGAGCTGTGCAGGGGGGCCGCTTGCTCAGTGGGGTGGTGGGTAAGAGAGGGTCGGTTGGGGGAGATCCTGGGCAGCCCTGGCTCCGGTCGTTGCACGGAGCGCCTCGGTTTCGGGGACCTTCTTCCCTTCTAGCTTCAGAATTTCGTGCACCTATTATTTAATGTACTTTATGTCTTTCCCTTTTCCCAGCACATGACCCAAGTCAGCTTACAATAATTTACAACAAGCCTCCCTTATTCCGAAACGTGAAAACCTCCCAAAACCAAAACTTTTTGCTGTGAAACCAGAGGGCCTGGGTGGCCCTGGAGTTGTTCTGGGCCGCTGAGGCGAGAAGTCTGGCTAAGTGGGCCTCATCTCCAGAGAGAGGTGCAGGGGCTTCTGGGAGAACTGCGGCTTTTAGTCACATGGTGTGCTCTGGGGTGAGGAAGGCCGGCACATTAAACTTGGTTTAATGTTGTGAGAGGCATAGTTGAGACGTTCTTGTTTCCTGCTGACAACAGGTGTCTCCAGATTAGCCGACATCAGTTTGCAGAGTCCGGCCTGCATTTCTGTTGCGGGAGAATCCCAGGAATTGGACACGACTCAGGCAAAGGCAGCCGTTGGGGAAGTCATGGATGACCCCGCTACAGGTGTGAAAGGAGATAGTTTTGCTGTGCCTGGAAAACTCCAGCAGAACGTGGTGGTGGTCCCGAGCAAGCTGAGGCTGGTGACACTGGCGGCTTTTATCCTCGGGAAGTTCAAGGTGAGACTCTTGGGTTTCGTCACCTGGCAGGAAGTGGGCAGGCCTTTCCTTTACTCTAGGGGGTCGCGGGCACACCTCCCATCCCCAAAAATGTTTCCTACTCCTGCAGTTGTCAGTCACTGTGTATGAAGGAGTACAGCCATGACACTCACTGAGTTAACTCCTTGGCCCAATCTCAGCCTGATTTACCTTGCAGGGTTGTTCTGGAAGAGAGCCACGTCTCTTGCCTTGAGCCCATTGGTGAGGAGGCTGGAGAGTAAAATGGCTGTGTGTTTTGTCCCTGCAGTTTGAAAAGGGCAACAAGATGATTGTCTTCTTCTCAAGCTGTGACCAGGTGGACTTTCACCATGCCCTCTTCCAGAAAATCTTGGCTGGCGAGCCAGAGGCTGGAGCACCCAAGAGACAGCGGCTTCCTCCTTCACCCTTGGCGTTTGTGCGCTTGCACGGAGACATGAAGCAGGAGGTAAGCCCCCCTCTGGCATCCGCTTGAGCCCCGGCCGGGTGCTAGACTGAACGGGTGCCCTGACTTTTCTCTATCTCTCAAAAAGGGTCCCTGTTGGTTTGGTGCCAGAGAATTTCCCCTCTGGTGTTTTCAGGGAGGAGGGTTGGTGTTTGGGTCCTTTGCCCTGAGGTGCCTGGCACAGAGCCAGTTCTGATGTTACTCTGGCAGCAAGAAATTCCTGCTGTGCTGTCCTGTTTCACCCTGCAGGGGTCTTTCCTTTCAATACTTGTATATGTCAGATACTGACTGACAGGTGCTGATATTCAAGATGCTTTGAAAGGAAACAGAGTAGAATACAGAGTACATCAGAGATCTGAAAGCACAACTCCCATGATGGAGATACACACGTGCATATACCCAAAGTGTGATGTGGTAAAAATAAATAACAGCCGTAGAACAAATCAAGTGTGGAAACCAAAATGACTAAACTGAAGCTGTCATACTTTGGACATATCATGAAAACACAAGCCTCATTGGAGAAGGTGTTAATGCTGTGTAAAGTGGAAGGCAGTAGGAAAAGAGAAAGACTACAGCACAGATTGATTCTCTCAGAGAAGTCATAGCTGTGCTGTTTGCAAGACCTGAGCCGTCAGGGGCTGTTGGAGGTCTCGCTTAGGGAGCGGCCGTAAGTCGAAGCTGACTCGACCGCGCATAATAACAACAAAGCTGCTCGCCTTTGTCAGCTGTTGCTCCCCCTGCAATCCAAAAACACGTGTCTCCTTGTCCTGAGCTCCAGTCTCTCTTCCACCTGAGCTGGAGGGAGCGGGAGAGCAGGCTAGGCCCGGCCTGACTCAGACCTGACCAGCTGTTTCTGCAACTGAAGCACAACTCCAAAGCTGGTACCAGGGGGAAGGGTTTTTCCTTTTAGTACCCAGTGTGTAATTAGTGCTCAGCGCCTTCAAATTAAGAGCATTAATGGAGCTAAATCGCGGCTCCCATATGGTACCGCTGGGCACGGCTGCTGTCATCAAGATGGGGCTCTCTTCTCAGGGCCAGGAAGGAAAGGAGGTCTTCGTGGCCGGGCCGCTTTCTTCCACAAACACTTTTTCCATGCCCGTGTTGTTTGGGTGGGGGTGGGGACCGGGCTGCCGCGGTGCTGGAGCAGATCTGTTACTGAGCCTGCCTGCTGGATTTAAATCTGTCTTTCATCTGTTGCAATAGAGTTAGTCCCGCGAATGCACATGGCATTTTACAAGTTTAAAAATATAGCAAGGAGATCCCTGCCCCAACCATCCTACACCCTTCTGCCTTTCAGACAAATTATCTATTTCCGTAGAATCATAGAGTTGTGAGGGGCCTCGTGGGCTATAAAGTCCAACCCCCGGCCGCTCAGTGCAGGAAATCCAGCTAGAACATCCCCAGCAGGGAGCTGTCAACGCTCTTTTTGAAGACATCCAGAAGAGGAGATTCCACCACCCTTCTAGGCAATTGGTTCCATTATCAAACAGCTCATACTGCCAAGATGTTCCTTCTAATATTCAATTGAAATCTACCCTCCTTGTGACTTAAAACCTTTAGACCTCATCCTATCCTCCGAAGCAGCCGAGAACAAACCTGCACCCTCCTCTCTGTGACAATCTTTGAGGTATTTAAAGAGTGTGACCATCTCATCCCTCATTTTTCTCTTCAGCAAGCTGAACATGCCTGGCTCCTTCAACCTTTCTTCATGTATGTTGTTCTCCGTTCCTGTTTTCATCCTCATTGCTCTTCTCTTCAATTTGTTTCGATTTGCCTATCTCCTTCCTAAAATGAGGTTCCCTGAACTAAATGCAGTACTCCAGATGAGCCCTGATTACTTTGTCTTGGAGACTACGGTTTTATTAGTGCAGGCTAATTTTTTATCTGCTTTCTTTGCTGCAGCATCATATTGCTGACACATGTTCAGCTTATGATAACGAATAATCCCAAGAGGTCCTTTTCACATGTAGTGCTGCTGAGCCATGTATCCCCCATCCTTTGCCTGTGCGTATGGTTTTTGTGGCCTGAATGTAGAATTCTGCATTTGCCTACATTTTAAACAATTTCTCTTTCTTTTGAAAAAGCGTTCATGTTACCAAAGTCTTAAATGTGGTATTATTGTCTGAAATATTTGGCGTGTACGTTTAATGCCCTGATATTCTAGGGTGAAGAGTAGTTTTAAAGATATTTTTATAACCGAGAAAAATTGCAACAGATACCAAGCCAGCAGATGTTGCCACATTCATCTGTGGCAGCACAAAAAGTAGGGTTTTGTGTCGCAGGTGCCTTGTGGCACCAGCTTTTAGAAAGAAACAACCTGTTAATCATAGAATCCTAGAGTTAGAAGTGGTCCCATGGGCCACCAGGTCCGGCCCAATCACCAGCTAGATCCTCTCCCATCAGGTAGCTGTTCAACCTCTTCTTTGAGATGTCCAGAGAAGGAGACCCCCACCGTCCTTCTAGGTCACTGTTTCCATTGCTGAAGCTTTTCCGAGCGCACCCCATTTCCCCCCTGACCCCTTATTGTGGAAGAGAGCACCAAGTGACACAGCGTTACGATGGCTGCTATTAAAGTGAATACCACTGAATAGCTGAAGTTGTTAATTCTTAGTTGCTTTATTGTTATATATGCATGAGCTACATTTCTGTTCTGCCTTTGCTGCACTTAGCTCAAAGCTGTCCTTGCTCAGCATATTATCCTTACAACAACCCTGTAAAGTAGGCCTGGTGTCTTCACAGACACTCAGCAAAGTAGGTCAGGCTGAAAAAGAGGGAGGTAGTGACTGGATTCAAGGCCACTGCCCATAAGTTTGATGACAGGAGCCAGGTTCTCCCATGTTCCAGTGCAGTGCCGTAACCACCAGGCCATGTTGGGTTTCGCCAAACAGATGACGTGTCGCTAATGTCATCAGTGGTTCCGTATAGTTGCCCCCCATTCAGATTCCCTCCGAGTGTGCTGGACTGTGGGTCCCAGTCACCGTGACAGCTGGGAGTTGATGGGTGTTGTAGTCCAACATTTCCTGGGGGTACCAGGTGGGGTTATGCTCCAGGTAGATTACAGTGTAAATAACTAAAAACCAATTAAACCAAAAATGGCACATTGTTACCATTTCTTGGCCTCTAGAAGCGAATGGGTTCCAGAGACTCAGTTTGAAACAGCTGAAAATCTAAAACTCTCGGCCACTTTGGCAGATCTGTGTTCTCTCCCCCTCTGTGGTATTCATTTTACTTGCAAGATGCAGTGACTCTTGACTGATATTTTTTTCTTTTTCTTCTTTTAGGAGAGAACAGCCATCTTCCAGGACTTCTTGCGTTCGAAAACTGGCATTCTGCTCTGCACTGTAAGTTGCCAAATAACTGAATGTCACCAAACATGGCTGGAGCCCAGTTTATCCTGCCATCTGGCACAGGGAGAAGGGATTGTCATAACAGAACTAATTCAGAGTGAGGTGTGTTTAGAATAAGAGGAGTGGTGATCGAGGGCTGCCCCAGTTAGTGTGGCTGCCCTGCAGTGTTGCTAGTCCTCATGAGTCACCTTGAGAATCAAGACTGCTGGATTCGAGGCAAAGCTTGCAAATGCTTTTCTGTCATGAATATGAAGGGCTTTCTGTCCTGAGTGGGTGCATTTACTCTTCAGGTTCCTTCCAAGGGCAGATTGAAGGCCACCATCCGCAGGAGGAGTTATTGGTTTGGGCTCTCTTGACTGTCTCCCCTGCTCCACAACCCCCCCATTTCTGACTTCCAGCTGCATCAGGCTGCTGCATCACTACACAATTTGCTCACTAATCGCAACAGCTGTTGGCCTGGGAAAACGTGCGTGCCTGGCAGTGTTTGCCTGCTGCAAATGTGTAAATTACAGCGATCAGGAGTCATTAGAGCTGAAAAGCTCTGGCCGCCTGTGAAGTTCCATGGGGTTGCCTCCATGTGTGGCTTTGCCGGCTTCCTTTTTTTTGTGGGCAAAAATGATTGCAGATTTGAGGAGCCTCACCAGGGCGGATATGCAAAGACCCTTACCGGATCAGTGCAGGATCAGAGGTGACCGGGCACTGATAGATCAGCACGGAAGAAAGACAAAAAACCCTCCCCTGTTGTTTGTTTGCTGCGTCAAGTATTCTGAGGTAGATTGCTCTTGAACTTGATGCCTCCATTTATTTTAATTATTTGTTGCACTGAATTAGCTCAGGATAGTGGAGATGTCTCTCCTGCTCCCTACCTTTTCCTCACAACAGCCCTATGAAGTAGGCCAAATGTACAGTGAGTGATTGACCGAAGAACACCCAGGAAGATTTATGGGCAAGTAGGGATTTGAACCCTGTTCTCCTTAGCCTGTGTCTCACATTCTAATGGCAGTGCGGATTTGGTTCTCTTAACTATTGGGTGATTTCTTCTCTGTAAGTTTATTTGTGGTTTTTAAAAGTTGTGAGGTCTGTTATCTCATCCTATTTTCTTTTAATTGTAAAATTATGTCAGGAGTCACATTTTGACCCAGAAAGGGCCACGGTCTCAAAGGCAATGTAGAATGTAAAATTTTAAGAGCAGTTTAGGAAGAATTAATTCACTCTTGTCAGGTGGAATTACAGAGAACAAAGTCAGTTAATCAATCATCTGAGAGCTGTTTGATCTAATGAATCAGTTGAATTCAAAAATGCTTCTGAAGGAAAATGCTCAGCAAAGCCTGCTCACATGTCCCTCTTTTCTCTCGGTGGCCTGTTTTGGTCACAGTTATGCAGCTCTCCCTGTCTTGGTTTTCTGCTAAGAGTGATATAATGAAAGAACATAGGCTGCCCAGTTAATTGGAGGCACTTCTTTTAGATGGTTAAAAGGGTTTCCTCACCACAAATTTGAATTCATTAAATGTACTGCCCTACTTAACTTCCATACGTTCACTGCACCTTTTCTTTTTTCTGTTCGGAGCTTTCTGCTGCTAATCATTGGCGCTGGGCAAGATGCAAGGACTCCTGTTAGTAGCAGAAGGGAGCAAAACCCATGCTCCCTCTCTTCTTTGTTCCCTTGCTCTTTCCTCCTTCCAAATTATTTGGAGTTTCCTGCTTTGCTGGTCGAGTTCAAGTGGCTGAATTGTCTGTCTCTGAGGAGACCTTATGCCCTGCGTCGGGGTCCGGCTGCTTCTTTTTCTCCTGCTTTGAGTTCATTTAGCAGACAGCTTCCCTCAGAGGGACTGATAGTTGAAACACACATAGAACAGAATGAGAGCGGTAAACAGGCAGAAAGGCTGTCCTTTGGGTCACCTGAGATGAGCAGATTCCTCGTCCATCCTGCAGCGTGCAGTATCCTTCCTCAGCTGGCCATTTTCACAAAGAATGGTGACGGACACATTGCACATTCTGGCTTTAACTTTGCGTTTCTATGACTTCTGGTGCGAGACTGGTTGTGGCTTGTCTCAGGGGTCAAAATGACCTGAGAAGAGGACTGGTAGGCCTGAACTGCCTCGGACTCTCGCGGCGTTCACAGTTCCCCTGCCTGGGTCTGTCAGAACAAAGCCACCTTTCTTTGGTCTTTTCCTCTCTCTTCCTACATACCAGTTTCTGCAACACAGAGGCGGGACTGATAAGGTCAACGGCGCTCCCCAGAGCGCAAGGAAATGGGGACCACAAGAGTAGATCTTGTGAATTTTTGACGAAATTGGGAGGAGAACCTTTCTGGAAATCAGGGCGTGGTCCTTCAGATGCCGTCTCCCTTTTCTCCTTCACCGAAGTTTCCCGCTCGGCTTCTCTTGGGGTGTGGGGAGAAGATGAGTTTGGAGACTTCTGTTTGCCCGTTAAACTCCATCACGCTAACTCATCTTGCCAGTTTTCTGGCGGGCGCGGCCAAGCGCTTTCGCCCTCTGACAGCTTTCTGTGCTCCTCCCCCGTCCCCCTCCGATTGCGCAGCCCAATCTGTCACCCGGCCGGCAGGGGTCTCTTCCCCACCGATGGCTCTTCCACACCCGGCTGTAATGACTCTTGGCAGGCGGGGAAGGTGCGAGAGCCCCTACCTCTCCGCTTGGCCCTCGCCTCCCCCCGCTTTCTCTTTCCTCTCCCCCTGTTCCACTAAAGCACTTTGTGCGCTGCTTTTGGTAAATAAATGAGTCATTTTAATCCAACTGACAGCCTGGCACCTGAACGAGCTGCCTTCCATCTGTACCTCCCGGCCTCGTGTCGGTTGCCAATTGTCGGTGCGGAGGAGGCCTTCAAGGCCTTGCCGGCCGCTGAGTGTCTTTCAAAAACATCTCTACCCAAATTCTTTCACCCTAAATTTTGGGGCCTCTTTAGGGCCATGGTGACACTATAGACCATGTCAGGATTTGGGGAGTTTTGTTTGGTGCTTTGTCCCAGCATCCCTGAAATCATTTTGCTGGAGTGCTTTGGCTGCAGCCTGAGATGGAAAAGGGAAAGGCTGCTTAGTTGTCCCTTCTCCCCTTGCCTTTTATTTATTTATTTTTATATAGCACCAGCCAGCCCTTCCCCGGTGGTAGCACTGGTACCAGGACTAAGCAAACGGTATTTGTGCTAAACCAGGCCAGTCCACACGCTTTGTTCTCCAGGGGCTGATGTTCCACACCTCGGGTCTCTTTTCTGACTACGTGGCGGGGGCTCTGAGGAGCAGTGAACTCGTGCATTCACTAGTTCAGGCCACGAGGCTCAGCCCTTTGCTCCTGAGGCTAAAGACTTGGTGGCCACATCCTCCCTTGCTTATCACACCGTGGATTCTTGCGGGAGACACGGTTGGGCCCGTTCGTCTAGGCAGAAGGCCGTTCAGACCCTTCCGGGGGTTCTGGGCTAATGTTCCCAGAGGCCACTGCCGATGCAGCGGGCGCTCAGGGGTTTGGGATGTTATCGTCTCAGAGACCCGGACGGTACCAGGTTACCTTTTCCTGCCTTCGTTCCAAGTGCCGTCCATACTCGTGGGTTTCAGAAGCGAGAGGCTGGCTGGGAAGCCCTCATCCCAAGATCAGACCTGGGGAGGGGGGGGCTGGGAGGCTGGCTGTGGTATGGAAGGACTCAGTCAGCCACCTGAGGCCATGGACCGCAGCTCCCATGAGCCCCAGCCATCATAGCTACTAGGGAAGACTGAGGGGAATTGCAGTCCAGGAGCGTCTAAAGGGCTTCAGCTTGTTCCCTTGTGAGGACGGCGGCAGAGAGACGGAGGGATTGAGAGGGATGCGGGTTCAGCCGGAAACTTCTCGGTGGGGCGCACTGAGAGGGACCAGCGCGCGGTGTGTGCCCCTCAGGATGCCCCGTGGCCCTGCCCAGCCAAAGGGGGTGAACCCCTGCGGCACAATCCCTTGTGGTTGGTTGGGAGCGCGAGCTCTCGGTATCGGCCGGTGCTGTTACCCTTCTGAATTAAACCCGGTCCCTGGAGTGGGACCACCGGGCCGCTCTGGTGTTTAGGTTCCGGCTCGAGGGCTCCGTGTCACTTTGTGCCTCAGAAGGACACGACTCTCCTTCACCGGCACCCCAGCCCAATCCGTGCAACCTGCTTTTCTTTTTCCTGCCCTTTTGTATGAATGCAGTGACACCCTTGGTGTACAATACTTGCTCGGTTAGTGCAAAGGTCCCGGTACAGTTGTTGGGAAATGGCTGTGTCACAGAGGCGCAGTTGCAGTTGCTGCAGTAGAAGGATGGAGTGTGTGTGTGTGTGTGTGTGTGTGTGTGTGTTATTGTGGGGGTATGACTGTGTTGGGAGGCAGCTGTCTCTAATTGCACTGGAAGAGTGGAAAAACCGTGGTGGTGGAGGCTTGGAACGCGTCATGGTGATATATTTGCATACTCATTACAGCCTTGCATGGGGTTTTGCCTTGATCTGCTTAAACTAATAACCCTTTTTGGCAGCGCCTCGCCTTCGTCGAGTGGACTGGGAACAGGCGGCGACGCAACACCCGCCTCTGCTGGGCGTAATAAATCCCCCCATTCTTCCTCGTCCGCTCCTTGAAACTGAATCCAATATCTTGGCATAATGGCACCTAATAAGCTCAAGTGATCGGTCAAATCCAATTTAAATCCCCCCTTTTGGCGCCGCCGAAGAAGAGCAGAACTGGAGCAAAGATGCACTAAATTGGACTAGATGGGGTCGTTATCATTAGTACAGAAAACAGAGGGATGGGTAGATGCAGATACGTCAGAACTCTTCTTTAGCCCGTTGTTGATCGCGTACGGTGTAGGAATTTTTTCTGGCGTGAAAGGAGAAGCAGGTCTTCTGCCTGAGTGGGAGAGGCTGCAGCTGTAAGGGGTCCTGGAGGTTTGGATTAGGGCGGTTAGAGGGCGTGTGCCGCGCCCTCGCGGGTGGAGGGGGAGAAGGGCCCTCGTCTCCGTCCAGCGGGGCGGGTGCGTAAGCGGGGAGCCTGTCTTCTCCTGGGAGCCGGTCTGTTGGGAGGCTGCCTGCCGGTGGCCACCTCGTTTCTCTTTCTCTTCCCTACCGTCCCACCTCTGCTCTCGTGGCTCCTCCTCTTCCCCTGTCCCCTCTCCGTTTCTCTTCTTCCCACCCGCCCCCTTTTTCTCTTCCTCTGTCCTTGACACCCAACTTTCTGCCTCTCCACCCACCCTTCCACCCTCCTTTTCTTCCTTCTCTCTGTCTGCTGCACCCCTTTCTTGTTGTGACCCCTCTCTCTGCCCCTTTCCTCCTCTCTCCCTTCCATTCACAGCAGAGCCCCAGGGGAAGGGAGGCGGACCCTTCCTGGTCACTCTCTGAGCGCTTTTGAAACCTGTCCAAAGACTGCAGGGTGCCCAGAACTGTCTGACGTGGTCTTGAGGTGGGGAAATAGTGTTTGCGGTTTATCCGTAATTTTGGGGAGCACAATTTCCCCCACTACTAAGCGCAGATTCCTTGGTGGTCCCTCAGCAGTTTTGTGGCCTACAGTGTAGTGGTTAAGAGTGTTGAGATTCCCTCCATTTACACAGAGCTTGGCCTATTTGTGCCTAACATTTGCAAAACAGTATGTAGATTTTAAAAAAAAACTTTTAAAATAAATCTACATTTTTGAATTTACATTTTAAAAAAAAGGTACATTCAAAAAATCCACTTAATTTAAAACAATGATCCACATTGTTTAATATTAGACTGAGCCTGACCCCACATATATCACAACAGAAATTATATTTCAGGCATACAGTAATGATCCTTCTGCTTGCATATTCCTTCCGCTCCTTGCACATTCCATTTCAAATGAGATAATTGCTGATAAACCATATTTTAACATTGCCTGGTAAACCAGCTTCCAGCCCTGGTTTACAATCTCAGTTTGGAAGGCAGGTGCAAACCATATTTGCCAGTGTTGTTGTAACAGTAGACCTGTGATTTGCACTAACCGGGGTGTAACTTGTTGACATGAAATAAGGAGGGAGGAAGGGAGGGAGTGTTTTTGCTCAGGGTTTACCCTGACTTTGTGGTTTCCTTTGCCAGCCTGTTTGCCAAATGAGATTTTGGTCATTAGCACAATAGATGAAGCCAAACCCTAATTGTCAAAGTATATGAACTGAACTGTGCATGCGTACATGTAGAAAATTGGGGAGTTTTTAACTGTCCCCTGAACTACTTCAAAGTGTAATTCATGAAAAGGAGATGAAAATGTAATATAAGAAAGTAAGAAATAGAGGGTTGTTTATCCTGCAGTATTCCCCTGAGTGGATTTCCCATCCAGCCGACAAGTTTCTTATGCCGCTATCTCCATTAGTGGTTGGAGATGAGAGACTGTTTAAAGCCCCAGGCGCTGTTGTGGAATGCAGCCGTCTGCCGTGCAGCTTGGGAAGTTGCTGCACTGGCACTTACTCTTGAGAAGACAGGCCGAAGGCTCCTGATGCTTCTGAGTTCCATGCTGTTTGCCGGAGCAGGGGTTCGGGGGATAATGTCCAAGAGCAAAACAGATGTTTCTCCCCCCCCCCGGCTTTGGCCTCGCCCCGTGGTCTTAGTGTCCCCAGCTCTGGGAATGCAGGCCCTGGGGGCCTTCCCAAACCAGAATTCAGCCTGTGGGGTGGACAGTGTTCCTCACCCGTGCCAGAAATGGGTGCCGTTTGGCCAGCAGCTTCATCATTTGTGACTTCCTCCTCTTTTTATTTTTTCCTCAAAGGATATTGCTGCTCGTGGGTTGGACCTCCCTCAGGTCACCTGGATTGTACAGGTAAACCTGCCACTTTTTCTGCCTGTTCCCAGTTCTGTGTGGTTGGCTGCCTGAAGGTGGATCCCTTCTCAGCGTTAGGAGAGTCTGGCACAGAGATCTCCGCAGGCAAGCGAGAGATACTGTGCTGCGTGTTGTAGTCGACGTATTAAAAAAGACTGACGTTCTGCCGTCAAAAGTCACGTTTCAGGGAGAGGGTGGAGGTGGGCAGAGAAAGAGTTGCTCTGTTCTGGGGGTGGCTGGGGGGCCCTTGTTGAGGGCGGCAAAGTGACGAGAAGGGGGCTGCAATGTGGGGTGCGGCAGAGGGATTAAGTGTTTGCACCCTCCCTTCCGCTCGGCCTTGGCCTGGGTCCTGCTGTGAGAGAGTGGACTGGGCCAAGAGTCCTTTGGGGCCTCACCACAAAATCAGACCTGTGGCCCCTGGGGCCCATGCGCCGCCCTTGGCCCAACTCTGTTTTAACCCAGGTATGTGGCTTTAGTAAAAAAAAAAAAAAAAAACAGTCGTGCGCGAACTGGCAGTGACATGCCAGGCCTTCCCAACTTAAGCTTGCTCACTGTTGCTTCCGAGTGTGAGCGAGTATCGAAAACCTTTAAGCAAAGCAATTATTCCAGCCGTGAGCTGGTGAAATGTTGAGGATCAGCAGGGAGGTTGTCTGCGCTCCCACCTTCCCTCCTCCTCCTCTTCATCTCTCTCTCTCTGGCTCTGCCTTCCCTTCCTCCTTCCCTCCTCTTGCCTTCTCATTTGTCCCAGTCCTGTGCTAAGCAGTTAACACGCACGTTTAAAAAATAGAGGCGCCTGGGTCACGGATGGCACCCTCTGTAGAAATGAATTTTATGAGAGAGGGAAACGCTGAAGAGACAGGTTGGCCAACGTGTCATTTTCACATGTCAAAAATCCTTGTTATGGCTGCAGCAGTGAATGATGGTTGTGCAGGGGAATATGATTGCTTTCTTTCTGGGAGAGCCCCTTGTTTGGAGGGTTGTTGTTAAAATGATCTCTGGTACAGTGCTCTCTTGTAAGTAACCGTGCCTGCAATCCGCTAATTCCTTCTTTCCCCCTCTTTGCCTCCCATCTCTTCTGTCCTCCCCCCGTTTTTTTTAATTTTTGAAGTATAATCCTCCAGCTTCGCTTGCCGAATACATCCACCGAGTTGGGAGGACGGCTCGGATTGGCAGTCACGGGAACAGCCTGCTCTTCCTTGCTCCTTCAGAGGCAGAATATGTCAGCTTCCTGGCTTCTCACAAGATTAAGTGAGTCACAAAAACCCCCCTCCCTGTTTCTCCCTCCCCCCAGACCCAAACTTCGTAGCCAGCCCTGGCTGGTAATAAAGCAGCTGCAGACCTGGATCTCGTTGCGAGTGGATGGTAGGCGTTTATCTTGCTTCAGTAAAAGTCTTAATTTAAAAAAAGAAAAGTTAAACACACCTGCAAGTGTTTTTAATAAAGGTGTTCGTCTTTTTTTAAATGTTTGATTATAAAATGGATAAACGGGAAAGGAGAGCAAAAGTATAATAAAGCAGAGTATGAAAGACTATTGAGCAAAACAGTACAATTAATCATTTAATTTTTTTTTAAAAAAAGGATATTACATACCCTTTTATTACATAAGGGTTATTTCAAAGAGTCTTAGTTTCCATCCAGAATGATGGAAGCTTCCTCATTAAACCGGTTTAGAAATATGAACTACAAGGGCATCATTTTGTTGTGGCAGAGAGTCTGAATCTTTCTGTTTGGATGTCTAAGATTTCCTGTACGTGTGAGATGAATGAGCTTAATTGATGTAACAGCCTTTTTAGTAAAAGCAGGATCTGCTGCAACAAAATGTTGCAGTACGGACTGCTTCTGATGAGCATTCCAGCCAACCAGGTCTGCCCCATTTTAAGATATGCCATTCCATTGTCCGCCCCACACCACCACGACCGTAGCAGTCAGAGAGCATTCAGAATTTGCTGAGGATGTTCCCTCCTCACTGAGCTCTTTCTGGGCTGCCATCCCTCCTTCAGGGTTTTCCTCTAAATATTTTTGCCCTTCTGAAGATGGTGGGCTTTACAAATCCCTCTCACTTATGGATGGTGAGAGGGATTTTGGCTACCAAATGGTGATCAGCCCTCAGGGAGAGTTTGTTTCTGTTCTTGTTGGGCAAAGAAGCAAAGATCCTCTCATCCCTTCTTTCCTAACCATTAGCCATGCTGGTGGGAGTTGAACAGTGGGAGTTGCATCCGGTAACATCTGGTAGGTGACATGTTGTGATACTTTTATGTCCCACCTATTCCCTAAAACTGGTGCTCAAGGCAGGTGACAAAACTTAAAGCCAGTGTAGAGGCAGAAGTAAAAACATAATGGAAAGTTGTCCCAATGCAATAAAACTGTCTGTTGTGAGGAGACAGATCTCCTGCCTCTGGTGTGTGGTCTGAGGGGGTTTGGAAGTCTTCCGGAGTTGCCCCGTTGCCTTGCTTGGTGCAGCTGTTTGGGGAGAAGAAAGGAAAGTGTTTTTCATGATGTGCTGTATTGTGTGCATTTATTCTGTCTTAATAAGATTACTTTTACTTGCTTTCAACCTCTCGGTAGTTTAATTATGTTTTGGCTGGTACACAGTGGGAATTTTTATCTGTATCTTAACTTTTGTAAACCAGCTTGAATTCCAACCTGAGAATAGGGAAAATGTGAAAGGCAAGATATAAATACACGTCCCCATCATCGTCAGTTCCCTCACTTTATCCTCACACAACAACCCTTTGAGGTAGGCTAAGGTGAGGGAGGGTGGCTGGGCCTGCAAGGTCACCACCAGTGAGTTTTGTGGCTCTTTGAAAATCTAAGATCTCGCCGTCTGTCAGTTCTCACACTTCAGGGCTGGGTACGTCTTGATTGCCAAACCTGCATCTCTGATTTGGACAGGTGGATACTCATTGTCGGGCGATTCAGTTTTCTGTGCGGAAATGTTTGTGTGTGTGTGTGTTGGGAAGCTGGTAGGAGGCTGCAGGCTTAATGGATTACAGATCCGATTTGGACAGACATCTCCCCGCCTAGGGCAACGCATGGCATCAAACCTAATTGCCCTTTCCGCTTGTAAACGGAGCCTTGTGGAAATTGATCCTGACAAATTCAGTGTGGCCAACGAGGCAGAAGGATCGCCATGTGTGCTGGCCTGGCACATGAATCCTTGTGTCAGAAGCAAAACTCTTCCGTCGCATTTCAAAAGTCTGGGCGGCTCTTGCGCTCTCTCTGTCTCTCTCTTAACGAACAAAGCTTAGCTAATCCACAGAAATGGTACCATTGTGGTGATAGTTACTGCAGTCTTGAGATCTTGTGAGGCCGGGAACGGAGCTTTACCCTCAACTAGTGAGCGCAGGCCCATCGCTTTGCCGCTTGGATAAATCCTGAAGCTCCCGGATTGAGTGGCTGCATTTTTCTTTTCCAGCAGAAAGCAGAATGGCGTGGTGTACTTTAAAGGCTGGTGGGCATGCCACTTAGGTGCCAGCTGTGCCCAGGAAGAGCCCCTCTTCTGTGGTCTCTGGTGACTCTGTGCCCCAGTTTTTGCCCTAGGAAAAGGGGGAAAGAATCCTTTCTTAACGATGTTAAGCATCTTAACAATTTGTGGTTTAACTTTCATGGATATGATTATTTGTTAGTTTCTCCAACCCCTGCTTCCCCCTTCCCACAGTATGCCCATCTCCCTCCATCGTTCCTCATAAGGCTTGGTTTCCAGACCTTTGGTCATCTGAGCTGCCTTTCTCTGGATGCGTGCCAGCTTGTCAAGATCCTTGAACTGGACACAGTATTCTAAGTGAGGTCTGACCAAAGCAGAAAAGAGTGGCAATACAGTTCTCCTTGATCTGGACACTGTATTGACATTGATGCTGCCCAGAATTGCCTTGGGGTTTTTAGCTGCTGCGTCACACTACTGAGTCATGTTTAGCTTGTGGCCTATTAAGACCTCTAAATCCTTTTCACACGTACTGCTCTCAGGCTGTATTTGTGTGTTTCACTCATCCTGCCTGGATGGAGTGTCTTACACTTATCCCTGTTGAAATTCATTTCGTTTGTTGGAGCAGGGGCTCTGAAGAAGTGTTTCCTCTGAGGGCAGAGACCTGTGAGAAACCGTCAGCCTTCTGGTTGACGAGACACCCAAACCATTTTTAGAGCTTTCAGCCCCAAAACAGACTGGCATGGCACAGGCAGTCAACCTGTCCAGCCCGGCATAGTCATCTTTGCATCTTAGTTCAGGAACAGCAATTTCAGGATAAGGTGATGTATGGCAAAGCCAGCATGGGAGGTCATCAGAGCAAGGATGGTGATGGTGGTGAGAAACTGCCCTGAATTTTTAGTGGCAGCACACTTGGCATGTGCTAGAAGAACAGGTTGAATCCTCTCATTCGTGATTTTGCGTAAGTACCTCCAAACATTATTCTGTCCGCCCACCATTCCCTTTCCATCAGCCCCCTGATATCCACCACGGTTATGCCCATTTTGCTGACAGTGAGAACTGAAGCTAATAGCTTTGCTAGACAGAATGTAATTTGAGAGTTGTTAGCTTTCATGAATAAATAAACATGTTACTTGGTTTTTAATAAAAATTCTTTTAGTATGGGAGAACCAAATGTCTTGTGAAAATGAAAATGTACCCAAACCCCTTTAATTTGAAAACATTTAAAAAATAATAATACATTGGAAAATCATCTGACCCAATTTCCTGGTTAGTGGCTCTGTGCATTTTTTCCTTTTCAGTGTTGGACAATCTTAAACTTAGCTTTTCTCTTAATGCCAAGAGCTCCTAACGACAATTTACACGATTCTCCTGCCCCCATTTTGCACAAGGTCCTTGCCCCTGCCTGCAACTTACTAGTTTCCTTTTCAAAGACAAAACAGAGAAGAAAAGCAAAGGGGAATCCAGAGCGACGTGTAATTTTTGTTTCTTTGGTTGTCTGTGCCTTTTGCAGGTGCGTGTCTTTTGCTTGTGTCTCTCTTGGTTCCTTCAGGCGTGACTTGAAGTGTGCATATGAATGTGGAGAAGGTTGCAGGGGAAACGGCCCTGAGAAAGAGTGACAGTCGTCTTGAGCATCTCTGCAGGCTTGCTTTTAGATGGCTGATGAGACAGTTGCTTTATTTCCCAAACAGCTCTCTAATGAACTTTGTTAAAAAAAAAAAAAGAAGGCAAAAGCCATGTCCCTGTGAAGGCGTGAGCACGCAGGGATGTGGACACGTGCGCACACACACCACCCCAGCTCTTCTCTGCACAGCACCTCCCTGCTGCGTGAGCCAAGCTCGCTTATCTGTGGGGGCTGCGTGAGCTGGCAGCGTGCCAGCCGGGGAAGAAATGGCGGGTGAGTGATTGGGGAGACCCTCCCCATTGCGAATTTATTTTGACATCTCTGGCAAATCACCTGTCGAAGGCTGTGACGTTTTCATTCATGGGTGCTGTCAGAGGAGAGCCGCTCGGAGGAGTTTATGGGGAGGACAGAACCCCTCCTCTCTCCTGCTTTTTTGGAACGGTTGGAACAGTTGCTGTTTTTTAATTGTGCTGTCTGAGTGATAATAGCAAACAATAATCAGGAAGGCAAGCTGGAGAAAGGGTCTGAGATCTGCTTCAGTGGTTAAGAGCGCTTATGGCCAGATCATGCGCACGTCTCCTTGGGAGGAAGCTCTGCTCTTACAGTGGTTGCAGAGTGTTGGGTGGTAGACCTAGGAGATCAAAGCTCAAGTCTTCCTTTAGCGAGTCACACTCTCTCACAGCCTAACCTACCTCCCATGTTTGTCGTGGAGATAAAATGATGAGGGGAGCCACATTGACTGCCTTGAGCTAAATCGGTGGAAAGGAAGGGAATGTAGAAATGCTTCTGCCTTTTCCCCCTGCAAACACCTTTGCTATGAAGTGAGAAGTTCTTGGCTTGTACCGTGCAGCATCTGGTTTGGATTGCGCCTCTGCCTTCTCCTCCTTGGGCGTCCTTGGTGAGCTGTTATGCTGTCCTGCGGAAGGGTTCACGCGCAACCCTTCCCCTCCCAGCCCCCTTTCCACTTTCTCATATTGTGTTGGGTTTCCACATGGAGCGGAAATAGATTTCTTTGTCTTTGTTATCGCTCGACAACTTAATAAATGACAAAGTACTTTGTTTTTGAGAAGGAATCTTGACACTGAGCGATACAGACCCAAACACAGTAAGTAACTGTATGTATGTGCCTTTGGGTTGCCTGTCAACTTAGGGAGACCTCATAGATTTCCTAGTGTTTTCTTAGGCAAGGAATATTCAGGGTGTTTTGCTACTTTCCTCCTCTGAGCCTACAGCACCTGGGATTCTCCATGGGTCTCCCATCCAAGTACTAACAAGGCCTGATTCTGCTTAGCTTCCAAGATCAGACAGGATCTGGTGCCTTTGGGGTGTTTGGCCCCCCTACACAGTTGAAGTACCCAAAATGTAAAAGGGAGAGTGTTCCATTAACAAGGAGCCTCCACCAAAAAAGCAAGAGGAAGGTGTCTGAGGCAGTTCTCAGCTCTGGGGAAGGCATGTACTGGGGAGGCGGTGTGGATCGGTTCGGATTTTATTCCGTAGAGCATCCTGCGCCCCCTTCTCTGGCTGCAACAAGCGTGTTCTTTCAACTGAAGACCCACAAGTAGGTCTTCATGTATGTTTAATCCCATGCTTGTCTGTTTCTTCACCTTCCAGTGTTTCAGAGCTGAAGATGGAGACCATCCTGTCCAGCCTGATGAGAGACGATCGTTTCAAGGGCAGCCAGAGTGGAAATAAGGTTGGTTCTTTCAGAAGAAACCGCTTGCTTCTCCCTCCTTCCTCTCTCTCTTTGCCTGGTCGCCTAAGGTGAGCGTCAGTCTTTATTCAGGTGACCAGACTGCAGAAGGTGGCATTGTTTTCTACCTTTTCTTTTTGGTCCCAAATAATTTCCGCAGTACCTATGGGCTAGTGAAAATATGATGGGCTGTTTGGCTCTTCCTTGCACAGCTGGGCCAGCCTTTCAAAAAACAGGTGCTGGAGCTTAACCCTTGTCTGAGATAAGGACTGTCTTGCTGCGTGTGTTAACATTCAGAGGCGAGTGAGAGGTCAGCGTGGAAACCGAAGTGTTCTCTGATTATTTTCCCCCCTGCGTGTTCTCCCTCTCTTTCTTTTTTCCAAAGTGGAAGGACGCACTGCGGAGTCTCAGCTGGCAAACCTCTTCGTAACATTCTTTTTTGCTTCCTGCCTCCACTGGAGTCCATTATAAAATACCCTTTTGGAGTCAACGAGTGTGTGTGTGTGTGTTGGGCTTCTCTGGGAAGCCGACAGGGAAGAGATGCCAAAAGCACCTGTAAAATGTATTTTTTATCTTTAGCCACATGAAATATATATACAGCCGCGTCTGGGTGTGTGAATGTTCACCTGGCTACAAAGAGAATACATTTGATCTGTGCACTTTTTACTGGGGGAGGGAGGGAGGGAGTGGGCTGTGGGGAGCGTCCCCAGGGGCTCTGCATGCGGAGGCTGGAATTGGCTGGGCAAGGAAGTTGCTAAAAACAAATACCAGCGTTTTGTATCTGAGTTGCTTTTGGAAGCCAGTGGAAGAATTGCAGTTCCAGCCCCACACCTCATTTCTTGCCCCCCCAGCTTAAGAAAGAACTGCCAACATGTATTCCCATATTTCTGATGAACACATGCTCTTTTAAGTCAGGTTTCAACAATATCCTCCCCACTATGCACACCCCTGCTCTCCTCGTATACCTGCACAGTCCAGAACCTGGCAAAAACAATTACATGTGGAGACTACAACTCCCAGAATCCACCATATGGCATTGCCACTGACTGCACAGATTGGGGACACTGGGGAGATGTAATCGAGAAAGTAACTTTTCCAAGCTCTGGCAGTGGAGGCGCATGCACACAGGACGTGGTGCAGGCATCACATTCCCAGTTTCCAGAGTGGGCATCAGGGAATAACAGAAGTGTAGAGTTGGGAGGAGCCACAGTGGCCCCCTGGCCCAGTGCTGCTCAAAGGGGTCAGCCCTGGGCCAGCATCGGTCCCTGAGCTTCTGGCTTTCAGGGCTCTGGCATGTTTCCAAGAAAGAAAGAAAAGGAATGTACCCAGTGGGCACAGATTTAGTGCTAGTCCCCGGCATGCACTGGTATAAAATAACTGCTGGTCCCTGGCTTCAGACAGCCTGAGAGGCAGTGTTCTCGTCCAAACCCATTCTGCCAAGCAGGACCCCACAATTCTGAAGAGATGTCCATCCAACCTTCCTCTGAAGACCTCCAGAGTCCTTCGCCCCAACCCTAGCGAATATGGAGGGCTGACTCTATTACAGATGAGAAGCCCTTAAGGACAAAGAAGTTGGCAGCCCTAATTCAGCATGAACGCAGTTCAGCCAGGATTTTGAAGTTAATCACTCAAAAGTCCCAGATCTGGGCTGCCTATCCAGACTGGGTGAAGCTCTTGATTTGAGTTCCTCCCACATTCTAAAATGTTTAATCTCCAGGTTTTCCTGGTTGTGAGGCAATTTGCTTATGAAAATGATCTGGGAATCATGGGCGAGAATTTTGTTTCCCCAGATCATTTTCACAGCCAAATTGCTAGTCAAAGCACTTTATGTTCATGAGCTCTTAGTCCTTAGGACATCCCCGTGAGATAGGCGAGTGGGTGAGGTAGACGAGTGATATTTCTGCAAGAGATGTAGGGAGCTGCGCCTCCCGCCCCCTCTCTGCCCCACATCCCTTGGCATCCGCCACCAGAGGTAGCTGCCTCATTCTGCCTGCACCTTCCAGATTTGAGGACTACAGCTCTCACCATTCCTTCCCATCGGCTAGGGCTCTAGAGCTTCAAAGGCCAAAAATACCTAGCGGGCCAAACATTCCCCACTCCAGACCCAAGGACAGGGTGCAGAAAATGCCCGGGAGGTAGCTGGAATCTGTGAGTGGCCAAGTGCGAGGGGTGCCCTGTCATGCCTTGGAGCGCCACCAAACCCACTGTTGCGGTGACGGATGGTGAGAAATGTCTGCCATGTCACTTTGGATAATGGTGTAACACAACTAAGCAGGACTGTGACAGCTATCCCTTGAGATTTTTGTGGGGAAAACTTGGTTGGTGTTTTGTTGTATATTTTACCACAATTTCCCTGCTGGTTTCGTTTCTCTCGTCTCCTCCAGTGAGCTCAAAGCACGACACGTGGCTCTCTTTTTTCCACTTTACAACAGTCCTGGGAGGTAGGTCAGGCTGAGAGAAGGTGACTGACCCACAGTTCAGTGGATGCTTGTACAGGGGTCTCCCAAGACCCATGCTAATCCTCTTATCCGTGACGCCGAGCTGGGTCCCTGGGTGTGGAGTTCCTTCGCACAGGTCTGCCCCTACAATGTGTCAGGTACCCCCAAATGCTTCCAGCTTGAATGTGCTCCCGGGCATCCATCAGCCTCTGTGCTCGGGGTTCATGCCGCGTTCAGGGTGCCAAGCAACTACCTCTCTCTCTCCAGCTCCCTCTTCCCTTTCCAGCTCTGAGTCAGTTTTTAAATTTAGATTTTTCAGACCAGCCGACCTGGAAGACAGGAATCAAAACATGCCCATTAGGGTGCAAGTTTAAAAATAAAATTGCTCTCTAGGGGGATGAGAAGACATGTACAAAGGAAGGAGGCACTGCCAGGAAGGGCAGGGACGGCTGGTGATGCTTGGCTTTTTCTAAATGTGTTATATATATTTTTCCCCCCTGCTGTTTTGGTTTTCCGGTTTTTTTACTTCCCCATTTGTGTGTGCGTGTGTGTGTGTGTGTGTCTCTCTCTCTCTCTCTGACACACACCTCCCATCCTGCTTCCCCCCCCATAACCATAAAGGTTTGGGGGCTTTTAAAAATCCCTCGGTTCACTCATTTCTTAAAAACCTGTCTCGCTTCTCCTTTTCTTCTATCCTTCCTTCCTTCCTTCCCTCCATTCCGTCCTTTTTCTGGAGAAAAGGAGAGGGAGGTGGCTCATTTTGAAACCTAAAAAGCGGGGAACGGGCAGGGGGAAGGATGGTGGGGAGAGGGAGAGGGTTGGAGAAGTCCTTTGTAATATATTGCCATATTATCAGTAAATCCCCAGACAGTTGTGGCATCGAAGCTAGTCACCTGTCACTTAAGTTTGAGGTCTCTTTAATTTTCTCCTGGAATTCGCGCTGGGCTGCCTTTAATTTGAGGCCTTTATTGGAATTCTAAAACCTTTCCTGCCTTCCTCGGGCTCTCACATCTTCTCCGAGCCGCGATACAGAATGTATACAATAACCAACAGAGGGATTTGGAGAGGGCTGAAGCTCTGTTTATTTAACACTCTGGGGGGATTTTCGGGTTTATTTGGTCCTGGCTGCCCGCTTTCAGTAACGCTTTGACAACCGTTCTGCCCTTCTCATTAATTTTAAACAGTTAAAACACAGGCTGGGGGGGGGAGCGCGGGGGGGGGAAGGGGAGAAAAAGTTTTTCATTATTAAAGTGCTTTACTTTTTAATAACAGAGGATTCTGTCTGCCGGGGAAAAGGGCAACTTCTCTTAATTTCACATTCATATTAAAAAAAAAAAAGGAAGAAGAAGAAGGCAGGAAGGTGACACTCGGCACAACCCGAGAGGCTTAATGGAAGAAGAAAAGGTGGATTGGGGCCGCGCGTGGGGAGGAGGCGCTGAGGAGCAGCAAGAGCAGGGCAGGAAGGGAAGGGAAAGGGGTTTTTTTTCCCCTCGAGCTTTCCCGACCGAGCAAATCATGACTCATTTGTTAAAGCTTTTTTAAAAAAATTGTATGCCACTTGTTTATGAAAACGGGTCAAGCGGTGTACAAATATATAGGATCAGTATCATGGGTATGTTCTAATGTATTTGTTACATCTAGAGTCCTGCTTTTCCTCAGCTTAATGCGGCAGATAGAGGACTTAGCCTCACATTGTAATGTTCACAACAACCCTGTGAGGTAGTGTGTAGCTTTAATTTATTGTTGTTGTCGAAGATAGCTTTCAGCTCTTGACAGCCAGATGAGTAAGAGGTTCTCATTAGCTGCAGTCATCGGCCGCCCTGCTCTGGGCAGCCGCCAGGGCTTCTTTAATTGAGTCAATCCACCGTGTGTTTGGCCTTCCGCTTTGCCGATGGTCTTTTCTAGTGAGTCACGTTGTGTCATGATGTGTCCAAAGCATGATAGCCTCAGTTGAGCCATTTTGGCTTCCAGGGAGAGTTCAGGGCTGGACTTGCTCCTGGACCCATTCGTTTCTCTTTTTGGCTTGATGTGCTCTCAGACCCCCTTATTTGTCATTTTGGTTAAAACACAGGATTAGTAGAAATCTCCTCCAGCACCACATTTCAGATGAGTTGATTTTTTTCCCTTTTTGCTTCACTGTCCAGCTTTCATGTGAACTATTTATTTGTTAAACTTATGCACCATTTTAATGGCAGAGGGACTAGAAAAACCCCACAAAAAATATAGGTATTCCTCAGTTACTGAAGATGGTATGTTTCTGGGCGTTGCTTCTTTAGCGGAAAATTTAATATCAGAGACAGAAATAAAAGAATAGAGGCAGTTTTCTACACCAGAAAAGAAAGCTCTCTTCCCTGTCTCCTCACCAGACTGTGAGGGTGGTAGGAACAAGAGGTTCGTACAGATAGATAAACGGTCTTTCAGGGATGTAAAGTCAGACGCTTTCACGGCCGGAATCCATAGGTTGTTGTGGGTTTTCCGGGTTTTGAGGCCGTGTTCTGTTAGTATTTTTCTCCTGACGTTTCACCTCCATCTGTGGCTGGGATCCTCTGAAGATGCCAGCCACAAATGAAGGCAAAATGTCAGGAGAAAATACTAACAGAGCATGGGCTCAAAGCCCGGAAAACCCACAACAACCTACAGTCTTTCAGGGAGTCCGGACCTAAACCATTCAGGGCTTTAGAGACCCCAGGGAGATCTTGGGGGACATCTGAAGATTCAAGGTAAGGGAAGGAGAAAGGAACAGACGGAAAAATGAATCATGGTTTATAATCAAGGGAAGGCGTGGTGCCCACAAGGCAGGAGCAGGGCTTGGAGGAGCTACTTATGGGTACAAAGCATTCTTGCTCCATAATTCTTCCGACTAAAGAAGTAAGGGGCGCTTTGCTGCTGGATCCAACCCAAAGGGCCTGCTGTCCTGCTTCCCCCAGAGGCCCAACAGAGTCCCCAGTGTGTGGTCCCCCAGCGGCTGGTGCTGCAAGGCCCCTCCCTGCTCCAGAAGGTAGCCGTCCCCCCTCGTGGCCCTTGAAGTCTCCCACCCGTCGCTTCCAAAGCCAGGCAAGACGGCAGCCGCCCTGGCATCTTGGACACCTGGTAGCTCCTCCTCTTGCTGTCCCTGCATTTCGTTCCGTCACTGCTTCCTTTTCCTTTTCGATGTCCAAAAGAGTTCTTATGTATGTTTGTTTATTCGTTTAAGTGAACTATCTTGTGTTTTGGAACTCCAGTTTTAACAAACTTTGGGGAAAATGCCTTGTCAGTGCATGATGTAATTTTTTGTCTTTAAGACAATTTTAATGCTGCTTTTTGTTTTTAAAAAAGCCTGAAACAGATAAAATTCATTGTTCAAATAGTAAAGTCTTGATAAATCAACAGGTCAGTCCATTAAAACTGTTCATTTCAGAACATTTGAATTTTTTGTTGCTGTTGAGAGCATAAAATAAGAACATTGTTTAGCTGAGAACCAATATCTTCTCCCCCCCCCCGGGTCCTCCTCTTTTCTTGCTGCTACAGAAGTTCCATGGCACAGATCTGCAGGAAGTGCGCCGTAGAGCCACCGTGCTGCAGACCGAGTTTGAGAACTACGTCCACTCCTCTGCGGACACCGTCCAGCGGGCCAAAAAAGGTCAGGGGTCTTGTTCGGCTCTTTCATTTGGTTTTAAAGGAGAATTGACTATTGTTGGAGGGATTCTCCAGGAGGCCAAGGTTCGAATCCTGCTTAATCATGGATACCCACTGGGTAACTTTGGGAGAGCCACACACTCTCTCAGCCTTAAGGGAAGGTAGTGACAAAAGAAGTCTTACCAAGACATCTCTAGGAGAGGCAGTGTGATATAATGGCTTGAATGTTTGACTAGGGCTCTGAAAAACCAGGGTTCGAATCCATGCTCAGCTGTGGAAGACAACTGGGCAGGTCACATTCTCTCAGCCTTTGAGGAAGGCAACAACAAACCCTCTCTGAAGTAGTCTTGCCAGGCAAATCCCATGATAAGTTTTGTAGATATATGTCCCTCCTCTGGTAGCCAAAGACTTTTCACATGTAGGTTGGGTGCTGCATTTTTTTCCCCATTGATTGTCACGTTTTCAGTTGTGCTTTCCTTTTATTTCCTTCAATGTTGTTGCTTTTGTTGTTGTTTTAAAAGTACCAAAATTAAACCACCCTGGGAGCATTGTGAGCAAAGTATGTGTGCTTGCAACCTATACATAAAAATTTAGTGTGTTTTCCAGCATTCATGAGAGCTCGAAGGTTGGTGGGGAAAATACTGCCGCAAGGCTGTTTTTACACTCTCCCAAGGATCTTGGTGTCCCTCCTCGAAAAAAATTTGGGGTGAAAATGTTGATGGGGGGGCAAAGAATGGCCCGTTGTGCCTCCCAGAGCCTGGAGGGAGTGCGGCTGGTAGTTGTGACTACTCTGGGGGCCTGTGAACACCCTCTTCCCTTTTCCCCAGCTCTCGAAGGGGCTTTGTGTTTCCAAACAGGAGGTGACTGTTTTACTTCCTTCCCTATCCAGGGGTCATTCAGCTGAGGAATGGGAGGACACTGTAAGCAGCCAGACTGAACAAAAACGGCTGAAAGCTCCCTCTCCAGAGCCTCTGGGAGGTGCCACTGGCTACGTTGGGAGGAGGCAGAAGATATATTGATGTAACTGGCAGGGGAAGAGAACATTCTTTTTAAAAAACCGGCAACTAAAATTTGAATCAAATGACTCAATCTTCATTTTTTCTCCTACTTTGGAGTTACAGCGGATAATCTAAAAAGGGGCAGTATAGAAGTCATACGGGGAAGCTGTGTTAACTATAAAACAAAATCCAAAATATACACCACAGTGATACCTTTATCTGGCCAACTGGAAGGCGCAGAAGTCTTCATGCTAGCTTTTGAATCACACTGGCAAGGATGGTAGGAAAAAAAAATAATAATATGGGGGAAGAAGGGTGATGTGATAGAGTCACAGGTTTGCATCTTGCTTGCTTGGGATGTTAGGTGTTACAAGAGGAGTGCCATTTCCATTTCGCAGATACGGAAAGTCAAGCGGCTCCTCTCGCCTGCGCCCCCCCCAGCCACAAAAACACTGACAGCCAGAGTTCTCCTCCTTCTCGAAAGTAGCCAGGGGACACCCAGGAGGAGAGCTCAGACATTACCAAACCCATATTGGTGCCCGCAGTTTATGCAATTGAGGCTTTCATAAAGACAGATGCCACCCCCTCTCTCCATGCCAGACTTTGATCGCTTTTGCAACTTTGGGCGGCTGCAGTGGGGGAATGATGCCCTGCGTTTTCCAGTGAATATCTGAGTGCTGCCCCCCCCCCCAGTTCTCTCTGCCTGTCTCTCTCACCCCCCACCCCACCCCATCCTGTTTTCCACCATGCAAGGCAGGCCCCCTTCCTCCTTGGTTGCGTCATATTCTGCTCTCTGCATATGCACAGTTTCCAGCACCGGCTGGCATCCATAAACCTCCCTTCGTTTCTTCCTCGGCTGCAGCCAAGAATGGTGAATAATTAACGTGGCAGCTGGTTCTTGCGTTTATGGCAGAAAATCAAATGGAAAATGCGCCAAATGCGAACAGCTCTCTCTCTCTCTCCCCCCCCCCTTTCCCCCTAACCTGCTTTTCCTCTCCTTCCCCTCCTTATATTTATTTATTTATTTACTTTGCCCACTGAGCGTTAATAGCTGGTGTTGGATCACAGGCTGCCTTCTGAAAGAAGCTGCCGCTTTTTATCTTTTCGTTCTTGACCATCCCTCGTCCTGGGATCTTTTAAAATATGGAAGCTTTGTTTTGAAAGGCTGGAGCGTGTGGGATTTAGCTTTATTAAAGGTTTTTTTCTGGTTCTCCAACTGTGTTCTGCCTGGGGGGCCTCTGAGGTTCTGCAGAAGCGGTTTTACCTCCAAGAAGGAGAGAAGCCGCTGCAGGTGGGCTTCTGGGCGGGAGAAAGAACAACTTACCACCCATCTCTGCCTGCAGCTTGCAACAGTTTTGGGTGGAGCAGTTGGGTCTGTTTTACAGCCGTGTTCCCGACCTTGACGGATGTTGCTGATTGCAACTCCCATAATCCCCAAGCTGGAGCGTGCAGAGACTGGATGATGGGAGTGTGCCTCCCGGTGTGGTGGGTTGCGACTGCCATCACTCACTGGCCAGCGCGTGCAGAAGCCGAGGTGATGTGAGATGAACTTCCTGATAGGCTGGATTGCGGCTCCCACAGCCCGGTGCACGTGAGCGGGTGACGGGAGCCGTAATCTGCCACTTTTTGGAGCGGTAATGGTTTGGTTCCCTCAGAAGAGGAACCGGTTGTGCTCTGAAGCCTGCGGGAGCTGGGAGAGCCCTGGGGGCGAGGAAGGGGTTTTGGAAGCCAGCAGCCTTCCTTGGAAGCGGAGCACGGGGGGCCTTGCAGAACTCTTGTGCTGTGAGCTGATCAGAGAAGGGCGCTGTGGGGCTGAGCGGCAGTAAGGGCAGGCCCAGCGGAGGACCTTGGACCTTGGTGGGACTTGGTCCTCCTTTGGGAGGGCGGCTTGATCTGTTTGTCCCTCCCCCCACCCCCTTCGTTCTCATTATTTGGCTGTTATTCTTCATTTTGTCGTCGTCGTTTTCTCCAGCAAGCCGTAAGGATTGTTTTGTTTTGGGCTATGCTTTCTTGACGGGAGGCATTTCATAAAGTTTATTTGAAAGCAGGAGAAAGATTGCAGACTTTAGCTTGACAAGGAGCAACCAAAAACTTGTTCTAAGGAAATGAAAAAGGAGAATGTGAAGTTTCAAAGCGTGCCTTCCTCCTGGGTTGCAAACGGATAAAGTCTCTGACAAGCCAGACCTTTTGAAAGAATGCAGAGCAGGGTGACCCTGCGAGGAGCTTGCCTGGGAGAAGAGAAGACTGAAAAGAGACCTAGGAGCCATCTTTAAGCATTTAAAGGGATGTCACGAAGAAGATGGAGCCAGCCTGTTTTCTGCTGCTCCAGAGACTGGGACACAAACCAATAAAGGATCCAAATGACAAGAAAGGAGATTCCACTTAAACATAAGGAAGATTTCTGCAGCAGAACAGATTCCCTGGGAAGGTGACTGGCTTTCATTTCTGGGGTCAAAAAAAAAGGAGTTGATGTGCTGGCTTCAACCCAGGCAAAGATTGGGGCCAAATAAAGGGACCAGCCACAGCACTGCAGTAATACCTATATGAACAGAAGATTTAACAACCTCCTATCATCCTCAAAAACATGCAGAGAGTGGAATAAAACTGCTGCTCTTGTTCTTCTTCCTCATTAACGTAACCTTAGGACAATCTGAGATGGTTTGCATGGTTTTCTCCCTAGTGAAAAGGGACTGGAATCTTTTCAGGTGGACAGGAGGAAGCCATGATGAGCTGTTGCTGCTGCCATCACTGTTGTTGGGTGCTCTCAGTTGGCTTCAGCTTTCTGGCACCCTTCGGAACCAGGGACCTCCGAGAGTCCCTGTTACCAACAGTCCTGCGCAGGTCTTGCAAAGTGAGGGAAGCTGCCGTGTCTTCCTAGATGGAGTTGGCCTCCCCGTTCCTTCTTCCTTCTACGTTTTCCCCTTTCTTTTGCCTTCCACCTTTCTCTGTGTTACCATGAGCAGTTCCTGTCTTCATCTGCAACTCCTGTCTTCTCGTGTTCTGTCTAAAATACATAACCTCAGTTCTTTCAGCTTCTAAGGATAGTTCAAGCGTGGCTTGTACTTGGTCCCACTGGTTCCTCTTTTGGGCACTCCGGGAGATACTTAGGCCTGCCCGAATCCTTCCTGCGCTTTAAACAAGGTCTGCTCTGGCGAGCCGGGCTGCAAACCACCTGTCTGGCAAAGGTGGGCCCCAGCGTGTGGGCGAGCAGCTTTGCCGCCTCACCTGTTACGCCCTGACGGCCTTACCTTTTCGAGAGATGGGCCCCTTGTCCTCCTTCTCTCTTCCCTCCTCCTCCTGTCCTCCTTCTCCCCTGTCCCCCCCCCTCATTTTGCTCTCCAGACGCTGTTCTCTAAAAAATTGATGATGTGAAATGAGAAGAGGTGTTGGGAAGCAGCCTCCTTTGTTACTCCCTCATTGATTGGGAAATGGCGTTCGCTTTACTTGGCAAACAGAGCTTTGATGGATTCCCAGGTTCCTTCCAGAAACTGATCTCGCTAAAATGACATTTTTATTACTGTTCGTAAGCCCCCAGTCTCCTGCCACCACTGAGAGATTAAGCGTAAGCTGTGGGCAAACGTGGGGGTCTGGTGGCTCAGCGACGGAAGGGGAAAGAGGCCGGGGGGAGCGGCATCTGTGGGGCGCAGGGTGGGCAAGGTTTCGGTTGATGGAGGCAGGTGAGGGCTGGAGGTGAGGAGAGGGGCAAGTGGAGGGGTGCGACAGTGGGAATTTATTTGCATCCTTGGGCTCGGGAGGAAGAGCAAAGGCCTCCATGCAAAGCATGAGATTTTTCCATTGACAGCCAAGAATTTAGGACTGTTCGTAAATTGGACGTCACAGGGCTGGTTCCTTGTCTGACTCTCGAGACTCTTGCGGGAGGCTTTTTTAAAAAAAATCCACATAAGAGGTTTTGTCTGTTTCTCAGCTGATCTTGCCCCAGTTGGCATCAAAACAAGAGTCAGGCATCAAAATGTGGGCGGTGTTAATATTCAAACGGTTGGATTGGCCAACAGGTTTTGGTGGCGAAATTCCTCGTATGACGCTGAAAGAGAGATCAACCATAATTAGAGCAGCAGTACTTTGGCCATTTCCACACTGGACGGTTATAGCGCTATTATTCCACTTACAGTATCCCAGGGAATCCTGTGGTTTGCAGTTTAGGGAGGGGCCTTAAAGACCCCTCCATAAACCACAAACCCCAGGATTCCATGAGATATTGTAAGTGGAATAATAGTGCAGTAACAATGTAGTGCGGAAATGGCCTTTATTTTACAGGGAAATGTCCCGTATTAGATTGCGTCAGGTATGAACAGTGGTGACCCGCTAGATATTTTTTTATTCTAGCTCCCATCGTCCCTCTCAATCGGCAGTTCTGGCTGATAGTTGTGAACCAAAAGCATCTGGAGGACCTCTGATAGTCAGTAATTATAATCAGACAGATGATTTTAAAAAAATATTCTGTAAGCTGTCTTAATAAAAGCTAACACAGGGCTTGGAAAAGGTACTCTTTTGTACCCAAGCTCACTGAACTGCACAACCAGAGCTTTCTGGGGTCTGCAACAGAACAATGCTTAGCGCTGCCTTAAGCCCTTGGAGAATCGTAGAGTCGGGAAGGGGTCTCCCAAGGCCATCTAGTCAACCCCCTTCTGCCAGTGCAAGAACCCCAGAGCTAAATCCCCCCTGGGAATGGCCTTCCAAAGAAAGAGGCTGCCTCTTACTTCAGGAATAGCAACGCAGCCTTTTAGATGCTTACTCTGAAGCGAACCCTCTGAGGTTCAATGGGATTCACTCCTACGGCTAACTATAGGATGGCAGCTTCAGGCACACAGAATGGTTCCCCACAGCCCCACCGGCCCCATAACCACTGCTAAGTAACACTCACAGCTCTCCTCTCAACCCCAGAAGTTTTATTTGTTATGGCAACTCATTGGTATAAGTGGAGGTCTCTCTGGACATGCTCAGGGACACTGTCCTCACTTCACCTGTTGTGGAGCTGTGCTTGGGCTTTGAAATGGATAAAAACAATGTGTTCACAAAGGCAACTGCTTTAATTCTTTTTTTTTCTTTTTCCTTTTTTTTCTTTTTTTTTATTAAACAAAGACATACAAAAACAACCAAAAATGATACAGTATAATAAACAATACAAAAAAGAACTCAATGATAGAAAACAAAATAGTGAAAATACATAACAAAACTAAACAAAGCTAAAAATAACTGAAAAACTATAGATAACTAAAAAATTGGTTCCTGTCCTTGTTGCGAACGGCTCACGGTACTTAAGCAGCAACTGCCTTAATTCTTCATTAACCCTTTCCTCTCTCTTTGTTTCTTTTCTCTTCCTTTTCTTCTTTCTTCCAGCCCTCCAGTCCTTCATCCGGGCGTACGCCACCTACCCAGCCGGCCTCAAGCACGTCTTCCACGTCCGGTTGCTCCATCTGGGTCACGTGGCGAAGAGTTTTGGGCTCCGGGACGCCCCTAGCAATCTCAGCGCTTCTGCAGCTCCAAATCGGGGGAAGACGCGGAGAAGGTAAAGCGGGTCTGCTTCCGGAGACAACCAACCCCGACCCCAGTGGTGGCGTTTACCGGTAAAGCCCCCGGTCTGGGCCTGGGCAGGCTCAGGGGGTCCCGCTTCCCACACGATCCCGTATTCTGGCTTCCTTCTCCTGGGGCGACCCAAAGCAAGCCGTCTTGTGTTTGAAAGCCTGCCGTGGTGCAATTCTAAGCAGTGTTTCCTTGAAAGGAAGCCTCGGGGGTGTTTCACTGGAATTTTCTGCCTAGTTCAAAGCGCCCAGCCTGCCGTCTTCTTTCTCTTCTTCTAAACTACAACCAGAGTTTTAGCCTTTTGTCCTTTTTATTTAGACAGCAGGAGTGGGGAGGCTGCTTCCAATTTTTCTAAGTTCTGCAATTAAAATCTTTAAGTTGTTAGTAACATCCCCACTCCCTGCCATCTTAAATCCATGCATATTTTAAACTCCCGTTTCCATAGGCCCTTCCGGATTGGTCTAAAAAAGCCAGAGTTCTCGCAGCAGAGCTGCTTGGGTTTCGCAGGTTGTTGTTGCCTCTACCTCCACTTTTCCCATTGATTTGGGGGTCCTGTTTGCATACATTTCTTGGGTCTGCATGAAGAGTCTTGAAAAACCAGGGCAGTGTTTTTGAAACCCAGGGCAGTGTTTGCTGATGTGGCCCTGTGGTCCAACAGTCAGTTTTTGTCCTTTTTGTCCTTTTTCCCCCTTAAAGTTACAGTGCCATTTCACTGATATCTTATAGCAATATAACTCTAAGGAAAAAATACGTAAAGAGAGAAAGGAGGAGGAGAAGCGGGGGGAACAGATTGTTCCAATATGTCCCAGAATTAAAAGGAGATCCACTGGCGGGTGGGAACAAAACATAACTGCTGGTGCTGGGAATTGATGGAAAATAATGCAGAAGAACGGAAATGTTTTAATTTTTTTTTAAACCAAACTAAACTCACAAATACCACAATCTTCAAATGCATTTGTTTCTCTGGAGGAGTCCATATATTTGCTTCTTTGCAGTCTTTCCAACTCAAGAAGAGTTGAGATAAAGAACCATTCAAGTTACTTTCTTCCTCCATTCCACAGACCCATGGAGCTGGAAGGGTCCCCCAAGGCCCTCCGATCCAACCCCTTGCTATCCAGGAGTACACAGCTAAACCACTCCTGAAAAGAAGCCCATCCAACCTCTGTTTTAAGGCCTCCATTTTTAACTCTGTGTTCTTGGGCATTTTTTTCATGCTTGCTTATTTATTTATTTCCCACCCTTTGCCCAGTTTGGGATTCCAGGTGGCTTACCAAAGTTAAAACAGGTACAGCTAAAAAAGTTTTACAAAACACATCTTTCTGTCTTTTTCTCCACCTCCTTCCCTCTCACTCTTTCTTTCCTGTTTGCAAACACCCAGGGTGGTTGTGTTCGTGCTCTCTTTTCAGATCTGCATTGTTGAGGTAGCTTCTCCCCCCACATTCCATGGACCTGCTTTCTGTAAATGTCTCTTCCGTGCCAGGGAGCCCACCCTGCACCCCACCCCTCACAGCGTGCAGGGCTGCTGTCACCCTCTTTGGCTCAGACCGTACGAGAGGCAGAACAAAAGGGCAGAAGAGGTGATGGTGGCCATGGTGGGATGGGGAGAGGCAGAGCCCCCCTCCCCTCTGGGAACCCCCAGGGATGGCTGTGCCTTTTCCGCCTGCCTTCCCCTGACCCTCGCCAGCAGATGGGCAGGGGGGGAGCAATGCCTGGGCCGGCAGCGGAGGGGGATTTAGCAGGGCTTTATTTCACAAAGAATAGCCTGATTAGCTGATAAAGAGCATGTAAGGTGGGATGGGGCAGCCTTTGATGTCTCAGTTGGCCCAGCGGGGAGATGGGGGGATTACAGCAGGCGCCCATGGACAATGCCTCCCTCTGTCCCTGCCCCGTCCGGCTCTCTTCAGCTCCTTCCTTCTGCTTGGCAAGAGGGGCTCGCTGCCTCCTCTCCCCCCACCTCTGTAGCACAGAAGAACCACCCGTGGGGCAGCGGGGCAGGAGTTTCAGGGGCAATTTAAGCAAAAAACATTCGACAACCTGAAAACAGATCAACACTGACTCAGACTGTCACTGAGAGTGAAAACTGGGCAGAGGCTTGGGGTGAGGGACCTTCAGGTGGGATCATGGCTGCAGGAGTTGGTGGGCTAGCCCTTCTCCCTCCTGCTGCCCCCACCCTCCCCACCTGCTCAGGGTGCTGGTTCTCTAGATGCAAGGAATTATTTTATTCTGCCTGCTGGCAAGGAGGAGAAGCCTTCAGCCACATGGGCCTCTGGCTGCCATTGAAGTCCTGCTGCCGGGCCCGGATTGCCTGCTCCACCTAAATTGCTTGTGGCAATTCTGTCGGAGGACCGCTTGTCCTAAAGTTTTGGGTCTTTTAGGTCTCGGCACAGTCTGGATTCCTGCGGCTGCTTTTACTTTTGGTTAGATGTTTAATAATTTAGTTAATGCCCTTTTAAATTACCCACTAGCCAAAGTTCCCTGGTTTGTGTACAATCTGTTAAAGATACAAAACACTTCAAAAGACTAGAGTTATGCAACAAAACAGGGGCTGAAGGAGCTGAATATAAAACCAAGATGAAAATGGCAGCAGAGAATAAAATGTTTCTTCATACCAGACCAGATTAAAACCAGCA
This sequence comes from Cyclura pinguis, assembly GCA_030412105.1. Taxonomy (NCBI): domain Eukaryota; kingdom Metazoa; phylum Chordata; class Lepidosauria; order Squamata; family Iguanidae; genus Cyclura; species Cyclura pinguis. Next base: position 17,562,188 of record CM059613.1, on the reverse strand, counting down.
GCAGGATGAAAGTGCAAAAGTATATAAGACTTAAGACTTTGTGTTCTGCTACCTCTCTTTTTTTAAATTAGCCAGTGTAGTGGTTGTAGTTTGAAAATTGGGCTGGGACTCCAGGACACCACAGTTCAAATTCCCCTCTCAGCCACAGAAACCCACAAGGTGGCCTTGGCCAAGCCACACTTTCTCAGCAGCCTGAGAGGAAAGTCATGGAAAACCACCTCTGAATAGATCTTGTTGGGAAACCCTGGGAGACGCGAAGGCACACACCTTCTCCCTTTTTTTATCTTGACCTGTTTGATTGCCTTGTTCCGCTGTTCCCCTTTGTCTTTGTGTTTGATGCTGATGCTGCCCAGAGAGCTTGGGCTATCGGGCAGTTTAAGAACATGATAAATGAAATTACATTTTGGTGGGAAATTCTTGAATACCTGCGTGCTTTAGGATTGCAGCCTTAAAAGGACTAAGAGCCCAACCCTGTCTTCCTGGTAAAGCCCAAACTCTGACGTTCTGCCTCCCTCCCCTCTCTCTCTCTTTCTGCCCAGGCAAGACCGCCTCAGGAAATCTCGGGCCAAGGGCCGGCTGGCTGACTTGCTGCGATCTGAATATTCCAGCGGCTTGGACTCAGTCGCCCCAAAGGTCACGAGGAAGAAAAGGATGAGAGCAGCGGCAAAGCCAGGCTCCCAGAGCTGAGCTAGGACTTCTCAGACTCTCTCTTCTCTTGCTGCAGAACAGAAAGTCAAGTTTCTGGTAGGGAGCATCTGGCAGCCAGGGGGGCGAGGGAGTGGGCAGTCAGGAACTGAGAGTCTCCCAACCCCACTGTAAGAGGCCGTTCCTGGGCAAAGGGAGGCTGAACCGGTGGGTACCTCGTCCTCCGTCCGATCAAAGGTGTCTTGGTTACGAGGCAGCTGCTGTGGTCCAGTCTTGGCCAGCTCAGTGGTCTCTCGGAAGAAATCAGTGCAACGCCACAAGGACTGGGCTTGGAAAAGCTGCTTCCTTTTGGATGACAAGTCCCAGAATCCACCTGTGCCCTCGTCTGCCGGCTGAATTGTGAATTTGCTGGCTTGTAGATGGGCTTATCACTGCAGAGGGGAACCTCCAGGCCTTCAGACAGAATTCAAGCCTCAAGCAGGCAGAAGAGGAGCAGAATTCGGTTGGGTATTTGCCTCTTTATAGGGCTCTTTCAGGCTTGGTGGACGTAATGGTGCTCTCCACTACTTTGGGCCTCGCTGGAGTAAATTGGCTCCTGTGGAGCAGGAGCGGGGAGCCTGTGGCCCTGCCTCCAGAGGTTGTTGGACTACAGCTCCCATTAGCCCCAGTCAGCCTGGTCACTGGCCAAGGACGGAGGGAAGTCATGTTCAGCAATCCCCACAGCAGCAAAAGTGGGAGTCCTGGACAGTGTGCACATGGGAGGGGCATTGACTGGGCCCCCAGGCCTCCAACCCTGCCCCTCCCCCCTGATTTTTCAAGAAAATGGAGCCCAGAACCAGGAAACTGAATTTCCAAGGACACCCCAAAGCAGCAGAAAACAAAAAACAGACATAAACCAAAAAATTGGAACCAGAAATTGCTGGGACATCCCTTCTGGTTCTTCTGTTGGGGCCCACAGGGATCCAGAGGCCCCCAAATGCAACAGCTTCGGCCCTTGCCGGGGTCCCGTGCCCTCCCCCAGGTTCTTGGGCTGCAGGGTACCCATCTCACGGTGAACCAGAGGGCCACAGAATTAATTGTCAGTCCGTGGAAGCTTGGCCTCCCCTAGCGCATGGGGAAAACATGTGATAAGTTGCTTACAAGTGGAAACAGTGGCTTGTCATCCAATAAAGTAACTGTGCTCCTAGTTTATAATGCTCCTTCTGAAATGTAACTTTGTCACAGCCTCCAGAAGTAAGGAATTGCTGGTAGGTACGTTAATTGCAGCTGGCTGCTTCCGACTGTTTCTGGGTGCTCTGAGGGTGGGGACCTTTTGAGAGGTGGGGGCAGGACTCTTCCCCCTCCCCACAAATGCCCCATAAGCCCCACGACATGTTGGGGGGTGGGACTGGGGTTGGGTCTTTCCAGAGACTCCCTGAGGGCAATGCAACCCACAGGGCGCTGCTGTGATGAGCCCCCAAGCAGTGTGGGGCGTTGTGGTCCAGAATCCTCCCCATTCAAGGACTGCAGAAAAGGTCTGGCAGGCATTCCTCTCAGGCGTCTGGGAGCCACCTGGGTAGCACTGGGTTGAGTCTGAATCATTGTGAACTCATTGCCACTAGTGGGGAACTGGGCAAATTCATGGGGGAGTTGAGAGGCCATCTGTGGCTACTGGCTAGGGTGGATATTTCCCATCTCCTGTGCTGAGAGCCCAGATACCACCAGGTGAAGCAGAGCTGGAGGGGGGTTGGCGGTTGTTCCCGGCCTTCTCGTGGGCAGCCCAGGAGGTGACCGCTTGGCCGAAATAGGACACTCGACTCGGTAGGCCTTTGCTCTTCTCCACAGTAGCTCTTGGTGTGTCCTTGGGTTTTCAAAGCATTTTTCCTAAAAACAGTGGAAGATTTACTGGCCCAGGTTATTTTCCATTAGCCTCAGAACTCTCTTCTGCCAGGGCGTGGTCCTCTCCATCTCTGCTCGCTTGGAGCTTACTCGCTGGTAAGTGTGTAGGATTGCGGTCTTGGCATATGTATTCAGTTTGGCACTTTCCTGATCGTGTTTTCCTTTATGCCGGAAGCCTTTGGGCTGTAACCTTGCCGTTTTGTTTTGTGCCTGCGTCTCTAGATGTTGTTCCAAATTGATTTCAAATTTCCCTTTTCCCGAGGTCGGGTCCCTCCTACACCACCTTCTCACACGTGTCTCTGTGAGGAAAAAATTTCAATCTTTGCTCTTTTTTCTCCCTCAACGTGTTCAAAAGGGTTGTCGTTCATTAACGTGCGAGGTGGCATCGGCTGGGAGGTACAAGAACAATTAAATATCACAGAATGTCTTTAATTTGCATTTCTGGCTGTGTAAATGTAAAGAAGACGGTGGCGGGATTATTATGCTCCCTCGCACGCCCTCCCTCCCTCTCCCCCTGCCTCGCTTTCAAAATGAAAAGCGCAAGTTGTTCCTTTGATAGATTTTTAATATGATTTTAAGAGTTTTGTTTGGCCTCTTTCTTAGGCAATGAGATTAATTCAAAGCACTTATCCCCTGGGTTTAAGTCAATCCATGTAGGCCTTGGGACGGAGGGCCTCTTTGCTTTGGTGGGGTGGGGCGGGGCAGAGCTGGGGGTCATTTTTGTTTGCAGTTCTCTGAAAAAGACTCCTTTCCCACTTCATTAACCCTGGGCTGGGGACAATCCTCTCACAACCTCTCTTCACACACACACACACACACACACACACACACACACACACATCAGTGCTGGGGATTTACTGGTGGACCCCCTCCCCTCCCGATGGATTTCTCTTTCTTATGCAAAACCAGCACCTTTCAGGCTGATGTTGGGCTAATGAAGCGCTCCTGCCACCCCACATCTCCTCCTTTTTCTCTAAAAAAAAATAAGAGTGCACCCGATGTGGTACAAGAAGCTGTTTCTTTGAAATTATTTTTTGCTCCGCCACCTTTTAACAGTGGCCCGGCCTTCCTCTCTTCTCGTTCTGGGACCACTATGTGGCAGCATCTCTTTTTTGGGCAATGATTCACAGAATCTGCAGAATTACAGATTGGTTGCATTCAAGCCGGACCCCAGGTAAGATGGTGTTCCCTGCCCAGATTCCACAGCCATCATCTGATGAGGCTCATCTGGAACGTCTCTGGTGTTTGGGCAGGTTCTTCCTCCACGTCTCCATTCAGGAGGTCAGCAGAAGGTTGGTCAAGGTGTGGTAACAGACTGACACCTAGAGAGACCTGAGAGACAGCGATGTGTGGTGGTTATGAGCGTTGGACTATGACCTTGGAAACCAGGGTTCGATTCCCCACTTGGCCATGGAAACCCACCGGGTGACCTTGGGTGTGTCACACGCTCTCAGCCCCAGAAAACCCCGTGATAGGGTCTCCATAAGCTGGAAACAACTTGAAGGCACAAAACAACAACAGGCAGGGAGACTTGCAGCAGCTTGTCACAAAATCCGTAGCTCCTACTTTTTAACCATGGTGGTAAAACCACACAGTTGGAAGAGACCTCAAGGGCCGGTCCCTTGCTGGTTGAGGAAGGATGCAGCTAAAGCCCCCCAACCTCCGTTTGAAGATCTCTAAGGAAGCAAAATCCCCCGCCGCCCAATTCCACTACTGAACAACAACTGCTTTCAAGAAGTTCCTCTTAAAATTTAGTTGGAACATCCTTTCCAGGAATTTAAATCCAATAGATTATTTATTATTTGCATGTAACAGTTATGACCTGCTGTGTGCCCCAAACTGTGAAATAGTTGGGATAAAAGTCAATAGCAGAAGGAGGATGAGGAAGAAGAGGGTGATCGTGATGAGGATGATGAGGGAGGAAGTGTCTTACCCTCCAGAGCAGCAGTGATGGCAGTCCTTAGAAGATGTAAAGACTGATAATCAAACTAAATTCTTCCTAAACACCCCACACCAATTATGCAGCTGAAGTGGAGAAAAATTGGCAGGCCGGCAGGCCACAAATTGGCAGATTTGTGAGTGTGTCACTTAAGATTTCAAACAGACAAAATGAATTTCAGTAGAGATAAATGTGAGCTACTGCATCAAAGCTTGAAAAGTGAAATGCAGAAATGCGGGAGGAGCGGCACCTGTCTTGGACCTGCGAAAAGGATCTAGGGGTCTGAAGTCAACCACAAGCTGGACAGGAGGGAACAGCACGATGCAGCAGCCAAAAACTCAAGGCAATTCTGAGTTGCATAAACGGCAGCACAGTGCCTCAATCCAGGGAAGTAGTAGCGCTGCTCTCTTCTGCTTTTGGTCAAACCTGGCCTGGAATTATCCTGTGTCCAGTTCTGGGCACCCCAGTTCAAGAAGGAGATTGAGAAGCTGGAAGAAGTCCAGAGGAGGGCAACCAAAATGGTAGAAGGCCTGGAAACCATGAAGCCCTTTCAGGAGTGGCTTAGGGAGCTGACTATGTTGAGTCCGGAGAAGAGATTAGGAAGGACATGAGAGCTAGCTTTAAATATCTGAAGGGAAGTCATGTGGAAGACAGAGCAAGCTTGTTTTCTGCTGCTCCAGAGACCAGGACATGGAGCAGTGGAGGCAAAAGACAAGAAAAAAAATCTACTCAAACTTTAGGAAGAACTTCTTGTCTGTAAGAGCAGTGGGACAGGTTGCCCCAGAGGGTGGAGGACATTCCCCCTTTGAGGGTCTTTAAACAGAAATAGTTGGGTGGGCATCTTTCAGGATTGCTTTAGTTATATGTTCCTGCCAGCGGGGGGTTGGACTAGATGGCCCAGCTCTAGGTTTCTATCATTTGCAACCTTCCTACACTGCAGTGAGGGTAATTTGACCCAATGGTAGCAGTTATGGCACCGTCAGAAGGTGTCCTGGAGCCTGTAGTTGGGAGAGAAATGTCTCTGCTTGAGAGCTTGAGTGCCAGAGTTCAGGGAGAACGGAGAGGAGTTCTTGGACAGTGTTCCACCAAACTGTGAATCCCAGCATCCTCTAGGATGGACCCGTAGCTGTTAAGAAGTGCATCCAGCCAGCAGTTTGGCCCTGAGGTGTGATCCCTCCTCCTCCTCCTCCTCTTCCGCTCCAGCCTGGCCCCCCTTCTGTGACCCGCCCTCTGTTTCCCTCCTTGAAACCCACTCCCTTCCCGGGGTGCTTTGGAGACGTTTACTTCTCAACAGCTTTCAGGTGGGGGGGGCGGAGAAAGGGGGAGATCAGTGTGTCTGTGTGTGTTTTGTGTGTGCGTGTGTGCACGCGGGCCTTTATGGCTTGGACCGGCCGAGGGCTGGTGCTCTTTAGAAAGCGCCGCAACCCATCTGTCAGCCTCCCAAGACGGAGAGCGCCGCTCTCAGCCTCTCCCGGTGACCAGCTGCTGGGGGATGCTGGCCAAGGGCCGCCACGGCACATCCCTCACCCCCAACACCCCTTTGCTCGCTCACTTTCTCTCGCGTTCCTTCCCTCCCTCCAGCCCCCCTTCTCCCCTCTCATTACTGCTGTTAAGGGGCGGAAGCTGCCCGTTTGCTTTCGCCAAAGCGATGGTTCGTTTACAGCCGTTTATGGGACGGGAGAAGGGCGTTAATAATTCACCGCGAGGCCTCCTCCCCGTCTCCCTTCTGGCCTCCCTCTCCCTCGGCTGGGCTGGAGAAGAAGGTGCGCAAAGGGGGTGGACAGCGGCAAGGGCAGCCGGGAGAGGCGCAGCACCCAAACTTTTCCTTCCTGGAGGTCCCAGCTCTCCCTTTGGTCGGAGGTCGGCAGAGCAGTGCCCTGATTCATTTAAAATCTTCGTATTCTACCTGATACTACGAGATCCCTGCAGGGCTTAAGGGAAATCGATATCAGCGATGTAAAATCAGAGCAAGAACAACTTAAGACAATAATTTTAGCCTTCTAAAGTGTTAAGAAGTGAACATTAAAACAATCTAACCCATGTGAGGATTCAGATTTGGTAGAAATCAGTAGGTCCCAAGGCTTTGCTGATCCCCCGGATGGCATTCACTTGAGACTTAGTGGCCGGCCCCATCAGGACAGGGGCCGGGGAGGGGTCTGTCTTGCCCAGGCAGTTGGAATTCCTTCTTCCACACAGCTGGTAAAGGACCAGGGGCCCGGTCCTGGTTTCCATCTGGCCTCCTTACTGTTAGCTCAGGATGAGGCCGCAGGTCACTGACAAAGTAGACTCCGTGCCATTAAAAATATTGGCCATTGTAAGACAGTTCCAGTTCTCTCTGGTTGTTCTTTCTGCAACTGACTACCATGGCAATGTTGTTGTTTTGTCCCACCAACGTGGCTGCAACTTAGGGCGCCCGTCTGAATTAGAGACCTCCAGAAGTCATAACAGCCCTCCTCAGGCCTTGCAAAGTCGTTGCTGATAGAAACAGTCCTCCTGTACTGTTGTCTTCCTCGTTTCCTACTACCTTCCACTTTAGCAAGCGCTGGCATCTTAAGAGTCGCGTTGTTTCCGAAGCAGCCTCTTCTGAGACATCTCAGCTTCTAAGAGGGAGAGTTCGGGTCGGTTTGCTCCGGGACCCCTTCGTTTGTCTTTTCAGCTGTCCAGGGTATCCATAGACCTTTACTCCTGCACCACAGTTCAAATCTTCTTCCTGTCAAGCTTTCACACCCATAGGCAGAAATCAGAAATGGGAGGGAAAATCTTGACCTTAGCACTCGATGAGGTGACTTTACCCTGAGGATCTTTTCTCGCTCCTTCATAGCTGCCCTTCCAAGTCCTGGCTGCCATCTTATCTTGCAAAATAAGCCCCAGCAAACCCAACCATGAGCAAATAGATCAAACTGAGTGGAAAAGAAAGAGAAAGACAGAAGGCTCTGCTTGGTGCCAAAAGGGGAGAAGGGTGTGCAAGAATTCTTCTTGCGATACAAGGTGCCAACGATAAGCCCCTGCCCACAGCCAGCAGCTGCCTCACCTCTGGCGACAGAGTCTCTGAAGAGGATCTTACTGGAAGAAATAGCCTCTCTGGTCTCAGATGATGCAACTGGTGCCTGGGATGATGGGAACTGCAGTCTAGACATATTCCGCAGCAGGGTGGGTGCTCAGCTGCTAATTCCTCATCTTCTAAAATCCGTACAAGATTGGTTGATTGAGATAGACAGGTGATGGATGGAGGGATGGATGTGACTCATCATTGGCATAGATGTTGGTGGTGAGCAGAGGCTCTGTCCATAACTTTCAGTTTTTGTGAGAGTCAAGCCATTTTGAAAGCCAGTCCTGTATTCTACAGAAGAAATCACTGTACCATAGCCATTCCAGAACTCACCTGAATTACTTAAATAATTTTGTAGGTGACCAAAGATTTGGAGTGGATCCCTGCATTATTCACAGCATCTAGACTTTCAGTTTCCTCTCGGTGTCTGTGTGTGTGTGTGTGTGTGTGTGTGTGTGTGTGTCGTTCGTTCCTCCCTCCTCCGTGATCTGACTGGTTTTTCTAGGATTTGGGACACTCTGCCTATGATAAGCTTGGCCTGTTAAATAAGATGAAGGGAGAACTTGATCTTTAAGGATCAAGTCCTTGGGAGATGGAGAACTTCTCATCCTTTCTGGAACAGAAAAGCAGGAGCAAATCGCCATCCCTTCAAGTTGTTTGCATTTTGCTTTAAATCTGCACCTGTATGAGAGGTGCAGACCCAGGATAAGGTTGGCAATTAGCAAAACAGCTCTTGGAAGTGATTAGCAGGGAAGGCCCGTTGGGTCCAATGGATGTCCAGAAAGGCAGCTAAGGCACAAGGAGAGTGCGCTGTTGGTTGGGGCTGATGGGCGCTGGAGTTGCACAACATCAGCAGGGCTCCAGGCCCTCCGGTCCGGGTTCAAACAATGGGATTAGCTTTTCATGTGAGCAGTAATCAACATCCTTCTCTTTCCAGTGAGCATTACAGGACCCGCGTTCTCTTTTTCCTCCCATAACTCATTGCTTTCTATCATGCGTTGATGCTTCAGAGTCAGTATTGGGGGTGCGCAAGGACGGGGGGGGGGGAAGGCTTGGAAATGACTCCATGTGTTTGTAAAGAAGTTTATTTCCACATTTAAAAAAGAGAGAAAGAGAGAGCTTTTTTCTTTTCTTTTTTTTCTGATCTCTTCTAAAGCAGAATTCTCCTCCCCCCCCCCCCCTTTTCATTACAAAGTCCGGAAAAGAGAATTCTACAGATATACAGACTTACAAGACTCACTTACACAAATACGCCCTCAGGGTTCACCAATAAATAATTCATATACATTTATGCACACAGTATTTACAAAACAGAACAACAACAAAAAAAATCCCCCCCCCTTTTTTAAAAAGTTACATACTTCTGAAAATTCTTGGTTTAGCATGAAAGAATTCCTCTTGCAGAGCCGAGGGCAGATGGTGGGCCGGGAGGGGGGCGTGGATTTGTTCTGTTGGGCCGCCTGGAAGGGAGAAGGTGGCTTTGGAGCCTCCTAGAAGGCCCTCCCTTTCTTTCCTGAACCCCCAAAGCAATCGGAGGATGGGAACACAGGCGTGCAGGAGGGGCCAGCTAATTTTCAGAAGGGGAGAGAATAGCAAGAAAGAGAAAGGAACCCTCAGACTAGAAAGAGGGGGTCAGGATCTTCCCTCTCTCTTGCCCCGTCCCCAAATGGTGGACCGGAGGAACCTGAAATCAGGTGGATGGTGGAGGCCGGAACGATCAGGTGCAAAAGAGAAGCGGGGCTCTTGTACCTTTAGTAGCTGCCCAGGAGAAGGAATCTCTGTATTAAAGGTGCAGGAGGGCCTTTTGCTTTTCAGTGCGTGCAGGCTTGTTGCTTGAGATGCCCACACATTTCAGAGAGGCAGACAGATTTTTTAGGGGGCAGAAGAAAAATCAGAGCCTGCCTCAGTCCCTCCCCCCCCCTGCTGTACAATTGGGCTTCAGAGGGGAACTGTCAGGGTGAAAGAAACCAGGTTTTCCCTGGGGGCCGCTTCCCCCCCTGCCCTGCCCTGCGGTACCTCCCCAGCCGGGGAACGCGAGCCCCGAACTCTCAGCTTTCGACAACCCCAGCCCCTCCGGGCGCGTCGTCCTCAACCAGCGTCGCCAGGGGTCAGAGGATGGGATCAGCCGTCCGTCAACACGGGAGGGGCCGCGGGCTCAGCGGCAGGGGTAGGGAACCAAAGGCCTCCGCCTCCCGCCGGCCCAGGTTATTGGGGCTGCCGGGAGCCGGAGTCCCATATTAATCCAGAGGCCCGCGGGCTGCCCCCATCCCTAGCCGCGAGGGCCGGTCTCCCGGTGGCCCCCCTCGCGGCTGCCTCCCTCCTCTGGGTTTGCCTGCCTGCCTGCCTGCCTGCCGTCTGAAGCGGGTAGGACGGCGCCCCCGGCCTGCGCGCGCGCTCTCGCCCTCCTTTCTCTTCGTCCTCCGTTCTCCTTTCTTCCGGTCCTCGGGAAAAGATTTCGGGGGCAGAACTGGAACCCGAGAGGGGGGCCACCCCCACCCGGAAGCGGGGCGGGGAGGAGGAAGCCCTGGGCTCCATCCATCGGCGGGGCTTCCTCCCCCGGGAGCGGGGGCAGCGGGACCCGGGGCCGTTCGCCCCCGCCCAGCCCAGGCCCCTCCTGCCGGGCGGGGAAGGTGCGCCCGCTTTCCCTCCTTGGGTTCTCTGAGCCGGACCGGGACCCGGGCGGCGAGCGGGGGACGCTTCGGGCCCCTCCGGCTCTTTCCCACTTCGGCCCCCCGAAGCCCCGCCCTGCGTGGCCGAAGATCGGGGACGATGGGAGCGGCAGTCCAAAATATCCAGAGGGCCATGTGGGGGGGCGGTGAGAGCGGTAAAAGCGGCCGCCGCCGAGCGGTGGGCTTATCTGCGGGGGGGAGGGCGGGAGGAACCGGACCCGGCGCCGGTCCAGCCCCACGGGTGTCCGTGGAAGAGGGCGGAGCCGAGGTTCCGTCTCCGCTGAAACCGGTGTTGGGGGGTGGCTTCGAAAGTGCTTCGCTTTGGCCGGATCCTGCCCGAGCGGGAGGCCGAAGCTGCAGCGGGACAGAGGCCGCTCGGGGGGGGGGGGGACAGGCGGTAGTCCGTCCGGTGAAGCATTTCCTCCAACAGGGCTCACTTGTTCGATTTCTACCTGCTGCGGGAAAGAAACCACCTCTGTTGAACGTCTGTCCCTTGGCGGGGGTGAGGGGGGCTCTACCGGAGAGGGGGCTGAGCCTGCGAGGCGGGCCCGGGGCTGCGAAGAGACAGCTCTGGGCTTTTGTCCGGCCCACGAAGGAACGGGAGCGTGTGCAGAGTTCAGCAGAGGTTGGAAAGCAGCGCGGGAGTCCCTCCAGAAGTGTTGGGACTACAGCTCTCATCATCCCCGGTCACCTGGCTGGGAGTGGCGTGAGGAGACGCAGCCCAGCACGGGAGGGAGGGAGGGAGGGAGGGAGGAGGTTTGGGAGGGGAAGGGGTGTGTGTGGGGGGTCTTGGCAGGTAGGGAGGAGGAAGGGGAGGAGAGGAATGCGCCTGCGCAGAAAGATCCGTGCAGCCCCCCCCCCGCGCTGGCCTTCCACTTGGGGCGTGCGGCGTGTGAAGGCGCCCCGGTGCGGGCGGGGGTGATCCTGAGCGCCCGCCCCCCGGCCCCCAAATCCTCGGCCCTTCCGTCCCGGGCGCGTGGGGGCCGCGCTGCCCCGTCCCGCCGCCGCCGCCGCCGCCGCCTCCTGCTTTCCCGGCGGTCCGGCTGGCTCGGGCGGCTCACCGGGGCTGGGCGGCGCGGGGCAGGACCCCGGCCAGGGGCGGGAGCGGCGGCGGGGGCTCGGTCCCGGCCTGGAGTCCGTGGATGAGGATGCGGGGCACCAGCGGGCGCTGGAGGGCCGGCGGGGGCGCGGGGGCGGCGGCGGCGGCGGCAGGGGCGGCGCCGGGGCCCCGGTAGAGATAGAGGGCGGCGGCGGCGGCGGCGGCGGCCCCGGGGTCCAGGTTGGAGACGAGGCCCTGCGGGTAGAAGTAGGGCGAGGGGAACATCCGCTGCAGCGCCGAGTAGTTGCCCGCCTCGGCCAGCAGCTCCAGCCCCACCGCCGTCTGGCGCTTCCACTTGGTCCTGCAGGGGGCGAGAGAGAGGGGGCGGTCAGCGGAGGGGCGCCTCGCCCGAAAGCACCCCCCGCCCGTGATCCTGGGGGCCTGCGCGGGAGAGGGACCGGACGCCCGGCGGCCCGAGGACGGCGTCGAGGCAGGCGCCCTCGGGCCGGACCCGCCCGCCCGGGCGCGGTGAAGGGGGGGGCCGAGGGGGGCTGGGGCTGGGGCGTCGAACGCCGCGCCGCCCCTCCCCTGCCCCCCCCCCGGGACCCGCGAGCAAGGGGGCGCGCACAGCCCCGCGCCTCTCGGGGCGGCAGCGGACCCCCCGCGCCGCCGGCGGAGCACGGCCGGCCGGCCGGCCGGGGTGTGCGTGCGAGACCCCGGGGCCTGCTGCGAGGCCCCCGCGGGGCCCGAGCGCCCCCCGAAGGACTGGGGGCGGCCGAGGAGGCAGGGCGACTCCCCGGGGAGAAACAGCGACGACGTCGAGGACCGTTCGGCTCCGGGGGCGGCGGGGAAGCCCGCTGGGGAACCGCAGAAGGCGGCCGGGGGGCGGGAGGGGGCGGGGTTCTCTGTCTCCCCTCGTGCCGGCCCCCGAAGAGCTCCCGTCCGCCCGGGGCGCGCGGTGGGGGACGGGGGGCCTCCACACAGCCCGGGGGGGCCGCGGAGCTCGCCGCCGCGGGGAGCGTTGAGGGCTCCCGACTCGGAGGTCTTTCAGAGGAGGCGAGACGGGGAAACGGGGGTCCGGGCCGCGCAGGGGCCGCCGGTCAGGGCGGCCGCAGGGCAGAGCGTCTCCGGCGCCGGGGGCCGGCCGACGCTTCTGTGTGTCGGGCGCGAAGAGCGGGACGCGGCTGCCCCGGACCCTGCCGGGGGGCTCCCTGCGAGGGCCGCCCTGCCCCGGGCTTCTGGCCCGGCCCGGCCACGCTCCTCTCGTCGGTCCGTCCGGGCCACGCTGAGGCGCCCCGCGGCCCAAGCAGCAGGAGCGGCCGCTGCCAGGCTGAAAGGGCGCCCGGCTGAGCCTGGCCACTTCCTACTTGTGTTGTGTTTAATTAAATAATATCCCGCCTTTCTTCCACATGGGACCCACGTGGATTAAAACAAGATACACAAATTAGTAGCTAATAATGAGTTTAAAAACAATCGAAGTAGCATATTAAAACAGCAAGGACGTAAAACAATATAAAATTATTTGAACGCGTAACACGGACGATAAAAATCCAGCGCACGCTCTCCTAGCTGAAGACCTTTCCGCATAACCACTGAGAAGTCAAACGTCTGTACAAATAAAAGGGTCTTTGCCCCTTAAAGGGGAGCAAAGAAGAGACCATGCTAGTCTCTCGTGGCAGGGAGTTCCGCAGGCTGGGAGCAGCCACCAAGACCACCCTCTGCCGTATTCTTGCCCGCTGTACCCTCCCCAAGTGATCGGGCAGACTCGTATTTGTTGTCGGTTTCATCGTCCGGGTGAGTCACGAGGTTGCACAATCTCACGCGGCTTATGTTGTTTGCCGTTGCGTGTCTTCGAGTGTTTCTGACCTGTGGGAAACCTACGGTGAACCTATCACAGGGTTTTTTGCCGAGGTTTGGCCAGAGACCGATTGCCTTTGCCTTCCTCTGAGGCTGAGAGAATGTGACTTGCCCAAGGCCAGCTAGAGGGCTTCCACGGCTGAACAGGGGTTCAAACCTTAGTCTCCAGAAAACAATCCCCGTTGAACTCAGTGGGGTTTAGTGCCGAGGAGACCCATTCACATCTTTGCTGAAATGGAACTCAGCCTTCGTATGGAAAAGGCTTCCCTCCTCCTTGATGAACAGATTGTTTGGATGCTGACAATCTGTCCATCAATTTTTAGCCTGAAAGCTAATTGCCTTTTGTTCTGCGTCCAGTTGGAGATCCCTCACTCGTTTCTTGGTGATAAAATCAGTGGGAGATGGCTTCATTTTGAGGGAACATTTTACCACAGCACCACAAACACTAGAAATACCGCTGAGCGCTACGAGCCGGCGGTTCTCCGCCTTTGGCGCCGACGTCTCGGGCCTCGGCTCCCAGACTCCCATTATCACGGATAAAAAATATTGAAGAGTTTCGGCCCTAGGAAAGAACCCTGCGGCACACTCCGCCTGAAACCTCCTTCCAGTCTGAAGCGCGGCCGCTGTTGACAACTCTTTGAGCCCAGTTTTCCCACCAATTATGGATCCGTCTGACAGTGGTCCCTTCCACTCCACATTTCATCAGTTTGCTAATCAAAATACTGTAGGGGACCTTATCAAATGCTTTGCTGAAATCCAGACATCCACAGCATTCCCACCATCTAGCAGACTAGTGCCCTGATAAACAAAGATACAAGATTAGTGTGACAGGATTTGTTCTCAACAAACCCTCACTGGCTCCCCCGGTCACTGCGTTGCCAACAAAATACTTGCAAATGGACTCCTGTATTACCCATTCTAATATTTTTGCTGGCATTGAGGTCAAACTGGCCTCTGGTTTCCCGGATCATCTTTTTTGCCCTTTTTTTTGAAAAAAGGGACAGTGTTTGTCCTTCTCTGGCATCTTACCTTTTGGAGAATCGATGGCAAGTCGACCCACCGCCTCCTCTTTGTTTGATGGCCAGCGGTAAACTCCCACCATAGTTTTTTGATTTCTCTCCATTTATTTTTACTCAGATGCTTTCGTCTGGTCTACTCTATTATGGCCATGCTTAAACATTTGAAGAGATGTCCTGTGGAGGATGGACCCAGCCTGTTTTCTCCAGAGACTAGGGCGCTGTGGAGCAATGGCTTCGAACTCCAGGAAAAGGGGTTCCACCTAAACCTTAGGAAGAACTTCCAGATGGCAAGAGCAGTTCAAGAGTGGAATACGCTGCTCCCTCAAGAGAGTTTGGCGAAATTGCCTTCTTTGGAGGTTTTTAAGCAGAGGCCGGGTGGCTGTCTGTCCCGAACGCTTTGCTGGTGTCCTCCTGCACAGCAGAATGAGATTGAGCTCGAAGGCCCTCGGGGCCTCTTCCTGCTCTAGGATTGTGAGATTCTGCTCTGACCACTCTCATGGATTTCCGGACAAGTGAACTTGCCTCTGAGGTGTAATGCTGCTCTCACTCTTTTTTCTTCCCCGTCTATTCTTTTTGCATGGGTTATAACCTTCAATTGTAATATTTCCGTCATGGAAGTGATCCCACCAGGTCTTCATTATGCCTATAAAGTCATATTGACCGTCCTGCATCAGGACTTCAGGCGCATCTTGTTTGTTTCCCAAATCCTGTGCTTTGCTGAAGCTTTGCTTATTCTCAACTGTTGTATTTTTTCAGTTTTGTTGTGGATCTCATTCTCTCCCTCGGCTCTTCTCTAGAATTCGTATCCTTGTGTTGAGAGCTTCCTTTTGGACAGATGTTTGAGCTGTCATTTCCAACACCCCAAGGATTTAATTCAAAGCCTTCTTGAGAAGGTTAAAAGGAGACATAGTAGCCATGTTTAAATATTTGAAGGGAAGTCATGTCGAGGAGGGAGCGGGCTTGTTTTCCGCTGCTCCAGAGACTAGGACAGGGAGCAATGGATTCAAGCTGCAGGGAAGGAGATTCCACCTGAACCTCAGCAAGAACTTCCTGACGGTCAGAGCTGTCTGGCAGTGGACTCTGCTGCTGCCTCCATGGAGCGTGGTGGAGTCTCCTCCTCCTTTGGAGGTTTTTAAGCAGAGGCTGGGTGGGCATCTGTTGGAAGTGCTTTGAATGTTTGTTCCTGCACGGCCAAAGGGGGTTGGACTGGATGGCCTCTGGGCTCTCTTCCAACTCTGTGATCAGATTCACCGTGCTTCCGCCAAAGACATTCTTCCTGGACTTTGTGAGTTGCAGCCCACCTGTAGCCACTAGTCCTTCGTACAGGAATTGAAGGCAATGGTCCCCGAAGCCAAAGCACCATCCTCGTAGCCAGTTGTTCACCTGCAGTGTCTTCCTGTCCCTGTACAGTCATCGATCCTTCACTGGCAGGGTTGACAGGAACTCCACCTGTGCTTCCAGCCCCTCCAGCTTCCTGCCCAAAGCTTCATAAGTAGGGGTGATCTGCTCAAAGGTCTTCTTGGCTGTGCCATGGATGCCCACAGGAATAAGGAGAAAGGGGGACCGGTCCGTGTCTCTGATGAGTTTTGGCAAGTTGTCAGTGACATCCTGGATATGTGTGCCTGGAAGAAGGCACGTTCCCCAATTCATCTTTCAGGCCAGCGCCCAGGTTGCCTCTATATCCCTGAGCAAGGAGTCCCCGACCACCAGCATTTTTTATTTCTTTGTCTTGTTGTTGACTGTTTCCTTGAGTCCTTCCTCAGCTTGTGGTATCCCTTGTTGCTGGTTTCCTGTTTGAGCTGGTATCCTCCTGAAGAGGCAGGAAGCAGTTGCTTCGCTTTGAACCCCTTCTGCATGGCCTGCTCCTGACAGCGACCGTCCTCCGGGGTGTTTCCTCACGGTGAAAGCCCTCCTCATCCTCCTCGGCAGTTTCTTCCGTTGGTTCCGTAGGATCCGTTCTCCCTCCGGGTTCTCTGATGCATTGAGGGGGCTCAGCACATAGCCGTAGCGCACTGGCTTTCTCTTCCAAGAGAGCTACCAGTTTGCACTTGCTGCGGGTGTAGTTGGTGACGTTTTCTGGTAAGGGGACAAATGTTGCACATGCACTGCGGCAGACAACTGTAGATCCTTCTGCCTCCAGTTATTCCTGTTGGGAAAATTCCAGCAATCTCTCTCCCCCCATCTTGTTCTTAGAGCAAGTGGGCATAGCCAGCATAGGGCTTCCTTTCCCTTTTGTGTGCCAAAGCTCCGCCTTTTGCCTTTCTGCCATTTAATTGCGTGACCTTTGGTGTTCAGGTGATCAGATCATGTGACCCAGGTTTGTTGCTGGGTCATCGGCCTTATAAAAGAAAGAGACCCCTTCTCTAGCTTCTCCCTTCCCCTCCATTTTTGCTCCCTCTTCCTCCTCTCCAACCGTGCTTCGCATCTCCATCAGAAGATGGTGAGCTAACCACAAAGCTGCTACTAGCCATTAGCTAGTTAGGATGTAGGTTCCCCAATGCATATATAAATGTAGAAGCCCTTAGTAAACTTTTCTAAGTTTGTAACCTGAAACTGTCTGCATTTGTTTTGTTCCTTCAGAAAATCCACACACATAGAAATTTGGGCATGCTTTTTCTGCTACTCTGCTAAAAGGAGGCTGAATTCTTACAGTTTTAGCTTCCGTAGAATTTCCCGATAGGGCTAACCCCCTGGGAAACTCTAATTTGCAACAATTTCTTCCCCTTCATCCCTGTAATATCTGCATGCCTCACCTGCCTCACCTCTCCCATCACTGAATTGCTGGAGAACCATATTCCTGCCTATGGGCCAAAATTTTGCAAAAGGCCTCTGGATTTTGGCTGTGGCCTGTGGAGGAGGAGAGGAACAAGGGCAGAGAGTGCCCAGAAGCCATGCCAGGTGGGCACAGCCAGCTGCCATTCTGCAGTTCCGCACATTTTCTTCTGAACATAAGAAAAATAACCGCACCTCCCGCAGGGTCTAATGGTCTGCACTGAGCCTGGACAAACACATCACCCGGTGCCCTGTCACAACCTGTAAAACGCCCGCGCAGTTATGGGAAGACGGCCGACGCGGCACGCCTGGAAACGTGGCCGATGTTGGAGGAAAGAAACCTTCTTGTCTCATTGCTCTTCCTGCAACCCGCTTGGGCGGGGCTCGGATCCTGTTGGAGACCCCCAAATGCTTTCCCTCCTCCTGCGGTGGGCCGAGGCCAGGTCACAAAGCGTCGCAGGGAAGGGCGGGTTTTGGTTCGGAAAGCTTCCTTCTCGGAGTCCAACCACCCGTCTTGAATCTGGACCTCCGGGGATTATTCGTTTAATTTTCACAATAGTCAGTGCTCCAAAAGGGTCATTTCCCCAAGCTCTGAAGTCTACCTTGACGCCAAGGACTCTGAAGAGCAATATAGAAGGAGAGCACTCTCCTTTTCCCTCTTGAAGGCGACTGCCGTATTCCTTTCTATGACCCAGAGAGGGAGGATTTTTTAGAAAGAGGGGTGGATGGGTGGGGAGGGACCCCAGAAGAGGGATCGACTTGTTCCCTCCTCCTGGAGGTCCCGCCCCTTAGATATTAGGGTGGCTCTTATCTGCATATCCCCGCCCCCTTCTGATTAGTGCTCCTTTAGGAAAGGAATTCTGGGAACCGGTTTCTACAGGATCTTTTGAGAGAGAGAGAGAGAGAGAGAGAGGAGGGGGCCTCTGCTTCTGCCTCCATGGAGTTACAGTTCTAGAGCAGGAAGGGGGAACGTGTGGCCATCCGAGGTGGTGCTGGATTGCACTTCCCAGCAGCCGAGCCCTTGGTGAGGAATGCTGGGAGCTTCAATACCATGAGAGCCAGAAAGCTGGAAAATCCTTCAGTTCTCTTCTTGTAGGGTTAGGGGTTATAGGACCCCGGGGCGCAGAGTATCCAACTGATTGAGTTGAAAAGAGAAACGAAAAACAAAACGCTGGCTTCCAACCAATCGGCCCCTTTATTTACGCCCCTCCTCTTCCGCCAGAAAGTTTCCCAGCATTCCCACGTGCGCGCAGGTGCGATCCAAAGGGGAGGCTAGCGGTGCCTGCCCCCCCCCCCCGCGGGCAGGTCGGAGGCGCAAGGAAGGGGCGCGACTTTGGGTGCTTTGAATGTTTTTAACTTTTTGGAAGCCGCTTTGGGAGAAAAGGCGGCATATAAATGAAAGAAAGAAAGAAAATATTAACCAAGAAGAGCCCCACCAGGAGAGTTGGGCGGGCCCAGGCCATTTCCGCACGAGCCTGTTATAGCGCGATGATTCCACTTCCAACCGGCCGGCCCCTCCCGAAACTGCAAACCCCAGGATTCCAGAGGAGGTTGGAAGTGGAATCATCGCGCTATAACAGGCTCGTGCGGAAGTGGTCCCCGTCTCTTCCCAAATGGCAGAATCGCCCCCAGCCAGGATGGGTGGAGGGTCTTGCTATTTTAACGTGTTTGCGTCCTGCCTTTCTCCCACGAGCTCGTCTCAAGGCCGCCGCCGCCGCCCCTGAAATAGTCCGAATAGGCGAGAGAGTCCCACTTCCAGAAGCGCGGAGTCTCAGAGCGGCCGAAATGGGGGCCATTCGGAGGGGAGATTTCGTCGCCTCCCCGCCGTGAGTTAAATGATCCCCAGGAAGGGAAAAAGAGGGTTGCACGGCCATTGGAAAACGCGAATAAGGTTCGCAGAATAATCCCCGCGCGACACTCTTGTGGCGCGGTTACTCCACCGGCCAGGCCCCTCCCTAAACTGCAAAGCCCGGGATTCCAGAGGAGCTTGAAAGTGGAATAACCGCGCTACAAGAGTGTCGTGCGGAAACGGCCAGAATGAATAGTTAACGAAATAGAATTAAAACGATCCTGCACGCGATGTTTTCAGAGTTTGTTTTTCAACGTGAGGATATTTTCGTTCATCCCGTCAGCGAGACGGTTTTTTGAAAAAAATCCCAGCCACGGGTTCTGCTGGACGAAATTCTAAATAAATGCGTTTAAAGTATCACTGGAGGGGGGGAGCTTGGTTTTCTAAGGAAAAACGGTTTTAACCCTTCGGGCCCCCCTCGGAAGCTGAAGTAGTTCTCTCCAGGGTCCGACCGGTCTTTTAACCCCTTCCTTTCCCTAACCGCCCCCCCCCCCGGTGAGGATGGACGGGCGCTTTCTCGCGAGGAAACCCCGCTTCGCCGACGCTTTCCCTCGGAGTTTGGGGCCCCGTGCGGGAGCAGCCCGTGGGCGAGGCGCGCGGAGCGATCCGGGGTGGCACCCGCCGCTGCTCCCGCTCTGGAGTAAACCTTCCTTGGCGGGGGTTTGACCCCCGATAAACTCGCGCAAGGTCACTGCGGCCAAAACAGAGGCAGGAGGACCCGCCGGGGAGGCAGCAAGGCGAGAATCCGTGTCGAGCGGGGGAGGGAGGGAGAGCGTGTGACCCGTGGGGATGTTCGCGCGTGGGTCGGGGTGCGCGCAAAAAAGGGCGCCTGCGTGAGCGAGGGAGCGGGCGAGGAAGAGAGGGAGAAATGGTGTCGGAGAGGCCGGCGCGCGGAAGAAAGAGGGAGCGATCCCGAGAGGGGGAAACTGGGAGAAAGGGCCGGGGGGTGTCCCTTGCGACTGAGCGCCGGAACCCCGGCGGGAGCGGCTGGGCCGGACGGGCTGCGGCCTGAGCTCCGTCGGTGGCGAGTCGGGGCTTCCAGGCGTCCCCCGGAGGCCGGTCCTGAGCCGCTTCCGGCCCGGGACGGGCTGGGCTGGGCGGGAGGGCCGCCCCCTCTTCCTCCGCCGACCGAGGCGCTTCCCTTCGCTTCGCTTCCCTTCCGGAGCGCCGCGCTCGCAGCGCTCTTTTCCCCAGTAAATTATTCATCGTCATCATAATTGTGTAATTACTGTAACGGCGGTTAATTATTGATGCCCGAAGCAGTAATTGGTATCCATTATTAATAGGGTAGCGTGTTATGCGCTGTTGTGTGTTTAGCTTAAAAACGAGGGAGCGTCGCCCCGCCCCCCCCGCCAGCCGCCCCTCCTTCCCCGCCGCCCGAGGCGCAGGAGCGGATCCAAGGGGGACAAAGGTCCTTGTTCCCCCGTTTTGCCAGCCACTGCCCAGGATCCCCTAAGCTTCTTTTGTCGTTAATGATCTGATCCTGACCTGTTGAACCAAAAGGCCGCCCAACTTCCTTGAGGTTCCGGGGCTGAAAGCACGGATCTGTGACTTGCGCCACGACTCATAGGATAGCGCGCACCTTTGCCGAAAGGGGGATTTATCCGTGGACTGGGTCCCTCCACGGACTGTAAGCACCTATCCGAGGCCCGGCGGAGTCTTAAGGGGGCCACCGATGGCTACTAGTCCAGGCGGCTATAGGTCGCCTCCCGCGCCTCCGCGGATCAGTAGCCGAGGGGGTTCCAGGAGACCCCCTCCAGACGGCCAGGGAGGGCGGGGGGAGAAATCGCTGCTCTGGGGAGCGGATCTCTCCGATCCAGGACGGTTTTTGTGATCTGCTTACCCTTGGCCAATTTTCAAAAAGCATCGCCAAAACCAAACCTTCACGCGCGTACTGGATAAATCTTGAAATTTAGTTAATAGAAAGTGCCTTTGAAAAAAAAAATTAAATTAGCGTATTCTTAGCTAAACTCTAAAAACTAGTAGAGTGTACGCCCCGAACTACACGCAGGGAGGACGGGACGGTGTGTGTGTGTGTGTGTGTGTCTGAGGCTGAGTGGCAGGAACGCTCAGCCTCGGCAGTCGGGTTGTGACTAGTCTGCTGCCTCTTGCGCGCTCTGTCAGGAGGAAGAAAGGACGACCGCAGGCCCGAGGGGGTCCACTTAGGGGGCCCTCCCTGTGTTGAGGACCACGTACCCCCCAGGAAGCGCGCCCAGGCGACGAGTCCCCGGGGCCACCAGCCCCTCTGCCGAGCTGCCTCCGGCTTTGACCAACTTCTTCCGAGGGAGCTTTCCCGGGGCGGCTGCGTCCCGCAGGAGTTTTGGGGCCCCGGTTTTGCCAGGCTAGTCTTGGGGGACTGGAGCCCCCCGCCCCGACCCCGAGGTCTGTGTGCTTTGCGTGACTTCGTTCGTGCGCAAATCTAACCCCGTTAGGTTGCCAAGGAGGGGGCTTCGTGCGAAAACTCTCCCCCAGGACCGGGCGCGGGTGTGCGCGGGGGAGACAGAGGCGGCGCGGCGCGGGGGAGGAGGGCGCCTCCGAGCCCCTGCCCAGCCCGGGGACCCGACTCGGGGACCGGGCGTGGGGCTTCCGCGCGGAGCCGTCGGCGGTAGCGCAGTCCCGTCCGCAGAGCGGAAGCGCGGAGATTCCGCTTTTTTTCGCCTTTTTGCAGCGGGAAGGGGGCGGATTTAAACTCTGTTTCCTTATATGGTGGCGGTGGCGTTGAGGAAAAGTTCTTGTGAATAACGCTAATCGATGAAATTAAAGTAATCGTTGTGGTTAGGAAATGCTAAGAATTACCTGAAACGAACATTTAAATGCCCTTACCCTCACCATCACGAAGAAACGCCGTAATAACTATTTATTTATGTGTTTTTAAAAAACTTCTAAGCTGTCCTGCATCTCAGCTTCAGGGAAAAGACAGGATATAAATAAAAAGAATGGGAAAATGATATAATAATAATAATAATAATAATAATAATAATAATAATAATAATAATGACGATGATAATGATAATGATAATTACAACAACGGCCGCGGCTCCGCTGCGGGCGGGCTGGACCCCCGACTCGTCCGCGTCTCTTTGCTGAGCCTTGGCCGCCCGCGGGGCGAGCCCGCCAGAGCCAGGAGGCGACTTCCCTTAACCGGGCGCGGTTATCCCTTTCACGGGCTTTTAAAAATACCGTCGTACCCCTTTGGATGAATGGTGTTTCAACAGAATACCTTTTTTAATAGGCTCGGAAGCTTTTTTAATAACGCGTTTTAAGCTGCTTTTCAATCCCCGCGTTTAACCCTTGTGAGAGCCGGCAGGCTGGCGTGTTGGAAGAGGACTCCGGGGGGCCAGGGATGGCATTCGCAGCCCGGGAGCAAGTCACGCTCTCTCAGCCTCAGAGGAAGGCCACGGCCTCCCGGACCAATCTTACCAAGAAAGCCCCGCGGAAGGCTCACCTTTGGGTCGCCCTAAGTCTTGAAGAGGCCGCGTGACTCGAAGACGCAATGACGGCAATTCGATCAATGTATTTTAATCTGTGTTGTGAACCGTCTTGGATCTAGTGGTGGAAGAAAGGCGGGATATTAATTAATTAATTAAGGCGGAACGGAGGGAAAGATTAACCCTTAAAGGAGAACCCTCGGCTTTCCACTTCCATCAAACTGAACGTTGCATACGCGTTGTATGTGCGGCCACTAAACCTGTGGACGGAATAAGACGCGTGTTGGGTGCGGATGGGCTCAGCCGGGAGGTGGAGGGTTTCCGTTGTGGGTTTCCACGTAGCCCTCAAACCCGCTGGCCTCGGATCGGAAGGGACTTTTGGGAAAAGAGGGGGGAACCGGCGTTGCGCGGGAGCTGCGCCGCGTCCTGTGTAATGAGCTGATTTTGCCCTTTCCGCGCCCACAGGCCTTCACGTGGCAATCTAAGGAAGCGTCCTGTGTGACTGGAAAGTTTGCTCGCGGCTACCCTACTATCTCCGAAGAGTTCTGTGAAACCTCGAAACTGGCAGACCTGGAGGCTGGCCATATGAAGAGATCTGTTTCCTGAGACGTCCCTCCCCCTCGGGGTTGTGAAGAGGGACTGCCCGATCCGACGGAATATTTCCTATGGAAGCACAACGCACCCTCCTCACTTCTGCTCTTCGTTTTGCCTTCTACACAACGGAATGGAGTTGTGAGTAGTTACCTCGGAGTTATAATATTGCTAAACGATTCGGAATAGTTGACTAGAGTAATCACCCCAGAATAACTACTCCTTTCCACAACCTTTGAGACCGAGGGGCGTTTGCAGGAGCGCTTGCGCCCCATGGAGTTCAACGGGGAGGAGCCAAAGCCGGGGCGCATCGAGCACCAGCCCCCTTCGGCTTCCGAGGAGGAGGAGGAGGAGGAGGATTGCGTCTGTGCGTCTCCTCCGCTGCGTAGTTTGGGAAGGGAGGGGAAGGCGTCCAAAACAAGGACCCCGGAGTTAGTGACCCTTCTCGCCCCCCCCCCGCGCCTTTCCCACGACGTCTAAGAGTAGATGAGATGAGGTCGGTTTTCCCACTTGGCGCGCCGAGGCCGAGAGGGGGGCTCGGAGAAGCCGCGCCCCTCCGCCTCCCGAGCGGGGCAGGGACTCCGGAGTGGTGGCCCCGCCGCCCCGATGGGCGCTCCCCCCCCCCGGGTTCCCCAACCTCACCTCCTATTCTGGTACCAGGTCTTGACTTGGGTGTCGGTGAGGTTGAGGGAGGCGGCCAGCTCCATCCGGTCCTGGACGCTCAGGTACTTCTGCCGCTCGAAGCTGCGCTCCAGCTGCGCCAGCTGGTGGTCGGTGAAGGCCGTGCGCGCCTTGCGGGGCTTCTTCAGCCGCACCGGGGGGCTCTCCCGCGAGCTCGAGATCTCCCGGTCCCCTTCTTCTTTCACTGGGGGGTGGGAGGGGAGAGAGAGAGAGAGAGAGAGAGAAAGGGTCTCAGCCACCCGTCCTCAAGGGACTTCAAGGGAAGGCCGCAGGCACCGACCGTGGCGCAAGCCCTGCGCCGCCTCCCTCGGATCGGCGCCCCCGGGGCCCTGCTCTGGAGGCCGGAGCCGGCACAGGAGGGGCTCCGGGCGCTTTACTCGGGCCAGGCCCTGCCTCCGGGGTCCCTCGGGCCCCCCTGAGTTGCGAAGGGTGGCCCAGAAAGACGGCGCTGGGGGTGACATCCCTCTTGCAAACTTTCCCCCGGGCCTTGGCAAAATGGCGCATCATTTTCCACAATAACATAAACGGGAAATCTCTCCACTTCTCTCCAAAGATAAACGAAAATGATGTTTGGGGGGGGGGGGAGAGATAATTCCTTTTGGAGGACTTAAGAGACCTATGCCCACCTCCCTGACAATAAATCCCACAGCACGCGGGGTGAGGACTTCAACTTTAGATCTGTTCACCCGCGAGGAAGCCCCCTCCCACCCGACCGGATGACCTTCATCACACAGATTTCTTAGGACGGTTTACACGCGCCCGATCCTCCGGAGGGTTTGCCAGGTGCCCGCCGGATCCACGCGGAGGAGAGACCTAAGAAAATCATTCGGTTTCTTTAATCTAGAATAAATCGCGGCCGGCCGTGTTGTGCCATCAAGGGCGAGGTGAGTGGATAAAAATCCCAGTTATTAAAGACCGACGCGGAATTGCAGCACAAAATTGTGGGGCCTTTTCCGAGACGCACAGGTCTCTTTTTCAGGCAGGCTAGTACAAAAGGGCGGCCCTAAAAGGATCCGAGAGAAGAGAAGACGCCGAAGTGCCTCCCATCAAGAGCCAACCAATTTTTCCTCCTTCTTCCCCATTCCGTCTGGTAACACCTTTCCCGACGAAGAGACCCACGCCTATATTTCAGTGCCTATTTGGCCGGTCCTCATAAAGTCCTTGCCCGCCGCGTATTTTGGAACGTCACGGAAGGGAGAGAAACGGAAAACGATTTTCACGGAGGAAGAAAAAATGGTCAAAGCGCATGCACATAACGCGATTCCCACAAAATCCCAAACGCCAGGCAGCCCCGGTTCCCAGGCAGGGAATCCCGCTGCGGGGCGGGGGCCTTACGCTCGAGTAAGCCCGTCCACTCGCTCACACCGCGGTGGAAAGAGCCAAGGCGCAGAGCGAGAGCGGCCGTCCTGGGGGCGCGCTCACCCGGGAGCAGCGAGCCCCCTCCGAGCGCCACGGATCCGCCGAACAAAGCCCGCGGGGGCCTCTCCGCTTCTCCCCCGGAAGAAGCAGCTGCAGTTATGGGACGCGGACCCGGACCCGCTTTTGGATTCGCTTCTACGGAGCCGGTTTAAACAAAGACGGCGGACTAAATTTGTTTCTTTTTTCTTTCTTTTTTTTTTTTTACGCTTCAATTTTAAACCCGTTCCGATGTTTGTTTTTGCATCCGAGCCCCCCGATCGCCCGAGCGAGAAGGAAGAAGTTTCCCGGGAAGGAGAGGGTGCGGCCGCAGGGGTTGTTTCGGGGCGCGGCGGGTCGGGCCCGGGTTTCCCCTCCGAGGGCGCGACAGAAGCCCCAGCAAGCGACTCGGAAGGGTCTGCACCGCCTCCCCCGATCCCGGGCAGGCTCCGCTTGGGAGTCAGCCCCCGCCCCGAGTTCCTGCGCTCCGACTTCGAAGTACGGCTTGATCCGGCCTCGCCGCGTAAATAATCAGGCTCTGGACCCGAAGCCGTCTGTTGGAGGTCAGCCGCGCCGAATTTAGCGGGAGGCCTTCTCCGGGAAGGCCGCGATCCTCGACCCCTTTCAGCTTGGGGGAGTTTCTTCCGAGGAGAGGGGCCGGCGAGGCCGGCGCTGTGGCTTCTCCGTCCCGCCGCCGCCCTCGGAGGACCAAACGGGGGAAATACAAAAGACGCGGTTTCCTTTCTCTGTTTTTTTGACTGTTTAGGTCTGGAGAGTTTCCGACTCCCCGGTCGCCGAAGTTTCTGACAATTGTATTTCAAGAGGAAAAAAAGCAATGCTGTATTTTAGATTTTTAAAGTTTTGTATTTGTTTATTCGCTTTGAGAATTCGGAAATGGAGCCTTAATTTGTTGCCTCGCGGTCCTTCGCCAAGAGAAGAAGAGGAACCCGCGAAGAGGGATTTGTAGCGAGAATCCCAAGCTCAAAACGGTCACTCGGGCATTTTTATTCTCGGCCCGTGGGCATGCCCGTCCTTCTCCCAACCAAGTCGCGAAAGTCTCGCCCCACCTTGCCTTCTCACAACAACCCTGCCGGGTGGGCCGCGAGCTAGGGGCAGTCCCAGGTGTAGGGCGGAATTCGAACCGAAACTCCTGAGCAGAAATCTTATTTTGCAAAGACACTAAGTGTGTGTGTGTGTGGGGGGGGAGAGTTAAACAACTCTTCTCCAAGGAGAAACCCTCGTTCTTGTTGTGATTATTGGCACATAAATGATAGTTTAATTGCCCTTAACTTTTGTAGACAGTTAATATTTAACCATGTTTGTTTCAAGTGTTCTAAATCGCCTAGAATTGTTAAATAACAACAATAACAATAATAATCTCCATTGCTTCCTCCATCTCTGCTCTCAGAGAAATTATATCTGTGTGCCTAAAAAAAAAAAAGCCAGCTTCGATGTACATAAATTGGTCGTATTGCCAGCAGTTTTTAAAAAATATATACATTATTATTATTGTTGTTGTTACTGCTGCTGTTATTACTATTATTATTAATAGTATTATTAATAATATTACTCCCATGGGACTCAAAGATGGGCCTAAATGCCCCGCGTTAGTCCCAATTCGATTCATCTCCCTGACCGGCCAGGCGACTCCCAGGTAAATCCGTTCCTTCGGCGGGTCTACTCTCAGTGGGGAGGGCGCGCGCGCGGGGGGAGTGGGCGGGAAGGAGGCCTCGATCCGGAGCCGCCTTTGTTCCATTTGGGGTGGGGGCGCTTCCCCCCGGAGCCGGATCCCGGTTTCCTTGCGCGCGGTTTTGGAAAGCCGGGTTCTCGGTTTCCAGGCCTTCCGGTGTCGCCTCCGGGCTCTCCTGCGCTTTCCTGGAGCCAAATCAAAAGGAAGGGAGTCGGCCGCCCCCGGCGTGCCCGTGTGTGCCTGTGGGGCGGGGGAACGGGGCGAAGGACTCGTGTTTTCCCCCTTGGGCAGGCCCCCGCCCCCTGCCCCATTTCGGCTCTCCCAGAGATTGTATCCGTGCGCCTAAAAGAAAGTCAATTTGTATTTATAGAAATTGGTCGCAATTGTACTTGTTGTTTTTTCCCCTTTTTTTAAAAAAATAGAACTGAAGTCGGATTTTTTTTTAAACATTTTTTGCGGGCGAGCGTCCTTTGCGGGCGCGCCCCGCCTGAGCCTCTCCCCGCGCGCGGATTTCGCTCCGTCGCGAGACAATAATCCACTTAATTGAGTCCCCGGGGAGGGGGAGCAGAGGGGCTCCCGAGGAGAAACGCTCCCCCCTCGAACCGGCGTCGTCGTCCGATCTCTTAAACATGAGCCCCCCACCCTCCATCCCAGGCGCGCCAGGGAGAGCGAGGAGGAGGAGGAGGAGGAGGAGGAAGGCCGGGGGCCGGGGGCCGGAAAAGCCGCGGGGGGGCGGCCGGAGACCCTGGCAAAACAAAAGCCCCCCCGAAATGCCACCCACGAAGCTGCCCCGCGCTTCCCGAGGTTCGGGCGGCGGGTCGTCCGCGCCGGGCCGGGAAGGGGGAGCGCGGGGCCGGGAGGGATCGGGGCGGCGGGGGAGAAGCGGGGCGGTCGAGGCTGGCAAATGGGGGGGCGGGGAGGGGGGAGGAAAGAGGGAGAGGGGAGAAAGATCAAAAGGGCGAAGAAGGAAAGGGGGCAGAAGCGGAGGAAGGAAGCAGGAAGGAGGGAAGGGAGGCCGGCCGAGGAGGAAAGAAGGGGAAGGGAAGGGAGGGAACCAGAGAGCAGAGAAAGAAAACAAAAAGGAAGGAAGGAAGGAAGGAAGGAGAGAGAGAGAGAGAGAGAGTAGAAGAAACGGAGACAGAAAAATAAAATTTAGAAAGGGAAAAAGGGGAGCAAGGAGAGGCGAGGAGGGGGAAGGATAAAAGAAAGGAGCACCGAAAGGGGCAGAGAGAGAAAGAGATGGAAGAAAACGGAACGGAGGCAAAGTTAGTTAGAGGCGAGGAGAAGGGAGGGAGGGAGGGAGGGAGGGAGGGAGAGCCGGTGAAGGAGTGAAGGGGCGACGGGGAAAGAGGGCCGGGGAAGAAAGGGAGGGCCGAGGGGCCCCTCCGGCGACCCCCCGGCCTTCCCGGTTCCCCGCGCCCGGTGTCCGAGGGCCAGAGCTGCCCCTGGCCTGGCCAAGCGGCGCCCTGCCCGGGCGGAGGGCATCGCCGGAGCCGGAGGAGAGAGCCGGCGGGAGGCCCCCGGAGGTTCCTCCCTGCGCCCCTCCGCCGCCGGTTCCGCCGTCCAACCCGACGAGGCCGAAGCGCTGGGACGCGGCCCGGCAGAGGATCTCGGGCAGCCGGGCTGGCCCTGACGCCTCCGGGGCGTTTTTTCGCTACAGGCTCGGAAAGGCCGCCGCTCTGGCGAAACCGGGCACGGGAGGGACCCCCCAGGCAGGAGGAGGGGAGCGGGAGGTGGGAAGTGGGAGGGCAGCGTGGCCGCCCTGCCCGCCCCTCCTCTCCGGGCCGGGGCGTCGCCGGCCGTGCCTTGCGGCCGCGATCCGCCGGCAGGGAAGCCGGGCTGGGGACGCGGCGCGGGGAGGAAAACTCCCGAGGAAACGGGCCGCGGGGTCTGTGGTTCTTTGCGTGGACGCCGAAGGCCTGGCTCTCGAGGAAGCCCATCGAAGACTCCCCGGGTTACACGGTGAGGGGGCCGGGGAGAAACCGAGCGGAAAGCGAAGCCGGCCGGCTCCGAACGGGGACAGGCGGGCCGGGTCCCGCTGGCGACGCCTTCCGCCCGCTTGGCCCGCTTCCTCCTCGGTCGTTCGGAGGAAGGAAAAGGGGGGAAAGGGTTCTCTCTCCCCGCAGGGCCCGCGCGGCTTGGGCGGAAAAGTTCTCCTTCGCCGCCTCCGTTTTCTGTTCCGGCGTCAGTCTCGGAGGTTTCCTGAATCCCGACCAAACCGGGTTTCGGGAAGGTGGCTCGGGCAGTGATTATAGACGACACGAAATGCAGATTTCAAAGAAATAGTCCCGTTAGAATATTTCCGTGGCGGGAAAAAGGAAAGGGAAAAAAAGCGGAGCGTCGCAGGACCTTTGGTTTTTGTTCTAACAAGATATATCTAGCGGATATATTTTCGTGGACAGATGCATTACCGGGGTCTCCAGTTATAAAGTATATTTATGCGGATGGGGGAGCGGGAGAGAAGGTCAGAGGCCCCAGAAAGACGCAGAGCGCGTCCCTCGCTCTGAATTTCCAAAGGCGACCGGAGGGCGACGGGGCGGTTTCATCTCCTCTGGGCATCACGGTTTATAGCGAAGCCACTCTTGGAAAGGTGGATCGAAGTTCTCTGTCAAAAGCGAAATCCCCACCCTTCGGCCCCTTTGTCTGGGGGAAGGAGAGAGACGGGGAGAGAGAGAGAGAGCGCGCCTGAGCGGCGGCGGGACGGATAATTGGGACGCGTTTCAGAATCAATTAAGAAAACACCTTGCTTTTTTTTGTTATCTTAAACATCTAAGAAACGTCTCGCTTTGCCGTCCGTTGCATTTCTCTGCGTCTTCCCGATCCCTTATAAATGTAACTTTAATTTTGCGGTTTTTATTTGCATTTTTTAAAAATCTAGTGGATCGAAACAGAAGCATTACTGATCTTCCAAGGAAACCGGTCAAGATAAATAGAACCAAATAAAAGCATTAGGAAGTTGAAATTCTCATCACGAACCCGCAGGGCTTCGTAATAAGCGCCGGATAAAGGCTCGGAGGGGCTCATCCGCGGGGCCGGGGCCTTTCTCCTCTGCGCGCCCCCAGCGAGCTAACAAGTAAGTCCGTGTGACAACCTGTTTCTCCGGGGCGGCGCGGGGTGACGGTGCGGGCGCAACCCGGGAGGAGAGGGCGCCATTCCCTGTTCGGACACGGAAGCCCACCGGCTGACCTTGGGCGCGTCACACACTCTCAGCCCCAGAAAATGCCGTGGCAGGGTCGTCATAAGTCGGAAACGAAGGCACACCGCCAGAACCATCTAGTTCTGAGTTATACACCTGGCCCACAATTTTATCCACACTCCTTTTTTGGGGGGGGGGGGGAATCATAGGGAAACTGACAATTTCTCGGAGACAGAGGATTCCTGTCCAAATCCGGGTAAATTCTGGTGCGGCCCAGGGGCTCCGGACCGATCCGAGGCTTGTTAGATCCGGAAATTATCCGCCCTGGATAATTTCAGTGGGATTTACAGGCATGGCAATTTATTTATTGGCGAGTGAGCCTGGAACGAGATAAAAACCTTACTCCGTGACAAGCAGCTTCTGGGCCGCAGTGAAATTTACTTTCGCGTAAGACGGGGCGAAGACGCGTTTGGGGACCGAAGTTTTCTTTCCCAGCCAGTGTCGGGAATTAAAACGACGTGGCACAAGAAGGCTGCCTTTGTCAAAGGCGATTTAAAAACCCTAATTTATACAATGAGGAGGAACCCCCCCCCACCTCTCCAAACGAAATAAAACAGAATAGTTTCCAAGAGCGAGCCGGAGCCCTTGGTTCTCTCCAGAACTCTGGAAAAGGGCGAGATGCCTCGAGGGTTTCGCCAGCCCGACTCTTGGAGGAGAATATTCCCGGAGCGGACCCCTTCAAAAGCGCCCCCGTCCTCCCCCTTTCGCCCCCTCCCCATTTCTCGTTGTGGCGCAAAGTCGAGGGCAGCCCCGTCGGGAAGTCCACCCACGAATTCCCGTCCTGGCCCGAGCCACTGCCGTCTTCCAGCCAGAGGAGCCCCCTTACCTCGGGGGCATTTACACAGACGGGTCTCCCCCGAATTCAAGGGGCCGGTTCTAATCAGAAGGGACCGCGGGGATTTTGGGCTGGGACCGCCGACCACCCCGGTCTCCTCCGTCTTTGCGGGGGCGGGGGCGCCTTTTTGCTCACCCGGAGCTCCCGGAAACAAACAAGCCTCCCCGCCGCCCTCGGAATTTTTTTAGAAAACCGTGCGCCTGTGTGGAGGGAAATAAAGCATTGAGGATTGCAAATCTATCCTGATTATAATTCCGAAACAGAAAAGGAAGAAGGAGCCCAAAGCAAGCGAGCTTTCCTGTTTTTCTTTCCGCCTTCGCATTGCCTTAAATTTGGGCGGGGAGAAGTCTCCCGCGCTCCAGCGGGGGGCTCCCGGAAAGTGATCTGTTTGGGGAGGGGGAACATTTTTGGCGTGCAGAACAAAGGCACCGCCGGCTTTTCTGGAGGCGGCGACCGCGTCGGCGTGCGGGGTCCCCTACCTTTGTACTCGGAGTCCGAGGAGGCGTTGCTCCCGCCTTTCTCCATCTTCTCCCGGAACTCCTCCGCCGCCGCCTTGGCCGGGATGCGCAGCGGGGCCGAGTCCTGCGCGCCGCCGCCCCCGCCGCCACCTCCATGGGCGCTGCTGGAGTAGGGGGCGCAGGCGGCCAGGGGCTTGCAGTCGGCCAGAATGTCCCGGATCAAGAAGGAGGAGGTCACCGTTCGGGACTGGGAGGGGGCCGAGATCTGTCCGCCGCCCCCGCCCTGGAGGTGGGAGTCCAGCCCCGCCGCCGCCCCCACCCCCGGGCGCTGCTGCGGGTGCGGGGCTGCGGCGGCGGCCGCCTCCAAGCAGTCCCTGCCCGGGGAGGGCGGCGAGAGGCAGCCGCTGCTGAGGTCCGAGCGGGGGCTGAGTTCCAGCGGGGAGCGGCCCTCGCCCAGCAGCGGGTCCCCCCCCTTGGGCAGGCCGGCGGCGGGGCTCCCCGGCCGGTGCGAGAGGAGGGAGTCGATCCCAAAGCCGTTGGGGCCCTCCATCGCTCTCTTCCGCCTCCTCAGGGAGACATCGGGGGGCCCTGGCCAGCGATCCGGGGTCCGGCGGCCGAGGAGGCGAGGGGACCCGCCGGGCGGTGGGAGGCCAGGGCGGGCGAGCGGCCGAAGCCCACGGGGCCGAGCTTAAGGGCCGAGGCGGAGCCCTTCCTCGCCCTCCTCATCCAGAAAGGGAAAGGGGAGGAAAGAAGGAAGGAAAGGAAGAAAGGAAGGAAGGAAGGAAGGAAGGAAGGAAGGAAGAAGGAAGGAAGGAAGGAAGGAAGGAAGGAAGGAAGGAAGGAAGGAAGGAAGGAAGGAAGGAAGGAAGGAAGGAAAACGAAAGAGCCAGAGGCGGAGAAAGTCAAACTTTGCCCGGGCACCCAAAGCAGCAAGAGCGCGATTCCCAGCTACTTTTGCTCAAGCGTGGGTCCCATCGAGTTCAACCGGGTTGGCCCCAGGCAGACGTGCGTGCGGATTGCCCTCTCGGCGGGGCGAAGACCCCTTCCCCGCCGCCAGCCGTAGATCCTCGCCCGCTCCTTCTGACTAGATATAGGAAAGGACGCCTTCTTCTCCAGCCGGCAAACTTCGAGGGACTCTCGGGCAGGGCGACCCGGGGTGGGTGGCCGGTGGGGGCGAAGTGGGCACAGGCGCAGCTCGGGAGCCGGAACCGGAGCCGGAAGGGCGCCCGCTCCGCTCTGGGCCGGCGGGGCCGCGGCGGCGAGCGAGAGCCCGGCGAGCGAGGTTCAGCACCCCGGAGAGCGCTCCGGGTCCGCCTTCGGGCCGAGGGAAGTCAGCGCCTTTGGAAGCGGCCGGGAGGGCGGATCGGGGCCGCCGCGCCGCCTCCTCTTCCTCTTCCTCGGCCGCCGCCGCCGCCGCCGCCGCTGCCGCCTCCTCCGCTTCCTCCGCCGCCGCCGCCGCCGCCGCCGCCGGCCGGTCCCGCCCCGCCGCCCATGGCGAAGGCCGGGTCCCTTCCGCGGGGCTCCGCTCCGGAGAGCCCGGGTCCCCGGTCCGGTGCCAGGGGAGGGCGCCGCCGCCGGTCCGCCGCCGCTTCAGCACCGGGGACAGCCCCTCCGCGCCCGCGCCGGAGCCCCCGCGGCCCCGCGCGCAACTCGGGCGCCCGACTTCGGCGTTATTGCCGCGGCTTCCTCCTCCTCCTCCTCCTCCTCCTCCTCTTCCTCTTCTGCTGCTCTCGCTCCCTCTTTTTTTTTTTTAGCCGCGTCCCAAGGCCACGTGGCCCGCAGCCCGCCTCCTGATTGGCAGGCCGGCTTTTTAGGGTGATGTCACACTCTCAGCCCGCGCCCCGACTCAGAAAACTTGATCTCGCCTCGGTTTGATTAAAAGAGACGCGGAATTAATTACAGCCCAGATCCGACTGTTAACGGGCCATTTCCACCCTGTTTCCTGTCATTACGCCGCTGATGAAGTTCTAAATGGGGTTATTAGGAAGGCGGGGCGGAGGGGGAGCCCCGGGGCCGGGTCGGGGGCGAGAGAGAGAGAGCAAGAGGAAAAATCGAGCGCGCTTTAAAAACGGGTTATTTTGGGTTCGCGATTAGCTGAATCATCCTCTCCTTTTATGGGGCCAACGACAGATTTTTTTCCTTTTTAAAGAAACGCTGAGGGGGTATATTAAAGAAAAGATTAATTACACGAATGCTGTATAAAGACCAGACAAGCAATTTTTAAAATGTTAATCGCTCTGAAAGTGGCTCTAACAAGCAAGCGCGCTCTCTCTCTCTCTCTCGCGATCCCATAATATACCCCATAAGCATTTCTTTAACTAAATCTATGTGTGTGTGTATAGGATACAAACAGAAGAACTAAAATTACAGAAGAATTAAAATGCACACACACACACAGACACATGTATGTGCGCAGATCTTAATTTCTTCGGTTTGTCCCCCGTCAGAAAAATCTTCCAGCCCCCACCTTTTGCCTTAGCCAAATTTTGGTTCCTATAAGGCGCGGAAATTTTAACCGTCCCCGAACTGAACCATTAAATTTGCGGAAACGGGTTTCGGCACGTGGTTCCGAGCGCCAGGTATTTTCCAATAGGTGGTCACTGGGGAGTCAGGCTCCTTCCCTCGGTGGAACTTACTCCCGAGTAGGCGCGCGAGGGTTGCGCTACGAAGGGTGCGCGGACGCACCGCGGCGGTTTGTGCGAGGGGCCGAGGAGGGGCCTGGGGCGACGGGGGCTCGGAGGGAACGAAACCTGGGCATCCCCTGCCCCGCACTTGCTGCGAATAAGCGAACTGAATTCTTTTAGAAAGACAGAGTCGTGGAAGGGGCCCCGCAGAGGGCCGTAGAGTCCGAACCCCCTGCCCAGTGCGAGATCTCCAACTAAAGCGCCCTTATTTTAAATGTTTTCAATGATTTTTTACTTTTTTGGAAGCCGCCTCGGGTCCCATTTTGGGAGCAAAGGCGGCGTATAAATACAAATAAATAAATAAATGCAACATCCCCAGAAGCGGGGAGCTGTCCAGCCTCTTTCTGAAGAAACCCAGAGTAGGAGAGGCCCACCCCTCTGGGCCCTTGGTTCCGCCGCCCAGGCATCCCCCGGAGTTCCTTCCGGTCTTCAACCCAACCTCCCCGCCTGTAGCCTAAAACCAGGAGACCCGGTCCTCCCGTCCGGGGCCGCCAGAGAACAAACCGGCCCGTCCTCCGCCTGGCAGCCCCGGAGGCGGTCGGAGAGGGCCGTCCCGTCACCCCCTCGTCTTCTCTTCGCCAGGCCGGACGCGCCCAGCGCCCCCAACCTTTCCTCACGGGTTTCCTTCTCCGTGGGTCTTAGCACCCCCCGGCCCCTTCTCTGGACTCTCCCCGACTTGTCTGTACTCTTCTTAACACGAGATGCCCGGAACCGGTGGCAGATGAGGCCTGACCAGAATGAGGAGTTCGCTGTTACCCCCTTGATTTGGAAACTATGCTTCTCTTAACGCAGGCTAAGATAGCATTTGCCTTCTTTGTCCCGGCACCGCACTGCCGGCTCATGTTCAGTGGATGATGGACAATAATCCCAAGGTCCTTTTCACATGTAGTACTGCTGATCCAAGTACGGTCCCTCCTATATCTCTGCGTTTGGTTTTGGTGAGGCAAATGTAGAATTTTGCATTTGTTTTTGCTTGTATTTATTTCTGCGGGTAGGGAGCTCTAGAAAGCGGGGCCAGAGGGAAAGGAAGGACAGGAGGGACGCGAGGCACAGGGAAAGAGACTCCCCATCTCCTTCTTCTTGCGGTGGGGGGCAGGAGACCCTCCGCGCGCCCCCCCGTCTTGTTTTCTGGCCGGGTCCTGATCCGGAGCGCCTCTGCTTGGAAGCAAACCTCTCCCCGGCTTCCCACGTGAAGGGCCGCGCGCGGGCGGGGCGTCTGGGCGAGGCTTTCCCACGCTCAGCCCCCTCCTCCGCGGCCCCACGCGTGTTCCTGAGAAGGGCAGACCCCCCCCCCCAACTGAAGGGCGCCCTCTCTGCTGGAGGAGGAGGAGCGAAGGAGGAGAGGGAAGAGCCGCTCTTCACTCCCGAGTAAAGACGCCCGAGATCGCTCCCGCTGCGAAGACCTCCATCCTCGCCGGCCTCGATTTCCAGGTGTGCCCCCCCCGAAATCGTCCCTCCCCTTCCCCTGGCAGCCTCTCTTTCCCTCCCTCCCTCCCTCCCTCCCTCCCTCCCGGCCCTGGCAGCTTGGAAGCGGCGGCTGCCCCCCCCCCGTCTCACGGCGGGGGCCCGGCCCCTTCCCCCGCCCCTCCCCCCCGCTCCGGCCCAGCCTGCTTCCAAGCTGTCGGAGGAAGGGGGGCAGGCGAGGAGGGGAGGCCGCCCCCGGCTCCCTGGCTGGTCGGGGGGCTGGGACTTTGTCCCCTCCAGGGGAGCCCCCCTCCCCCTCGCTCACGCCGTCTCCTCGGGGAGGTCCTGAAGGGGGCTGGCAAAATCCCTCCCCGGGCAGGGAGGGGCCCGGGGGGGGAGATGGGGGCTATCGCCGCGATTATTCCGGCGCTTCTTTTAGTCGCCAGTCCCGCCGGCCGGTCCCCCTCCCCTCCTCCCCACCTTCCTTCGGGGTCCCGCTTTCCCGCTCGGGTGGGGTCCCGGGCAGCGCGCAACGCCGGCGAAAACGAAACGCAGCGAAGAGGACATTTTGAGGCCATTTCCGCACTAGACTGTTAGAGCGCTATGATTCCACTTTTAACATCCTGTGGAATCCTGGAGTTTGCAGTATAGGGAGGGCCTCGCCAGGCCCCTGCCTAAACCGCAGACCCCGGGATTCCGTAGGATGTCGGGGGTGGAATAGCAGCACTGTAACCGGCTAGTGCAGAAACGGCCGTAGTCCAAGTTGCTCTTCTTTCCCCTCCACGCGGCTCCCTCGGGGCTCCCGGCCACCCTGAACGGGCCGGGGCCGCGGGGGAGGGAGCGGGACCCCCGGGGGAGGGCCGCGGGGGGCTTCCAGGTCGGCCCGGATCCTGGCTTCTTCTCTGATTTTAGTTTCTTTTTCTTTCTGTGCGTCGTCTTCCTCCCAAAACAGGGACTCGGGGCGGATTGCATCCCGATGAGACAGAAAGCGAAGCAACCGGGGAAGCAAAAGCCGAGAAATTAGGGCAGGGACAGGTCGCGATTTGAAAGCGGCCGAATTAAAATCCATTTGAAAGCACACGAAGGGGGCAGGATTACAGAATCTCCGCTCCCCCTCGCGCGGAAAGCCCCTCCCGGCCCCAACAAAAGGGGGTCCCCGCCCGGTGGCGGCGGGGGAGGGGCCGAGGGGCTTTCGGGGGGTGTCGTCCAAAACCCTTCCTTCCAGAACCCATGGAGCCCCCCCGGAGTGCGGGGAGGTCTCCTCACGCGTCGCCCCCTCTTCCTCTTTCCTCCGAGAATTGGGCCGGTGGGGAGAAGAAGCAGCGGGGCCCCAACGGGCCAAAGAGCCCGGGCAGGGTCTTGGGCGAGGCGGCCCCCGATCTCTGTATGTGTTTAATATCGCGTTCCTCTGCCCCCCTCCTTTGTTTAGAGACGCTCGCGTTTGAGCAAATGGTTGTTCTTGTCGCGTGCCTTCCAGTCCTTGCTGACTTACGGCAGACTCTAGGCCGAGCCTGTCGTGGGTTTCTCTGGGGCTGAGAGTGCGTGACTTGCACTAGGTCTCCCAGAGGGTTTCCGTGGCCGAGCGGGGTTTGAACTCTGGTCTCCAAGGGCCCTAGTCGGGGGCTCAAACCACCACACCGCCCTGGCTTTCTAACTTTGCAGATAGTTCCCCGTCTCTTATCACAAAACAAACCTATTTTCGTTTGGTCTAGTGTGCTTCAAAACCCGTGGACGCACGAGGAAGAAAATTTTATCCGCCGCATTTAATTTATATTTTCAAACACACCTGTGGTATCCTAGGGCGGGTTGGCCGTACAGGGCTTCGAGGTTCTCGTGTGTTTACGAAAAGGTGAATTAAATTTAGAGAAAATTTTAAAACATTTTCTTCCCCTTCCACTCATGGAAATAATTACGGTAAGTAGGTAAGTCCTACTGAGTTCAAGGAGTTTTGTTCCGGGAAGAGCTGCTCGGGTCGAGTGGGGGGGACCTGTGCGTTTCTCCAGAGTTTGGGCCCCCTTAGGGGTGTTTACTCGGAAGTCAGGATTCTGCGCAACAGACAAATAGTGCGACGCTTGCTTCGGTGCCACGACTTACAAGGCGCGCGGATTAGGAATTGGAGCGGATTTAGAGTTGTTCCAGAAGGCGGCGTCTCCTTTTTTCCTTCCGGCACAGAGGTGGGAGAAACGGTGCCCCCCTCTCGGGCGGTTTGGCCCCAACTCCCATCATCCCTGCCTATTCATGGGCCGAGTTTGACCGAGCTGATGGGAGTTAGAGTCTAACCAAAAGCGGCGGGAAAGCTCCGAAGAGTTCCTTATCTCCGCAGGCAACACAAAGTGAAATAAATCGATTTTTTAAAAGGGAAGGAACAGAAGTGCTTCTTGGTATTTCTTTGTGGGACCCAGCGAAAGCTTCCCCGGGGTCGGAAGGGCCCCCTTCGCCTTTTGGGACCAAATCGCGCCTTTGGTCCGCTTCTCTTTGCAAAATGGAAAATACGAAAAAAGTTCCGCGTGGAAAGGAAGCGGAGAAAGGAAAGCATTGAAAGTCCGGAAAGAAAGGCTCTCCTCTCCTCCTCCTCCTCCCCCCCCCCGTTGCTCTGCCAGGGAAGCCCACCCTCCCCTCCTGGGGGCGAATTCTGACGCCGGGCCCCCTCGCCCGCCCGACTTCCCTCCGCCCGCCCGCCGCCGCCTCCCCGGTCGCGGAGAACGGCAAACCCGAGCAAGGATTCCTTCGCAAAAACTGGGGTGGGTGAGTGCTAGAGAGCTAGGCCTTTGCCCCCTCCCTGAACGGCCAAGCCCGGGATTCCCTAGGATGGCGGAAGTGGAACAGGAGCGCTATAACAGGCTAGTGTGGAAATGGCCGCTGTCTCCCGGCTTCGGACTACCGGCCGCAAAGCCTTGGACGAGTCCGGGAAGTTTTCCACCTCGCGGCCAAAGATGGCACTGCAGGCTTCAAACAGGCAAATTAAACCCTAAACTGGTTAATACAGATCAAATCAAACTTTATTTTACGGTCCATAGACCCAACATACCGAACCGTTCAATGGCAGGGTATAGAGGAAATACACCTACTAAAAATAGGATACAAATATATAAACAGGATAGACTATAAGCAGGACATAAAAGCGTAAACTAGGACATAAATGCATAAAATAGTATAAAAATACATGAAGTAAATTAAAATCATAGACAATATGGATTATTAGGTTAAATATGAATAAGTGTTCATTATGCCATCTCATTAAAACCATAGAATTGGACTGATCTTGAAGTGCGTTGCCAGTATCCCAGCGTGGTTTTGGTGCTTCTCTCTCTCTCTCTCTGATCTTAATAGCTGATGACAGAAATTTGGCAACTGACAGGGTTACATTCTAGTTAATAAACTAAACTAGTTAAACTAGTTAACACAGCCTGCCCTCCTCTTTTGCAGGTTTGACTTTCATGGATTTGATTATATGCCAGTTTCTTCAGCCTCTGCCCTCCCCCCGCACCATCCAGGCTCTTGCAATTTTTGGTGTGTGTGTGTGTGTGTGTGTGTGTGTGTGTGAAAGAATAGGTTGGATCTCCACCTGGCCCATTTCCGCACTACATTCTTATAGTGCGATTATTCCACTTTCCAACATCCTTTGGAATCCTGGGGTTTGCAGTTTCGGGAGGGGCCAGCCGGCCCCTCCCGAAACTGCAAACCCCAGGATTCCAAAGGATGTTGAAAGTGGAATAGTAGCACTATAAGAGTGTAGTGCGGAAATGGCCTTAGTTATGCCTATAATAGACCCACTGAAATTGATGGGGGTTGTGTTTAGTCCTGACTGCCTTGTCCCATTAGTTTTAGTAGGTCTGATTTACAGAGCATTAAGCTGGGATTTAGTCCAAAGAGAATAACTGTAAATAAATGCTGATGTTTAGAAGGTTCGCTTTAGTTATGTTTATGGGAGACCACGACCATAATTTTAAACATGTGATGTGTTTAAGCGGAACCTCCATGTTTAGGGGGCAGGGCGGCGCCCGCCTTAAGTCAGAAAAAAACTTGAATGAAGATATAACTAAACGTCATTACAGTTGCAAGGTAAGGCAGGATAAGGTCTTTCATTTTGCGCACGTTGCATCATCTCAGCCTCAGAAGTCGTATCCTCTCAGCCTCTGCGGCAGGGCTGCCTTAGGGCTGTCACAAGTTGGCAAGGCTCAGAACGACGACAACGTAACCTCATTCATGGCTTGGAAAATGAGCTAAGCTTTGAAAAAAATCACCCTAACGTCTCCAAAAAGCATATTTGGACTCCTCCAAAATAATTGAATATGAAGATTGAATAGCCCTTTAAAAAAATTATTTATTTATTGCCTTTCTACCTGCTGCCCCCCCAGGTGATAAACAATGGATAAAACTCTTAGATTGTTAAATGTACAACTAGAAACCAAGGACTACCCAGTCCAGTTTTAATTGTCCTTTTAACTGTATTTTTAATCGTACTGATAACTGTATTTTAATTGTTCTTTTAACTATGATATATTTTAATTATAGTATTTGTATCAATTAGTCTATGTGCATTTTGAGTACGACTTAACTCCATCTATTCTGTACCCCGCTTCGAGCCTTGTAGAGAGGCAGGGAATAAATAAAATTTATTACTATTATTATTACTATTCTGGAAAACACTCCGGAGCTTCTCTTTAAGAATACAGTTCTAAAAGCATCACCAGTTCCTTGCCTTCCCCGATGCTGCGGAGTTAGGGATGGCGGACTGCTGCCCCCCAGGGTGAGCCCGGCCACTGCAGCTTCTGGGGAAGAGCCGCCCCGACTGACTCCGCCCAGGCTTCCCATTGGCTCATCACGGGCCAATAGGAAGGGAGATACCTATATATAAGAGATTCCTGGGCAAGGTTTGCCTGAGTTGAGGATTGTCTGCGCCTTTGACTGGATCTGGCTGCTGAGCCTGATGAGGTTTTGGTCTTGACTTGCTCCACTGTTGCTGGCGGCCCGGTTATGAGACCCCGGAGACCTGCACTCTCAGAGAGGTCTAGCGTAGCAGACTGGGGACCACTACAATACCATAAAGGTTGGGTGTCACGTCCTACCTGTGGGAGGCCTCCTCGGACGGGGAAGAAACAGAGGGTTGCCAAAATGATAGGTCCTCAAAGGGGCTGGCAGTCCCACCGTGGCACCAGGACCGCCCAAGCCCGGTCCGTCCGAGGCGGCAGCTGAGGGGGAGGGGGCAGAGATACTTCAGCCTTGAGAGCGTCGCAGGCTCCAGAAATGCCCTGCCCTGCTTTAAATGGGAGACGCTGAGGTGATGAGGCTGGCCGGGCTGATCTGCTGCTGGCCCAGGCCGTTCTGTGGCTGTAGGCAAACTGCTCCAACGCTTCCTTTTGGTCTTGTCTGATGCCTCCAGCTTCATTGCTCCCTCGTCTTCAGCACGTACTCTGGTTGACCTTTCTGGTAGTCCCTCCCTCGGCTTTAAACCCCGCTGAGGATTTCTTTTCCCTACTGGACCCCAGTCTGCCTGGACCGTGCCTCAGCCGAGACCCCATGTGCCTTCTGGGATGGGCTTGGTTCCTCCCCTCCCCAGGCTTCCGTACCTGTCGACCGCAGGAGTAAAGGCCAGGCACCCGACAGCCTGAAACATCAAGGAAGAAACTCCTAGCAACCTGTCTTAGGTTGATGGGATGACACGTGGACCACATTTGCAGTTCAAGCCTTAGGCCGTTTCCGCGCTAGACTGTTATAGCGCTATCATTCCACTTTCAACCGCCTGTGGAATCCTGGGGTTTGCAGTTTTGGGAGGGGCCGGCCGGTGGAATAATAGCGCTATAACAGTCTAGTGCAGAAACGTCTTTAGATCAGGGCCAGAGGACATGTGGCCCTCTAGATACTGTGGGACAGCAACTCCCCTCGGTCCTAGCCAACACGGACAAAGATGAAGGGTGATGGGAGCTCAGTCCTATAAAGCCTGCAGGGGGACACATTCCCCTTGGCCTACCCTAGATGGAACTGTCTTCCCAGGAAATGGCCAACAGTTTGTTAATTTTTCCTGTTAAAGTCCATGTCTTCTCTGGCTAATCACAGCACTCCTAAAAGCCATCGAAGGCTGAGTTTTGAGAGGAAAGAGGGGTATCAAATAAATGAAGGTAATCTTATCTATTAATAGACATAGTGCACCTGCAGTATCTAAAACATGGCACGGATAATAATGGCACTGCAGGAATGAGCATTTTAGGATTTTTAAAATTGAATATGAATTTTTGTCAATTGAAATATCGGTGTAACATGCGGTACCATCTTTAGCCACCAAGGGCCAGGTTTTCCCCATGCAAAAGCTACCAAGCTGACCAAGCAGCAAGAACAACTCCTCCGGCCG
The DNA here is from genome assembly GCA_030412105.1 of Cyclura pinguis. NCBI lineage: Eukaryota > Metazoa > Chordata > Lepidosauria > Squamata > Iguanidae > Cyclura > Cyclura pinguis. The sequence continues at coordinate 17,520,761 of CM059613.1, read as the reverse complement.
GTCTCCGGGCAGCTCTGTGTGTCCCGTTTTACAGGGGGCAACCCACGGCTGGAAGGGCTGCCCCATAGAAAGAGGGAGAACAGGAAGAAGGCAGAGCCCTGCCTGGGATCAAAAGGTGGGCTGGCCAGCCAAGCCGCGTTGTTGCTTGCCGTGTGAGGGGGAAAAAAGAAAGAATCCCACAAACTCCTCACCCTGTTGCTGGCAGTAAAAGCCCAATAATCACGGAAGAGAGTAACTGTTTGCTTCTCTGTCCTGACGCTCCCAAATCTGCTGCCCGAGAGCAGGGCTGGCCTGGGGCATTTGGGCGTACAGTCCACCCGCCACATTTGCAGGTTTGACTTTCACAGATTTGATTATTTGCGAGTTTCTCCAACCCTCCTCCTGCCGTGTCAGGTGCTTCTTTTCCGTGGGGACCTTCCCTCTCCGTGGCTCCAGTCAGGCCACGCAACCCTCTAAAAACCCACCTCCGGTCGTCCTCCTCCTCCTCCTCTCCCAGCTGCTGCTTGGCCAGCGAAGGATGGATAGCAGCCCGATTTCTCAGCACCAGAAACCCTCTCTTTGTGCCCCCCTCCACCCAAGGAAGGAGATGGGCAAGAGAGAGGAAATACACACCTGTCAACCCCTTCTCCTCCTGCTTTCCCTGACCTGGTTTGGATCCCGGGCGCCCGCTCTCCCCACCGTCCCCTGGCCCCCTTGCCACAGACACGCACATTTTGACGGTTCTGGTTTTCCCACTTTTGCGGACACCCTGCGCCCCTCACCCTAGCGAAGGTGGCCTGTAGTTCTTGGGTCTTCAAGCACGGGATCACAAAGATTGGCTGGTGAGCAATTATGTGGACAGTAAATAGGACACTGACTGCTGTCTTCCCCTGAAAGAGCCCAAAACAAACAAGCATATATGATTATTGCCCCCACCGTCCCCCAAGGAGGCACGTGTAGCCTAAGCTGAGAGAGAGTGACTGGCCCAGCAAGTTTCATGTCCGGCTATTTCTGCACGAGACCGTTATAGCGCTACGATTCCACTTTCAACCTCCTATGGAATCCTGGGGTTTGCAGTTTCGGGAGGGGCCAGGCGGCCCCTCCCGAAACTGCAAACCCCAGGATTCCATAGGAGGTTGAAAATGGAATCGTAGCGCTATAACGGTCTCGTGCGGAAATGGCCTCTGATTTCCTCCATTCCTAGTTCAACATTTAAAGCTCTCTGGCAGGCTTTTCTGGTGAGACTTGCCACGAAATCCCCTCTCTTTCTATCTTAATTTTGGGGAAAAAAAATTACAAACTTTCACAGGAAAAGGGTACGTGATTGTCATAACGTTGCTTATCTGTACCTGGCACCCCATCCTGCGTTGCTGCCTCAGCTTGCAAACATTTTGGGCTGCGGAGGAATAAGGCAGCAACGGAATGGAGATTTCGGAGAGGGGGAAAAGAAGGGGAGGGCCTCTAAGGAAGGTGATTGGGGAAAAAATGGGGGTGGGTCAGTGGGGTTGCCCAAGAAGCCCTGTCCTTCCCCCAGGGCACAAAGGGGTCCCGGAAAAACCCGGCGGTTGGGCGTTTGCAGCCTGCGTGCGAGTTGCCAGTGGGTGTCACTGCAGGACAAGGCGTGCCTTTGGAAAATGGAGCAAGGGAGGGGGAAAGCGCTTGCAAAGCAACAGCAGGTCAGGAGGAGGAGGAGGAGAGGAAAGCCACGTTCCAAATAGGCCAGCGTGCAGGGCGGAGGGCACACTGAGGAGCTGGACTTTCCACCGCAAATGGCTTTATCAGGAAAAGGAAGAGATTCAGCGGGGAAGGGCTGTAAGATCCCGTTCACAGCTAAAAAGGCAACTTCTTGGATGCAATCACAAGATTGGAGAATAAAAAAGGGAAAAAAATGATCATCTAGAAATGCAAGATTAGAAAAGCACGATGTATTTGGGAGATATTGTGGTGACCCTCTCCTCCTTAGATATTTTCTTGATAGGGTTGCATGCACCCACAGTCCACGCAATGTGGCGGTTTGAGTACATGGACCGGAGCTGTGAGAGACCAGGGTGCGATTCCCCACTCAGACACAGAAATCCACTGGGTAACTGTGGGGAAGCCCCACTCTCTCGGCCTCAGAAGAGTACAATGGGAAGCCATCTCTGAACAAGTCTTGCCAAGAAAACTTATAGGACAGGGTCAGCATAAGTCAGAAACGAGGGGAAGACATGGAAGAACGGCTCTGGCACCTTGGGCTTTCTGAATGCTGTGAGAAACCTCAGTGTGAGGGAATCTGCACACCCCTGAAAGTTCCTCCTGCTGGAAAAGAGAATGCACCAGGATCCTTCCCCCACAAACCTCCCGCTTCCCTATAGCGCGTGCAGACAAGGAAGTAAGCGTTCTGGGGGTCAGACTAGATGGCCCTTGTGGCCCCTTCCCAGCCCAAGCTGCTCTGAAATCCGCAGGGCCCTTCTGACACACTCTGAGCGAATGATCATTTCCGCAGACTGCAGGAACCACGACTGTTCTGGGTGAAGCGGCACTTGCGGGTTTCACTGACTGATGCTGCAACATAGGCGTCTTTGAGCAATTCCCACTCCACACAGAGTGGCTTGTTTTGAGTGGGCGCCTGTAGGACTCTGTGGCCAAAGACTGACCTCGAGGCAGGAGTGACCAATTTCAGGTGGCCTTGGGGCAACCTGGATTCCCCCGTGGGCTACGCCAGAGCCATGAACACCCTAGAAATAAATGCATTCTGAAGTTTAGTTCTGTCATCTTTCTTCCAGGGGCGCTTCAGTTGTGTGTTCCTGCCTGCAGAAGGGGTTAGACTGATGGCCCTTGGGGGTCCCTTCCAACTCTTTAGGATTCCCTGAGTCCACCTGGGGGCTGGACTGGTTTCCTAGCCCACTGCAAGTGTTCATTAACTCAGCAGCGTTAGGAAACCTGTGTTTTCATTAATGCTCTTTGAATGTTCAGTCTGTTTATTTTGCATAATTTCATTTCTACTTGACCCCGTTTACATCACCCTCATACCAGAGACAGAGAAATAGTCAGCTTTGCCTCCTGGGGCTGATGGGTCTTGTAATGAAACGTATCTGGGGGAGGATGAGCTTCAGGAACTGCCTCTCTTGAGAATAACATTGGTGTGAAGCAGAACCTGATGCAGCCGAATGTGCTCACCATTAACCTGCATGTCCACCTAATTTGACAGCTAGATAAGCAAATATTCTTTTTTGCCGAAAATTCGGTGACAGTCTCAATACCGAGGGATTGAAAGGTCTGGGCAGCGGATGTCTGTGTAATGGCCTTGGTGTGCTCTCTGTCAGGGTGATTTTTCCGGTCTTAATCCTGGCAGCCAGATTTCTTTCCTTCTGCTACCCCATAATTTGAGCTGGATGAAACTGACTCCAGGCCTTCCCTGTGTTTGCAGTTCTACCACGAAGGTTTTTGAGAATTCGGCTGGATCTGCCAAAAGGCCAAACTGGGCCAGGACAGAACCCAAAGGAAAAGACCTCAGGGACCGTCGAGTCCAATCCCCATCATGCAGGGGAGCACAGTTCCCATCTAATCTCTGTTTAGGGCTCTTCAAAGCCAGAGATTCCACCACTTTCCAAGATGACGTATTTCACTGTCAAACAGCTATTTCAGTAAAGAAGTTCCTCTAATGTTTAGGTGGAATTTAACAACTACAAACCCCAGAATTCCCAGGAGGTTGAAAGTGGAATAATAGCACTATAAGGGTAGTGTGGAAAGGCCCCAAGCTGCTCATATGCAGTTCCCTCGGCTATTCCCCGTCAGGCTTGGCTTCCCAGCTTTTGATCTTCTTAGCTGCCATTCTCTGGACGTGCCCCAAGTTGTCGATATCCTTCTTGAACTCTGCACGGGACTCCAGACGAAGTCTGACCAAAGCAGGAGAAAGCGGGCCCATGACTTCCCGCCGAGAAAGCCAGAGATCCCGAAGACAACCACCCTCTTCTCCCAGGCTCTTCAGCAACTGGCATTAGGAGACATACAGCCTCTGATTTTGGAGGTAATATCACGGCCGTTGTGAGTAGCACCCACTAATAGCTCGATCTTATGTGATTTTTCTCCCCAATCCATTTTTAAAGCTATTTAGGTTGCCCATGTTCGTGGATTTTGCCCACATCTTGTGGCAGAGAATTCTGGCCTAGACTAACTTCATCATTTCTTCAACTTTTCTACCCAGGATGTGGCCTCTCTACCATCCTGGTTGCCCTCCTCTAGACCCGTTCTACTTTGCCAACATTTTTGTTAAACTGTGCAGCTGCCAGAATTGAACACGGTGGCCTAAATCCTTATTGATAGCCCCCCCGCTAGAGTGGATCCATTAGATCCATTGAATTTACATAAGTGTTGGCTCACCATTCAACAACTTCTTCAACAGAACTATCAGTAGGATTCAGCCAGGTTTTTAAGATGAAGTCTGACCAATGGTGCCATTACTCCTTATCATTCCAGCATTATAACTCTGTAGATGCAATCTAGAATTGTATTAGCCATTTCAGCTGCTGCATTACACTGCAGTGCTCACGCACGGTAACCTCACAGTCTACCAAGAGTCCTGGATGCTTTGCACTTGCACTGTTGTCAGGCTAGAGTCCCCCACTGTGTTTTTCTGCAACCCATGTCTGGTCCTCAGGTTGGAAGTTCCCCATTCTTGGTGCCACGTGTAGTCCAGCTGTCTTTGACTGTGAACCTGAGGAGCAGAGAGGGCCATGCTGGCCGCTGATCTTCACTAAACTACTCGGGGAGCTTTTTGGCTGAACAGCAGGGTAAAAAAAAATGTTTCAGATCAATTAATTAAGAAATATTTGATGTCAAGACAAAGCGTTTAGCATCAATCATGAGTTTAATCAACCACACACTGACAAACCAGAGCCTCTGCCAACTTAAAACAGAAACGTGCAATTAAGCATTATAACAGAAGGATGTTGGTGTTCTGTGCACGCGGATGTGCCTTCTCTCTGCCGCCCCGTCCCGCCCCCAGTTCCCTCTCAACAGGCCGTGGCGTAAAGGCCCTGCGCCAAGGGCCTGATCCTTACGGGGACTCCTGAACGGAAGACCTCCATCGCCTTCTTATAGGAATCCTGGTCTTCGAAGGTGGAGAGATGTGGGCCAATCTAGGAAAAAAGGGAGAGGCAGGCACCCGTTCAGTCGTTTATCCTTTTGGTATTTAGATCCTGGCCTTTATCACAAGAGGCCTGTGTTCAAATGAAACCAGACTTAACACTTTGAACTATGCAGAATTTCAAACCATGGAAGTAATTTAAACAGACTGAAAACATATTAAACAACTTAGCAAGAGAAAGCAGTTTTAAATGATGACAGTGGCTTAAAATTGTATACATGAACCTTTGGAAAGGAAGCAGCTAGGTATGAGATAAAAAAGTCACGTCACAAATCGGTTGCTATGAGCAGAAGCTATTTTGCCACGAGACAGACATCTGTGTGTGTGTGTGTGTGAACACACGCACAGAGGTTGTGCTGTCTTCTCTCTTCCCTGCTTTCACTTTCTCACAATCTGGATGGGCTTATATTGTAATGATATGGCAGGTGTGTAGGGTTTTCAAATTCCTGACTTCTTGTTTTTCCCAAGGTTGGGAAGCATTTCCAGGCAGCGTGGCCTCTGGTCACACGGGGTGGAGTATTTGGGGAGCTGTAGTCTGGAAAAAGGAACTTTCCCAGCCTCTGGCCCTGGCCAGGAAAGCTGTCTCGGGAGAAGCGCGAGAGAGCAAGGGGAGGGTCTCTCTCCTTCCTGCTCCCAACGCTCCCCCCCCAGCTTGCAGGCTCTCTCCCCCATGGCTGCAGCCCCCATATTCCAGCCGGCTGGTGTGAGGCATCCTCCAGCCTTTGGGAATGGCTGATTAAGCCCTTTGTCTCTCGCCCACTTTGGAAACCTTATCCCTGACTTATAGAGAAGTCTTAATGAATGACTCGGATAGTGAAGGCTAATTTTCTGATTGGCAGATGAAAATCTCCGGCTGCAGAGATAATTGTGGACATCCAGGGATTAAGTCCTCAAATCTCATAAGAGCAGATCAGTTGGCATTTTCCAAGTTAGATGTCTAAATCCATAATTAGGCTGCTGCCGAGGCAGGCCCGTTTTTGGGGGGAGGGAGGAGGAGGAGGAGGGGATGTGTGGGGTGATGGCGGAAGGTGGGGAGGGTCTCTCTTGGCCCCCCCTGAACTCCGCAGATGGCTGCTTGTTCTCTATTAGTCTCCTTTGCAGAACAAGGCCTTCCTAAACTGTCCACTAATGAGGTGCATGGCAAAGGTGAGCGTGCCGTGAGAAATAACACGTTCCTGGTGAGCTTGGAGTCTCTCCGCTGTCTCTCTGCACGGACCAGGAAATACAAGAAGGGCCACGGCTGGTGGGTGGCAGCATCCTTTCCCCTCTGCAGCTGAGTCCTTGGGAAGTAACTTTTAAAAGCAGTTTGCTTTCGTTTATAGTACCGAGGCTCAAGAAAGTATCATATCGATTACAGCAGTCGTTTTTAGAAGTAAATCTTCCATTTGGAAAGGACTTGAAACAATGACAATGACCAACAGTTGCGTTGCATAAACCTCTGCATGTAGAGTGTCGCATTTTTTGTGTTGCAAAATCCTTGTGCGCAATGGATCCATGATAGCAACCGTGCTGGTGAACTCAGAACTAAATGTTCATCCTCTTCCGTGTGCAATGTGCTTCCATGCTTTTCCAGCCTTGCACTGAAGGCATGGGCATTTACACATTGGGGAAAAATGTGCAAGTGCTTTCGTAGGGTAGCTGAATGCATATGTAAAGAGTCCAGTCTTTTAGGTACTTTCCTTTTTTCAAAAAAAGAGTTTCTCCCAGCCGCTGGCCTGTGGTATGAACCACCCTCTCCTCCTGCCATCTTCTCCACCCGCAAGAGCGCATGAGGTCCCCCAAGACCTGTATGATGTTCCCCCTCCACTATTTAGTGAGGTTGCACTTCCGGAGTCATCAAGGGTTCCTTCAGGTGAGGCAAACGTACTGGAAGGTACAGTGTTTGTTGGTTTAATTTTCAGGATTTTTTTTACAAAATACCCCCCCCCCCAAGCATTTCTCTTGTCCCAGATAGTTTTCTGGCAATTTCCACAATCAGCTGGAACATTTTATTCCTATTCCAGGTGGGTTTCCTTTCAGCTCTGGCACATATTCAAACACTGTGTTCCCTTCTCTTCTGCATTTCTGCTGTTAAAACAACAGAGTTACAGCCATCTGGTGCTCCAGTAAGGCAGCACTTTTGCACTGTAGTTGTGCAGCTGTCAAAAAGTCAGAAAGGAGAAATGTTGTCAGAGAGCAAAAATGTTGCCCAACAAAACACGCTCCAATTAAAAGAAAAAGAAAACCTTAAAGAGCCCTCACGCAGAGCCAGGAAATCACTATGAACAATTAACAAAAAAAGAATGAACGAATGGGAAGGTGACAACGACTGGCAAAACTCGAGAAAAATTCCTGAGAACTCGTGTTTCTTTAGGGCAGCCTTTCTTAACCTTTTTGTCCTGGAAAAGCCCTCGAAATAATTTTCAGGTCTTCTCAGACAATCCCTGCATTAAAAATCGCTGGCTGAAATTTTCTATGAGCAATATGCAGCTATGTAACCAATTTAATTAGGGAGCTCTGTCATATGCATTTTTCCTGGGCACATTTTCCAGCCCTGCACATGGTTTCAAATGCGTGTTTTTGTACTGCAAACTCACAAGCGTCTGGGGTTTTGGTGGCAAAATTGTTTTGTGTCCTGCATTTGAGTCTGGGCATTTGTTATTGGGTTCTCTCTCGCGAAGACGTGGATCCCGTGAACTTTTCCGCCCAGCAGCAGAGAGGGCGTGCGTCTCCCCTGGATCTATATCCATATATAAAACGAGAAGCGATCTCATTACCAGGGGCACCCGAAAAGTATGGATTAATCCCAGCGTAGCCATTGGAGCCGTGACAAGGGCAAGCTGAGGCCAGAGGTCGGCGCAGGAGGAGGAATGTGGCAGGGAAGCCGACCAGGCCTGATCCCCCGACCTCCCACTTCTAAGCTGTGCGCTGGCCAGACGGACTGGCGTCTCCCGTGTAGAATAAACGCTGTCAAGGAGGTGCTGCGTAAAAGGTGTCTCCGGGCGTCCCGGGGCTCGGAAAGATGCTCATTTCCGAAGCCCTTGGGAGTCGTCGCCAGGCAGGGTAGGACAAGACGGGGGCACGCGGCCCAGCACTCCCGCCTCTGTGGACCCCCAACTCCCTCCAGCCGTGGCTTCCACGATGGAGTCTTGTCGTCGTTGTGCGTCTTTGAGTCGGCTTCAGCTGATGGCAACTCTAAGGGGAACCCCTCGTGGGGTTTTCTTGGCAAAATATATTCGGAAGGGGGGCCGAGAGAGTGTGACTTGCCCAGTGGGTGTTCATGGCTGTGGGGAGATTTGAAGCCCGGTCCCCAGAGCCACGGCCCAGCGCTCGAACCGCTACTAAACCGCGCCGGCTCTGATCGAGCCTGTCCACCGGTCAGGCCCTCTTCCTCTTTTCCCGCTGCCTTCCACAGTCCCAAGCGTTATTGCCTTTCCCGGCGAGTCCCGTCTTCTCGGGATATGGCCAACGCGGGTCTTGGCTTCAGGCTTGGTTTGCTCTGGGACCCCTTCGTCCGTCTCTTTGGCAGACCGGGGTAGCCGCAGAGGTTTTCTCCGGCACTCTTGGCCCTGCAGAGCTTCAGGAAGGATTCTTTTTTCGTCCCGTCCAGGTGGTCGGGAAGCACCAGACCGGGCCGACAAGCCCCAAACCCCGCCCGGCTGCCGCCACCCAAACAGGAGCCGGCCCGGCCCCTCCGAGCTTCCCAGGCCCGGCGGGAGGGCGGCGGGCGCCCCGGAGGCGACGCGCCCGCGCGGTTCACGCGCGCGCACGTCTCCTCGCGGGCGGGGCGGCCGCCGGGGCCCCCCGAGCCCCCCGGCGGGCCTCCCCCTCCTCCGCCCTCCCGCGCGCGCCCGGGGATGCGAATCGGCTGTCTGCGGCACAGGCCCTCCCCGGCGAAGGCTGGCAGATCGTAATGAGAAACACTAAATCTTTTATAAGGTCAACACTCGAGCAGCTGTCAGACAAGAAAAGAATTTAGCGGGGAAGGCGCAGAAAAACTTCCGCCGGCTCATTAAGGCCCCGGGCCGGGCCCGCGCGGGGGGGGGGCGGGCGGGGGGCGGGCGGGCGGGGGGGGGCCGCCCCGGGCGCCTCCGCTTTGCAGCCGGGGAGGGGGCGGCCGGCGGGGGGGCGGGGCCCGGGAGGGGGCGCCGCGGGGGCGTCCGGGGCGCCTAATTGGAACCGCTGGGCATTCTCCTCGGCGGCGCCCCCGCCTCGCCTCCCTGACAGCCCGGCGGGCGCGGAATGATCGGCCACTTGTCAGTGTAAAAGACCATTAAAAACAAACCGTTTGGATTTAATTGGAGGCGGCGCGCGCGGGCCCGGGCGAGGGAGGGAAGGGGACGCCCCCCCGGCAGCCCCGCGCCTCGCCCCCCGCCCCGCCCCCCCCCTCCTCTCCTGCCAGCCGCGGGATCGATGGGCTCCCCCGCCGGCTGCCGCCCCCTCGCGCCTCCGCCCCCCGCCTCCCCGCCTCTCTCGCGCCGCCGGCGGAGGAAGAGCGGCCGGCCCGGCGAGGCCCCGGCGAGCCACGCGGGAAGCAGCTGGCCCTCTCGGTCCGGGGCTCGGCGGGGGAGGAGAGGCGTGCGCGTTCCTGGGTGGTCGGCGCGCCTCGGGTGCAGCCCGGGTGCGGAGTCACAGAATCCTGGAGCTAGAGTTTAGGTGGAATCTCTTTTCCTGACGTTTGATTGCTCCGTGTCCCAGTCTCCGGAGCAGCAGAAAACGAGCTTGCTCCATCCTCCTTAGGACACCGTCCTTTCAAATATTTAACCATGGCCGTCTCGTCACCTCTTAACCTCCTCTTCTCCAGGCAAAAACACCCGGCACCCTAAGCTGCCCCTCCTGGGGCTTCGTGGTTTCTGGATCTTTAACCAGTTTGGTTGCCCTCCTCTGGACGCCTTGCCAGCTTGTCAATATCCTTCTTGAACTGTGGCGCCCAGAACTGGACACAAGATTCCTTCGGGTGGGGTCCAACAAAGCGGAACAGAGCGGTACTGTTAATCCTCTTGATCCATACACTATATTCCTATTGATGTAGCCCAGAATCACACTGGCTTTTTGGTGTTGTTGTTGCATCATCCTGCTGACTTACGTTCATCTCGTGGTCTGCTGAGACCTCTAGATCCCCCTCACATGGACTGTGGTCAAGCCAGCTGTCACTCACCCTACATCTGTGCCTTTCATTTTTTTCTGCCCAGGTGTAGTGCCTTACATTTCTCACTGCTGTTGATAATTTAAACAAAAACATTAGACCCAAACTGGATGCACAAGTCAGTTATGCCAAGTTTATAAACGAAGACGAAGTGTGTTTGTTTTGGTTGAAGATGTTGAGTGCATCAGTGGACACACGGCCCACGAGAGGGCCTTCCCACGCCCCCGAGTTTCGTGACCCCAGGAAGTCAAAATACAATCTTGCAAAAGGCCCGGTTTTTTCTGCCTGTCTGTGTTAGTCTGCTTGGGTTTGTTTTGTTTCGTTTTTTCTTTAAACCTTTGGTTTTCCTTTCATTTATCTCCCTCTCAGCCACCACAGACTGCAAATCAGGGCTCAGAAAGGTTGGCTGTAGGATTCTGGATGCTGTAGTCCAAAAATGTACATTTCTCTACCTCTTCTTCAAACACAGATTTCATCTTCAGATATTTAAAGAGGGTTCTCATGCCATTTCTCCACCTTCTCTTCCCCAGGCTAAACATTTCAGCGTCCTCAGTGTCCCTCACAGGGCTTGGTGGCTTCCAGACCCTCCTCTGGACGCCGTCCAGCTTGCCAGCATCCTTCCTGAGCAGTAGCAATGTGGGATTGTTCTGCGACCAGGACTGACCTTGCCATTAGGTCCAGTGAAGCAGCTGCCTCAGGCAGCAGAAGCCAAGGGGTGGCAGCAGGATATTGGAGGATTCAGCTGTGTGTGCCGTACAGCTGCCCTGTCCTCTGATGTGGTGGAAGACATTGCCCCATTCCCAGCAATAAAGCCAATTCAGTTGCTAATTGGGCTGGCCCCGTCCGAGGCAAGATGGTTCCTAGTTGTTCTTCTATCAGCAAATGTGATGAATCTGCTCTGAGTTTCAGTTTGACCTTCCAAGGAATGATTGGAAGTGCTGACGGGGTTCAATACCTTGGAAAGCTTCTTGGAAATCCATCTGTCCCCCTCGGCGCTGTTGGAGGGGCTCGTCCCTTGCGTGGCCTCATCCGTGGGCCCCCTGAACCGGGCTGCCAGCCTCAGGGCGAGCAGTGGAGGAGGGACTGAAGTAACACTTGGCAGCCACGCCGGTTAGCTTTGGTGTGCAGAACGAGGGATCGGGTGCCATTTTGTTCCTTGCTTCTGTCAGCAGAACATCTCAGCGATGTACATACAAGCTCCTTCTGTTCCTCTTTCCTTACACATGTAGATAGCTGGCTACCATCAACAGGAGAAGAAAGGCCAGCCCGTGGTCACCTTATTCCAAAGCAGAGAAACATCCCATCACAAGACCGACTGTCAGCTGTTAGCTGCTGTGGACGGAGCACCAACTGTCCACCATCCTGGACTAAGCGCCGGGCCCCAAAATCGTGGGCCAGCAGCCACAAGGCCGTTTGAGTCTAACGAGTCCCTCCTCTTTTTATGTCACGGCCCTTATTTGTGCACACCCTGCTCTCCTCTTCCCTCCTTGCACACCCAGGTATTAAACAGGCAGTGGTAGGACTGGCTCGCTGTGAGGGGGTCCCACCTGGCACGGTTCTCCTGCGGCACACCAAGAACGGAAAAAAGTTCTATCCCGAGAAGACGGAAGGCACGCCAACCCCCGGCGGAACAGCGATCTCAAACACAGATTATTTAAGTACAAATGCAGACCTTTATTCCCCGCCTGACACAACATGAGAGGAAAGATCGTCCGAGCTTGGCTTGTCAGGTGAGTTCTAAAATAATCGCGCCTCCCCTCCTAAAACAAATTGAAGGAATATAAAACATTTCATGCTGTGTGTGTGTGTGTCTGTGTGTGTGTCTATGCACGCTCCCACACAGAGGCATTCCACGTACGTCTTAGTGGTTTGTTTTTCTGTAGGTTCAGGCTCGGCGTTACAGCCCCAGTGGGTATCAAATTCTGTAGCCAAGTATCTTTCTGCAAAACTTGATACAGTCGATGATTCCTTAATTACTCTCTCTGGATTTTGGATTGTTTCAGAAGAAACCTGTCAGAGCTCTCCCAGGTAACAAGAGGTGCATTTCAGGAGAGCTGCTCGCTGGCTGACAGAGTCTTTGATTTTTGTGCTTGGTTGCAAATTAAGTCTTTTGCCAAGGTATCCAAACATTTGCTTGTCAACGGCTTTAACGACGGTTTGTCGGTTTGTTTCACGTCATCGGGAATGGCATTCGCCTTGCTCTCCCCTCCAAATGTTTTTGATTTGGAGCCCTCCATAGTCACAGATTGTGCAGTATCCCAACTGGTAAAAGTGGCCCAAGTTCTTCTGTTGCCTGAAGCCAGTGATGAGTTTCCAAAGATGGGATTCCAAACTTAGAAGCCAGCTGGAGCATTCATGAAATCTTAGTTCATCATTGGCAGAGCAGCTGCGTCCGCCACCAGGGGGGCACCTAGAATTAGGATGGGGGCCAAGCTGCAGGCAGGGGATGCACACTTCTGTCCTCCCCCTTGCTGCTGGCCCCCGCCATGCAGGCCATCTGAGGCAGTTCCTCTCTTCCCATATAGAAGGCTGTCTCCTCCTCCTTCCCTTTTCCCCTTCATTGCTCCAGCCATTCACCTTCCCTTCCTCTCTCCCCACCTCTCTGCTGAACTGTAAGCGTCTAGGGGCAGGGAACAGTCTATTTCTCTTCTGTGCTCACCTGGGTTCTGTGTTCCGTCCATAGTTCAGGAAAGATTACATGCCCTGACTTCATCCCGTCTGGACCGCTCTGCCTGGGGTTCCCTTTGGAAACTTCAGTGAGTCCCAAATGCTGCCGGCAGAAGGCTGACCAGGGCCAGTTACAAGCAGCATGTAACTCTTATTTTATCATTTTGACCTGGAATTGTTTTAACTTGTTTACTGTTTTACCATAGAATCCTAGAGTTGGAAGAGACCCCCAGGGCCATCCAGTCCAGGCCCCTAAGGCACCATGAAAGGCCCCCCTTTGACATCCATCCAGCCTCTGCTTAAAAACCTCCAAAGAAGGAGACTCCACCAGGACACCACTTTGAACTTCCAACTTCCAAACTTGCAAATATTTAATAAAAAAAAGTAGCTAATAAATTGAGAGTGGGTGTGAGTGGGGCTGGAAGCGTTAGCTGGTCTGATTAACTGAGAAGCCGCTTGATATCTGCCCGGTTTCCACGGGCAGAGGTCCTTCGGTGGACGGAGGTTGCAAACTTCTCAGCTATGCAGAGGTGGTCTTTTCCCTCCCTTTGGTTTCTTCTGCCAGGCAGAAGGGGAAGGGAAACGAATTTTCCTCCTATTTGCCAGGAGTTTAGGCGCTAAGCAATTGCTGCTCCCATCTCTCCGCTGGCGGAAACAACACAGTCGAGCGGCTTCCCCTAATCCACTGCACCCCGGCCTGGGACTCGGGGGACCCTCCCCACCGCCTTCTCTTTGGTGGGGAAAAAAGCGTGTCCCGGGAGATCCCGGCGGGCACAGAGGGGAGCCGTTTCCCCAGCAAAGAGACATCCGCCAGTTAAGAACCAAACTGCCGGGCGTACAAAATCCGAGGAATGAAACGGTTGGCTTGAGAGCGGGCGCCATTATTCTGGGGCAGTGGGCCTGAACTCGACATCTAGAGGCAAAAGTGCTCAATTTGTCCAGCCTTTAGCGACTGAGCGACTGTGTAATGTCACAGAGCTTTGGCCTGGAGGGCAGACAAGGAAGGGTCAGAGAGCAATTAGAAGGGAATTGTTTACTTTGGCCTATCCCCCTTTCACTGTTCCATTGGCAAGTCTGCAGAGCAGGGGAAGCAGAGAGGGTAACAAAGAGGATTTTTATTAGATATTTTTCCCCCTTTAGGAGAACGTTCAGATCAGGGCTAGTTATAAGGAACACACGACTCCCAATGTCGCCACAGCTGCTGCGTTGGCTTCGTTGCTATTTAGCGTCAAGTCAACCTGGACTTAAGGCAGTCCTATGAATGCAAGAACCCCAAGTCTCCCTGTTAGCCACGCGGTGCCACGTGATTTGCCACGCAATGTAATGCCTTGTTATTTGCCACCCAGTGCTTTGCTGCTTGATGCCGTGTAAGGCTTGGAACAAAGGGGGCCGGAAGGGGGTGACGGGAAGTCCATGGGAAAACAGTGTTTCGGGAACGAAGGGGTGTTATTCTAATGAATCTTGATAAGAGAAAGAATAAACACAGACGCAAGGTCAGGCCACGGGTGGGCAGGAAGTAACCCTGGGGAAAGAGTTATGCTAATTAGCCGAGGAGCAGGGGTCTTGCACACAGCAGCAGGGCTCGGGCCGCGTGGAGGGGGCAGGGCTACAGTGTGGGGGCGTGGCCACGGTGCGCGGGGGCGTGGCTACGAGATGGGATGCCCCAAAAATGTTGCCGCCGGGGTCTAACCGCTCCCACCGCCCCCCCATCCCTACGCGATTGCTTGTACACGCAAATGTCTAACGTTACTGCTTTTAAGACATTGCAGATCCAAGAGGACTTTTAGCCTTGGCGGTTGCCAAAATGGGCCGCAGTTACTCCGTTGTCCCTGAAGTTTGCCCTCGCAAACCTCTAAGCCTAATGTCTGGGCCTGAAGTTATCCTGGACATGACAGAAGCCTATGAAGTTACAGGTGGGCAAACCGTTTATGAGCGCACAGATGTTAAACAAATTAGAGCCAAACTTGTGGGGCTGAGGCCCCTACCTTCTGGAAGCGGGGCATGCGCCAGAGAAGGTCCGTCTTCACGGGGGGCTGGTGCTTCCTCAGCAGCGTTGTCCGGGTGTCGTACGTCTTCCCCCTCCGCTTCTAAAGCCAAAGAAGACGCAACCGGGAAAGATGCAACCAGGACGCGCTGCCTCGGGCACCGCTCCATTTGCTCACCCGTGCACGCGTGCGTTCAGGCTGTCTCCCAACACGGGTGGCTTACAGCACAAATGATTAAAAACTTAGAGAAAATTAAATGCTATCCCAGTAAACACCGATGATTTAAAACGGTATGAAAACATTTTAAAACAGCAATAAGAATAAATAAAATAAGACGAAAGAATAAGTAAAATAAAATAAACAAAAAATAAAACAAAATAAAGCAGTAACTCTGGTTACCTTCTGCTGTTTTTCAGCCTTCTCAGCTTTAATGAGGGCTCTCTGCTGATCCATCCATATCTCTTTGTACTTGTGCTGCAGCAGGTCAAAGAAAGGAGTGGACGGCCTGCGGAAGATTCGGAGGCAAAAGGCGTCACGAGGTTGGTGTCATTGACCACAGACAGCAATGCCACACCACCCAAGAAGCAATAGTTGACCTGCCGGCTCAGATGCGGTTTGCTCTAGTCTGACGTTTCTTGCGGATGCCCTTGGAAGTGGAGATTTGTCGACGTCCACTCCCTTCCACCTGCAGACACTGTGGTCAACAGTCAGGGATGGTGGGAGCTGTAGTCCAACCACTTCTGGGGAGCCACGGGTATGCCACTCCTGCTTTCCACGTCTTCTCAGAAGCACAAAGACCGCTCCCGTTTCGGCCACGGCCTTGTGCTTCTGAGCGCCATCAGCTGGCAATAAATACCACACCAGGGGAACACAGTCGGAGGGGACTTGTTGCCATCCGAAGCACCGTGTGGGAAATTTTCTTTCCTGCCCCAGCCAGAGTGCTGCTGTCCCGCAAGGCAAACAGAGGGAAGAGACTACAGGAGGGAGGGAGCTGACGGGCGCAGGGCAGCTTCAGGACCTCGGACAGCACTGCAGACACCGGGGGGGGGGGAGCCCTGGCTTGGATCCAGGGCCAGGGCCAGCAGCCACCTCAGGTGGCTTAGGAAACCAGCTGGAGCAGAACTGGCCGGGAGCGACTCGGGGGCTTTGGCACCTGGAGCGCCAAACCCACTGGGTGGGAAGTCCACCCCGATTAAATACTGCTTTCAAGGGGCTACTGTCCTTTTCTGCGGTGGACGAGTTCTTCAGGGTGTGAGTACGACAGACCGAGGAACGACCATCTGCCATGGTCTTCCTGGAAAAGGTGGGGGTCTCCACTCATCCCAGACCAGCTAGGGAGATTCCTGGAACCTTCACGTTATTCAGGAAAGGTGAACTGGAACGCACGTTGCCTTTTCTTCCTCCTTCCCCATGTTCCATCTTAAGACTAT
This sequence comes from Cyclura pinguis, assembly GCA_030412105.1. Taxonomy (NCBI): domain Eukaryota; kingdom Metazoa; phylum Chordata; class Lepidosauria; order Squamata; family Iguanidae; genus Cyclura; species Cyclura pinguis. The sequence goes on along the minus strand of CM059613.1, from coordinate 17,504,447 downwards.
AAATTAAGCACAGACCCCGTGGCCTCTGCGAGGAATCCTCGGCCACCTTTTTCTCTCCCCTTCCATCTGCTCGCCCCCCACCCCGCTTTTTTGCTTTGCTTACCAGCCAGCCCGCTGAAGCAGTGGTTCTTAACCGTTTCTTTATCAAGGACCCCCTGTAAATAGTTTGTGGCCAGGGCTCCCCCAAGGCTTAATTCAAGATTTAAATATTTAAATTTAAATATACAAATATTTACTTAAACGTTCAAACATTTATTTACTTATTAAAGGCTTCCGGAGACTAGGATTCAAATCCCCGCTCAGACACCAGATGACCTTGGGCAAGTCACACTCTCTCAGCTTCAGAGGAAGGCAAAGGCAAACCCCCTCTGAACAAATCTTGCCAAAAAACCTCCTGCGAGAGGGTTGCCGTAATTCACAAGTGACTTGAAGGGAAACAAGAGAGCAGTTTTGGCACACCCACCCAGCCCACTGCCACGGACCCCAGTGGGCTAAAGGGTCTGGGGAGGGGACCGACCTCCTGAACGGGGATGCCTGGGAAAAGGCCTTGCCCGGGCCTGGCTTTTGGAACTCTTCCTTCTTAGCCACCATCCCAGGAGCCGCGGCTGCACGCACGCCAACAGCTACTCTTCTTGGTTTTCTTCGCCCTCCCGTCTCCAGCCTCCTCTGCTCCTGCCGTGACTTTTATTACTAATTATTGAACACCGCATGCTTCAGAGGAGCCTAATTTATGCCCATGTTTGCTAATGCTGGGGGGGGGGTGATCTAAGGCGATGCATCGGTAGGGAGCAGAGTGGGGGTGACATAAATCACAAGGATTAGACCTTCGTGGGATTAGACCTCCAAGCCGCCGCTGGGCCTCGCTGCCCGGTCCTTGGTCCAGGGCCAGCCCCACGGTTCGGCAGGCTGGGGAGGTCCCCCAAAGACAGCAAGCGCTGGGAGGTTATGGAGGCCAGCAGCGCAGCCTGGGTTTGCTAGCAAAGGCTTTCCGGACCCCACGCCTTGTGGTTCAGCCCAGCTGCTGCCGGTGGATCCAAAGCTCACAGGGTCAAGCCAGGAGGACCTTTGGGTTGGCAAGAGAAAGGAGGTCTCCCGCCACTCCCCCCAGGCCCCTTCCAGCTCCGCCATCCCTCTGGCTTTAGCTGCTCCTCTCCGTGGCTCCCCGCCTCTGCCTCTGCGGCCGGCCTGGAGAAGAAAGGGCAGCCCGACCGCCGGGCCACATCTTGTTATTAAAAAAGGCCTATGCGGCCCCCTATCACTGCTTTATAGGCACGGGGCATCTCTGGCCATGGGTGACACCGCCAGGGCACATTTGTTGACATCTCTGTTGGAGCAATTCCTGGCCTGGGGATGGGGAGTTTGGAAGCGGCAAAACTGGTTTTGCTCTAGCACTGAGAGGTCCCCAAGGAAGGCAGAGGAAGCCCTGTGGGTCTTATGGCACTCCAGCTCCCATAATCCCTGGCTGCAACATATACTATCTGGGGCTGATGGGAACTGGGAAACTCTGTGTTAGCATTGAGCTATCAAGCCAGCCAGCCGCAGCCGTGTGTGTCTGTGTGTGAAATATTACCAAGATCACCCATTTCAAGCAGTGAAACGTCTCAGCAGCACCAAGCCTCAGAGCTAGAGAAGTCCCCTTTCTGACCAGAGCCTGGAAAAAGTTACTTTTTGGACTATGCCTCCCAGAATCCCCAAGCCAGTGGGACCAAAACTGCCAGGGCCTTTTAGCTTCGAGTTCCTCTTGCTACCGGCGGCACAACCTTCAGGGAAAGCTTTTCATCCTTTTGGAAGGGGCCGGGGAAACCCGCATCCCCTCAAGTCCAGGGCCAGTCCATCCTCCCTCTCCCCCCTCCGAAGGAAGGCCCGCCATTTGCTTTTGATGGGCGAAAGTGAAGGGGGGCCGTTGGGGTCACCACGAGAGGGGGGAACTGGACCTACCCCTGCCGGCCCCCCTCCCGTGTCAGGGTCTCCGGTCTGGTTTTGACGGCTGCAAGGGCTGTTCCGGATCACAGGCCATTTACTTCGGACTAGAGGATGAGACGGATGGCACTTGGAGCCTGTCTCCCATTCATCAGCTGCATTATTTCCCCCTGAGTTCCACTTCTGGGTGTCACACTAGAGTTTCCTTGAGATTTTGTTTTGTAGGAAAACAAACCTTTTTTTTCCATACAGGAGATGGTTGTCAGGAATGCTCCAAATGTCACTTCCCCTTAAATACTCTAATATGCATTTATGCATGCTTTGAGAACGGTTACCATCACGCAGACCCAACCTGCCACCCTGCATTTTTTTAAAAAATGAATTGCTGCTAATTTGTTTTCAAGAGGCAGGAAGTCCTTCACAGGGCTGCATGAGGGGTGTGAGGTTGTTCCTTCTGCAAACTGAAACCTTCCCTTCCATAAATAAATGGGCCCCTTTGCACCCAAACAATTACTGAAAGGCTAACACGCACGCGCACACGCAAGCAGACTGAGGTACCGGTGCCATTTAGAAACCCAAACAGCCGAGGCCTCAAACGAGTGCCAACCGCTCCCCGGCTCAGCCCGAGCCCTTGGCGTTCTTGCGATGAGAGAGCAGAAAGCCCGGCCGGGACAGGGGACGCAAGGGAAATGCTAATTATAATTTGCAAACATCACTCTGACACTTTTCTTCGAGCGCATGCATGTATAAATCTTGACAGCTGTGATTCGCCTGTTTGGCGAAATAGTTCTTTACCCAGGCTCAGCTTCTGACGGCCCATCATATTCCCCACAGCTCATTAAAACTTTTTAAAAAATCTTCTTTCTTCCCCCCCGCTCATTTTTTTTTTAATGGAGGATGAAATTTCCCAAGCAACGTCAGGGGCTTCTGAGAGGCTTTCAGTACACACCAGTTGAAAGGTGTTTCAGGGGACAGCCTTGGGTCTGACAAACTGGATTTTTAGTTATGCCTCCCCGTTCACAGCGGGGCAAAATAATTGGTCATCAGTGACTACTAATTTGGTGGAGTAGCCAGAGGCTGTGTTTTTTTTCCCCTTCCCGGAAAATCAATGACAGCACCGGAGTCTGTTCAGCTCCAGACAGGCTTTCGTCTTTTCAGATGTCGATGAGCCTTTCACCGGAGACAGCTGTTTTGTTAAAATTAAAATCTATGCACCGCGACGCCAACTTGTGAGCGAGGCAGCTCCGCAGACAAAGAGACGCGGCTGCACTCTGGGGCCGGGTGTCAGTTTCCTCGGGAAACTTTCTGCCTGCAAAACTTAACAAAATGGTAATTCTTAAAGAAAAAAAAATTAAAACCCCCAAATCTTCCCCACTTAGAACTCTGAGTCTCTTGGAACTCAGGCCGCGCGAGCCGAGAGACGACGCCTCAGAAGTGGTGTTAGGATCCCTTGGGAACAAGAAGGAAGGTGCTGCCCCTCAATATTGGGTGGCAACGGAGGGGTTCTGGAGGAAGAGGAAGAAGAGGAGGAGGAGGAAGAGGAAGAGGAGGAGGAGGAGGAGGAGGAGGACGAGGAGGAGGAGGAGGAGGAGGAGGAGGAGGAAGTTCTGAGGTGCGGCTGGAGGACTGTGGCAGAAACGAGTTGTGTTCGAGGCCAAAAATACCAGCAGGTCTTTCCATTTCTGGGCCCGCCTCTCACCTGACATCAGGTGAGGGACGTGGGCAGGGCTTGAGCTCTGTGTTTGCGTGTGTTGGGATTCTGGGAGCTGTAGTTCAATGAAGCAACCTTCCCCCAAGCGCTGGAGGTCAAGAGGCAAATGAAGCCCAGCCCAGCCGTTGCCGGGGGCTCAGGTCAGGGGGTCTACCTCCCCTAGTGAGAGCCAGGCCATTTCCGCACTAGACTGTTATAGCGCTATCATTCCACTTTCAACATCCTATGGAATCCTGGGGTTTGCAGTTCAGGGAGGGCCCGGCCGGGCCCTCCCTGAACTGCAAACCCCAGGATTCCATAGGATGTTGAAAGTGGAATGATAGCGCTATAACAGTCTAGTGCGGAAATGGCCCCAGTGCGATGTAGTGGTTTGAGCATCGCACTAAGAAGACCGGGATTCGATTCCCTGCTCAGCCATGGAAACCCACTGGGTGACCTGGGTGTGCTACATACTCTCAGCTCCCAGTAAACCCCGAGACAGGTTCATCTTGGGGTCACCACAAGACAGAAACGACTCGCACACAGCCACAAACCTCTCCTGGTCTTGTGGCCAGGCTTCCATGGAAGAGGACGGCCACGGCAGCGCCACGGAGCGCCCCAAGAGAGCAACTGATCCAACAAAGGCTGCTTTGTGGGGAGGATGGCCTGGGGGCTTCGGACTCTCTCCCCATCGTGCAGCTGCATTGGTGAGATGGCGTGGAGACGTGGGTCCCTGGCACGGGAGAGGGTGCCTGCTCTGAAGGCCACCCTCACTTGGGGCTCCTGAGCTCACCACCCCGCTGGCTCTGCTGGAGTTGGGTCGTGGACCAGACCTGGCTGTGGTACCACAGCCTGGTCTGCCTGCTGGTCCCACCGGACCAGAGTTGGGTACAGTTCTTTGGGAACTACAAGTTCCAGAATCCCAGAGCGCTGTGCTTGGAAATCTTCCTTTTGCCCACACAAGCCATAGCTGTGACATGCTGTTGTTCCGTGCCTTCGTTTCTGACTTTTAGTGACTTTAAGGTGACCCTATTATAGGGTTTTTTTGGCTGAGAGTGTGTGATTCTCTCAAGGTCACCCGGTGGATTTCTGTGCCTGAGCAGGGAATTGAACCCCAGGGCCACAGCCCAGTGCTCAAACCACTGCATCGTGCTGGCTCTTTCTGGGACTTGTAGCCCCCCGCCCAAAAGACCCCCTATCCATGCACAACACTGCCTTAACCGATTAGGCTGCCTCTTCCAAGTCAGAGCTGGCACCTGGGGCAGTTTCTCCGGGGGGAATGCTGAACACAGAGAGAGCCAAACCCATGTTGCCAAGACAAAGCCCCCGCGCTTGCAGCCCTCCTTTGATCCAGCTGAATTTTTGGAGAAGGAGGCCTGTGGGCCGTGGCATTGCGTTTCCATTATTCACATGGCACCTCTCCACCTTAACTCAGAGGGTTGCTTTCAAGGGAAAGGAGAGAGGAGAACCCCTTCCCCCAATCCTCCCCCCCCACGCCAGACTGCAATGGATGAGCAGGAGCTGGCAAAGTTTACGCCATTAATTTCTCTGTCTCTCAGTCTCCTCTGAGTATTCCTTGCCCAAGAAAACCCTGTGAAATTCATGCGCTAGCCATAAGTCGACAGGCGACGTGAAGGTACACACACACACACACACACACACAATCTGTCCCTGGGGGAGCAGCTGCAAGAAATTTGTCCGCAGATGTGGGCCTTGGTCAGGCACCAGGTAGAGTCAGCATCCGTCTCCCTCCCCGAACCCGCTGCCCCCTCTCTCTCCCTGGCTTTAATTGTTCCCCTTTGGGTACCGGACTTGTCTGGCCTAACAAGGACAGCACCGGGAAAAGAGGAGAGCGTGGTAATTGAAGCACTTAGCTACCCTCCAAAGCTCCGCGTCTTGCACCTAATTAGGGAAGAGGGCCGCTGGGCTTTTGGTTATCTTTTTTAATTGTTTGCAGCTTGGTGAGCGTAAAAAACTAATGGTAGGAGAGGGAACGGGCAGGCAAAGGGAGGCGGACAGACGAAGCCGCCCACCACGGCCGCTGCTCCAAAGTCAAATTAGGAAGGGGTCATTTGCGATTTGCTGTTTCCCCTCCCAGGACAGGTGAATTCAATTTAGCATCGCGAGGGGGTCTTTGGCACTGTCAGGCTATAGAGAAAAAGTGAAGGAGGGAAGGGTCCAAGTGTAAAAGAAAGGTGGGTTTCCCTCCCTGCTTAAGATGCTTGTAAAATATAAAGTCACATTAGGGGCCCCATAGACCATCACAGGTCATCCTCTAAATAGACCCTGGCCATAAAACCGCGGTGAGAGAGAGGCCTTCAGGAGCATTTTAAAAATGATCTCCATTTGTCCTCATTTCCCCTCTGAAGGATGAAGAAAATAATAAGAGAAGGGGAGGAGGGGGAGAAACTCCACACAGCTTGGTACAAAATATTTAGGCATCTTTCTTTCTGGACTCCTCAGCCTTTGCTTGTGCTCTAAAATGTTTTTTTTGTTGTTGTTTCTTGAGTTCCCTTGTATTAAAATTTTAAGAGGCCTTTTCTTGGCCAGCAAACAGGACTGTGGATTTTGCGCGATGCTATGGATGACCCTGAATTTCCATAAGCTTTTCACACTTTCCTTGTAATTGGAAGGAGGAAAACAGCCAATATAAATTACTTTGCCGTGGGCAGCCAATAAGGGAAAAAATGGTTGGTTTCCCCCACCCGCACCTCCGGCTTCCAAAGATTCGTTATTTGGCTCAGAGGGCTTGTCTGCTTGGAACCATCAGAAGAATAAATTCTCTTGTAAACAGAACGCTTAAAAAGATTTATCCGGCGTTCATCATAGCTGTGCTTAGGAGCACGTGCAGTTATGAGCGCATCAAATTTGCTCCTGCTTTTGCAAAGATGAGTGTGAAGCAGGGTATAAAGACGTTGCCAAGGCCTTGGGGGCATTCAGAGAAATTATACGAGGACTGGCAAGCCGAACCGTTGACTAACGGGTCACACGGCTCAGTGACAAACCACGTGCCCCGCATGCATCGGGCGGCCACCGATGCGTAACCAAGAAAGAGACAAAAAGAGACCTGGTGGGAAGTGGAATCAACTGCGGCCCACCTGGTGGCTGAAGGGGCAGTGAGAGTGTGCCCCCCATCAACTCTCTGGGCCTCCCACCATCCACATCCTCTGGGTGGATCCAAGAGACTTTGCTCCCTGAGGCAAAAGAGCAGGTGCCGTTCCATCAACAAAAACTATCAGGGTGGGCACCTGAATCTTAATTCAGCCCTGAGACCTGCCTGAGGGTAGGACTGGACCCGGCCATCCTTTTGATGCCCCATCTGGGATGGGCTTTGGCGGTGATGTTTTGCCGTGTTTTGCCAGTCTTCCTTGATGTATCGTTTCCAGAAGTTGGTCTACTGGACCCCTGCGCAAGACCTTTGGTGTCCTTCTCTTGGGAATCAGTTCTGCCCATGTTGTTCCAGCTCTGCGTGAAGTTGCTGAGAGCCGCTTTCCTGAGATTATTTTGTAATTATCAAGCTGATAATTCACGGTATCACGGGATACCAAGGAAGCTGATGTTTGAGTCCACATCTGGAAACGGCCAAGGCCAGGATGAGGGCAAACACGGCGAAGCTTAACGCTGACAAGACAGAGGTGTTCCTGGTTAGTCTTCCAAAGGGTGTGGGGGGTGCACAGAACTTTTGTCCTTGATGTTACATTTTTAAAATGCTTTTACGCTGTTGTAAATTGTAGTGTCTTTGTAGGATACCTGATTGGTTTATTTATCTATTCATTTATCAAGTTTCTGGCAGTTCTTTACTTTAATCCATGTTATATGCCTCCTTGGGTCCCCATCAGAAGAAGGGTGGCATAGAAATTAATTAAGTAATTAATTAATTGCATGGTTGTCGCCACCACTAGCGCCACCGTCATTATCACCATCTAGCCAGAAATTATTTAATCAATTGAGTAGTCATAGTATCATGGAATCACAGAAACATAGGGTGGGAAGAGACCCCCAGGGGCCATCCAGTGCAGCCCCCTTCCGCTAGGCGGGAAGACACAGCGCAAGCCCTCCCTTGGACAGAGGGCCGTCCAAACCCTCTTTAAAAACCTCCAGAGAAGGAGGAGATTCCACCAGACCCCAATGGGGCAGCAGCGGATTCCACGGCTACACGGCTCTGACCGTCCGGAAGTTCTCCTTAAGGTTCGGGCGGAATCTCTTTTTTCCCGCAGCCTGAATTCGTGGCTCACCGGGGCTAGCATCGCCCTCCTTGTCACCGTCTATCCAGTTTACCAAGCAGTGGTTCAGCGTTGGTGGGCGGCCCTTTTATAATCTGATTAAACAAGGGGGTCTTTTAAATCATCAAACGACCCTAGCCAGCACGCTGGGCGATAAAGCCCCACGCCTGCGTGCGCGCCTCTTGGGCGCATCCTGCGCGCCAGCGCGCACCGAAGGCTGGAGAGGGCGCTTCTCCTCTCCAGGAAAGCGGGCGAGGGGAGCTCCGTGGGGATGGGGATCGGGCTGCGGGGGAGGCCCGGCGGAGGGGGAGGAGGGGCGCCTGCCGCAGAAGCGGGGCCGCCCCCGGGGCGACGAGCTCTCAGCCGCGCTCCGGGCTTTGCGCCCGCCGGCCGCCCTCGCGGAGGCGCTCGGGGGCCGGGGCCGGGGCCGGGGGCCGGGGCGCCTCCTCCTCCTCCTCCTCCTCCTCGTTAGCGCTGACCTTGGCAGGAGCGCCGGCGGCTGATGGATCGGCGGCGGGGCCGGGGGAGGCTCCCGGGAGCGCCCCCTGATCGGCGGCGCCCCCCCGGCGGCCCCCGCCCCGCCCCCCGACACCCCCGGCGGCGGGGAGGAGATAAATCTCTGTCCAGGAGGGAGCGGGAAGGAGGGAAAAAGCGGCGGTGAAAAATGGCCTTTTTATGGCTCTCTGTGCAACAAAAGGCGGCCGCGCGGCTCGCGGGAAAAACAAGGTCCCCGGGAGGGGGGGGCGGGGGGCAAAGGGGGGGCGGGGAGAACACACGCACGCACGCACACGCACGCACACGCAATCAGAGCAGAGCATGGACAAGCTGCCTCTTCTGGACTAGGTTTTCCAGGTCTCACACTTGAAAAAAGAAGGGAAAAGAAGTGCGGCGTCACCCCTAAGGCTCAGTGGCTTTGATCTCTGCGCGACGGCCGTCCGTCTGAGACGCGTTGGCGGTGTCCTCCTGCACAGCAGAAGGGGGCCGGGTCCCTCCCAGCTGTAGGGTTCCGTGAGATTTCACGTAGGATCCCATTCGTGCTGCCTGGGGGGGTTTGGGAGTTGCAGTCCAACAAAATAATTTCCGCGAGCTCTGAACAAGAGCGTTTTTCTGCTGTGCGCGTGTGCGTATGCGAGTACGTGGGCGCTGTCTTGAACACCCTTCCTCCTAAAATGCGGACTTGCTGCAGCCGTCCGGCCGAGTCGGCGTGCAGGGACCTCTTTGGGTGGCCCCGCTCTGGCAGATTTACGCAGCCGCAAGGACAAGGGTGTCGTTTACACGGGAGCCGTGGGGTCAAGGCCAAGGGAGGGGAGTCAAAGACAGGCAACCGGGCAAATAACCCGCCTGGGTCATCCTACCGCAAAAGGGGCCGAACCCACTTAAGGTCCCTCTTTCAGCATCATGACGGCCAGCATCTGGGAGACTGGTTCATGCTCCGTTTTTTCCTTCCTGCACCAGGGTGCTAATTCATAATTGTGATGAAATGAGGAGGAGGAGGAGGAGGAGGAGGAGGAGGAGCACGATAAGGATGAAACCCTTACTCTCCAAATTCCTCTTTTCCATCCAAATTCAGAGTCAAGGGTTGTCCATTCCCTGGAAACCAAAGGAAGTCCAGCTAGGACCCTTTCGTTTGTCTTTTTAGCAGCCCAGCGTATCCTTCCTCCAGTCCCACATTTCAAAGGAGCTCATTCTCTTCCTATCAGCTTTCTTCACTGTCCAGCTTTCACGACCGTACACAGAAGCTGGAAATAGGATGGCGTGGACCATCCTAACTTCAGTATTCAGTGATATATCTTTACACTTTGGAATCCTGTCTAATTCCTTCATAGTTGCCCTTCCAAGTCCTAGCCTTCTTCTGATTTCTTGACTGGATCTTCACAAACCGCTTGGACAAGGGAACAAGAGGCAGGCTTATCAAATTTGCAGATAACACCAAATGGTAGCTAATATCCCAAAGGAAATGTTCAAGATCCAAAACTACTCTGACAGATTTGAAGGTTGGGTGACGAACTAACAAAATGAATTTCCACCAGGATAAATGCAAGGTACTTCATTTAGGCATTTCACTCTCTCCTTCATGCGGTGGTCCTACTATTTCCCTTGCTCCAAACAGAGCTAGTAGCCCCTTTAAATTATTTTTAACCTCTCTTGAAAGTCTGAGCTCATCCTGAGCTTTAGCCCTCTTGAATTTCTCCCTAGAAACACTGGCCACGCATTCACTCTTGGTCATCCATTCCTTCTCCGCTTTCTTGTTTATGCTGCCATTAAATGTTGCCTCATCCAAAAAACTCCTTGCGTGTCCCACTTTTCTTTCTGAATTGGTACTGTTCTGTTAGAATCGGCTTCCGGCTGCCCCCCAAATGCAGGCAGTATCCGCTCCGGGAGTATTTGTCTCCATTGGTGGCACCGCTTAAACTTGCCAGTCAGGAGGAATGAGTTAAACCCTAGCTGTATTTTTAAAAAAGCCCTAAAGTGGGCCTAATGAACCAGTAATTCGATTTGGTCTATAACATGCTTTTAAAGTGAAGGGATAAATACAGCAGGCCTGCATAAAAGTAGCTATTAAAAAAGAGGATTGAGATGAGCAGTAATAAGTTTAAATTAACAATGCCTCTCCTCTCTGGTGATCTGGCAGTCGGTCATTCCCATTTGGAAAATATGTACATATATATCTATATATACGCGTACGCCATGCAGTTTTCCGATTGTTGCTGGATCTCTCCTGGGCAGCCATTTAACCACCGTTTATGAAGAAATAAAGCAAAATGGAAGCTGATTTTTGACCTGCTTTGGGGGCTAGTTCTGTGCCATAAAAGCTCTTTTGCCTGCCATTTAACGGGCGCCCTGTCATCCCCGTGATGGCAGGTCTGATCAAGACAAAGCTTTATAGCTGGGGCGTTTGCTGCTAACAGCAACCTAATGCTGCATTTTCATTTGCTTGCAATTAATGTTAATGCCTGTGACGAAAATTGTCATTAAATACCATTTTAAAATCCATTCAATTTGCATATGCAAAGCCCATTTGCTATCGCATAAAATGCTCCCCACCATCCATCATGTCTCCTCACGGCCATTTCCTGCCCCTCTCTCTCTGCTTTCTAAATGATGATGATGATGATGACGACGACGATGATGAAAAATATTTACTAGCAAGTTAGCTTTTCAAATTAAAATCTGCCGTGTAACATCTGACCCAGGCCCACTGCACAAAGCTAGGAAAGGCCATTTCCTCACCAGACTGTTATAGTGCTTTGATTCCACTTTCAACATCCTATGGAATCCCGGGGTTTGCAGTTTCGGGAGGGGCCTTTGAGGCAAACCCCAGGATTCCATAGGATGTTGAAAGTGGAATCATAGCACTATATCAGCCTAGTGTGGAAATGGCCAAGGTGTTTTGCACTCGATGGAGCCGCAGCAGTTTGAGGTGGAGCTTTCAGTCCCCAGGGAGTCCTTTTGCTTGCTCAGTCAACCAGCTACGGAGGGCTCCATGCCTCATGCAAGAACCACAGCCAATAAATGAAGACACCATCCCCGTCCCACGCACAGAAATCCAGTGGTTTTATGTCTTCGTGTGCCAAAAGCAGAAGCAGGGAGGTGATGCACTTCCCGCGGGGACTGCCCTGGAGGGATTTTGTTAGGCATTTCAGCCCCCGCAACCACTCACCCTGAGGGCCTCCCGTAGGTCATGTCCGCCGGGACTTTTGGGGGAGTCCTCTTGAAGCGCCGCTCGTCCACCTCGTCCACCCGCAAGTCCTTGGCCTGGCGGTAGAGGTTGTGCTCGTGGGCTGTGACGTAGCCCTCTTTGGCCGCTCTGGAGTTCATGGTCTTGTAGTCGCGGGGCTTCTCCTTCTCCAACTTGACCTGGGGCTTCATTGTGTTCCAGTGGCCAATGGCTAAAGAGAGAAGGGGGCGGCCGGGAGAGAGAGAAGTCAGCAAAAGTCCAGATGCTTATTCAGAGAGAAGCCGCTAGAATGGGAGAGAAAATGACTGTGGAAACAGCAAGGCCCACTTTCTCTTCTCCCAGACTGGAATGGCAGCTTTCTCCCCAGTCTGCCAAAGCACCTTGCCACTTGATGCACAGCGCTGGTCTTCCCTAAAGTGCCAACTTTGTGTAAACAGGGTAAAGCCTTTCAGTTGTTAATTAAAACACCTTTAATGATTTATGGTAGCACGGTTGTGTTTGGTTAGAACTACTGAGGATCATTCAGTTGAAGCCAAATTTATAAAAATATACTACAGTCCTTATTAAAACACAAACAGGATAACGTATTGGGTTTGTAAGCTTGTCCAAGTTCAAACAGATCTTCAGAATGACTTTAACCAGTTTCTTATCTCTTTACAATGGCCCAAAGACACAGGTCTCTCTCTCTCTCTCTCTCTCTCTCACTCACACACACACACACACACACACACACACACGCACAGCCTTTGGGCTTCCCTTTTGGCCAAAACTTTGTTCCCAAGTCAAGGTCACTCTCTCTGACCAGACACAAATGTGGGTTTTCTCTTCTGGCCCTTCTCTGGGCTTTTCCTGAGAAAACACGTCTCTCATTCAATGCCCCCCGGGTTGAAGGATTCACCCTTCGCCATCAATCCCTGACTCCTTAACCAAACCAGTGTGCCCATTATAAGTACATTCCACTCAGACCTCCATCCCCCCCTTCCCACTAAAGGGGCTGCGTTTTCCTCTGGAGCAGCCATTCTGGTTGCCTGGCAACCTATCGCCCGGCAGCTTTCTACCACTGATGACGCCACTCCTCCTATACTCCATCACAAAGACCTTTTTGGATTGCAGCTCCCAGAATCCTCACCTAAGCATTAGAAAGAACTTACTGACAGCAAGAGCTGTTCAACAGTGAGATGGACTGTCTTGGGCAGTGGTGCTCTCTCCTTCCTTGAAGGTCTTTAAAGAGAGATTGGATGGGCATCTTTTGGGAGCGCTGGAGTTGTGCTTGGGGTTTGGACTAGATAGTCTTTATGCCCCCCAATTCTACGTTTCTATGATTCTACAGCCCCTTTCTTGGAAAAGTGGTTCTGACAGCGCAAATATCAACCTAAATCGCCTGTTCCTACCTTCAGGGACGCCTCCGTCCAGTCGGTGTAAATATAACCCATAATTGAACGCGTAGCCTGGGAGGGTGTAGCAGTTTCTACGGGGCTTCCCAAGTTCAGGCTGCAAGAAGAAGGGCACATCCGTTTATTTATTTATCATCCCTCCATCAAGCCACTCGCCCACCTTACATCTCGAGGTCCCACGACGTGGTCTGGTCCCGCTGTTTGAAAGAGGCAGCGAGCACCTCCAGGCTGTCCTAAAGAGGCGCGCATTTGTGTCATACGTCTCCTTGGGTTTTCCTGGGTTTTGTGAGTTGTGCTAGGCCATTTCTGCACGAGCCTGTTATAGCGCGATGATTCCACTTTCAACCTCCTATGGAATCCTGGGGTTTGCAGTTTCGGGAGGGGCCGGCCGGCCCCTCCCAAAACTGCAAACCCCAGGATTCCATAGGAGGTTGAAAGTGGAATCATCGCGCTATAACAGGCTTGTGCGGAAATGGCCACAGTCTTTGCCTCCACTTTCTCCTTTCTTTTCAGGGGCTGTCTGTAGCAATTTCTTAGGTCTGCACTACGGTTCTTCCGACTTTTATTTTTTTAAAAAAACAGGGTTTGTTGGAATGTTTCTACGGCTGAAGGGCAAATTTTGTACGTTTTGGAGGAAAGAGAGAAGGAAAAAAGAAAATGTGGCTGAACCCAGGCAAAAGACATGTGCCCAACCCTGTCCCCTGGCACAGCCGACCTGAGGCTGTGGGGCAAACCTGGACCTACCACAAAACCTCCCCAGGATGAAAGGTGATCTGCCGCTCCCCCAGCGCCGGGTGTGCTCAGGCCGTGAAAAACATTTGTGGCCCGACAGCTCTTCCCTGTGGCTCTCACAATAGCCGGCCCGTCTCTCAGGCGCAGAGAAGGCCAAGAGAAGGGGTGGCGGCCACCCGCTTGCGCGGGACAAAAGCCTTGGGGGCGGGCGGGGTGGGTGGGAGGGGGCGCACGGTGATCCCCCATTGTTTCCCCTCCCCTTATTTAGTTTCAAAATTAACTCCCTTTCTCTTTGTGGAGTCTGTCGGATTAGCCGACCCCGGCCCACACACTTTGCGGTGCCTCCCGGGCCCTCCCTGTGTCTCCATGGCGAAGGCAGCCGGCCGGAGATTAGTCGGCCACGAAACCTGATTAGCCTTTCCTAGGGAGGCCGGCCGTGGCGGGGCGGCAGGGGGAGCTTTGTGTTTTCGGGGGGCTCCGGTGGCTGCTGGTGTGGGTGTCCGGGGAGGCACCGCCGGGGCTGTCCCCACCTTTGGTGCAGACAATGCTGTGGGGCGGAAGTGGCCACAGTGGCTTTTCTCGCCTCTGCTTTGCCACTACAGAACCCCGGGTCTGGAAGGAACCCCAAGGGCCATCTAGTCCAGCCCCTTCTGCCAGGGCTGGGCATTTGAAAACGGGGGGTGATAGGGGAGAGCACACAGCATTTGCTAGGGTGCTTATTTATTTCTAGTATTTTTATGGCGCCTTTCAGGGTAACCCCTTCCAAGGGGTGAGGATCTTGCTTCCGGACTGTGACTCCCATCGGCTGTAGCCAGCATACAGCCAATAGCAGAGGATGCTGGGAGCTGCAATTCCAGCAACACCGAGGTGGGGAGACATAATTTTCACCCCTGAATTAGAAATGTAAAATACAACCAAAATCATATCTTTACTATTAAACTACAACTCTTAAGGCACAGCAGCCTGAAAATCAGGAAAAACTACAGACTGAGGAAGTTATTTTTTTTGGGCTACAGCTACAACTTTCAGACAAGGACTTGTAGTGCAATATTATTATAATAATTGATCATAATCCTAATAGTAATGCTTTGCAAGTGAAACAGTAACAAAAAACAGACAGCCTTGCCAAAGGCACATAATCAGAAATGAACACACACACACACACACACACACACACACACACACACCAAGGAGAAGGAAAAAGTAATACAAGCATAAAACTTTACAATACAATTGTGGGACAAATTATCCAGAGAGACATACAAAAGCCAATGCAATATAGCATAAAGCAAACTGAACAGTACATCTAATCAAAATATACAAGATGATAAAAAAATATTAAACTCAAATTCCAAAAGCTTTGGAAAACAAGCGAGTTTTTAACCGGGATTTAAAAACAGTGAGGGAAGGAGCAGTTTGTAGTTCTATCGTTCCCCAGATCTGGACGAACAATTTGAAAGAGGGGTTTAATGAGCCACAGTGACTGAAAGGAAGATTAAGACAGGACAGTTTCCGAGGTCCAACGCTACAGTCCTTGCAAATATTTGAAGTTTAATACTTATTTGGTGCATGTGCATTCCTGCCTTTCTTCCCGGGAGCTGAAGAGGGCGGGCAAGGTCTTTGTGCCCACCGCAATCTGCAGGGCGAGAAAGGGTCCCACCGGGCGAAGGAGGGAGATGTCCCTGGAGGAACTGGGGCCGCGGGTCTCAGAGCTTCTGCAAAAACAGCCAAATGATAAGTCTGTCGCCCAGACTGGCAGTTCGCAACACCAGCTGCAATGTTTTTCTCCCACATTCAAGTGGGTTTTAAAGAAGAAATTCTGAGACAGATTGGGACAGAACAGAGTCCATCTCTTCTCCTCTTTTTTTCTCTCTGAACACCAAAAACCAATTAAAAGTTGCATTTCTCTAGGACATCAGTGCACTGGTGACAAAATGGTGCTTTTGCAATATAACATTATAACTCTGACTTTTGTTTTTGTTTTTTTAGTATTCAGAGAGGAGAAAATTTGCCCTTCAAACCTTAGAACTGCTTTGGCGAATCACACCTCAGTGTTCAAAAATCTTCGGATAAGCTCTCAGGCAGATTGCTAAAACCTGTTTCCTTCCGCATTTTCTGCACGAGGCACCCCTTAAAAATCACCACGGGAGGGCAAGGAGGCGCTTTATGGGGCCAAGGGGTGCCGCCCCTCTGCACCCCACGGCAGCATTGGGGCCTCCTGCTTCTCACCTGCTTTGCCTCGAATGCAAAACCGACACCCCCACAGCTGTCCCCCAACAACAGACAACTTCATTAATCCTCATTAAGATGTCATTCCGCCGCCTTATTTCCCACCTCCCCGCTCTAATTAAATCCGTCTCTTGCTATCTTCCAGGCGGCCCTAATAATTTCCCCTGGTCCCGCTTGCCTCTCCCTTTCCCTTTATGAGCCTCCAAAATATTCTTTCCGTCCTCCCTCCCTTCTTTGAGCAATCCTGGGAAGCCGCAGGAAGGGAGAGGAGGGACAAAATGAAGACTCCCGTGGAGGGAGGGTCCCTAAAATCCCCTGTCAGGTTCTCAGGGCTTTGTCCCGCCCGGTTTGAGGTGATGGATCCTGCCAATAAAGCTTTGGAGACTTTGGCCATTTCCGCACTGGACTGTTACAGTGCTATTACTCCACTTTGAACATCCTACGGAATCCTGGGGCTTGCAGTTTAGGGAGGGGCCTCAAAGGCCACCCTCAAAGGCCACCCTCAAGGGCCCCTCCCTAAACTGCAAACCCCAGGATTCCATGGGATGTTCAAAGTGGAGTAATAGCACTGTAGCAGTCCAGTGCGGAAATTGCCTTTGTTCACACCAGTTTTGCATCTGGAATAGGACGGCCACAGATCCTACTCTACAGAGGATAAAGAACTGCCTAGATCAAGCCCACCAGTCTCATCTACATATAATATTTATTTTTTGAGAGTCCTGTACTGTTCAAATATACATATGCACAGTTTAACTGTTTCAACCTTTAAGCTGTTCATACATATTTTTTTTCCTCTTTACACTGTATTGTTGCTTGAAATCTGGAATTTCTTAAAAAAATGTTTGTATTGCTATACCTGAACCCTCCTCTGAGATCCCACAATGAAGGGTGGGATACAAACATCTTCAGGAATATAGACCATAAGTCTACCTTGCAGGGCTGTTGTGAGGAAAGGAAGGCGGGAGAGAAGAATCAGGTCTTGTCTCTTGAGCCCCATGGGGGAAAAGTGAGGTCTTGTGCCCTGCCCAAAACACTTGGCTACCCAAAGGGTCAACTGGCTAGTGCCCATGCTGTCGCCGAGAGCCTTTCTGTGCCCCCAATACCCCGGGGGGCTCCAGCTGATGAGGCCGGCCCACCCCGTCTCCTGCAGCGTGAACAGGGGAAGGTTTGCTAATCAGCTTCCCACCCTCGGCTTGCTCCTGTTAATGAGGTAATTATCACTGTCTCTGCTTCTTGCATTACCTTTCTCTCTCAGCCGTCAACACTGAGAGCACAGGCCTCCCTGTAACTTCATGCGCTTTTGGCTGCAAACGGGAAAAAGGAAAGGAGAACCTCGCACTCTGGGGATGAATCTGCCCACCCTCCGGGGTCCCAGTCGGGCCTCTGGAGTTTCCCAGACAGCAGCTCCCATTTCCCCCGGAACTGTTGTTTGATGCATGGGTTCCATGTGCAAAAAGCCCAAACAAATTTTGGGTGGTTTTTTATCCATTTCCTCTCCATCTCTAGGAAAATTGCTTTTTAGTGCCTTTTTCTGGGCGAAGGGGGTCCATAGTTTTCATCAGATTATCGAAAGGATTTTTTTAAAAAAATGGTGAACCCCTAATGGTTTCCCAGCTTCCACATGGGTTTCTTCCCCAACCTGGAAGGTTGTGCCAATAAGCTGGGGTTGCTTGGCCCAGTTTGGCTTGCTAGGGACGGGTCACCAAGAGAACTGCCCCGAAATTGAGCTCGGCTGAAAAAAGGCTCCCCCCGCCCGTCTCGAGGCATATCTGTGCATCTTCAAGACCTCTGTGGCCCATTCCCGTGACGCAATTACAGCACGACGATCTGTGCTTTGACAGTCACGGCAACACTCCGTGGGGTCTTGGGATTTGCTGGGTAGAGAGAGAGGCATTTACAATTTTTGGCCAGAGAGCTCTCTTGCTTCCTCCACACCACAACACTCTGGGATTCCACAGCATGCCGTTGTGGCAATTTAAACCAGAATCGTAGCGCTGTAATTGTGCGATCCGAAAGGGCCCCTTGTTGTTTTCAAAATATTTCTCTTTTGGGAATATTGGAAACACTGGGTGTGCAAAGCAGCTAATGAAAAATATGGTAAAATGAGTTTTTCTTTTCTCTCTCTCTTTAAAAAAAGGTCAGGCGAACATTGTAGGGGGTAATGTGGGGGAACAGTCCCCACCCCTGCTGTGCTTGCGGAGTAGGGGTGCCTCTCTGTTGGACGCACTGAAAAATCAGGAGGAAGCCAAGTTCACACGGGGACCGAGGAGTAAAGGGTGCAGTCGGCCCTCCGTATCTGCAGATTCTGTGTCTCCAGATTCAACCAACCACGGCTTGAAAAAATAATAATTAAAAAAATTGCAAAAAGCAAACTTTGACTTTGCTGTTTTATAAAAGGGGTGCCGTTTTGCTACACCGTTGTATGCAGTAGGACTTGAGCATTTTGGTATCCGCGGAGGGCAGTCCCGGAACGAAACCCTAGCGCGGGGCTTCCCAAACGGTGTGCCGCAACACGTCGGTGCGTCGCCCGAAGTGTGTAAGCGTGTCGCCTACAATCTCGCAGATGTATGTTATTATTTGTAAATCGTATATTTTTAAAAATACACGAAAGGCTTTCGTGAGATATGTTGTGTCCCTATACATTTTGTTATTGCAATTTATGTGTGTGTCTGTATCTCTTATAACGGGGTTAGTTTAACCTCCGGTTTCTAGTAAAACCTGTGTCGCAAAATGACGCAGCTCCAAAAAGCATGTCACCAACACGAAAAGTCTGGAGAGCTCTGCCCTGGCGGCCGCTGAGGGGCCCCTGCGCATCTTTCCTCCCCTCCCGCCCCACCAGAGCCTGTGCTTGTCAGAAGCTTGTTGAATCCCCATCGCGCCCTTTCCAACCCGCCCGCGGGCCCTGCCTTTTCCGTCCCCCCCTCCGGCCCTGGAGAACGTGTTTGTTTCATCGCCCCCCTTTGCACAGTAAAACTCCTCATCACCGGCCCATTACTGTTCCCGTCCTTGATTTACGGGCCCTCGACGGGTGAGCCCAGCAACAGCCGGGGCCCGGGCCCTCCACGGCCTCTCTCCGCCTCGCTTGCCTGCCTTCCTTCCTCCTTCCCCTCCACGACAGCTTGAAATCAAGCTCCTCATTTGCATTTACATGATCTCGCTGCGCAGCTTATGAGATGGAGAGATTTATTTGCTACTTAGCTTGATGTTTGATTACACTTGGAGGAGGGGGAGCGCGACAAAGCCCGCGGCCCGGGCGAGAGGCAGCCCTCGGGGACCGGTAACTCCGCACGTCGGGTTTAGGCAGACGACGGAGGAGGAAGGGGGGAGCGCAGGGCAACTGTTGGGGGAAAGGGAGGCTTCCCTGGGGGACAACCCACCGATTGGACACCTGGATTGAGCGGAGGGGGCTTGGCTGGGCCTCAGAGGCTGACCAGCGGATGTTGGGATTGTCAATACCACCATCCTCATCTTCATAATTTCACCCTCCTACCCAGGATTGGAGAAATCTGGTCACGATTTCACTCCCTCCCCATATTATTCCCCCAACAACCCCTAAGGTCGGTTAAACTGAGGGACAAAATTCACCCCAAGTTTGATCGTTCTCTTTTCTCACTCCATGTAGTCTATCTTACAGGGTTGTTGTGAATAACCTTCCCAGCTCACTCAGCCTTTGCGGCCCAGAAAGGAATTGCTTCTTTTGCCATGGAAATGCGGCAAGGACTCCTATGGCTTGTCGTGGCCCAGGAACGTGCCAGAATCCCTGGCCAGCGCCCAGGATGAACTTGAGGGCTGTGAAACCACAAACCTCCCATGCATGCCTTTGAAAGCCGGTTGGGCTACTAGAAGCCCAACACACACATGAGCACGTGTGGCACTTTGAGCCACCAGAAGGTCTCCAACTGGCCAGGACTTATGGGAAGACCTGCAGCACCAGGGCGCCCCCTCCGGCCTCTGGCCAGAAGAGGGAACTGCAAGGAAGCAAACCACCAATCACGGGGGAGCCTTTCCCCCGTAGGGCCGATTGGGTCAGGTGCCACTTCCTGCTTCCTATCAGAACCTCCTGGGCTGACGCATGTGCCGGTCTGAGCAACAGTGCAAACTTCCCACTGTTACATTTCACATTATTTTGGGCACAATTTTGATAGAAATAGCAAAACCCTCACTTTCAAAGCTAGAAATTCCCCTTTTCCAATCTGAACTCCAAAGCCTTGACATGTCTGTTGCCTAGAAGCGAGAAGGTCACTTAGGGTAGATTATGAGCTTTGGCTCCATCCTGTGTTTTGACATGTAGGTGAGAAAGGGAGCTTCCTCCTTGATTTGCAACTTTTAATTCTATTGCTTGTTTAAGGTAACAGACTCTCTGAAGTAAGCAAACACCTAAGTTCCTGTTAGTTGAATTTCACATGTTGTCTGAAAATGATAAACAGATTGGGACAGTTTGGAAATGTTAATTGATGCCAGACAGAGAGGATGTGCTTTGAACCAAGTGTTAGTTATTTTCTGAATGTTTACATGAGGAAACCCATCTGTTTAATGTATATAAGGTGGCTACAGGGAAATGAGTTTTGGTCTCATTTTGGACCTCTGCAAGATGTTGACCTATTTCTGCTGCAGAAATGAACCTTGGCTTAACTCCTTGCTTTGCTAATTTGGATTTTCTGCTGGGCAAGGAATCTCACTCTTGTGACACCTCTCGCTTCTGCCTTTCCTGAATTACATCAGAGTGCGTTCTCGTATTGTAATCTAAAAACTTACTAAAATAACAAAAGCCAGTGTGAGAACACACACAGAAAATCTGGAGTTTCTGGGATGCAAACTGAGAGAACTAGATAGGAGCAACTACCTGGATTTGATCGTGTCAAAGAAATATCGTTTGAAATTTAGCTCTGAGACGGCCAGATTATCCAAAGACCTGCAAATGTAAAATGGAGTGAAATGGCCCAAAGGCGGCATTTACTTAGGAGCAGCCCGGCTGACGTGGATGGGTCTGCTCGGAAGGCCATGGCTCGAGGATCACGGACGTAATTGCCAGCGGCTTATGAAACGGAATAGCCCATTATAGGTAGAAATGTTCACATCATCCCTCTTTATCCGACTCTTAAAATGGGCTGGCTCACTGGGAACTGGATGGCTGGGGTTTTTTTTTAACCTTTTCTGTCTAAAATTGAGGATGCTGAACCAAACTCTCGAATCTGAAGTGAATCTTGAGAGGGGCGGGTGGGGTGGGAGGCTGGGTTGTAATTACTAAAAAGAACTGGGGGGGGGGAGAGAAAAAAGAACAGCGGGTTTTTCTAATGAATGACAAGCTACTGGGTGGAAATCTAATTTGGTCTAATTAAGCAGCCTTTGTGAGGATTTGTCTTCAGATGAGAAGGAGCCAAAGAGATCTAAATGCAAATGAACTCTTAGTATTTTGGTTTTAAAGGGCCAGCGGAACAGAAAAGCACTTAAGCACAGAACTCTGCAAGAGAGAATGAGGACGAGGCTTTAACTTGCTACTTGAAAACAGATTGCTCTTAACCAGAAACAACTTTTTAAAAATAATTTTTGCTCCGTCAGTGAGATTGTCTGGAAATGTGTTTCTCAGGGCTGTTTGCAGGGATATCGGCTTCGCCGGCTGTTGTGCCCCTTTAGAACAGGTCTGATTTGTGTGTCGGTGCACAGATTCTTGGCACAGTTGGAAGGCCTGCTGTTCAACATATTTGAAATTAAATTGCGGACAGGCAACAACCGCAAACAGCAACCACATGTGTGTTTGGAGAGCCTTAGCGCCGTGTTTATTTTCGAATATAATACCCACAGCAGTGCAAGCGGGACAGATGAAACGGTGCCCCTCCTTTTCTTTTTGGAAAGCAAGGGCATGAGTGCCTTTGGCAGAGAAGCCCATGCGCTTCTTTGTAAAGTAGCCACTTACTTCCCCAAAAAAGGGGAAAAAACAAGGCCAAAGAGAAGACGGGGGAGGCACAAGTTTGTGTAACATTTACAGGTGCCCCTCTTTTTGAGCTGCTTTTAAAATATTATTTATTTAAGATAAGATAAAAGATCGCAGCTTCCCTTTCCTCCTCCCACTTTCTCTATTTCAATTGCTGCAAACTGAGGGTCCTTCTGCACTACACAGTTATTGCACTATGATTCCACTTTAACTACCATGGCTGCCTCCTGTGGAAGCTTGGGGTTTGTAGTCTTAGGGGGTGCTGGAGCTCTCTGGCTGAGACTGCTAAATATCATTCACTAAACTGCAAAAGCCATGATTCCATAGCACAGAACCACAGCAGTTAAAATGGAATCATAGTGCAATAGTTCTGTAGTGCGGAAGGGCCCTGAGTCCAAAGGGCAAAAGTAATTGGTACTCAATAAACTCTGCAGAACGGGGACGAAGGTGGGGGGGAAATCTTGCCCTTCCCAGTTGGCTCAGGCAAAAGCAAACCGCTGCAGCCTCTCCCTGCAGCTTGGGCACCCTTCCCTATTCATAACTTTTGCCACCCCGACCACGCTCTGACGTTGCTCGGCCACGCACGTCCCAGTTTCCATCTCTCTCAAATGTTGGAGGGCACGCATCGTGCAACCTACTCCTGAGACCAAAGACCTTGGAAATCCCTTTCCGCCGGGGAAGGAGGGCGCCCGCTGTCGCAAGAGAAAACGCTGAGCAATCCCATCGGGTGGGCGGGGAGCCCAGTGGCGTGCTTCGGAGCGTGGCGGTAGCCTTTTTTGCTCATATAATAACTTTAGCAAAGGAGGGACTGTCTCTACCAGACTGTACCCTGCTATTCCCACAAGAAATCAAATATAATCCTATTTAAGAAGCTTTAAATAATTTTGAGCTTTCATATTGACTTATTAAAATGCAGCTTAAAATGCACCTTGCTTGCAATCCCTTTACAAGAGCAGGGGATATATTTTTTAAAAAACGGAATGAAATACTATTAGGAAGATCAGCTGGAAAGAGAGAGAAACAGCTAGCAAGGATGAACATTCTCTTTTAGTATACATATATAAAAAGAGTGGGTTTCCTTTCAAGAAGATGGAAATAACTCCAGATGCACGCTATGCCTGTGTGAACAAGCCCAGCAGCACATTTTCCCTCCCCGTTTGGGGCCCTTCAAGCTGCGCCCTGATGAGGCGTGGGTTGGACCAGAAATGCAGAATGTCTACAGGGGAGAAAGCTACTCCTCCCCACCACTAGATACAATCCCCCCGACTCCCAGTCACGCGTATTGGTACAGTTTCAGCTTGCCCCTCGGAGCAAAATTTTGTCGCAGAACCGGCAGAGAACGGGCCCTGGAACACGGGCGCTCTGCAGCAATGAGACTTGGAGAGTTCAGAAAAGCCGTGCCACGTTTGAGCCAAGTGGCATACCCAAAAAGGAAAGGTGGGGAGGGAACCTGGTGGTAACTTTAAGACGAACTGATTTATTACACAAAATCTGCAAAACTTCAGGCTGAAATAAATCCGTTCACCTTAAAGCTGCTTCCAGATTCCTTCAATCGCCCTTCCTTTTTAGCATGGCTGTCTCCTCACTTGTAGCCATTTAGAGTTTTCCTTATTTTTCCTGGGACGGGGAGGTTGGTTGGTTTCTTTTATTAATGAGAGAATAGGGTTAGAAAAGAATATTCAAAAAGGTATGAAAAATGTGTTCCTCGAGCGCTAGGAGGGAAGACTTCTGCACTGATGGGAATCCATGCTGTTGACAGAATGCAGGGACCTTAGAGCTGGAAGGGGGCCCGTGAGCCACTGAGTCCAACTCCATGCTCAACGCAGGGTCTCCAACTAGATCGTCCCCAGCAGGGAGCTGTGGCTTTCTCAGCTGAGTCCATCCATCTGTCATGTGTCCGTCTTCCTCTTTTAACACTGCCTTCCACCTTACCAAGCATTATTTTCTTTTCTGGTAAGCCACATCTTCTCATGATGTGGCCAAAGTATGGCAGCCTCAGCCTTGGCTTCTAGGCAGAATTCAGGCTCGGTTTGCTCTTGGACCCATTCGTTGGTCTCTCTAGTAGTCCAGGGTATCTGTAGGCCTCGCGGGAGTCCTGCTCAAAGGGGCTGATTTTCTTCCTATCTTCCTACACAGAAACTGGAAATATTATGCCAGTGCTGGGGAGGCAACCTAGGAATGGTTTCCTAGCAAGATTCCCAGATCTCGGGGCCTGAGCCCTCTACCCAGATCCTCAGGGCTTGGGGAGGAATCTCAAGGTGAGAGTACTGCCTTGAAAAATCTATGTAAACACGTTTTCTTCTTTTGTTACACTGGGTGCTTTTATTTGAATGATCTGCCTGTGCAACCTTGATTGATGCTTAGCGAAGTCACCAAGGGCCACCCCTGTGACACCCCAAGGGTTCCTCTCTAGGCCACAGTTTTGGCCCTGAAATCTCAGATCCTGGGGTTACACGGCGCTCCGGCGCTCCTCGGTTATACGGTAGCCAGCTTTAAATATCCGAAGGAAGGTCACGTAGAAGAGGAAGGCAGCTTGTTTTCCTGCCGCTCCAGAGCCTGGAACATGAACCAGTGGATTCAACGGACAAGAAAAGAGGTTCCACCTAAACACTGGGGATCTTTCAGGGGGCCGTTACCCGCTGCCCCACTCGCAAGTGTGGGGTTGCCCCACCAAGCCAGCTTGAGGGCTAAAGATCAACCCTCAGTCATCTGCAGTGAGTCTTACCGCGGCACAGCTAAGTATTGCTTCTTAATTGATTCCCTGAAACTAACAAAACTGCTATAAAATGTCAGCCACTTAAAATTTAGCCCAAGGTTTAATGCTGACATCCTCGGAGGACCTGGCTTCATCTTGCGGTCCCAGTCTCTTGGCGTAACAGAAGCATCGGACTCATGGTGTGCGCACGCACGTGTGTTTAAAGCATTAAAAAAGCCACAGGCTCGATGACAGCCATGACCAAAGTCCAGCCCTCGGGCCGCAGTAGAAAGGGAAGGAAGTCACCGGTTCCATTATTTCTGAGCAAAGCGATTTGACATTATTAGGAGAGAATGATGACTGGAAAAGGGGTAATGAGGAAAGGGGGCATGGCACGAGCCCTGGCCGGTCCGGTGCTGAGTGCGCAACACACCGTTGTGGGTTATTACGGAGCGAGAGAGCTGAGGGAAAAAAGCCCGCGTTCTGCACAAGACTCAGCTGATGGGATGCAGGACAAAAGGCGCTGGGTGAGATCCTCAGAGCCAAAAATACATCGTTAAGCACCAAAGCCAAGAACATCCACGCCACTGTGTTTCCAGTACCAGAGGCAGCGCACTAGCTCCTCAGGAGGCAAAGTATACGGGCCTTTCTGCATTAGACTGTTATAGTGCTATTATTCCACTTTCAACTTCCTACGGAATCCTGGGGTTTGCAGTTTAGGGAGGGGCATTTAGAGGGCCTCAGTAAACTACAAATCCCAGAATTCCACAGGATGTTGAAAGTGGAATAATAGTTGGAAATGTGATGAGAAAGAGGGATCTTTTTTTCATATGCGGTGGACCTGTAAAATAGCAAAAAAGTTTTGGAAAGAAATACATGATGAAATTCAAAGAATATATGGTTTTAACTTTGAAATGAAGCCAGAACTCTATTTGTTGAATACGTAAGGGCAACAAAGAGAAATAAGAGCTCGTCAAAAGACATTGTTATATATAATAACCGCAGCAAGATTGACTTATGCTCAACATTGGAAAGAAAGAAAATATATTGATATGAGAGAATGGAAATTCAAAGTCCTGGATATGGTAGCAACAGAAAAGCTAACTTTTTCACTCAAAAATAAGCCAGTCCAGGGCTTTGAAAGAGAATGGCGAGAGGTATTGAACTGGATAAAAGAATGAAATAGGGGGGAAAAAAGAAAGGCTGTTAGAAAGGAGGAAGATAAAATGAGGCAACAAAAGATAAAATGTAAATAGTTAAATAGAAGCTAAAAGTAATAGTTTATGATTGTTGTAAAAAAGAGATAACGTATAGAACGGAATGTTTATATGGAATGGAATGTTAAACTCAGATTCAACTGGGAAAATTGATGTTTGGAAGCAGGGCGGGGTTTATTGTTATTCACTTAAAATTTTAATAAAAATTATTTTTAAAAAAAAGAAAAGAAAGTGGAATAACGGAACCGTAAGGCCTTTTCCGCATTACACTGTTGTAGTGCTATGATTCCACTTTCAACACCCTACGGAATCCCGGGATTTGCAGCCTAGGGAGGGGCCTGTAGGATTCTCGGCGAGAGAGGTCTTTGGCCTCAAGAAACTACAAACCCCGGAATTCCACAGGAGGTTGAAAGTGGAATAACAGTACTGGAACACTGTAGGGCAGAAAGGACCTATGTGAACACTGTGCGCCTCCCGCACGCTTCATTTCAGGTGGGCGACCCCACTTCTCCAGGGGAGAACTTTTGGGTGTAAGTCTGGACCCTTCTTGACTTTTGAGGTGCCAGCCCAAGATCTGGGCCGCCCGAGTCCGAACCGAGGGCCAGGAAGGGCATCTCCTCCTTTTGCCCCCTCCCTCTCCCTCCCCACCTCTCTCTCGCTCTCTTTTCCTTTTGCAAAGCCCTTCTTCAGCTGGCGTGGTATTTTCCTTCATTACACCGGCGCCTCAGACTGTAAACCTCTAATTTCCTACATCACAGCTATTTATTTAAATGCTAACTCGCATTATGAAGTGATAATCCAGCAGCGCAAGAGATAATTTATGAAGCATTTAAATTAAGAGAAGCAGCTAATTGGGAGCATGTGTCTTATAAGCCTTGCTAACACTAGAAAACTACAAATTAGGGGAGGAAAGGGAGCGTGTGCGCGCGCGTAAAGCATGCACGCATGCTTTTCTTTATTTATTCCGTAAAGGTGCTGAGTTTAGCTAGTTCGGGTTAGTTTATTAAAACCATGAGCCCACCCGCTCAGGTGCAAAAGGAAGACACACACCCCTCACCCAGAACGTTTTATGGGGTGCCTTCTCTTCTTTGAGGGGTAACTTACAGGCGTCGGTGCACGGCCAGTTCCTAGGTGCTAATGCTGGGTTGAACACTGATGCCACTTCGGCACTAGCCTGTTGTAGCGCGATGATTCCACTTGCAACATCCTATGGAATCCTGGGGTTTGCAGTTTCGGGAGGGGCCAGCCGGCCCCTCCCGAAACTGCAAACCCCAGGATTCCATAGGATGTTGCAAGTGGAATCATCACGCTACAACAGGCTAGTGCCGAAGTGGTCTGAGAGAAAACTGAAGGACATTTTTTTCCTCCAGATGTATCTTGAACTAAAAAAGCAAACTGGCTTATAAATCAGCAGAGGAGGAACTACTGCAGTGTGTGTGTGTGTGTCTGTGTGCACATACATGCACACACATGCATGTGCGTGTGCGTGCGTGTGTGGTATTAGTAAATCTCCTGGGGTACTTCCAGGGCTGGGGGGCATCATTCAGGTCAGGGAAAAGGGACCCAGTCCCGAGTCTTTCTTTTGCTACCAATTTTTGATGGCTGGGAAAAGGAAAAAGACGTTGCAGCCGGAGTTCCTGCGCTGGGTGGGGCCTGGGGACCCCTTCCGCGGCTAGGACTCTACGGTTCCAGGTGGGATAACGGAGTGTTAACCCAGGGTGTGGGGAGGGTGTTCCTTCCGAGCCTGGCACAGGCGGAATATATTCTGCAGGGCGGAACCACGGCGGGCGGCCCCGGGCTCTGCCACCTTACGGAGATGCCTTCTCTGCCTGCGGGTGCTAGATTTGGGGAGGAAAGACTACGGCCCAGGCGAACATTTCTCCCCACCCTCCTCGCCGCCCACATCTCGTTGTCTGTGGCACGGGGAGAAAGGGGGAAGTGCCTTCCTTCCAGGTGCGAACAGGCGTCCAAAGGAAGGGAAGGCAAAGGGTTGGGGACACGGCACCTCTCATCGCTCCAGGCCATTTTATCTCCAGGACCGGGGAGGGTCTCTGTGCATCCACGGAAGGAAAGGACTGCCTTTTCCTTCAAAGGTTTTCCGGGAGTCTTGCAGTCTCCTGCCCTCTGCGGCCGCCCCTCCTCTTGGGCTGGTTTTAATCCCTCTCTTCCCTCTCCCCCTGCAATCCATCCCCTTCACCGGAGGGAAGCCATAAATCCAAATTTTCAGCCATGTCTTTATGTGCATTCAGCAAACAGAAAGGGAGGATTTATTCCGCGCAGGCTGGACGGGGGGGAGGGCGGTACGGCGGGCCGCACATGTCAAGAGCCATTGGTTTAGCCAAGACGCGAGGGCTCCCCTGGGCGCCACCGAGGAGCAGGTGAGGCAGCGCCGGACATCGACCGTAACAAGGCAATTACGGGGAAAGCAGCAAGAAGGACAGCGGGGCCAGGCGTGGGGCCGCACAGCACAACACGGGCGCGTGTGGGGGTCTGTGCGTGCCCCCGTGGAGCATAAATGCAACCTGCATTTTAGGTTGAGCAATTTGTACGCACAGTTGTGCCCGAAGTGACAAAGGCCATTTTTTTAAAACCACAACCCCAGAATCCACTGACCATGGCCTGTGGGGGGAATTTGGCTGGCTGGGAGAATTCTGAGAGCGGGAGTTCCGAACACGACTTTCTCCGGCCCTGACAGAGCAAGGACGCCTGAGTTTTTCTCCTCGTTGTTTAAAGCACAGATCGGCAACTCCCGGTTCCTGGCCCGACAGCCGGAGGCTGCAGCCACAGGTGCCCAGACTTTACACACCACGGAAAATGAGGGTGCTCCAAGTGAGTTGCACGGCTGCTCGTTCACGAGGGAAGGGGGGTCTGGCCACGCTCAGAGGCCATCCTCTGGCCTTCCTTTTCTGCCTCTCCTCCCAGGAGTCGGTCGATGGTTCTGATCTGGGAACGGGGGGGGGGGGAGCTGTTTCAAGAAAGGGGGCCTCAGAGGGGTGACGGGGGGAGGGGCCCCCGCTGCCCGTGGGCCCGCCCGGAATCCGAGACCCTCGGCCGAGACCGAGTTGTGGGTCCCACCGCCCCGGGGGCCGGGCGGGTGAGGGGGGGAGGGAGGGGGCCTTTTCCGCACCCTGGCTGTGGGAACCCCTCCTTTCTGCAGGCAGCCAAAACAGCCCCCCTTCATACTGTGTTTGGGCCTTAAGAGCAGGGTGGCTCTTCTGTTTTAGGTATACGTGGCTGTTTAAAAACATTTGGAAAACTGTTTTCAAAGGAATGTTTCCACCGCTTTCATCTTGGTTTGTATGCTGCCGATCAACGCTTACGTAGCTTGAGGTGACGAAACAAAGCCTTTCGGTAAAAGAGATGAGGCCGAATTTGGAGGGAAGAAAGAGCGGACTCAGCGAGGCTTTGAGGGGAGGGACAGAAAGAGCCAGCCACGCTGATCGGGAAGAAAACAGTTTCCAGGGATGGGACCAATCCAGACTTTTCCAAATGCGAATCTGGATCTGAATCCCCGGAAGGTTCTGGGAGTCCACGAAACTCATGCATCTCGAATCTTCTGAATCTTTTTTTAAAAAAGGGTTTAAAAAGCGCTCTCGATGCTGCACGTCCCTGCAGGCCGCCTCCGAAGCGCTGGGGGGGGGGTGAAGAGAAGGGGTGACGGTCCTCTTTCCACGCCCCTCCCGCGCCCAGCCCAGGCTCTGGGGCGCCCACGAACCCACTCGCCCCTGCGGGCCCGATCCCGGGCGCTGGCGCGGGCGCAGGCCCTCCGGTGTCCTGGGCGCGGCTCCTGCAGGGAGGGCTGGATGCGAGGGGGCGAATGGGGGGGCATTGGAAGGATTCCGTTTGCCCGGTTTGCCCTGGGCGTTGGGATCCGCGGATCCCGAATCCCTGCCGAGGATTCCGTTGGCCGATCCCTAACGGTTTCCTTTATGCCGTCGAGAGCTTGGATCCAACTTCCATGCTGGCTGGGATCTGTATCCAAAAAGTGCCTTTCCCTGATTTTACCTCTTGTGAAGGAGCCCCTGGTTGTTTCGTGTGGCTCAGAGATCGTATCAGCCATCATGCACCACGCGATGCAATCACCTAGCACGCGCGCTCGTCTCTCTGGAGGCCGGCCCTGGCGCACGTGTTGCCCTCATGGGTCGTTTCCATCCTGGATTTCGCTAGGGCTGCGCATCTCCACAGAGCCGGAGTGGCGCGGGGGCTAAGGGCGTTGGACCGCAGGGCTGGAGACCGGGCCCGTTTCTGCACCAGCCTGTTCTAGTGCTATGATTCCACTTTCTACATCCTATGGGATCAGGGGCCGGCCGGCCCCTCCCGAAGCTGCAACCCCCAGGATTCCATAGGATGTTGAAAGTGGAATCGTAGCGCTAGAACAGGCCAGTGCGGAAATGGGCCAGGGCTCAGTTCCCTGCATGGCCACGGAAAGTCAGTGGGTTGCTCTGGGCGTGTAACACGCTCTCAGCCACCCCCCAGAACCCTGATAGGTGCTGGAAAAAAGAAAAGGCACCCAGTGTCAGCTCCCCTTGATGATCCTCTGCATCTCTACCCACCCGGCTGAGCTGCTTGACCCCTGGGGAACTTCCCACTGCCCTGGTTGAAGCTCCGGAGTTGGTCGATCACAGAGGCAAGGAGCCCCGTGGCAGCCAGCCAGCCAAGGCCAGGGGCTGAATCTAAGTGGCGATTGTGGTTGCTTCTGGCTCGTGGCTACCCTTCCGTGGGGTTTTCTGGTGCTGAGGGTGGTGACCGCCCGGGGTCACCCACTGGGTTTCCGTGGCCGAGCAGAGAATCAAACCCTGCCCTCCAGGCTCACAGGCTAGTACTCGAATCGCTACGTCACCCTGGCTCTCAAATTTAAGTGGAACACCAGGCAAAAAGCCCAACCAAAGCAAAAGTCAGTTTTGCAGCGAAACCGCGAAGCGTTGCCGGGCGCTTTGCAGGAGCGCGGCTGTCGGAAAGCCCCGCCGGTCTGTGCGCGCAGAGCCAGGCCACGCAGACGCCGGGGTCTCCTGTCCGGGTGCCCGCAGTGGAAGGGGCTGCACGGGGGCGGCACAGCGCCTTCTGTTTGGTGACATTTAATAATCTGGACTCAGAAACAGGAGGAGAGATCTGGGGTGGGGGAATAAATGCAGGAAGCCTCTTTCTGCAAGGATGGCCATCCACTTTGCAAAACAACAACAGCGGCGGCAAGCGCCAGGGATTCCCCCTGTGGCTTAATTTACTGTTTTCCCAGTCATTAAATGCCAGAACAATAAAGCAAAATCTATGGATCACTTTAAAAACGGAAGCAATTTGCATATGCTCTGCGAGCCCTACTTTCACTTGCGCTGGGTAAGCCGAAATACCTTCTCCTTGCCCACAACAGCCCCCAGTTCCTCCCCCTCCTCCTCCTCCTCTTCCTTTCTGGGTAAATTATGGCTTATTTTACCTTTAAAACACTGCACTGTGCAAACCTAATTCCGCTAAGAGCCTGGCTTCACAGAGCAATCGTGACCTGGCCTGGAAGGCTGGCTGACGCAAAAGATTAGCCGGGCCGGCAGGGATGTGGGAGGCCGGAGGTTTGGAAGCTGGATTTGATGTCGGATCAGAAAAATGCCGTGCTTCATTCTGCTCCCTGGGGTGGAAAGGGCATAATTCTGTGCTAGGGAACCTTCAGTTCTTCGGGGATGGTTCTGATCCCAATCTGCAAGCCAGTAACTTCCCGGCTCGACACCAGCACGGCTGCAAGAAAAGACTCGGGGGAGGTTCTTTTGGACTACAGTTCCCATGCTGAACTTTGCCACAAAACCTCTAGCTGATCTTAGGCACGTTCCTGTTCTTTGTGGTCAGCCTCCCCATCCGCCATAGCGGGATGGATAGATTTAGGCCATTTCCGCACCAGACTGTTGTAGTGCTATCATTCCACTTTCAACATCCTATGGAATCATCCTGGGGTTTGCAGTTTAGGGAGGGGCCTCAAAGGAAACAGCCCTTCAAAGGCCCCTCCCTGAACTCCCAACCCCAGGATTCCATAAGTTGTTGAAAGTGGAATAATAGCACTATAACAGTCTGGTGTGGAAATGGCCTCAGTGTTACTTTGCAAGATTACAGAGATAATATATGTGAAGTGCTTTGTTTGGCTCTGCCTGGCATGGAGAAGAATGGATCAGGGCCAGTCTCTCTCAGGTTCCCTTTCTCCAGTATTTATCTATTAATCTACTTTGGTTCAAGAACTTTGGTAAACCTTAATTTTTAAGAAACACAAACCCAACCCTTGCCATTGCCTTCCCCCCAGGCGGAGAGAAAATGCGACTTGCCCAGTGTTTCCATGGCCAGCAGGGATGCCCAGACTCTCTCAAACTCTGCAGCCAGTGGCCATGCTGGTTGAAGGGTTCTGAGCGTTATAGTCTGAAAAAGTAACTCTCCCAAGCGCGAGGCACACAGAAGGAGAAGTGTTGCTGCAGAAAGGCCGGCGTGGGTTAAGCAACCAGCGGGTCAATTGCTTGAAATCCTGGGAGAATGTCACGTGGCCTCATTTGCTTAGACTTCTGCAAAACTCTCTTTAAAGTCCCCCTTCCCGTGTCCTTCCTGAGTGAAAACAACAGTTATGAGACATGGGGACAAGCCCTTCTACGGATTTATGACTGGCTAAACAGGAAGCCAAGAATAAGAGTGAATGAATTGGTCTCCACAGCAGAGCGAAAAAAGGTCCCAGAAGTCAGGCTCTGTGGGACTTTTGGCAGCAGCCGGGGGGGACAGATATGGTCCTGAATGGTTGATAAGCACCTACTAGCCCAACACAAGACTTGCTCCCGGTGGGGCCGGAAACAACTAGACGGAGCCTGCTGACTTGGCGGCTTTTCTGAATGCTCCTGGGAAGGGGTGGCAGCTGCTTGGCTCCCGTCTCTGGGGACAGTAAGTCTCTCCTGGGTTTTAGCCCAAACTTCAGAGGAGCTTCCAGGGAGCGGAAGGCTGACCCAACACGCTCAGCAAGTCGGGGGGGGGGTTCTTTGTTCCTGCTGCCCAGGGAGGAAAGACCAGGTCTAATGGTTTTAAGTTACAGGAGGATGGATTTTGACTGAACCTTAGAAGGGACTTCTGGAGAGTGAGAGTGGCTGGAAAATAGAACCCATCGCCTAGAGGGGTGTTGGGGGTCTCCGTCTCTGGCCATCCTCAGAAAGAGGCTGGACCTGCCGGGGATGCTGTAGCTGGATTTCCTGCACGGAGCACGGGTTTGGACCCGGAGGTCCGTGGGGCCCCCTCCGGCTGTAGGACTCTGGGATTGTATGGAAGCTTCCACAGAAACTCAAGAGCAGACGCAGTGCCACGTCGGCATCACTACCGCTCGGGTGGGGGGCTGCCAACAGACCGCCATCCCAGCCCATCCCTGGGGCGATGGTCAAGCTGGGGGAAGTGTTTTAGGAGCGGATGGGGGAGGGCCTACCACCGCCATCATTCTCAGCATCCAGGTGAGAGAACAGCCGGAGCCTTGGAGAGGGGCTGGAAAAGACCACTTGGCCCCCCAACCCTGGCCCGTCCTGAGGTAGCGGCTCCTGGCCGGCCCCTCCCGAGCCTCCTTGCCGTTCTCTCTTCCAGCCAGAGGGGGATGGACCACCTTCTCCACCATCACTACCACCGCCGCTGCCGCCCTCCCCTCCCTTCTTGCGGCTGAGGTTGCCCGTCGGAGACCCACCGTGGTCCCTCCTTCAGGTGAGCTGAGCCTGGCCTGAAACCTCTGAAGCGGCTGCCCTGTGAACAAAGCCGTCTCCTACCGTACGGGGCATCTCTTTGTGAGTCCGTGGATTCTGCCGTTCGTTGCTTAGTTGAGGGACGCGCCCTGAAAGAGGGTTTACGGCCTGCAAAACACAGCTGCTTGCTGCCTCAAATTGGATGGGAAAAAAATGAAGCCGGGTAATTTATTACACTCCTAAATTTGCAAGAATGGATCCGTTAATTATCCCCTCCCCCTCTTTCTGAAGTTGGGGAAAGGAAGTGGAAAGGCTGTAGTCAGGGTTGTTTGCTATATACTTATTAGTTTTATAATTTATGATTATGATGCCCGGCCGCAAACGCACACAGACCAATAAAGCCCCAAATCTATTAAAACAACTGCTCCACTTTCTCTCAGCCACCGAGGGATGCCATTCCAAAGGAGATGGGGATAAATTACTAGAGGTAATATACCTGGCCCTGACGTTGCAGAGGGGCTGCTAGCGAGCCCGGGCGGTTTTCTTCCCTCTTTTAGAAACAAGAAAAGAGCATGGGAGGGGGATCGAGGTCAGGGTTCTGCAAAGATGGCTGCGCAGCGGAGCCAGAAACAGTCGACAAAACGGCTGTCCTGATCCAGAAAAGAAAAGTAGCCTTTCTCCGGCCAAGGGGCCAGGCCCCCAAATCTGAAGCAAAACCCAGAGAGAGAAAGAGAGCATAATCAGAGATCCATCTAGTCTGACGGTGCCCAGGAAGCCCATTACCCACAGTTAATTGCTGGTGCCCGCTGTACAAACCGATACTGGCGCTGCCACTCCATTTAGCCGTTCTGCCCCATAGCAGCCCATAGATCCTCCGGTCCCCCTCGAAAGCTTTGCCTTGGCTCAGGGAGCCCCATGAGCAAATTGTGCATTTTGTGAAGAATATTCATGCCTTGAGAGCCAGCATTGAGCAGCAGTGGAGCACAGGCATCTATCTATCTATCTATCTATCTATCTATCTATCTATCTATCTATCTATCTATCTACCTGTCTGTCTGTCTGTCTGTCTGTCTGTCTGTCTCTGTCTGTCTGTCTGTCAATCAATCAATCAATCAATCAATCAATCAATCAATCATATTTCCATATCACTTCCCAGCCTGCAAGGGCTCCTGATGTGATGAACAAATAAAAAACGATGAGAACAATACAAAGAGGAACACATTTTTAAAACACACTGGAATGCTCTTTGAAATCTTCTAAAAACAATCCTAGAATCCCGATTTGAAACAGTTAAAACAGAACTTTCAAACACCGAATGCCCCTGTTTTGGAAGCTAAAGAGAGATGGGGGGCCAGCCCAGACTCCTGGGGGAGGGATTTCCACAGTCGAGGGGCTGCAACAGAGAAAGTCCTGTTCCAGGTACTCCCCCCAACCTAATTTCACAAGGCGTTGGGACACACAACAGGGCCACTCCTGACTCTGGGAGATCCAGGGTCCAATTCTCTGCTTGGCCATGGAAACCCACTGGGTGACCTTGGGCAAGTCATGCTCTCTCAGCCTCAGAGGAAGGCAAAGGCAAACCCCTCTGAACACATCTTGCCAAAAAACCCCTGTGATAGACCCGCCTTAGGATTGCCATGAGTTGGAAGCTTACTCACCTAGTATGAATTAAAACCCTGGTTCCTACAGTCCAGTCAAACACTTAAACTGCTACGCACTGGCTTTTGACTATAAGCTTGGCAGAAATTTTATTATATGAAGCAGTTTAGGAGTACTAAAGTTAGAGATGTTTTTCTGAACCGCTGCAAACCGATTTCGTCAGATGGCCCTGAGTTCTAATATTATTGGTGAAGAAGAAGAAAGACAAAATAATAATCTTTGCACATTTCTTCCACATCAGATCTTTCTGTACATCCTCTCTGCAAAACCATGCACCAGTTTATAAACCTCTGTCATAACTCATTAAACCATTTTTATTTTCTAACGGAAAAAAAAAGATAAAATTATAAGCAAACTTCTGACCCTTCTCCGAATGAAGAAGGTGCTCCAAGCCATCCTGCAAATAAACCTGCAAAAGTTACATCCACACACCCCAACACACCAACTTGGTTAGCCAGCTTGCTGACAAGACACATTGACAGGCAGAAAAGAAAAGGGGACTCTGGCCGTTTCCACACTAGACCGTTATACTGCTATTATCCCACTTTCAACATCCTATGGAAGCCTGGCAGACCCCAGGATTCCATATGATGTTGAAAGTGGAATAATAGCACTATAACAGCCTAGTGCAGAAATGGCCTAAGGTACTTTGGTAACTGCTGTTTTAGGTTCTTTTCCTCAAAAATAACTAAAGGTAACTAAGTTCTTTTAGCTTTTCTCTTTAAAAACCTGAGGGCTATAAGCTGCCGCCAAAGCACACTGTCCTCCCAGCCACAATGTTGTGATCTCAGAACCCACAACGGAGCAAAGCATACGCCAGCACCGGAACAGTGTAATATTCCTCCTCCGCCACTTGGTGAAGCCATAATCCCACAACTAGAAAAAGCAACTAAAAGTTATTACAGTTACATAACTAAGTGAACAACCACCATGCTTTGATCTGTTGTCTCTAGGAAGTGTTTCCTGTTGGATCTTTTTAGGGGGCTTTGCCCCTTCCGATACAAGCGGCATCAGAAGGTGGCTTGGAAGGGATGGAATTCTGCATGGGGGAGAGGTCAGAAGTTCAGGGCACGTGCCGTCAGGTGAACGCTGGGACAAAGTTATTGCAACAGCTGTAATTCCAAGTGGGGAAAAAAACCCGGTTAAGATTGCAGATTTGTAGCAAACGGCAGCTAATAAATAGTCTGCAAAAGAGTCTTCTTGGACTGGGAGGGGAAGGAGCTGAGCGTGTGTGCCCACACGTGCAGGGGGCGAGATTTCTCCGCAGAAGCGCTCGTTATTTATGCAGAACAGAAGATATTTCAAGGGAAATGGCACTGATCCGCGAGTGACAAGGTATCTCTGGGCTGCGCAGGGTGCAGGGAAAAATTGCCGACCAGCTGACAGCTTGTTAATGTAGAGTTGCCATTTCCCTGAAATACGGCGCGTTGGTAGTTTTCTTGAAAAGTACAAGACAGGCCTGTTTATTAGCTGTGAATCACACAGAAGCTGCAGGCACGAGCCAGCGCAAACAAAAGAGGCCGGGCGTGGGCATGTTTCTCCCGGCTCACGGCACTGCCGCCGCCTCTTCGGAGTGCATGCCGGGCGGGCGGGGGCGGCGGGAAAACCGGGGATTGCATGTTTAAACACAAGGGCCAGGCATCATGAATGAGGCCACAAAACCTTCCAGGTTTTTTGGGCTGCAGGGCAAGGGCTGTCCTTTGCACCCTTGAACGTGGGGGACAGAGACCGGGGAATCGCTGTTATATATGGTGCTCTCTTAGATTGCACCCGTTTAAGATGTAAGGATCACTGTGTGATGGAGGGGTTAGTTTGGTCTGGTTCAGACAATGGCCAGGTGTCCACTTGGCTATGTACGTACCTTGGGCTAAATCTGGACGCCCGTGCATTCGTCACTAGTGCTTGTGGATTTTGACACTCCGCTCAGGAGGCCCTCCAACCCATTTTTAACTGTGTGAGCAGTTGTGCAAGCCAGTTGTGCAACAGGCTTGCATCACCTCTTGCACGGTGGTTCTTAACCTGGGGCGCACGGGGGTCCAGGGAGCCCTCACAAGGGGGTCCGTGAAGCCCGGCTGCTGGATACCCTGACAGGTTCACCAGCTACCGTACCCTACCACCCCCAGGTTCGCCATCACAGAAAAGCAGAATTGTGCATCTGAGGCAAATGGATATTTTTTTTTTTTGCAATATGGAGGAAAAAGAAAAGATGCATTTACTCAGATCGCCTGGGTGAGTATAATAGCACAGTGCTAAGTGGTGTCCAATAAATGGTTTACCATTCAGGGTAAAGAATTTTGCAGCATTTAAATAATAAGGGCATAATTTTATGCCTCATCCATGTGTAAATCTGTTTTTATGGGCATTTTTAATGGAAAATATAACAGAAATTCTATTGAAGTGTCTTAAAGAAGAACCCAAAATGTATTACAGAAAGCACAAAATCTAATTGTACTCTGTGTGTGTGTGTGTGTACTTACGTTTTTAATGGGCAAACAGTACCACTTGCTGCTGAAAAGAAAGGCAACTTTTAAAAGATTGTTTCAGCGAAATCATATGTACGTTTACCTACAGTTAAATAGAACTTAGATAGAGCTAAAGGTCAAGAATGAAACACAGCCCACAGCCGTGGAAATATTATCTAGTTCTGCCCTTGCTCTTCAAGAAGTTCAAAAGGAAAACGCAGCCTGTGTGTGAGATCCAAAGAAATCCTGAAAACTTAAAAAGCGTGTCGGCTGAAATTTGTCCCTGCATTTAAGCAACTAAAACAGCTTAGATAAAACCTAGATAAAAACAGCCTTCCCCGTGGACTGCAGCTCCCTTCACAAGCCACTAGCATTACATGACTGCTTTTCATGTACAAAGTCCAGCCTGGCGAAGGATGATGGAAATTGTAGCGCAGACTCTTTGCATCAATCAAGATTTTGGCCATTTCTGCACCAGGCTGTTACAGTGCTGTTATTCCACTTTCAACATCCTGGGGCTTGCAGTTTAGGGAGGCTCCTCAAAGACCCCGGAAATGGCTTCTGTCGACGTTTCTGCCACGTAGGTGGGGGTCCAGGCTCCCCGGAGATTTTGGGGCCTGGGGCTGTCCTTATCCCTCTGGAACCTCCACCCCACCAAACATAAAATGGTGGGAAAATGCTATTTTATCCTCTGAGAAGCCTCCATGAATGCCAATTTTGTTTCAGAAATGTCAGATTGTAGAGTCGGAAGGTACCTCTTGGAAGTAGGACGCGCCTGGTTTTGGGGGAACTGGTGTGGCTTGGGAGGAGTCCTGGGGTCTGAAAACTGGCCCCCGCAGAGCCGGCCCGCTCCTGATCTAGCCGTTAAAGTCTGAAACATTAACGAAAACAGCTCCAAGGCAATCTCGCCAAAGAACAGGAGGAAGAATAAGGTATCTGGGTGCCCCCGCGTCATCAGGCCTCCTCCGTTTCTGCTTCCCGTCCCGTTAGCCCTTCTCAGGAGGAGGAAGATCATTTTAATCAGCGGCCGGGTAAAGCTCTGCTTAGGCCCCTCCTGCCGCTTGCTGGGCTACCCCCTTGGCTCATCATGACAAGGCAAAGCCCTGCGTGAGGGGCTGGGGGGGAGGGGGCCGGTTCTGCACCCTCCCTTTGGCCCTTCTCGCAAAGTCCCTTCGGGCTCTTTCGGGGACGTAACTCAAGCGCAACCCTGAGCTTGTAAAACAACGGGGCTCTCTTCTTTCTTTCCGAAGCCAAGGCTGGCCATGTGTTCCTTTTCTCTCCTTTTCTGTTTCCAGCATTCCGGTGAAAGATGCGAATCGCCGCGGCATCTGATGAAGACGCACACGGCACGGCCCGTCAGGCGGCAAGATCTTCGCCTTCTGCAAGTTCCGGGCGCGCGGGTTCAAAATGGCCTGATGGACTCTCAAATATTCCACGGGCGTTGTTGGGAACTGGAGTTTCCCGGGGTGTTAGCCCTTTTAGGAAATTCTATGAAAGCTAAAAATGTAAGGAGTCAGCCTTCTTTTAGCAGAGTAGCAGAAAAAGCATGCCCAAATTTCTGCGTGGCTTTCCTGATCTGAAACTGACTATGAAAAACAAAAAACAAACAGGCAGTTTCAGGTTACAAGCTCAGAAAAGTTTGCTAATGGCTATCGTATTTACACGTGCAGTGGGGAACCTACATCCTAACTAGCTAATGGATAGATCAGTAACAGCTTCGTTCTTAACTCGCCATCTTCTGATGGAGACGCGAAGCATGGCTGGAGAGGAGGAAGAGGAAGCAGAAATGGAGGCGAAGGAAGAGAGATCAGAGAAGGGGTCTCTTTCTTTTGTGAGACTGATGACCCAAGCGACAATCCTGGGTCACATGATCTGATCACCTGAACACCAAAGGTATTTATGATCATGCAATTAAATGACACCAAAAGGCACACGGTGAAGCTTTGGCATGGAAAAGAGAAATGAGGCCCGAGGCTAACTTGTCCACTCGCTCTAAAAGCAAGACGGCAGGGAGAGAGAGTGCTGGAATTCGTCCAACAGGCATAAAGGACAGGCGTGGCTTGGCATGGCTTGGCACGGCATGGCTGGACCCCCAAGCAGGGAGCACCGCGCACCGCAACCTTTGGCGGTCTGCCTCACATGTCGCGGCCGATCACAACCCCTGGTGCTGACCTGGTATACGCCGGGTATATGCATGCATGCCCATTTCGGCATAACCGAGGAGGTTTGTCCCAGTTATTTGGAGATGTGCTTGTACAAAATATTTTGCAGAGGTGCTTGTACAAAAATATATCAACACATTTTGAAGGAAGATGGACTTCCAGAAAATGGCAGCAGAAACACGGGACCTGACTTTGCAAAACAACGCAGTGAATCAATTAGTTTAAGCTTCAAATGGTTGACAGCTTTACTTTAGTTATTCATGTTTTAAAAAAGACCCTCAAAACTTTGAAATGGCTCCTTATACCCAGATGAAGGGAGTTGTGTAGCGCAGCACAATAAACAATGATGCCATAAAAAGGGA
This sequence comes from Cyclura pinguis, assembly GCA_030412105.1. Taxonomy (NCBI): domain Eukaryota; kingdom Metazoa; phylum Chordata; class Lepidosauria; order Squamata; family Iguanidae; genus Cyclura; species Cyclura pinguis. The sequence goes on along the minus strand of CM059613.1, from coordinate 17,464,424 downwards.
GTTGCCATTAAGAGAAGCAGCTGTTTACATAAAATATAATTAATTTCTTACAACAGCATCACCACCCTTTTTAATGTAGCCATATGCTGGTTTGCTTTATGACGACTCTAAGCCAACACGGCTATTAACTCTTCTTCTGCTTTTTTTCTCCCCCTTAAAGCAAAGCAAACCATATTTTCTGACGTTGCTCATCATCACCGTTCTCACCTCATTAGCTTATTGGGATGGCATAATTTTCAGCCGTGATTGCAGAGGGCGGCCTCGCCTCTCTCTTCCTCTCTGCCTTCCCCGAGCTAAGTGATATCTGACAAACCCAATTAATTGTGAACTCGGCCCCCCGTAATGGCAAAGCACCCGCCGTGCACGCTCTTAATGGAGTTTTAATTTCCCCGTGGCAAGTCAATATTGGCTCCAAGTGGGAAAATGTCAGCCAGAAGAACACCTCCTCCTCCCATGAACATAAAGGCAGAGGGAACCACAACATATAAATGGCATCCTCCCACCTACCCAAAATAAAGGCGGACTGATACAACTCCCAGGCTGCCATCAGGGGATACCTACCCTCCTCACTAACACCACCATTTTGACCTACAGACCCACTTCTCAAAAACAGCATCTTGCATGGAAGCTATGGAAAAATTAGGCTTCCTAAGACAGCCATTTTGCGCGTGCCGCCAAGATTGTCTTGGCCTTAGGAGTACTCCGCATAAATAAATGAGGCAACTGTCTTGTGCTGCTCTCCAAAAACCTCTGAGGAGATTTCCTTCCATTTCTGTGGATCAGAGACTATTGCCAAGTGGGCGCGAGCCGGTCCAAAATATTTTGCTGCCCGAGGCAAAGAAAAAGACGGCGTCCCCTCCCACTCCACGTACAGAACCCCAGCCGGATCAGCCGCCGGCTCTTTCTTCAGCTCTGGTACTTGTAGGAAAGAGTTCTTGACCCCGGCTCCCATGGCAGTGGGGTAGCAAGCCCACTCTGAGGCGTTTGGGGTGGCTTTAAAGGGGTGCTGGACTATTTTGGGTAGAGGGGGCAGCTCCTTTAACAGCTGGCGCGGACTCACTGCCCTGCTGGAATGGGAGCCGACAGCGGCCAGCGCTTCACTGCATCTAAGGTGGCAGTCAGGTTGGCTACGCTCCCTCGGCCACGCTCCCTGTCATGCTCTGGTGCTGGAGTGCTTTACCGTGTAGGAGAGAAGAACGGGATAAAGTGACGGATGGGAACCTGGGAACGTTTGGACGACAATCTGTGATAAGAATGAACAGATGCAGCTGCAAGGTCACACTGTTGGCAGGCTGACCGAGGACAGGGGAGGAAGGGATGGAGACCCCAAGAAAAGTCTTATTTTGATTTGCTAACAACTGGGATAGCAGCACATGCTAATTTTGAAATGTAACGGGTTATGTAGAACTGCAAATGCAATAGTTCTTTAGTCTTGGCAATTGCCAAGGTGTGCTGATGCTGCTTGGATGTTCTGGATAAAGCTCTTGAAACCTCTAAGCCTGTTCTCTGAACCTGGAGCTAATCTGTACGTCACGGTGTCAGGATCAGGTAGCAGAGCTCCGAGGAGAGGAGAGGCGGGCCAGGGTAACGCAGGGAGGCGGAAGCCCCCGCAGCAGCCAGTCTCAGCCCCAGGAGGGTGACCGAGTGACCCACCAGTTCGATCAGGGCCGCCGCCGCCGCTGCCGGCGCCGGTGGGCTGCCGTCTTCCTCCGCTGCCCGGAAGGGAAGGCCCGTTGGGGAGGAAGATGGCGGAGAGGAGGAGGGCCCCCCGCCACAGTGGCCAGGCGGTGCTTGGCCAGGAAGACGGTCCGGTCTTGTCCGTTGGGCTGACTCAATTCGGGAATAGCGGCCCAGAGCTTAGAGCAGCCGCCCTTAACTGGGGGTCTGTGGACCCCTGAGGGGCCACAATGCCATCACAGGGGGTCCATGAAGGCTGGAAGAAATGTTAAGAGCTTTCACGGTCAAAGTGGACAAAGGAAGAATGAATTAAAGAAAGAAGGAGTGAAAGGAAAGGAAGAAAAAGATAGACAGACAGACAGACAGACAGATAGATAGATAGATTTGTATGGAATCATTCCAATAAAAATCTCATAAAAGCGGCGTGTCCATTTACTTATTTCTCTTTTCTCTCCAAATCTGAAGATCCCTGAGAAGCAACATGTACTTGATGGACTTTAGGGTTTTAAATCTTACATTTAGTCTTGGTAGTCCACAGCAACAAAAGATATTTAAAGGGGGTCCGTGGTAAAGGAAAGGTTAAGAACCACTAGTTTAGAGGGTGTTTAAGGTGAGAGTCATCTTGGCCGTTGGTGGCTTGAAGCGATAAGCGCATCCTCTTTTTCCAAAATATGGCAACCTTAGGCTGAGGGCCAAAGCGAAATGCACCACGAGAGGGGCCCGGGGGGTTGTGCCCGATCTCTCCGCTCAGATCCCCTGCCGGTGGGCCCATCCATGACGCCCTCATCCTCTTATTTTTCGGGGGTCGGGGTCTGCAACGACACGCCGAGTGATGCCCTTGGCTGGAATTTACCTGCTTTGCAAGCCTTCTGTTTCCTGAGCCCACTTGAGGCGTCCACCCTTCTTTCCAGTCCCCGTCCCCCCTCCCCTTTCGCAATCTCCCCTCTCATAATAAGTCTGTCCAAAACTGATGCCGCTCATTCTTTTGAAAGATGGTTTCATTTTCTGCTCAAAATTGCTAGAGAGAAGAGGGAGGGCGAGACGGGAGGAAAAAGCACAACCAGCCCTCACTTTGGTGAATGAATGCTGTGTACAAAACATGACAGATTCCCCTCTCCTGACAGAAATAAAAGATAACACCAGGTAGCGAAGCTTAAAACAGATTTAACAAGGCAGCCGAGACAGAAGCAAAGAAAAGCTACCTTGCCTTCCGGGAGACAGAGGGGGGCAGGATCAACATGCCGTGGGGCCAGGGTGGGCAACGTCGGTGTGGCCCTGCGGCTATTTTCGTGGGGCCCACGGCTGACCCTCCAAGACCAGCATTTTCTTCTGGCAAAAAAATGGTGAATTGTGAAGCTTCCAGGAGCAGCGAGTTCACCTTTTGGTGAGGTTGCAGTGCTCCATTGTATGGTTTAAAATGAAAATAATTACTCTACACCGGAGTAAGCGTTGTCACTTTGGGGGTGTGGTGTGCATAGACGCACCTGTGGGTATTTGTAAGGTTGTTTCATACACATAACCCAACACCAAAACCGTTCTTCTGGGTTAAGCGGAAGGTCCGTCACAACCGGTTTCCGAGAGCGTTCGGCCAAACAGTTCTATGCAGCGTTGCAGTGCTGGCTCGGGTAAATAAATGGTCAACAATAATCCCAAGAGCTCTTTTTCCCATGTAGTGCTGACGAGCCGCATATCCTCCATCCTATACCTGTGCCTTTGGTTTTTGCAGCTTAAATGTAGAACTTTGCCTTTGCCTCTGCCCAATTTCATTTTATTAATTTCAGCCTGGTTTTTTAGATTATCAAGGTCCTTTTCACCTTTGTTATTGGGAGAGAATTAAATTAAAAGCAAGTCGTTGGATCTAAGTACGCTAAAGGCACCAATCCCGTCTGATCTTGGAAACTAAGCAGGGACAGCCCTGGTCAATACTTGGATGGGAGACTGCCAATGAAAACCAGGTGCAGTAAGCTGCATTTCAGAGGAAGGAACCAATAAAACCACCTGTGAAGATACCTTGCCTAAGAAAACCCTCCAAAATTTATGTTGGTCACTGTAAGACGGCAGGTGCCTTGGAGGGACATGCGCACACAGGTAGGTAGTTATAATTAGTTGCATCCCTGCTCAGGAAGCATTCCGGAACCAGGAAAGGTACCACTGCTCAAAGTCCAGACCAAACAGGAACTAATTTTTATTCCTTCTTGTTCAAGAGGAACCGAGAGCCAGTCTGCTTGTGAAAAATTGGCTCTGCGTCTGAGGTTAATTCAGAGAAGCATTCTTACCTAAACCGCCGTTTTTTCCTAAACTACTGGGGAAGCCAAACATCCCTCCAGAAGTTACTAGACTACAGCTTCCATCATTCTTCAGCTCCTGAACCCCAAAAAGATTCAGCACCTTGGACAGCTCCCGGACGATCATCCCAACCCACCGGCCAGCACCGGCCCCGGTCCTCCCCGCCGTGAGGAAGTGGAGTGGGTTTTTCAGAACTCAGAAAGGTACTTTTGAAAAGTTATTTGTTTTTGTTACTTGAACCATGCCTATCGAAAGGCCTCTTACAATGCTCTGAAAAAGTAATTTTAGAAAGCAGTGGTAATTTTAAGTATTTTAAAAGTGGCTATTTCCAAATTTGTATCTGAATTACCACTACTAAATTTTATGCAACTTTCTCCTCCTTTGTTTCCTTTTTTTGTCTTGCACCTTGCATCAGCGACTGCCCTGACTAGAACTGTAATTCGTGTGGAGGTAGAAAGGTAAGTCTCTCTAGGGTTTGCTGTTCCACTAAAGTTTGCCCAGCGATAGGGCACGACTTGGACGGCAGGTGTCTTGTCTGCACCTTGTCTCGACGACCGCTCCGCCTAGAACAGCAACCCGTGCAAAGATAGAAAGGTAAGCCTCTCCAGGGTTTGTTCTTCTACTCCGGTCCACTCAGTGTTAGGACCCAACTTGGATGGCACGTGTCTCGCTGGCAGCATCAACCAACAGAGGCCTTCTTGCTCTCCACCTTGCCTTCATTTGCTCATCCTGGATACTTTGCATTAAAAACAAACAAAAAAAATCCCATCATTTTGTACAGGATCCCCACAGCCCCAGCGGTGTGCTCGTGTCCCCGCTTCCCAAAAGTTTTCAGCAGCGCAGCGCCCTTGCTTTTGTTTTTCAGACTGATCCTTGCAACATCCCTGTGAAGTGGGGAAGTCTGGCAGGGGGTGAAATTCAAAGGTGTGTTTAAGTATATCTACGATCGGGGAGAGCTGTTTCATTATGCCACCGATCGCACCTTGTGAGCGACTTCTTTCCCCATTAAAATTCTTGATTGAAGGCCGTTAGCTGTTTACCAGCTTCAAAGTTGCATTTCTCCTCTCCCAGGGCCCGCCTCGTCCAACTCGTTGGGAAACTCTCAGCAACAGCCTCCCAGTTAGGAACAAGAAAAGGGTTTCTAACGGTGTCTTTTCTGTGTGTTTGGGGGGGACGGCACGCAGGGAGAAAGGGGGGGTCTACGCAAACACAGATTGCTCTTCCAATCTCCCGGGGGCATCACGCTTCTTTGTTCTGCTAAGAAAAATTAACCTCAATCTTGGCTCAAGGTCCCTGGATTGATTAGCATAGTTATTTAAATACTGTAATCTCATTTTCAGCATCAGGGAAAGGGAGCGAAAAGGAGAAGAATTAGAAAGAAGAGGGGTGTTGTTGGCATGGGGGGGGGAAATAAGAATGAGAGAAAAGAACGTATGGGGGGGAGAGGGGGAAAAAACGGAATAAATTATCTGACAAAAAGTAAGCTTTTGGCTCTCTGCTTACGGAGCCTATTTCAAGATCTTTCCACTTGATTGGAAAAGTTGATGGAGTTTAAATGAAGCAGAATTAGGAGCCCCGGCTGGACGGGTATTGACGGGGGCCGAGCCGAAGAACGCACACTTTCAATGGGGCCGTGGAGGGGGGGTCTTCCCCCCCTTGCTTTTCAGTGGCAAACAGGGGGAAAGGCCTAAATGGTGTAATCTTCAATCAAATCTAACATCGAGGACGACAAGTCAGGGTAACGAGAAGGGGTGAAGGCAGGCATGTTGGTTAAAGAAATTAATCCCTCTCGCTGGGCCCAAGAGCCCGCCTTTGATGTCTATTGTACCGCGCCCGTTCATCCCATCTAAATGCTAACTAACTAGGAGAGCAATCTGGGACTGTGCTTTTCATGGCCGAGGCTAAGCTGATAATAACTATTTTATCCCTTCGATTCATGCGCTCCAACTGTCCCTCTTTCCCAGGGACGTCCCGTCCTGCCCCGTCCTCTCTCCCCGCCCGCTGCCAGATGTACCTGTACCTGACGAACCGGCGCCCCGCTTTTGTCCAGCCAAACCCGCCATTTTTAGGAAGCTAACTTCGGAAACGCAAAGGCCATCGTCGAAAGGAGGCGCAGAACACAACACGGCTTTTCGAAGAGGGGACCCCACTGGTTGCTCACCTCGGGTGCACTAGCGCTCTCTTCCCAGCCGACCAACTGCAAAGGCGTGGCAAGGGCTAGTTCTCTAAACCAGGGGCGGACAACTCTAGCAGGTTCAGAGGCTAAATTAGTCCTTTTGGACGGAGACCCCAGGAGGTTGCACCTGACTGCCTCCCTTTGCCTAACGGTGAGGCCAGCCCTGTTTGGTGTGCAAAGCTCCTCCGTTGAGCTAGGGCTCTTCCCAAATTGGTCTGGGTGACGTTCCTCCGCCCCCAAGACTCTCGCCCAAGATCCAGCTCCACTCAGTGCACACAGGCCTGAGATCAGATGGAAAGAGACTCCCGGCCTTGCCTAAAACAGCCTCCTGTTCTCCACACTGCTGCAGGTGGCCAGGGCGCGTGCATGTGCGTTACAGCACCCCACCACATTATTTTCAGGGGACCCTGGGGAAACACCAGGTCCCATCTGGCCTGAGACAACCACCGGCCCTGAAAGCTTGTTCTCTTGTAGCTTCAAGGACCCCAATTTGTCTCGCCAACCCTTTTGTGCAAGGGATCCAGATACCCGCTTTCATGGTCTCTGCCTCCCTTTTTCTGGCAAAATTGTGTTCTGCTTGCAACAAGCTAATGGCTCTGGCCTCCTTCCGCCCACTGACCCCAACGGCTTTTCAGCTGCCTTTTTCTGATGAGAGCTGGGTTCTGCTTTCGCAGGGACAAAGTCCTCCAACCCACACCAAACAACAAGATAACAAAATCTTCCACCTCAACCCCAAAAGAAAATCTACGGGAGAGGACTGAAGGAGGTGCATATTTGCATGTAATTTGCAGGTGCTAATTTATAAATGATACAGAGGCAAAGTTAGAAGCCATTGCCATTGCTTGGACACAACGGTCGCACAACCTGCCAATTCGGAGAAGACGTGGATCAGGCAGGTGAGACGCTGCTAAGGGGTGAGGGGCAACTTCAGCCTTCTTGGGTTAAATATTCCCTTCTTAGGGTTTATCTCTCCACTTAGCAAACCATCAAATGCATATATTGTGGAAGTATTTACAAAGAAATGCATGTTACCAAAAATATCAAAGAAGTGAAACATGTTAGAGAAATAATTTGTAAGTCACATAGATACTAGTCAAGACTGTTTACAAGCTTATCTTAGGAGGAACACACATAAAGGCACAGGGAATTTTCATGAAGACTTTGGGGAAAAAATCAGAAACTCATACAATCACAGAGCTGGAAGGGGCACCCCATGAGCCACTAAGTCCAAACCCACACTCAGTGCAGGATTTCCAGCTAGAATTTCCATCTTCCTTCCATTTGACATCCTTTCAAATATTTAAACATGGCTCTCATGTCCCATCTTAACCTTCTCGTCTCCAGGCTAAACATCTCCAGCTCCCTAAGCTGTTCCTCAAAGGGCTTCATGGTTTCCAGACCTTTGACCATTTTGGTCGCCCTCCTCTGGACACATTGCAGCTTGTCTATATCCTTCCCGGACTGCAGTGCCCACAACTGGACACAGGATCCCTCCAGGTGGGTCTGACCAAAGCAGAAAAGAGTGGGACTATTATTCCTTTTGACCCAGACAATATACTCCTATTGATGCAACCTAGAATTGCATTGGCCTTTTAAGCTGCCACGTCACGCTGTTGGCTCATATTCAGGTTGTGGTCAATCGATTACAAATCCACCTAACGGTAGCCTTGCTTAGCCCAGATTTTACTCACTTCTTTGCAAGAATATCATGGGGGACCTTGTCAAAGGCCTTACTGAACTCAAGATATGCCATATCCACAACATTCCCTTCATCTACCAAGCTAGTAAGTCTATTGGGGAAAAAAAAAGAGATAAGATTTGTCTGGCATGACTTGTTGACAAACCCATCCTGGTTCCTACTAATCACTGCATTGTAATCAAGATTTTTGCAGACCGACTCGTATATAATCCATTCTAATATTTTTCCTGGTACCGAAATCAGGAAACAGGTGAGATGCCAGGTGCAAGAAAAGAGATTCCCCCTAAACCTTAGGAAGAAATTCCTGACTGTAAGAACTGTTCACCAGTGGAACTGATTGCCTCTGAGAGGGGTCTTTGGAGGTCTTTAAACAGAGGTTTGGGTAGGCATCTTCCAGGAGCGCCTGAGTTGTGAATTCCGCCCTGGCAAGAACTGGGTTGGACCTTGAGGTCCCTTCCAACTATCGTCAAAAGCCACCCACTTTTTTGTTCTAAGCAGAGCCAGATCAAGATCAATTCAGGCCCTAAACGAAGCCCAAAATATCACCAAATGCTCTCCATTATAACCCACGCACTGGGTACGTTTGGCACCAGCGTGGCTGCGGACGCTTTTAGGAACGACCGCGCAGCATCACCAGAGAGTGATGCCTGATCCCACCTTTGCCGCGGCCCCGTTCCTCCTGGGGAGGGTTGACCCAGGCCCATTCAGAAAGGATCGCCGGAAAACGCTCTTGGAGACCCACCTGAAACCCATCGGTTTGATCCAGGATGTGACGGAGAGCACGCCTCCACCTGAGCATGGAGAAGTTGCCATTCTGCACCGTAACTCACAAAAGCCCCCTTTAGCTGCTGGAAGCTGTTCTGGAACTGTATTCCAGAAAGCAGTGTTTCCTTGCCCTTCTCACCACATCCAGTTCCCCGCACTCGCACGGGCTGGCAACTCACATCCACGTTGCACAAGCTCAAGGAATTTCAAACCGGTTTCAATCAGATCCACTGGCGGTGGTGCTCAAAAGAACAGAAAGCACGCTGGTTCGGGATGCGTGTGCGCGCACAACAGAAAACCGCGCCGCGCAGTTGTTTTGCTTTACGGTCAAGCGACCACGGCGCCGAATACACGTCTCTGGGGAGGGACTTCATGCCCTCTAGCAGGCGAAACTTTCGGACTCCAACAAGCTACCAAGAAAAGGAAAGTGAGGAGATGCTGCCCCTTAGAGGACAGAGAGGAAAGCAGATGTGGCCAAAAGAACGCTTGAAACACCAGACAAAGGTTTGTTTTTACCACCTCCAAATTTTTAAAACCTCCGTTTTTAAAAAAGTACCAAGAAACGTGTGACTTTGTATAACTTCCCGCCTCGAACAAGACGGAACTGAACGTTCGCCCAGTCCTGCTGGTTCGCTGCAGGCCACACAGTTCCACGCCGGCTCTTCTGCCGCCTCGGGCCGCACGCGGCTGTCCCGCCGCTTCCCCGGGGAGCGGCCTCTCGCCCGGCCAGCGGGGCAGCAAGGGGCCCGCGGGCGGGGGGGGACCGGCCGCTCTCTCCGATCCCGCCCCGAGATCACGGCGGCGCCTCTAACAAGCTGCCGCCCTGCACCCCGAAAACAGGACCCGCGCCTCTCTCCCTTCGGCCTGCGGAGGGGAGGGTGGCGGCCAGCCGGACCCCGCCGCGCGGTCACGCGCTGCCGGCTGGCCTCGGCCCCGGGCCCCCGCAGGCGGCGCCTCGGAGACGGAGACCCCGCGGCCGCGACCCGGCGGGGCCCCGCCGCGGGAGGGCCGCGGTGCCGGCGGACGCCCTCGCCCGCTCCCCGCCCCGCGGCCCCGAGGGCACCCGCCTCGCAGCGAGCGGTCCCGGTCCCTCCGGCGCGTGCCGGCCGCTGGCTTTTGTTTTTTTTCTGGTCGGGGGGGGGGAAAACCTCTAGCAAAAACGCTGTTCCCTGCCCCTTTTCCTACTTGAACACGCTATTGTCCGAGGGGGAGGGGGAGGAGGAGGGAGATCCGCGCTGCTTTCAACCCGGGAAGGGGACCGGCCTCCCGTTCTGGGCCCCCCGCCAGCCCCGCCTGCCGCCGGGGCCGCCGGGGCCGCCGAGCGCCTCCCTCGCCCGCGGCGGCCAGCGCGCCGAGGCCCTTTCTCGCGGCCGGGGCCCGGGCGCCTCGGTGGCTGCGAGGCAGCATCCGGCCCAGAGCGGCCGCTAGACCGCGCCGTTCCTTCAGGGCCCGGCCTTGCCGCGCGGCCGCGGGGTTCGCCGTCCCGGCACTGAGGGCGGCCGTGGGAGCCTCTGCCGTGAAGCGGCGGCAGAGAAACGCGTCGACGCCACCACGGCGGGCGGGCGGGCGGGCGGAGGGAGGCTTCCGGGCGGGCCCCCCGCTTCACCAACCCCCCCCGCAGACGCGTCTCTCTCCCTCTCCGGGGAGCTGCGACTTCCCGGGGGGCTCGGGGGTGGGAACCCTCTCCCCCGGCCCGCGGCCCGCGGCCCCCCTCCCGGCCCGCCGCCCTCCGCGCGGCGCCGCTCACCTTGGCGACGAGGCGGTTCCGGAGCATGCTCTCGCGGGCCACCCCCAGCCGCTCGTTCTCGCAGCCCGGACGGAGCTCCGCCAGGGCCATGGGCCGCCGGGGCGGGGGGCAGATCCGGCCGGCGCCGCGCCGGCTCGGGGGGCGCTCCTCGGCCGCGGCGGCCATCGCGGGGGACAGGGCCGGGCGGAGGCCGGGCGGCCGCGGCACCGGGAGGGGGCCGGAGGGGGGACAGCGCGCGAAGGGGGGCTCCCCCCGCCCCAGACAGCCAGGCCTCGGGGACGCCCTCGGGGGGGAACCCGAGAGAGGCCGGGCCTCGGGCCTCGTCGCCCGGCCGCTCGGGGCCACGGAAAGGCCCCTCCGAGACCCACGGCTCCCCTGCTGCGCGGCGAACGGCGGCGCCGGCCGGTTCTCATGGAGACACGGAACGCCGACAGAGCTCGCGCCAAGCCGCCTCCCGCCGCCGGCGGGCGCCCAGGGCCTCGCCGGCTCCGCGCAACCGCTGCCCGGGCCGGCGGCGGCGGCGGCGGCGGACGCCCCGCGCCCCCCCCCCCCGCTCCCCCGCTCCCTCGGGCGGCCCCGGCGGCCCCGGGCCTCCTCTCCAGTCCCCGAACCCGCTTTCAGGAGTGCCGAGGGCCAGTCCCCCCGGCAGGCCGCCCCGGTGCACGCTTAGCTGTGAATTTTGGATCAGTGTGTTTTAAACGGTTTTATGTGATTTTAGGTTTTAATCTGTGATGTACCCTATCTTGAGCCTCGGGGAGAGGTGGATAAGAAGTATACAGTTATTATTATTATTATTTTTGCTATTATTACTACTACTACTAAATTGCCACCATCCTCCTCCTCCTCTATGAATAGCCAGTTATGAGTGTCCAAATAATTTTCACCTTCTAACATCTATATGCCATGTTTCCCTTCATTTTTCAAAATTAGCTGTCATGACCTTGTGATGCCCCCATCTTTCACGTCCTCATCCAAAGTTCCCTCTTTTATCAGGCGTGTTCATTTGTCCATCCGTATCGTTTCAATCAGCTTGACTGCCCCATCGCTTATTGTTGGGAGCGCATTTTGTTTCCATTTTTGAGCTAATACAGTTCTTGCTGCTGCTGCCGTTCTTCCACAACCAATGCCCAACTTTTAATGACGCTAAGAAAACAGGCACGCTTACTTCACCCTCCCAGTGACAGATGGGCCAGAAAGACCCTCATAGAGCCCCAAAGTTCGCAGTGACTATGAACATTCTCTCTCTCCCCCGTAGGGTTGGAAGAGACCCCAGGGGCCATCCAGTCCAGCCCCCTTCTGCCATGCAGAAGACACCATCAAAGCCCTCCCTCTGACAGATGGCTGTCCAGCCTCTGTTTAAAAACCTCCAAAGAAGGAGGAGACTCCACCACACCCCTCGGAGGCAGCAGATTCCACCGTCAAACTGCTCTTACCTTCAGGAAGTTCTTCTTATCTTTAGATGGAAACTCTTTTGCTGAAGTTTGGATCCATTGCTCCGTGTCCTAGTCTCTGGAGCGGCAGAAAACAAGCCCACTCGCTCCTCCACACGGCATCCCTTCAAATATTTAAACATAGCTACCACGCTGCCTCCTCCTCTTCTTCAGGCAAAACATATTCATATACACATCTTGGAATGCCCATCAGCACATGCAGTGCCAAGTCTGGCAGGAACTTACCTTCCAACGTAACAGCTGTCTCTGATGCTTGCAAAGGAAGGAACAGGGACAAGTACGTGTGAGAAAGATTTAAGCAGCGAGTGAAGGTTTTTCAAAAAAACTTTAATTCAAATAGTGTACAAAAATCCCTTTGCATGAATTCCTGAACATCCATAAAACATACTTTTCATTCATCTGGGAAACATCTGTAAAATTATAACTCTCTTTATATATGTATTTACTCTTATTTCTCAAAAGAACGGTAAACAGAGTAACTGGAAGCTCACGGGGCTGAACCCAGACCAGATCGCCCGGCACCTGGGCAACCTTTCAGCCCCGTCCATCCAGGATCTTTTATAACTAAACGTTTGCAGTAGCAACAGTCATATATTAAGCTTCAAAAAAAGTATTTATACAGCTCTGTTTCCATTCTCCCCTTCTGATACGGAAGAAGCCGATTTTGCCCCAGGGGCAATACTACGTACATGCCATGAACTCACAGAGTTCTTCTGCAATCCAGCATTCACTTCTTTGGTGCCCCCTCTCAGGGGGTCTTCGGTGGCCGCGGCAGCTGCTTCTCTTCTTCCGACTCCGACTCGTCCTCAATTAAATCATCGTCGTAATCTTCATCCCTGAATATGTCACTGAACCAGAAGGTCTTCTTCCAGGCTCCATCCCCTGCTTCCACTTCTTCCCTTTCCCTTCCGGCCACCCTGGACTTTAACTTTGGCAGCGTCTCTTTGTAAAGGTGGTCAATGGCTTCTGGAAAAGGAAGCAGAGAAAGGAATCCCGTGTAAGGCTGGGTGAGGGGTTTTCCGGGGAGGGGGGGCTATGAGAGCAAGTAAATTCAGAAGGAAGCCCGCTTGCTTTTGGCCTGTTTTATGGGACAGGACAAAGCCAACTCCAGCCCTCTTGGAGAGCAGGCAACCCTGTACATTCATCATTTGTAAGCTGCCTTCAATGCAATTATTGGGAAGGTGGCAGGCTATAAATGAGTAAAGTAGTTGTGATGACACCCCCCCCGCCATTATTGCATGTATCCTGGAAGCTTTTCTGAACTGCTGCTCCCTTCAGCCAAGTGGAGGGCAAAGCTGCCACTCCTCGGTTTGTGACCCAGGCAGATTTAAGGTGTCCTGGCCTCACTCAGCTCCTTTTTTTCGTCCATTCTGCACAGGTGTGGCTGATCGGAATCCCAAGTCTGCCTTTACTTTCAAGCCTATCCGACCCCCCTTTTCTAAGTTGCAGGAGGCCCCGTTCTGTCCCTGCCCCCAGCCCCAGCCGTCCCACTGGTGAGCCAGGATGCTGAGATCAGCCCCTGGAACGGTGAGGCCTGTTGCAGCTCTACGTGGTACAAAAACAGGAGGAGAACTGGGACCGATGTGGTGAAAATCCCCGGCAGGGCTGAGTCAGCGTCCTGTCCAAGTGAACAGAAACTGAGACCAAAGCCATCTTGTTCTGGGATCATCATTGCATCCGATGGAGAAAGTGTGTGTGTGTGTGTGTGTGTGTGTGTGTGTGTGAGAGAGAAAGTGTGTGTGTGTGTGTGTGTGTGTGTGTGTGTGAGAGAGAGAGAGAGAGAGAGAGAGAGCGCACAAGAGAGAGCAAGAAGGGGAGGAGGAGAAGAGAAAGAATGAGAAAGAGAGAGACAGAAAGAGCGAGAGAGAAAGAAAGGGGCAGAGAACAAGAGAAAAAAGGCAGAACAGCAAAGACAGCAAGAGAGTGTGCCCTTTTCAGCCCATCACAGCATGCTGATAAGAAAAAGATATTCCTTCCAACATTCCCTCAGAGGAAAATCTTAAGCATGTTCAAGTTAAAAAACAACAAATAAAAAGAAAAGGAAGGAGAGGGGTGGTCAGGCTTATGAGAAACCATAGTTGTCATTTCTCTGCAACTCTGAAGGCCTCCTGGGAGTCACCATCCAAAAAAAGGACTTTTCTGGAGCTGAGAGTCTTGAGTCTCCAAGCAGGAGCCCCACATCTGAGCCCAGCATCTCATAGGGAGGGGGGGTTGCCTGCAGAAACCTGGCCGGGGACTTGGAAAGGCCCCCCGAAAGTCCAAAGCAGCCAGTACAGCATCAAGGAGGTTACTAGGCTCATGTATTTAGTTTAGCTTTACAGAGCGCCCCCAGGCAGCAGGAGAGAGCTTGGGCCCCACAGACCTCACCAATCCTGGGCCGAAGCGACCCTCGTCCAGATGCTCCCTGCCCCCTCCCCAGCTTTGACCCAGCCCTGTTGAGGGGCAGCCCCTCTCTGTAGTAGCCCAGCTGCCCTCGTCTGCTTTTTAAGACCCTGCCTCAGCAGAAGAAAGCCCCGTAGGCTCCTATGCAGCGTAAGACGCAGACGGAAACTTCAAGGAGGTGGCTGCGTATCTGCAGATGGCACACGCTCACCAGAGAAGGATTTTCTGTTCCAAGAAGGGACGTACATACTCTTGATCTTGTGAAATCTGCTTCTCACATAGTCAGGAGGGACATTCCTGGGGTACAGAAGACAAAAGAAAGGGAAAAATAAGTTGCACATCACTGTTTCCTGAAGAGGATGGACAAACAGTGAGGTTTCATGCCTCTCATGAAGTACGACACGGCTGACACAGATCTTCTCATAAATGCTTGAGGTATTGATGATGTCACTCCCCATCCAAGGGGCCTAGCGTGGGAGTTTGACAGCCACAGTCCCTCCAGCTTCTTCTGGTTTCCTATGACTTAGTTCCATTTTTATCACACTTTTCCTTGAGTAAGATCGAGATGGCACAAGTGGCCTCCACTTCTCTGTTTTGTGTTCACAGCAATGCTGTGAGGCAGGCCAGGGTGAGACTGGCCCAAGTGCCTGCACTAAGGAGAACCAGGTTCTGCCAAGTCCCAGCCAAATTCTCTGAGCACAGTCTCACGCTGGCTTTGTGGATACGAACTCCTCCTCGTGCCACGTAAGCCAGTGCCGATGGGGACGGAAGGCCAATAACAGCTAGAAGGCCACTGCTTCCCCATCCCTGCTGTAGCATCTGGTACCCTTTAGAAGACACACAAAGTCCCCAAAACACCCTGGTCTTAAGGGCCACAGGCTATAGGAAACAATCCAGTTCTCAGTATGGTTGGAGCCAGTCTCACTTCCCCTGGGAGGGAGGGAGGGAGGTGTGATGAACGAACGGGTTCCGGTTGAAAGTACAGTCCTCAGCCAAAGAAAATGGCCGCGCGCATTGCATTACCGTGGGATGGACCTGGAACTGTGGAGCGAGGGTTCCTTGAGCTGCGACGTGAGAATTCCAGGAATGCTGATTTGGCCGGAGAAGAAAGTTTGCAAAACAATAAGGACTGGGCGCAAACGGAGCGTACTCTTGAGCTGCACGCACCCATGAGTGTAGCTTGAAGCCTTCAGACGGGCAAGCGCTGATGTTTTTCTGACCCTACCCTGCATGGCCGAAAACCACGGAGGCGTTTGATGTATAGTACATTTCCTGACAACATGATATATGACCACTTCTTCTGCAGGCAACCTTTTATTAGTAAGGTACAAAATGATATGAACTATTCTTTTAATTGCTTGATTGCCTTTACACAATGAAAGTCCTGGAACCCTGGCCACCGTCAAAACATGTTTTTTTCCCTCAAGAAGTGAGAAACATGGGTATAAAGAGCGGAAGATTTTCAGCTCCTTTTTATGACTCTGATACCGGCGAAGAGTCATCCACCCTTTCGAGGACACCTGATCAATGTTCGGCGAAAGGACTGTTTGTGAGTATGTCGTGAGAATGTGTGTGTGCAAGAGTTCTTGACACAAATGTGATTTTGTAGTTCATGTCTTAATAAACGTTATATGAATAGTGCTTAAACCCAGATCTGGTTTCCTGTGTGTCTTTTGTTGGGAATCCTCTAGTCTAGGGTGGCTGAATTTCTCTCTGGATTAAAAGTACCAGAAATCTCAGTCCTCGACATAATTGGCGTCACGAACAGGATTTCCAGGAGAATTTGGTCTCACTTTGGTGAAGGATGACTCAATAGAGACACTGGGAATTGAATAAGAATTGAAAACCAAATTTGGTCTCTCCTGCCTTTTTTGCTGGTCACTTGTTCTGAGATCTTTAACTAACACTCTCCAATGAAGGACATAGTTGGGAAGAGTGTATAGATCTTCGGAACATTTTGACGGGGTTAAGGTCGGAAAGTGGGAAACAGAGGGACGCCTCTGAATAACTGGTTATAAAGGGTCAGAAGGAAATATGGCTCTTTTTGCAAAAAGAAAGAACAGAAAGGGAAATGAGGAGGAAAATGGACTCGTTTACCGAAACCCTTTCTGCTCTGTGGAGGGAAATGTACTGAAAGCCCCTTTAAATGAAGACTGTGGAGATAAGGCAGGGGATTGGAGAATAAATTTGCAAAGAACTATAGTAATTAATAGGAAGACTGAGGAAGCATGGAAAAAATCTGTTTTAAGGAGCAATTAAATAAAGATATGGGAAAGAGTGAAGAAAAACTTTTCAAAGCTGTGGCTTTGTTTTGTCAGGAGGCAGATAATGCGGGAAGTTGGGAACAGACCAGAGTGATGGCACTTTTGGCTTTAGAAGGAATAGATCAGTGCCACATGCAGACAATTGAATTAAAGGAAAAACTTGAGGAAGAGAAACAAAAAAATGGAGCACTGACACTTCAGAATATTAGCAGAATGCAAGGGAATATTAAATTAGAAGACGAAAACCATGCCCTAAGGAAAGAAAATAAAATATTAGAAATAAATACTAGGGAGTTGGAAGACAGGGAGGAAGAGACAAAATTAGCTAATCAAAAGGTTAAACTTTTAAAAGAAGTTTTGGTAGAAAAAAATGAACAGGAGAGAAAAGAAAAGAAATATGTAAAACAAGTTTGTTACTGTTTATAGGACAACTATGACTGCCGTGAGGAAGGGACATGCCTTGACAACCCCGACTGTAGTCCCTTAGGAGAACTCGGAGTTAAAGGACAGAAACAACCCCATGGAAGTAGCTGCCAGGGTAATCCAAAAATAAAAGCAGTAAGAAAAAGAACCTCCATTTATGAAGTCCGGGACGAAGAGGAAGGGGAGGAGGAAGCAAACACTAGTACTGTTACAACTGATAAATTTCCAAAAGAAAAAGAAAAGATAGTAAAACATTCTATCACAGATGAGCCCATGTCATCAGGAGAGATGAGAGATTTAAGGGAATCTCTGGGACAGCCAGGGAACAGGAAAGTAGAATGGGCTATTAAAGTTTGGAAGGCTGTTGAGGACAATGATATGACTTTGGATGAGACGGTTCGGTTATTTAGGCAGATGCCCGGCATGCGACCATACATCAGTAGGGTAAAGGAAAGCGGCATAGGACCAGCTTTACGAGACTGGGTCCTAGATCAGGGAGGAGGTGCCGCAAAAAGGGAAGTAATAAATATGGAACAGGGCCCCACAGAGGACCCAGCGGTGTTTTGGAATAGAGTACATATGGGAATGTATTTAGCAGGACTCTTTAAGTTAGAAGAAGAAACGGGTAAAAGGGTACAAGAGATTTTGGGAAAGTCAGAATCTATATCAGAACTGATGGAAATTGAACCAAGTGCATTTCTTGCTCCTTATGAGGGATTAAATCCGGAATGGAAATCCCAAATGACTTTGATTATGCGAACAAGATGGAACACAAACTACCTGGCACAAGCTGCAAGAAATATTTGCTAGTCTCAGAAAACAGGGTGTTGGGGCCATAAGGAAAGCGCAGGTCCCTATCAAAGTAGGGGTAAAACAGATTACATCTAAATGGGTGCCCAAGGGAGTTAAAACCAAGGAAGAAGGCAAACCCGCCCCAACAGAAAGAGTACTCCTGTGGAGAAAATTGAGAGAACAGGGGTGGGATATGGAGAAGTTAGATGGGATAAGCACTGAGTGCTTGAGACAATTAGCAGAAAAGGGCGAAAAGAAGAAGTTAAGTAAAACACCTACTGCCCCAGCACCAGACGACAGGAAGGAACAAAATCAGATTAAAAAGATGACAAAAGACAAGGACGTCCCAGAAGAGGTCACTCATCAGGCTTTGATGCAGGAACTAAAGGGGAGTCAGGAGGAAGGCGAAGGGGGGCTCTGTTAGGGCTGCCCCGCTGCCACAGAACAGAGACAAATAAAGCCAGGGGTATGGCAGTATTGGGGAAAACTATTTAGAAAACCTGGCGATAGTAGAAAATTTGCAGTAGCTACTGACCAGAAAGGAAGAGAATATGTTACTTTAATGGATTCAGGAGCCGATGTAAGTATGACTAAAGTATGGCTACCTGGCAGTAAGTCTCTTCGACCACTATTATTAGAAACTGCCTCAGGACGCCCTGTGAAGAAACAATTAATTCTAGCTACTATATGGATTGCAGGCAAGCCCATAAAAACAGAATTCATTTTTGATCGGGAAGGGACGGAAGAGGTGATTGTAGGAATGGATGCCATGTCAAAATACGGACTGTGGATGGATCCGTATGATGACATTATCATACAGAGAAAAGGAATAAAACCTAAAAAGCTGATGAAAATTTATCAATATGTAGTTAAAAATACCCAACAGAAAGACGACTGGGAGAAAATTGTGCCTGGGGTGCAAATACAATCTAAGTATGATGCGGGAAAACATAAGAGTGCAGAGGTTATAATTGAGGGAAAATTTGTACCACCCCAGAAACGATATCCTCTTGCTCGAGAAGCAGAGAAAGGAATAGCTGAGACCATAGAAGCAATGGAAAAATTGGGTATAACTGAAAAGACTGTAAGTCCATATAATTCACCTCTGTGGCCAGTTAAAAAGAGTGATGGGAAGTCTTGGAGATTAGTGATAGACTTCAGGAAAATAAACCAAGGGACGCCTCTCATGGCACCAACAGTTGCTAAGATTGTAGAGACAGTAGGGAAAGTGTCTGCAGAAGCACAATATTGTTCTGTAATTGACTTGGCAAATTGTTTTTTTGCTTTACCTTTGTCGGAAGAAAGCAAGCCCCGGTTTGCTTTCACCTTCAGGGGTCAACAATATACGTTTAGCAGGTTGGCAATGGGATTTCATAATTCGCCTAGTATAGCCCACCATTATGTTAGACAAATGCTAGAAAATTTAAATGCAGAAGATCAGGAAGCTGTGATTTCTTATGTTGATGATATTTTAGTGACAGGGAAAACAGAAGAAGAAACAAGACAGAGGACTATTCGAGTTTTAGAACTTATAAGAGATACAGGATTCAAAGTAAACCTAGAAAAAGTACAATTGGTTAGGACTAAAGTAAAATACTTAGGAATTACCCTTCAGAGCGGAGGGCGGGTAATAGAGGAAAATCGTATAAAATCCCTGAGTGCTATAAATCCACCAGAGAATATAAAACAATTGAGAATGTTGTTGGGAGCTTTTGGCTTTGTTAGATCTTACGTGCCACAGTATGCTCTTTTAACCAGGCCAATGTATAAGTTGTTAAAGAAAAACGTGCCTTGGGAATGGTCTAAGGAATGTCAGAATAATTTGGATTTGTTAAAACTTTGGATTCAGAGACGAATAAAGCTATGGCAGCCAAGGGAAGGGCAATCTTTTTATGTTGGACCAGGATGGACCCGAGAAACTATGTCAGCTGGGTTATATCAGAAAAATATAGAGGGACAATACCAGCCCATTGCATATGCGAGCAGATTGTTAAAGGGAACAGAGCAAAAATATAATGAATGCGAAAAGGCTGCAGCCGCCACCATGTGGGCATTAGGAGAATGGGAATATTTAACAGGATTGTCAAGAGTTATCATACAGTCTAATCATGGGGTTGTGAAATATATTTTACAAGGAAAAGCCCCTTCCCTTAGCACTACCAAACTTAATCAGTGGATAGTTAAACTGAACCAAAAGGGAATTGATTTTGAGACCTTAAATCAGCCAGATTTAATGATAACTATTCTGAAGGAGGGAGACTCACATGAGTGTGATGAAATACATGTTGATGGAAATGATAGGGCTATTTCTCTTGAAACGTTGACAGAGACACACGACATTTTTTTTACTGATGGAGGATCTTGGTGGGAAAAGGGAGAAAGAATCACTGCTTCGGCTTGGTACAATCCTAGTAGGAAAAAGGAAAAGAGGGAGACCATCCCTAATGGGATGGGGGCACAAGAGGCCGAAATACAGGCAGTTATAAATGTTCTTTTAATGTTAAAAGAACAAGAGGGGGAGGATGTCGAATCTATAATTATCATGGATAGTGAATATATACACAATGGATGCACCAGATTTATTCAATTTTGGGCAAAAGATGGTTTTAAAAATGCAGATAGTAAAGACTTAAAACATCTTAATCAGTGGAAGCAAATCTGGAGCCTTATGAAAGAGTTACCAAAGGTAAAATTTGCATGGATTAAAGCCCATCAAGATAAGAAAAAGGAAAATACGTTGGAGTGGCAACAACAAGGTAACATATATGTAGATCAACTAGTTAAACAAAGCAAGAAAGAAATAAAGGTTTTCAAGGAAGAAAAAATGCAAATAGACCAGTATCAGATACTAAAAGATTTACATGAAATAGGACATGAGGGAGTTAGGAAAATAATGAAAAGATCAGAAGCATTTGGTAACTGGGAAAATAAAAAGAAAATGATTAAGGATATCATTGATTCATGTGTACAATGTAACATGGTAAAAAGAGAGTATGAAAAATCAGAAGGGATTTTGATTCCAGTAAAAGATTGGCTACCATTTGGAACTATCTATATTGATTATATAGATAAGTTACCAAAAACTAAAGAGGGGTACCAGTATTTGCTGGTGGTTATTGACAGCTATAGTAGTTGGGTAGAAGCATTTCCAACCAAAAGAAATGATGCTAAAACGACAGTGAATAGACTTTTTAAAGATTCATTCTGTCGGATGGGAATACCCTCTATCATTAGCTCAGACAGAGGGGCGGCCTTCATAAGTAAGGAAATGGAAGAGTTAACAAAATCTTTGGGAATAAAACGAAAACTGCATATTTCCTATAGGCCGCAAAGTTCGGGGAAGGTTGAGAGAGCTAATCAAACTATAAAAACTATGCTGAGAAAATTAGTCAAGACAAATGGAAAAGATTGGGCAGAAAAGTTACCATTGGTCCTAATGGCCATGAGAAGTAGTCCCATAGGAAATCATAGTTATACACCATATGAAGTTTTATTTGGACATGAAATGAATTTGGGACTACCACATATACCGGAGGAAAATGAGGACGACTTGGAATGGTTACAATCTTTAAAAGATAGGGAAGACATAAGATGGTCCATACAACGGGACATGAGAAATAGTATGGAAATTCCTACTCAAACAGAAAAAGATATGATACCGATTGGAACTCAAGTGTTGTATCTCTATTTGGGAACGAAAGAACACGCTTTGAGGCCTAAATGGAAAGGACCATATGTTATAATGGACCGCATATGGCCCACCAGCTATTTGATTGAAAAGGAAGGAAAATCAAAATGGGTTCACCGTAACCAAAATTTAACATGTTTTGACGGTGGCCAGGGTTCCAGGACTTTCATTGTGTAAAGGCAATCAAGCAATTAAAAGAATAGTTCATATCATTTTGTACCTTACTAATAAAAGGCTGCTTGCAGAAGAAGTGGTCATATATCATGTTGTCAGGAAATGTACTATACATCAAACGCCTCCGTGGTTTTCGGCCATGCAGGGTAGGGTCAGAAAAACATCAGCGCTTGCCCGTCTGAAGGCTTCAAGCTACACTCATGGGTGCGTGCAGCTCAGGAGTACGCTCCGTTTGCGCCCAGTCCTTATTGTTTTGCAAACTTTCTTCTCCAGCCAAATCAGCATTCCTGGAATTCTCACGTCACAGCTCAAGGAACCCTCGCTCCACAGTTCCAAGTCCATCCCACGGTAATGCAATGCGCGCGGCCATTTTCTTTGGCTCAGGACTGTACTTTCAACCGGAACCCATTCGGCCATCACAGAGGGAGCTACACAACCAGGGGGCCACTACCGAGAAAGCCCTGTTTCATGGTCTCAGCAACTGAGATTGTCCAGCAGGAGGACACGGCCTCTACAGCTGCCACCTGCACCAGCAGAAGGATGGGGTTCCAGATCTTTGTGATATTGAAGATAAGAGCTGAACAGTAGGTGTGGAAGTGCAAAACTGGTCTCCTACTCCCACAAGAAGCCAGCGACACCCCAACCTCTTATTCTAAGTAGTTTCTTGTGCCAGCAAATGAGGACTTCTCAGGAGGGCCAAAAACACATCACCACCCTTCACATACCAAAACAGTCTTGCAAAGTAACCCACAAAAGCTCCCAGGCCCTCACACTCAGAATGACTCTTTTTTTGTGTGGATGGAGACAGCAAGCAGCCCCCTTCCCATGCTTATCTTTTCTCAGAGATCTGACAGGGTGTGCAGTTTAGCTGAAGCAACCCCATGAAGCGGACAGACAGCACCTCCGGCCAGAGAATCTGGCAAAATGGGATGGCAGAGTGAGGCACTGTCATTCCCACAACCCGAATGCTGCTTTTTACCCTATGAGGCGAGAGAGGTCCTCCCAGTCGATTTCATCTAGATTCTCAACGTTCAGTTCATACAACCTGAAACAGAGAGGGACCTTGGGTTATTTGGTTATGCACAGACACAAAATACAGAGACACATAAAACTGTCCACAGGAAAGAATGATTTTTGGCTATTCAGCCCCATTTATTTGCTGCCTTACCTCGGATTATGGATGGAAACCGCTCTTGCCTAGGTATTTATCCACCATACAGCAGCAGTTTAAATGATCATCACCCCAAGCTGAGCAAGCTGCCTTTCTTATGTTTGAGAAACATCAACTCAGACTAAACTGCCCTCTGGCCCCTGTACTGCCTAGTCTTTCTGACTCCCCAGAGAGACCCACCTGGCACCGGCACCAGCACCATCATTTACAGAACTCTGCATAAATACCTCCGGATTATTTCTTTTTTCAAAAAAACTTTGTGTTTGTGTTCTTGAAACCTGCAGCTTCAGATAACAGAATAACCACTGCATAAGTTTGCAGATGGTACAGTCTGAAGCCAAGGGAAGTTGGGCAGAGCCAGAGGGCAGGTCCTCTACCCCAGGGATACGGGGCTGGCACTGTGACAGGGAGCATGCCTTGGGGTGCAAGCAGCTGATGAGAAAAACACAATGGTTCCAACCTCAATCGATCCATAGCTTTTCTTAGAAGCTGTGGTATAGCCAACTAAGGGCTATTCCAATGTTTGCAAACTGAGTTCTTTTCACCTGCATTAACATACAATAAAGAGTAGGAAAGAATTCCTCACCACCATTTTCACATTTTGCATGTACGCTGCCTTTGAAGAATTATTTGATTGGGGACCCTGGTCAAGATGGCTGACCATTAGCAGCACAGTTCACATGCTGCTCCTGCTTTGAAAGATTTATTACTATCTTTAAGCCCATACAGATATGGAAAGATTCCACCAAGGCACAAAGCCAGTCTCCTGGATAATCCCTCAGCTCAGGAGTGCGCTGGGAAGCCGTCTGTTGGAAATGTGGGTCTTGAAAACAACGTTCCCTATTGCAAAACTGAGGAATCATAAAGATTTATTATGGTCAGCTAGATAGAAGCATCTCCAAAAAAGATTTATAACATTATCAAAGGACCTTAGATGGCCCATGTTGAACAGGGAAGGGGAAACTGTCCCCCCTCAGTTGGTGATTTATTATATTGGAGTACAAACAATCTGCATGGTAAATATTCAAAGTGCAGTCTCCTTTGATAATAGTATTGGAAAGTGAAATTTAGTGTTGAAAGAGATGGATAGCAAAGTGCTCAAAAAAAGGAAGATTAAACTATGTGGCAATTTGGACTGGAAAGAAGAAACAGATTTAGATCTAAACAATTAAAAAATGTACACTGAAGTTGTGTTTCAGAAAAGGGGAAATAAATATTGTCTCTGATGTCAGAATTTAAGCAGAGAGCAATTTATACGACATCATAAATATGGCCACCAGAACAATGTCCAGAGGTGGGCAACACAAAACTAACCCTGCAGTTATTAAAATTCAGGCCTCAATACCCAAGATATCCCACAGATTTCACATTTGAGTTAATGTGGGACAGAAAGCAAAGTGGGCTAACAGTTGTGCCAGAAGAGCTAACTGATTTAAAACAGACAGTTTTCAAAGCTGGAAAAAAAAAACCCATTTCTGAGTCAGGAGGTTACCAGACGACTGCAATTTGGCCCTTGTGGGATCTTTCCATATCTTTATAAGTTTAAAGATAATAATAAATCCAGCAGAGCTGGAGCAGCACATGAATTATGATGTTAACAATTAGCCATCTTGGCCAGAGTCCAGAAGGAACATCTCGACAGTCAGAGTAGTTCAGTATTGGAAGCAAAGACCTAGAGAGGTGGTGGGTTGGACTCAAGGGGCCAGGGAGCCTCTAGGATTCTATGGTTCTCTTCTCTAAGCTAGACATACACAGTTCTCTTAGTTGTTCCTCATACGGCTTGGTTTCCAGACCTTTGATCATGTTGGTTGTCGTTCTCTGGATCTGTTCCAGCTTGTGGTGCCCAGAACTGGGCCAGGACTCCAAGTGAGGTCCGACCAAAGCAGAACAGAGTGGCACTACTACCTCTGTTGATCTAGACAGAACACTCTTGCTGATGCAGCCTGGAATTGCACTGGGCTTTTTGGTTACCATATCACACTGTTAGCTCATGCTTAGCTTGTGGTCTACTAAGAGCCCCAAATCCTTTTCGCATGCTTTCATACCAGGTGCCGCCCACTGTTATTTCTGCATGTCATTTTTCCCTACTCATTATCACAGGACTAGAGAGCCAACTGCTTTCGAGGCAAAACAGAAACTATTCCGTTGCTACGTACTCTTTCATGTCCACTAATTACAGCATGTCCTGTGAATTTAAAAGGAACAGGAAAAAAAAGTTATAGTTCCAACTAATACCTTTCAATGACTTCAATCTTGAACTTCACGCTGTCAAAGCCACGATTCCTCATCTTCCCTTGGGACATCTTCTTGGTTATAATGGACATCCTTTAAAAACAGAAGGGGAGGGGGAGAAGGGGGCCTTGGATTTAACTGCTCATTTCCTTCCTTAAGTTACTGTTAGCTCACAGACTAAGCTGATCCACGCTGAGCAGGTTATTCCCAGGGATGCAGGAAGCTGTCTTGTCCCAGGCACAGCAAACCTGATGTGGAGTCAGACAGGAGGGACAGGACAAAACGGTGTTCGTATGCCTTGTTACGAAGGAGGCATAAAGGGAGGCAAGGAACTGGGTCGTTGGAGAGAAGGAGGAACAGAACAAGTGGCTGAAAGCAAAATAATTGCAGCATTAAGTCTGTGAGAGGCGCTGCAGTCCAGCATCTGGAGCTCCATACTTTGCCCATGGCTGCTGTAAAGGCCGGATGACACTGGCAGTTTTATTGTTTTTCCCCTTTTTAGAAAAAAAGCTTTATTATCAACTTGCAAATGATTCTAAAAAATGGAAAAAGATTTTCTAAGCAAGGCTTGTCAGGCTACCTGAGGCAGGATTTTCTCCCAGTGTAGCCAATAGGTACAAATATGTCTTTCCTGGAAATCTGCCTCAGATCAGTACTGGTCCACGGGACATCACTCTGAGTAGCACTGTTCTAAGGCACTAAAAACAAAAAGGACCTAAAAGGACTGCAGTTTTTATCATCCTTGACCAATGGCCAGCCAGGGCTGATGGGAGCTGGAGTTTAACAAGACCTGGGGGGCCACGGATTCCCTTCTTCCTGAGCTAGAGAGGGCCAACAGATGGACTCTGCAGAAGAGGCCCGGGGAACCCGCAGCCGTTCCGAGGCTGGTGAAGGGCAGTTCCTCTCGTGCCTCACCACCAGCTAGGGATCTGAGGCAAAACAAGTACTTGCGTGGGCACAGGCTCCCCACGCTTGCTGGGTTCAGTGCTGTGCTTTGAGAGCATTTCCTCATCCCTGAGGTGAGGGGGACAAACTTCTGAAGCACCTTGGCAAAAGCATGCTCACATCACATTCAACCGTCTTCCAAAGCCTGGAGGGAAGACACTCGTGATCACAAGCGCAACCCAAAACCCCCACCACAGCCAGCAAGCGATGGACACAGCAGCACCGCCCAGCCCAGCCCAGCCCAGCCCAGCAGGTCTTACCATTTCTTTTTACACTGCTTCCAGTCCCTGGTTCCTACTTTGGCTTCGACTTGGACCCATGGGATGTCTTTGTAAAGGCTTTCACGAAGCAACTGGGCCTGGTCCAGGTCCTTTGGCTCCTGGGTGGAGTCCAAGCCTTCCACTTTTGCCTTCAGGATTCTTTTGAGAGCTTCAACCAATTTCTTGGTCTCTTCTCTGCTCCAAGGACCAGAATGAAATTCTGACTGTGCTAGAAGAGGAGACACAACAGGCAGTTGACATTTTGCAGTGCTGTTGCCGGGATGATGCACTCTCACATCTTTAAGTGAAAGATGCAGTTAATTCTGAAAATGTTAGGAAACTTTGTTTCTCACATTATTTCAGGTCCACTCCTGGGGTTTAATTAGGCAAAAGTTGACACTGCTGCTGCCACCCAGGGTCACTCTGTTTTTTGAAACAGATATGCACCGGCATGGTGTGTAAGTAAATTCTCTTTCCTATTCATACCAAAACACCACTCACTCTTCTCGCCATTGATTGGCAGCCAGATTTAAGAGTAATGACTTTATCACTAATTCTCCCTCAACGTCGCTTTAGGTGCTCATTATGAAAAAAAAAAGTTTTAGAAAAAATGTTTTTAAAAATCTGGACTGCACATATATCTAGTTATTTTCCTGCTAGAGACCAGCTCTCGCACAGAAAACCCAAAACCCTTCCCGTTCTTCAAGTTGATGACATCAGCTAGTAACACGGTCTCCTGCCCCAAGGAGCTTACAGCTCCATTAATGAAGGAGAATGACAGAAAGAGAGGCATAAAGTTTAAAGAATCCGAATAAAAGAATTTACGGAAACCCACTTAATTTGCCCAAATCAAGTCTTTTGGACGAATTCCTTAGTTTTGGTTTCATATACAGCAACCTCTGGCACCAAGGACAGATGTTGCCTGGAATTTATACATCCTTTTTAGCACGGGGTACAAGAAATCTTTGCTCTGAGGAGGGAGCTGGGGGAACAGAATGCAAGGGCATAACATACCTGAGGTGATCTCATAGTACTTCCGCTCCACCGAGTGGCTGCTGCGTCCTATCAGCTCTGATATCTTTTTCCAGTTGTTGCCGTACAGGGCTTGATATTTCTTGAGCTTCTTCTTTTCTTTTCTGGAATACCTAGAAAGAGATTTCTGTGGTCATGGAACTCACTGAAATACATGTGATTTCCTTCAGTTAAAAAAAAAATAAAAAATAAAAAACCCAGAACTTCTGAATTCTAGTGGCCAGGTTCTTCTATTTCACCAGGAGGCAAGGACAGGCAGAAACAGATGACCAAGTGTAAGGTGAAGGATATTTGGCCTTCCACAAAGAGAGAGGGTGCCCGATTCAGATGCGTAACACACTGAGCTCTGTCGGGAGGATACAGGCCATTTCCTCAAAGGCCCCTCCCTGAACTGCAAACCCCAGGATCCCATAGGATGTTGAAAGTGGAATAATAGCACTATAACAGTCTAGTGTGGAAATGGCCATAAATTAACAGACCACAACTATTCCGGGAAGCCACAACCCAACCACGCAAATGTTGCTCCTCTTACCTTCCAGCGTAATTCTGAGGGTCAAACATTTTCCTTGCTCGATAATAGACAAGTTTGCAGGGCCGTGGAATCCCTTGAGCTGCAGAAGACAGAAACAACGTACGTGTTAAATCTATGCTCAGCATCAGCACAATTTTCCCCAGGCCGTCTTGAAAAGCTAGAAAGAAATTCACTGAAGGCAGAAACCAAGATGGCACACCACAAGCATATGGGAAACTCAGAGGCTGATTTAAAATACTGTCTGTTTTTAAATGGTATCTGCAATTGGAGTACACAGAAGGGTTGCTCGTGCAGAATTAAAGCTGCAAGCCTACACACACTTTTTGTGGTGTTAAGTGCTAGTGAATGCGATACCTGTTATCTGCAAAGCACAAAAAGAGAATGTGGTGGAGGAACCTTGATTTACCGGTGTGCTTGTCAATATTGCCCAACTGCTCCTGCTACTAGTGGGCGGACGTTCACAGTGGCCGAGTAAAGACTGAACACACAAACACATACCCCATTCCTCCCTCTGGAACAGTTAACGAAATCATGTCAATTTGAGTCTTTGAGCTTTTCCTTTAAAAAAATGGGGTGGGGAAGGAAGGAAGAAAATGTTGAGGAATTTACTGGTCAAGTGGTCAAAAAAAAAAAAAGATTTATGGCTCTTAAACATGCATTACTTTACATCACTGCCTATTGGTATGTTTATGATTATGCCCTGGCTTGAATAAATGAAAATGCTGACCCAGGGAGGGAGAGGGAGGGAGGGAGGGAGGGAGGGAGGGAGGGAGGGAGGGAGGGAGGGAGAGTGTGAGAGATGTAAGACAGGCAAATTCCACCCTTGGCATAATTTATGTAAGCTCATGGTGGGATCACATCTGGAATGATGGGTACAGTTCTGGCCAGCAGAGGGTTTATTTATTTTTTTTAAAAGGATATTATAGATCTAGAAAAGGTGTATGAACAGATAGCCCCGGCAACTTCTTTAGGGGGAAAGAGAATTCTAAGCAGCCCTCCCTAAATTAAATATCCCAGGATTCACCAGGGTGGAGCCATGGCAATTAAAGAGCAATCACAGTGGTATAATTGTGTAGTAGGACAGGGCCTACGGTACGGAGCAATCTCCCCCTGCAAGAAGGAGACACAGTTGTAGATCACGCAGTTGTAGGTGTTCACCCAATGCCAGCCAGACTAAGCTAGGGATGTGATTTATGTTATGTGAGCTAAAATCTAACTTCTAAGTACCGATCCTCAGGTTCCTCCTTCCATTCCATGGTTTATGAGGCCTGGCACAGCCCTTCCTGCTTCTTGGGCTATTCTCTAGCCCAGTGGTGTCATCCACTGGAGCTGAAAGGTGGGAGATTTAGGACAGACAAGACAAAGCATCATGGAAACCGCCAGTGCCCTGCCTTAGAATCAAAAGTTTAGAATAAACAGTAGGAAAACAAAAAACAAAAGATAGCTGGGAAACCAGCCAAGTATCAGAGCTGGGAGCAATAGGAAGAACGCAGAAAAAGGGAGTCAGTCCTGCAGATTCCAGACCAGAAACAAAGAAAGGCAGCCCTGGTTCTCAAAACTAACTCTCAAGAGAAACTACATTCTTGTCTCCCTAAGCCTTAAATCACTGAGAAGCGGATAAACAAGCATCTGTGACAGCCAAGAAAGCAAGGAGAGCCCAGCGCTCCAGTTATCACTTCTCATTGTGACTTTATTTTACAAACTTGTTGCATCTTTGGATTATAATAAATGAGAGGTCTGAAAACATCCCTGTTCTTTCCAGATGCAACAGACCTCAGTACCAGAAAAGTAAGCAACATTCTGTTCTCAACACTTTGCATCTCTGATACTCTGACACATTTCTGATCAGAACGGCCAGACCTCAGTCTAATAGCAGGTGGCAATGTGATAGGCAAAAGATGTGAAGTCCTTCTATCCTAAATTACATTGAAAAGTATCTGAAATGTATTTTAAGAACCTACATTCCTTACAAGAAGAAATCCACTGCAATATACCAATTCAGTAATGAAAGGCACCTAGGCTATGAAAACCATATATAAAATGCACCTCCAAGGACAGTGTTAGCTGATACTGTTCAACTTTTCCAAGCAAAATAAATATTTGTTATAAAGATGCACACCTGTTCCCTGGTACTAGAAACTTCCCGATAGCTCAAAGCTCAAGATATTCTTAAAGGAAATGCTGATGTTGATTTGCCTACTAAACAACATTGTTGTTTACAACCTTGGAAGTAAAGGTGAGGAAAAAGCCAACCTCTAAGGAAGTCTTAAGGTAGACACTCTTGATACTGCTTGTATGACTTGACTATTTCAGGGGCTGTGTCTCCCAATGGTCATTGTGACTTTATTTTACAAGCTTGTTGCATCTATGGATCATAATAAAGAACTAAATTGCATTCTGCAGGATATGGCACAGAGGAACCATGCCAGTATCACAAGCACATCTACACACACTGCACAATTAAACTGTAGAATTCACTGTCACAGAATGTTGAGATGACAGTGGTTATTTATACCATGACTTTGTGCCAAATTTGGGTCACAGACTGAAATACAATATAGTTAAAATATAGAAAATGTTGTTGTTGCCTACCTTCAAATCTTTTCCAACTTATGGCGACCCTATCTTAGGGTTTTCTGGGACTGAGAATGCGTGATACACTTCAGGTCATCCAGTGAGTTTTCATGGCTTAGTGGGGAACTGAACCCGGTCTCAGTTCAACGCTCAAACCACTATGCCATGCTGGCTCGCATATCAAAATTACAATGGAATTAAGCTACCAACAACACTTAAAAACAATTTTAAATGCACATTTAACAAGGCCAAAAAGCAGTTAAAAATCATGAGTGCCAAGCAGGAGGGCTGAACAAATTCACAGAGGGTGTGGCTCCTTGCCAGAATGGCTTGACATCCCATCCGGCATCAGGGACGCAATGTCTCTGGAGAAGGCCACGCAGAGGGATCCATTTCATTTGGGTCCCACGGATGGACCCCCTACCCCCAGGGCAACTGACTGGCCCCTCTGAGAACAGAACGTGGGGCTAGAGAGGCCTTTGGTCCAATCCAGTTTCAGCGCTTATGTTCTTAAGAGCAGAAAAATGATTTACATTCTTTATACCAAAAGGGAAAATCCTCTGGCCACCAAGATCAAAGCAACCAATTCAAACTCACCAATCTTTAAACTGAACAGATGTTCGGACTTCAGCTTCCTAAGGTCGGCTTTCTCTTCAGGAAATCTGTCGGGAAACAAGAGCTTTTCTGGACTGTCTACTCCACTCTCCTCCAAGAAGGCCTCCAAGTTTTTTCTCAGCAACTCGTTCTCCTGCTTGGAGAATTTGCCGAACCTCACCGAGATGCCTAGGCGGGAACAGGAAAATTAAAATGCTAAACAGCAAAGATATTAGGCCACAACACAAAGGCCTAGATTTGGTGGTTTTCAGGTAGGCAAGATGATGAAGATTAGAGAGCTGGGTCAAAACTAACAAAATGAATTTCAATAGTGAGAAGTGTAAGGTATTACACTTGACCCCTGTGGTCTCTTCCAGCTCTATGATTCTATGTTTGCTTCACATCATCACCACATATTGCTTATAGGTGGCAAGCCTGCTCTCAGCTCTGGGGGAAATAGCCATTCTTCAGTTTCCAGTACTCACATCTTTTTTGTGGTAATTAAAAATGTCCTCCACTCCTCAATACATTTCTTCTTTATGCCGCTTCCTTTCTATGCCTCCAGGTCTTTGCTATTTGTAGGACAACAAAGTTTACAGCCAAGGGCTCATAAGCTTGGCCAGGGATAAACTGAGAGAAGAAAGTTCTTATGGAAAGACTCTAGGTCTAAACACTTGTGTCAGAATCCTTCATAAGACCCCGCTTCTCTCTAGCTTCCCTCATGACAGTTAAGTGCCGTTTTAATTATTATCATCATCAGCAATAATAAGTATAGCATAACCTGCCCACGAGGGCCACTGAGATATTGAAAAACTCATAGAATCCTAGAGTTGGAAGAGACCCCAGGGGCCATCCAGTCCAACCCCCTGCTATGCAGGAACACCCATCAAGCATTCCCAAAAGATGGCCATCCAGCCTCTGCTTAAAAACCTCCAAAGAAGGAGGATACTCCACCATCCTCCACTGAGTTAGCTCCATCTTCCACTGCCGGACAGCTCCAACCATCAGGAAGTTCTTCCTGAGGTTCGGGAGGAATCTCCTTTCCTGCAGCTTGAATCCATTGCTCCTTGTCCTAGTCTCTGGAGCAGCGGAAAACAAGCCTGCTCCCTCCTTCACATGACATCCTTTCAAATAGTTAAACATGGCTCTCATGTCCCCTCTTAACCTTCTCTTCTGCAGACTAAACATATTCAGCTCCCCCAGCCGCTCCTCATAGGGCATGGCTTCCAAACCCTTTCAGATCATCATTGGCAATAATAAAAATAGCATTCCCTGCCCACAACGGCCATTGAGATATTGAAAAACTCTTAACAAAAGATATTAAAAAACACTCTTCAAAGACAGAATGAAAATGATTTCAATAGCCAGCCTCAATACTAAGGGGCATGCTCACCTTGTTTCTTAAAATTTTTAAATCTGACGAGGTCCCTTCGGGCCAGCTGCCTGATTAAGGGCTCTGAGAGTTTCCTCACGTGCGGGATGAACTCCTCCAGTTCCTGGGTGACGATCTCCAGATCTTGCGTTGGAAGCTCTGGGGATTCTAGAAACTCATTGTCCAACTCAAAAAGTTCAGAAGTGTGATGCTTGGGAGAAGATGATTCTCTCTCATCTGTACGCACAAATGAACGCTTTTTTTCCAGCCTGTTGAGACAGCAGAAGAGATACAGAAGACAAAAGACAACATCCATTTCCTTTTCTATAAAACACTATTTTCTGTTCTCTTTCCAGACACATTTCAAAATGCTGGGTTTTAATTTCCATAGGACGTGGACTTTTATCTGTATCTGTTTCACCCTTTCTTAAGCCAGCCTGAGTCCCAGGGCTGGGAAAGAAGTGGGAAGTAAATAAAATAGCAACAGTATTTACATCTTTCAGTCAGTTGCTTTCTCTGCAAGAGCAGAGAGCTGGAGCACTAGAGTCAGGGACAGGGAATGTCCAGCCCACCCACCACCTTTGCCCCTCCAAGCTGAACTGCCTGGAGCACTGGGCCTCGTTCCCAAAGCTCCACCCCCCCCCCCACAAGGCAGACGGCGACTGAGCCACAGACGCTCCACATCTAAGTGAATGGGGCAGACCGCTTTTTAAATACAAAGAACTGTAGCTGTGGCATCTAATTTGGTCGAGAAAATGTGACCGAACAGTTTCAAACATGAGAAATACAGCAAACATTAAAGCAGCGTTTAGAACTTACTCATGATGCTGTTCCGGCTTGCCCTGTTTCTCATCTGCCTGCGCTGTATCTTTCGCTGAGAGGCCATCTTCAGTAGCATGGGAACCACCAGTGGTGGAAGATACGCTGGGACGTTTTTTATGTCTGTGTGGCCTCTTTCGTGGAGCGGGGCTGCTCGATCTGGCAGAAGGCTCTGACACCAACGGCCTTTCTTCCACCTCAGTCTGCAATAAACCTGCAGCTTGAATTGTGTCTTGTGTCTCCTCTAAATCACCTACAAAGTCAGTTCCACCAACAGAGGCTTCACCGGGTTCGACCTGCTCTTCAGAGGATGCCTTCGCTGCCTTGGCCCTCTCCTTCTTCTTCTTTTCCTTTTTCTTGGGTGGGATTTCACAAGTGTCACCCACATCTTCCAAGGGATCTGCTTCGGGCAGATTGTCAGCTTCTTCTGGAGTCTCAGGGACATAAAACTGACTGACGTCATCTTGCTCACTGGACCTGTGCTTTCTCTTTCTTTTCTTTTGTGTGGTCCCTGTTAAAGCCTCACTGCCTAGGTTGCTTTCTGTTCCAACCCAAGAATTTTCCAGCTGGGAGTCAGGCTTCTCTCCTCTGTCTTCCCTCTTCCTCTTCTTGGATTTTGATTGCTGAGTCTGACTGTCTTCTGTGTCCTGGCTGTCAGCATGCCAAGAAAAAAACAAAAGAATGGTCAGAAGAGAAAGAGGGTTGCAAAAAAGGATTCCTTGACTGCTCGTCTGTCTTTCCATTGAGCTTCTCTAAGTTCCTTTTCTTCTTCTTTTTCTTCTTCTTTGGTGAGCTCAAGAGCTCTATAAGTTTAAAGGGAATGGGGGGGAGGGAAGGATAGAGCCCCAAATAATACCTTTCAATGACACCAATCGTGAACTTCAGGTCTTCAAAGTCATAATTCCCCAGCTTCCCTGAGGACATCTTCTTGGTTAAAATGGACATCCTTTAAAAACAGAAGGTGAAAGGTGGCCTTGGATTTAACTGTTCATTATGTTACTTTTAGCTGACAGGCTAAGTTGATCCACGCTGAGCAAGTTATTCGCAGGGATGCTGGAAGCTGACTTGCCCCAGGCACAGTGAATCTTATGTGGAATTGGACAAGCAGGAAGGGACAGAGCAGAGTCCGTACGCCTTGTTACAAGGGAGACACGAAAGGAGGCAAGGTAGTCAGGAGGGTTAAGGTGGGTTATCAGAGAGAAGGAAGGACAGGAAACAAGTGGCTGAGAGCAAAATAACTGGAGCATTAAGTTATTGAGAGGCACAGCAGACCAGTATCAGGGGGTCCTTATTTTGCCCGTGGCTGCTGTAAAGTCTGGGTGATAGTTTTATTTACTAACAGTTTTACTGTGTTTTACCCTTTCAGGAAATGGTGTCAAGCTTTATTATCAGCTTGCAAATGCCACTGAAAAAAGGAAACGCACATTATAAGCCAGGGTGCTCAGGGTACCTGAGGCAGGGGACAAGCAGGATCTTCTGTTAGTGTGCCAGGGAGCAGGACTACATCTGTGCCATCTTTAAAAACCCGAAGGGAAGATACCCTTGATCACAAATATATCCTAAAGCCACCCACCCCACAGCAAGCAAGCAAAGGACGAAAGACGGCCAAGGAAACAGAGCAGAGCAGCCAGTGATAACGCAACTTAGAAGTCTCTCATCCATAGAGTGGTCATACGTTGAGGCTGATGGCAGCTACCAACAACAATACCTTTATTTTTAAATCTACTGTTAATTTCATTATATTTTAACTTCTGTATAATGTAGACTTTGTATCTGTTTCAATCTTCTGTAAACCAGCCTGAGTCTCAGGGCTGGGAAAGAAGTGGGAAGTAAATAAAATAGCAACAGTATTTACATCTTTCAGTCAGTTGCTTTCTCTGCAAGAGCAGAGAGCTGGAGCACTAGAGTCAGGGACAGGGAATGTCCAGCCCACCCACCACCTTTGCCCCTCCAAGCTGAACTGCCTGGAGCACTGGGCCTCGTTCCCAAAGCTCCACCCCCCCCACAAGGCAGACGGCGACTGAGCCACAGACGCTCCACATCTAAGTGAATGGGGCAGACCTCTTTTTAAATACAAAGAACTGTAGCTGCAGCACCTAATTTGGTCGAGAAAATGTGACCGAACAGTTTCAAACACGAGAAATACAGCAAACATTAAAGCAGCGTTTAGAACTTACTCATGATGCTGTTCCGGCTTGCCCTGTTTCTCATCTGCCTGCGCTGTATCTTTCGCTGAGAGGCCATCTTCAGTAGCATGGGAACCACCAGTGGTGGAAGATACGCTGGGACGTTTTTTATGTCTGTGTGGCCTCTTTCGTGGAGCGGGGCTGCTCGATCTGGCAGAAGGCTCTGACACCAACGGCCTTTCTTCCACCTCAGTCTGCAATAAACCTGCAGCTTGAATTGTGTCTTGTGTCTCCTCTAAATCACTTACAAAGTCAGTTCCACCAACAGAGGCTTCACCGGGTTCGACCTGCTCTTCAGAGGATGCCTTCGCTGCCTTGGCCCTCTCCTTCTTCTTCTTTTCCTTTTTCTTGGGTGGGATTTCACACGTGTCACCCACATCTTCCAAGGGATCTGCTTCGGGCAGATTGTCAGCTTCTTCTGGAGTCTCAGGGACATAAAACTGACTGACGTCATCTTGCTCACTGGACCTGTGCTTTCTCTTTCTTTTCTTTTGTGTGGTCCCTGTTAAAGCCTTACTGCCTAGGTTGCTCTCTGTTCCAACCCAAGAATTTTCCAGTTGGGAGTCAGGCTTCTCTCTTTTGTCTTCTTTCTTCTTCTTCTTAGATTTTGGTTGCTGAGTCTGATATTCCTCTGTGTCTTCCCTGTCAGCATGCCAAGAAGAGAAAGAGGGATGCAAGAAAGGATTCCCTGCCTTCTCATCTGTCTCCCCATTAATCTTTTCTGACTTGCTTTTCTTCTTCTTTTTCTTCTTCTTTGATGAGCCCAAGAGGTGAAAGCTCTTTGCATGTGAATTGTTAGTCCTGTCCATCATTTCCTTTAAAAAGGAAAGAACAGGAGGTTAAAACTCATACAGGCAAACATAGGATTAATAAGCTTCACATTCAGTAGAGGTTCTGGAATATTTTACAACCCACGGTTAGAATACACTTGCTAATTGCAATCCTGTCCCCTCCAGCTTTAAAATGATGTATTCTTAAAAAAAAAAAAAAAAAAAAAAATTAACCAGCATTCTTGCAATCCATCCAGCTCCCAGAGTAAGCACCTTTGACACACTTCCAGGACACTGGTAATTATTTTTACCTTTTAGTACATAAAGTAGGGAGGTTTCTAAGATTCTAAAGGTTAACAAATTTATTGGGTCAGATAATTTGGGGGGAAAAAGCCCATTTCAGGTCCAAGCAGGTATGTCCTCAGTCAGTTCATCCAATAGGCTGTATCAAACACCACTCTGGCATCCACTCCACCAGGCTGAGGAACTGTCACGCCCTGGATAATTCACAGTCTGCAAACTCCACTCTGAGATAGACAGTAGTGCCTACATGCAGCAAAGCAAGCAACGCAGCATACTCCTTCTGAAGTTGCTGAGCATACATGGAGTTTACAGGTTTTGTACCTTTCCATCCAATTTTGTGATTGGAGAGGGATCATAAATCTAACGTCACCCCACAGTTTTTGACATTTCACAGACTTGCAGTTGCTCATCCTCCTTCCGCCCTTGGACAGGAAGCCCCTTATCTCTAGACCTGCCCAGTTCCCAAAACATCTCTTGGTACTTTACTTTTCACCCGCTCTGATATCCCGCCCCCTGCACCAGATACACGGTATCACAGAGCAATAAAGCAATT
This sequence comes from Cyclura pinguis, assembly GCA_030412105.1. Lineage (NCBI taxonomy): Eukaryota > Metazoa > Chordata > Lepidosauria > Squamata > Iguanidae > Cyclura > Cyclura pinguis. Next base: position 17,427,557 of record CM059613.1, on the reverse strand, counting down.
AATTGTTAATCTTTTGATACATTGAAATACACATGCATGCTTCAAACAAGTACATTGTTGCAGTCATCAATGAGCAATTGATATTTTGTAATGCATTGATGAGCCCAGCGTTTCCTTACTTTGGCTACCCTCTATTTCTAATACACATTAAGCAGATACCCTGTGACAGCAGCCACACATCTTGACAAGAACCTCATAATATTGAGAACTTATGCTTGAGTTTTCTTGTTTTCCTTTGCCCTCTTCAACCTCTTTTTCTCTTCTGCCACAACGTTTTCAATTTTAAATCTGTGGGGACTGTCTTTTCAAAAATGTTACATAGAGAGTTCAAAGAGATGTTCTACTGTACAGCTTGGTAGAGAAGTTATAAATACATATAATCAAGCATCTTGGCTTAATAAGTCAATTATGCATGACTGCTGGACCCACCTAAAAAGCCCATCGACTTCTGCATGAGCAGAGAAGTGATTACACTGGGAGGTTCACTAATTAACTATCATTCCAAGTCACGGAAACTACAGTAGCTAACTTCAGAAACAAGCCAGGATCTTCACACCAAGGTTCTTCTAAAATTCCCTGGTTTGGAAGAGATGGGGAGCAAGTTGTGAGAGTGTTCCTCGTTTAGCCACAGGTCATTTAAAGGGGTTACACATGTGGGCAAAAAGCTTCTCACTGCTCAAGAGTGTTTGGAAACAGCTGTGCTAAATAATACAACAGTTATTATTATTTTTTAAACACTTATTTTTTACCCACTTCTCCCCAAGGCTCAAGCTGGGTACAACGTAAATAAAAATACATCTAAAAAAATGTCACAGATTAAAATACACTAAAAACAGATAAAACCATTTAAAATATACCAGTTTAAAATTCACGGTTAAAAATTGACTGGGTAGGTCTGCCAGAAGAGATAGGTCTTTGGTACTTCTTAAAATTCAGGCAGTGTGTTTAGTTCTTGAGACTCTTCTGGCAGGTCATTCCACAGTCTAGGGGCGGCCGATGAAAAGTTGCTCCGGGTGACTCCTGCCAGTCTGGTCCTGGCTGGTTTAAGTAAGTGGCCTCCAGGGGATCTGAACGTATGGGGCGGACTGTATGGGAACAGGCAATCCTGCAGATAACTTGGAGCCAAATCATTTGGGTCCAAATAAGACTTTGCACACAGAGGAATAGGAAGTTTGTAACACTTCTATATAAAGTTACACGTACATGACAAAAGCACTTGCCCAGTTCAGGTGACACAAGAAGCCAGGAAAGCGTAGTAACCATGGCTTGTCACACACCAGCTGTCTGCAGTGGAAGGGACTACACATGGCTTGTTTATCCAAACATAGGCACCTTTCCTTTGATTTGTTCCTCTCTTCGTAAACCTAAACAAACTCTGAATTCTTTCTCAGATTTGACAGAAGAGGAAAATACAGTCAGCCCTTCACATTTGCAAGTTTCACTTGTGCAGACTGGATTATTCACGGATTATCTGCTGTCACCTCTGCCGCATCCCTATGCCATTTTATTATTATTTATTACTATTTTTGTGAGGCTGAGAAACTGCAAACGAGGCTTGTCAGTCCCTTTTAAAAATGCTGCGGGGCAGCAGTGGGGGTGGCAGTCAGTCTCACCAGCCCCCCACTTCTGCCTTGGGAAGGAGCCCTGATGCCTCAAAGGAATCCACGGTGGGTTGAATAGGGTGATCATACTATTTTGTGTGTTAAATACAGTTTGGGAGGACCTAGATTTATTCCCTTTTTTCCCACTTTCCCGGGGGTCCTGTGCCCCCAGCCCTAGCGAAGGTGGAGGGATAGTCTACCCATAAAAGTGACTGCATTTGAGCAACACAGTAAGCGAAACATACAGCAAAACCTGCACGAGAAGCAAGGAGGCCGGCAGGCTTCCACAGAGACCTGGTTCACCCCTTTGCCTGAAATGGCTCCGTGCCCGGTTCCCGACGTTTCGGGACAATTACCTGACCTCTGTTCCATCTGATTTCCTTCCCATTAAACGTGTCGGATCAGCAAGCCGCAGCTAAAAGCTGGCCCACACAGAACACAGTGCTCGGGCTGCTAATGGCCACTATCGAGATAATCACCGGCCTTCGGGTTTTCTCTCTGACCGCACGCATTGCGGTCCGCCGCGCCCCGTGCCAGGCAGCCACGCGGACGGGCAACGGTTTGGGGGGGGCTTCACGCGCCCCTGGGAGAGGAACGCACCCCGTGAGGCAGGCGGTGCCACGAAGCAGGCCGTGCCCCAGGCGCCACAGGGCTTTTTTAAAAAAACACCACCAAGGGCATTTCCGCACCGGACCGTTGCAGCGCTGTCGTTCCGCTTCCACCCTCCTGCGGACCCTGGGGAGTCTTCCGGGACGGCCTTTAAGGCCCCCCCCTAAACCGCAAACCCCAGGATTCCACAGGAGGCTGGAAGGGGAATAACAGCGCTGTCACAGCCCAGCGCGGAAGCGGCCTAGCGTGGGAAAGTATCTCGAAACCCCTCCAAGCGGAGGCCCTTTAAGAGAGAACCCCAAAACACGTAAAAGGTGAGCCGGCGGAAGCATAAAAGCCACACATCCAAACAAAACATGAGCAGCGATGGCGGGGGCGGGGGCGGACTCTGGGAACTGCAGCCCACCACGTTTCTACTCCGTTTTTAATTTTTTTTTAAAGATTTCATAAGAACACTGAGTACTTAAAATCACCATTCAACCAAAACGCACAGAAAATTTCCGTCATAGAGATCTTGTCCGTATCGTTAGGCATTAAATATTACTAATCACCACATTATTCATCATCTATAAAGTAGAATTTAGAATATTAACAGTTAGATTTGATATCTAACACACACAGAGTAGATCACAAGAAAACAAGATATCCTCTTTTTTAAAACGTAGGTAAAATAAATACACTTTACGCATATTTTGCCTCCACTGACCCGGGATGCGTCGGAGTGCGGCGCCCACCATCCCCGGCCCGCCAAGCAACGGTGCCGGGGGCGGGACCCCGCGGGACGCCCCCCACCTACCGCGGCCGGCGGCCGGACCCCGGGAGCCGCCGTCCCCTCGCTCGCGCTCCCGCCGCCGGCGCCCGCTCCCGCCCGCCTCCACCCACCTCGCTCCGTCGCTTCCGGGGGCATAGAGGCGGGAGGCCCGGAGCGTCCCACAAGCGGCACGACTTCCGGCGTGAGGCGTTATTTTTGTTTGGGCGTGAGGGGCTCCCCGTTGCTCTATGGTCGAAGGCCGGCCCGAGCGGCCGTGGCGGCGTTTGCGAGCCGGGAAGCCGGAAGTGATGTAGGAGAGCGGCGCTGCCGAGGGGGAGGCGGGGCCTAGGCCTGGCCGGAGGCCCGGAGGGAGGCGCAGGCGAAGCGCCTCGGGCGGCGGCGGGGGAGGGTCGAGGCCGCGCCTAGCGGGAGAGCCCATGGCAGCGGCGGCCGGGCCCCGGAGGTTGCCGCCCGGAGGAGGAGGAGGTGAGGGGGCGAGGGGGGCGGGGTGCGCCCGGTGGCCCTCAGCGTCTCCTCGCCGGGCAGCTGCGGGCGCCTCCGGCCCGCCTTCCCGCCCATCGGGGAGGCTGAGGAGAGCCCGCTCCTCACGTTCACGCACTTACCTTCTCCCTCACAGCGTCGCGGGGGTGCCTGCTGCAGCAAGGGGTGGGCACCCTTGCGACCTCTGGACTCCAGCTCCCATCATCCCCTGCCGCGGGCCGTCACGGGTGCGGGCTGATGGGGGCTCGCTGTGGGCCCGGGCTGCCCCGGGGAGGGGTCTCTTCTTCTGGAGGCCCTCAGGATGCGGTCGGGTTGGGGCTCCCGTCGTCTCCAGCCCCACCAGTGGCAGGGGAGGATGGGATTTGCAGTGCAACGGTGTCGGGAAGGCCACGCAGCCCCCCTTTGCTGAGCGCCCGGTATAATCGCGCCCTAAAAGCGAGCTCTTGATTTCTTTCAGCCCGCCGCAGGGCCCCTTTCACCCTTTTTCTTCTTCTCAGAAGAGGGTTAGAAATTGTGTGGTGGGGCTGAAAAAGCTGTGGGGAAAGAGCAGAAGCGATATTCTGGGCTTGAAAGCCGCGCGTGAGGGGAGGGGAAGGGTTAAGGCCCTGGAAGGACTGCGTTGGTTGTGTACAGTGTGTGGAGAAGGTGGTAAACGCTGTAGGCTTGTGGCTTTATTGTTGTTTTTTTTTTGGTGGTTTCTGGATTTGAGGTCACCCACAGGAACCAGTCGTTGGATGGCGCAAACCCTGCGCTCCAAACACGGAGCGAAATTTATAGAACCGGCTGCCACAGAACAGGTGAAAGCCACGGGCTCGGATATAGTGTTGTAAAGCAACTAGGTACGATAGAATCGTGAACGAGAGCGGGTCGTTCAGTCTGCTGCACACGACATCCTGAGTAAGAGTGCTTTGGACTTTCATATGCTGGAAAGGAGTCCTTATCTGCTGCTTTGTGGGTTTCCCAAAAGCGGCTAGTTGGCCTCGGAAGGACTCTTGGCATGACATGGAAATTAGAATCCTAGAGTTGGAAGAGACCCCAGGGGCCATCCAGTCCAACCCCGTGCCGTGCAAGAACCCACATCAAAGCATTCTCAACAGACGGCCGCCCAGCCTCTGTTTAAAAACCCTCTGAAGAGGGAGGCTCCACCATACTCCCCTGAGGCAGCATCTTCCACTGCTGGACAGCTCTGACCGTCAGGAAGGTCTTCCTGAGGTTCAGGTGGAATCTCCTTTCCTGCGGCTTGAATCCATTGCTCCTCGTCCTGGTCTCTGCAGCAGCGGAAAACAAGCCCGCTCCCTCCTTGACATGACATCCCTTCAGATAGTTAAACATGGCTCTCATGTTCCCTCTTAACCTTCTCTTCTGCAGACTAAACATCCCCAGCTCCCTAAGCTGCTCCTCATGGGGCTTCATGGCTTCCAGACGCTCCACCATTTTGGTCGCCCTCCTCTGGACACGCTTACATTTAGTCTTACTGATCTTTTAGAGGAAGGAAAAATCTGAACACTTTTAGAACCAATCCAAGAATCAGAAATAAATGAGTGAGTTTTTGAATTCCTCAGCACTCGTTTTCTAATTGAAACAGCATAAAGGAGTCAAGGGCCATTTCTCCACTAGCCTGTTCTAGTGCTATTATTCCACTTTCAACATCCTGTGGAATCCTGGGGTTTGCAGTTTAGGGAGGGGCCTTTGAGGATGGCCTTTAAGGCCCCTCCCTAAACTGCAAACCCCAGGATTCCATAGGATGTTGAAAGTGGAATAATAGCACTAGAACAGGCTAGTGGAGAAATGGCCAAGATTTATTTATTTATTTATTTTCCACTTTCCCCTAGTGCTGGGACTCAAGACAGAAATTAAAACAAATATACTTGATGACATTTACAAAAACAGCAATAAAACCACAGCAAGTTGTTACTAAAGAGCAATTAAACAATAACAAGTTTTTGTTACAAAGGTTGTAAATTAGAACCTTTTAAACCACGTCCACTAAGAAATGAAAGATAAAAATCAGCAAAAGAGCATACCATTAAAGCAGCCCTGTATTAAAAGCTTTTGCAGGGTCATTTCTAAAGGCCTGTTAGAACAGAAGGGTTCCACTTAATGATGGAAGAACGAGTGGTTTACAGACAGGAGGGCAGACATTCGCTTTACTGCCTCGGATGGCAGCAAAAGAAACAGGTGGAAAAGGAAAATGGAAGAACAAAAGCGATTCTGATATCATTTTCTTAGCCAAAATGGTCAGTTGGGCCTGGAATTGTATCTATGCCTGGTGGAAGGGATGCTTTTGTACCTTTTTTTTTTACTTTTCCCCCCTCCTCAGGCTTCAGCAATGGCAGTTGGTAACAGGAAATTGGGGGTGGGGGTGTTTTTGGATGGCCCTTATCTAAGCCTGTCTGATGCTTCCTTTTGCTCTTATGGCCTCACCAAGACCAGAAAGGAGTGGGTCTCCTAGCCGGATTAGCGTTCTTTAGAATGGGCCAAAAGGAAGTTAGTCAGCTCAGTGGCATTGACTGGGGCTGGGTTCTTACCACCCTGGTAGCATCCAAGCATACTCCTCAGTGGCAGGAGCTCTAGGAAGCTTTGCCTGTTGCTTCTCCTTTGTATAGAACCTTGAAGAAAAGAAATTAAAACTTTGTAAGTAGCTTTTAATTAAAATTAAGCGAGTAAATGATGAAGATGTTAGGTAGCTGGGAGCATCCTTTATAAAAGGCGTCATCTGCTTCAAGCATTCCTGAGATCTTTGCCTTCCATAAAGCATGTAGGAAATTGGTCTTCTACTATATTGGTCTTTTAATACAGTAACCGCTTAGACACTATAGAGGGAAAAAGGAAAAATCAGCAAAAATCATTTTGACTTCTGAAGAAAATACACTTGGTATTTTTTTCCCCCTTCTGGTCATTCACCCTGCCACCCTCATGCTGTCTGCAATTCATGGGGAACCTGTAGGATGGGAAGGACATTGGATTCTGTTTTGGGGATTTGTGGCGCCTTGGGCATATATGTTCATCCATGAAAACAAGTGCTTAGTTCCCATGAGTTGCCCTCTAGTATGGGATCTTGACTCTGTCTTCTGGTTTTCAGAAAAGGGCAGCAGCGTTAGTCTGTTCCAGAATATCATTGCAGAATCCTGTGGCATCCTTTAGAGGTTTTAGCATGAGCTGTCATCAGTTCTAATCTACTTCTTCAGATTAATTATTTTTTCTTAGAAGGCTGCTTTTCCTCTGATTCTCTCTGCGGGTAATCAAAGCAGCGTGATGTGAATTTCATCACTACCATAACTGGAGCAGCTGTTCTTGAGTGAAAAGTTTCCTTTTCCTTGTTCTCCACCAGCAATGAAGTAGGTGAAGATTCTTGAGCTGTTATAACTTAACCAGAGTCCTGATTTGAGAGATGAACTGGTATCTTTTGCTTTCTTTCTGTGTCAGCTGGCAGAATTCCCTACGCAGAGCCTCTCACCTGTGCCTCTACACCCCTTTTGGTTCCCCCTCCCTTTTGTATTAGGGAATTCTTTCTAGCCTGTTAAGCTTTTCTTCACCGGTGCCGTTGAGCCTTTTCCCATAAGGATATGGGATTGTTATTATTTCCCTATTTTGCTGCCACCGCTACCGTTCCACCCCTCAAGGACATGTGACTGAGACTTCCTGAGGGAGAGACTCAGTATCCGTGGGGGTCTTAAGACGAAAGCACATTGCAAATATTGGAAATGGCCCTGAAGGCATTCTGGGGACAGGTGTTGCACAGTCCCACTGGTGCTGATGTTTTCCTGAAAACAAATTCCATTGAAATTCATGAGACTCCTTTGTAGCATGTTGATGTGGATTAGGAATTCAGGTGGCTGAGATGTGCAGTTCATTGTAGAATTACTTTTGGTAGTGGTGGCATTGGTTTTATGGGGTGATATACGTGGAGAAGCTTACATCAGTATTTCATGCATTCTGCAAAAGTTGAGTTCTGGCTTGGTCTTGTGTTATCACATTAGGATTTATAAAGTGCCTGAAATCCCAGTGCTTTCTAATTTTTATATTAAAAGAACAAACTCTGCCTGCCTGCAGGCTAAAAATACACACCCACAAAGGAAAAGCAAGGGAGAGAAAAGGGAAGGAGAAGCAGTAGCAATGAATAGGACTAGGAGGAGAGGATTGAGTTTTTATTAGATGTTTAACTGCAGAGCAGGAGAGGTTACAGAGAGGAAGTGCCTTCTAGACAGCAGGCAGGATGACAGAGAGGATGGTAGAGGAAATAACTTTTGCCAAGATTAAAAACATTCAGAAGGAAGCCAAACAGACAAGAGTGTGATTGGCTGTGGTTTGTTTTGTTTTTACACTTTGGCTACTGATGATGCTTAATATCAATGGGTAAAAACAATATGTCCTGGAAGATTAGTATTACTGCCTTTAAAATGAGAATAATCTAAGGCCATTTCTGCACTGGACTGTTATAGCGCTATTATTCCACTTTCAATATCCTATGGAATCCTGGGGTTTGCCCCAAAAGCCCCTCCCTAAACTGCAAACCCCAGGATTCCATAGGATGTTGAAAGTGGAATAATAGCGCTATAACAGTCCAGTGTGGAAATGGCGTAAGAAGCAGTAAACCTTGTAATGTATTTGATAGATTCATAACTGACATTGAAGTTTAGATGTTATCCCGAATGCCCCTTTCTGTGAACTTATGTAATTGTGCATACCTTTAGAATTTAATTTCCAGACATTAAATGTCTTCTTTTTTGTCTCTGCCTTGGCTGTATTTTGGGAGCATCGGGCAGGTAGTGTGAGACAATGAATGTCCAGTAATTGCGCTGAGATTTACCATCTGGTACTGTAAGTGAGTATTGTAGCAGTTGTAAGCACATTTAATTCTACTTAATTAATTATCCACTGAGGTGTTCTCTCCCCACCGTTTCATTATATGAAAGGCTTCAGAGGGAAAGCGTGCAGGCCTAGATGCAAGTAGTTCTTCATGCCCAAGAGGGGATTTGACTCTGAGCTGTTAAAGGGCATGGCTGCAGACAGCTATTTAGTGCCAGGTAATGGGTGCTGGGAGGAACCCAAAAGATGTCCGCTTAATTGGTGACCTTGACAGTTGAAAGGAGTTTGGCTTATTCCAGGTGTATAAACGGTCCTGGAATTTCTACGGAAGCTGGCCGGGTCCTCCCAGACCGAGGGGTATAGGCGCCCCCTAGAAGGTCTCCCAGCGGGGGCTCGAGCGCGGGCTTACGGCTGAAGTGCCGTGCAACTGGTGGCTGCACAGAGGGGTCCCTTTAGCTGCTCCATCCCAGACTTCTGGGCGGCTCATTGAAGGAGTCTTGCTTGATGAGGAATCTATCTTTATGTTACTGGGCATCGTAGATTTCATCTGTAAGCTAATACTGCTTGTATGCTTGCTGATGCTGTTTGAATTGCTTGCTGTTCAATAAATTTTGGGGGCTTTTTCAACTACAAATGGTCTGTTGTTGCCTCTGGATCCCTGAAAACGAACCCCTTCCCTTTGGCAAACTGGCCATTTGCCTTTGGCAAGACAACCAGTTTGATTACAATGAGTTACAGTTGGTCCTTCGTATTTGTGGGTTTGACTTCCATGGATTTGATTATTGGCGAGTTGCTTCTTTTCCAGGGGGGCCTTCCCTTTCAGCTGCTATGATCAGACACAAGGAAGGAGATGGGCAAGAAGCACAGGGCTGCCATATTGGCCCCCCTCCCTTCCCTCTCCTTTTCCTGGCCTGGTTTAGATCCTCAGTGCCATTCTTTCCACCATGCCTTGGCCTTCATTGCACAGATACACACATACCTATTTTGATAGTCGCAATTTTTCCACTTTTGCAGGGTCCTGTGCCCCTAGCGGATGTGGAGGGACAACTATATAAGCAAGGCTTCTTTCCTCTGCATGGGTGCACTTCGTACAGCAGTGAACTGTGTATATAAATAGGCTGGTGTGAGCTTTAACACGAGCCTCTTCATAGACTTCTTTGCACGTTCTTTGTGCAAGCAGCAGTATCTTGTGTTCTCAGGAACTGGTTTCCAAGGCCTTACTGGCATATGCAGATTCACTTGGTCTTCTTCCCCCACAAAGTGTAGCCTCTGAGTATTTGTGTGAATTGTGCCCAGTCCTCTCTTTCTTGGGGGGAATCTCTGCAACATTTTAAAAGGGTGAGGGTGATGTGTTGTCTGATTTGAGCCTTTGAAGTCATAACTTGTGGTAAGGCAGCATTTCCTGTTCTAATGGCTTTTCTTTTCTTCCTGTGTTTGGCTAGCGAAGTGTTACTTCAGAGCCAACCCACAGTGGCAGTATTCTGGCCTCTAGAAATGTTCGTTTTCCATTACTTTTCTATTACAATTATCAGAAGAACAGCCACAAATATTTTCAGTGTTGGAAGACGCGCAAAGGTCTGGTCAATGCAGAATGAAAACAGGTAGTAGTAATTCTGGAAAGAAGAAAGAATAACAATATTGTCTTAATGCTGAGATTTCTGTATTCTCACACATAACCACATAAGCTGTAGTGGTTGCTGTCCTAAGAAAGACTCTGTATAGAAGTATTTTAAAAACACTCTGTCTACAAACTATGTAGAAAAAATAATGTACAGAAAAAGTAGATGCAAAGTATTTTTGTAATGACAGTGTAAATAATATTCTGTTTAGTCATGTGTTAATACGTTAATATTATTTGTTATCAGAATTTGCCTGAGTTTTCTTGTTTTCCTTTTCCCTCTCTGTCCCCGCCTACCCACCCACCCACCCCTTTTTGGTACTGTGCCTTTTTACATTGTAAACCTGAGGACAGGGGCTGCCTTGCCGCTTTTTGCTATGTGAACTATGCTAAGAGCCTATCTGGCTGAAGGGCACTCTGGAAGGACTTAAATGACAGGAAAGTATATTGCCGTGAAAGCCAGCATGGGGTAGAGGTTTGGAGACCAGGGTAAAAATCCCTATTCAGCCATGGAAATCCGATGGGTGACCTTGGGCAAGTTGTACTCTCTCAGCCTCAGAAGAAAGCAAAGGCAAACCTCTGAACAAATCTGGCCAAGAAAACCCCATGACAGGGTCCCCTGAGGATGGTCGAAAGTCAGAAATGACTTGACACACGGCAACAAACAAGAAAATCCAGTGAGATTCATGGGGTCGCTGTAAGTCGAGAGGCAACCTGAACACATACACACGCGCACACACATACTGGCACCCCTTTCCTCAGATTGGAAAATAACATTTGCTCTCTCTCTCTCTCTCTCACTCACACACACACACACACACACACACACACACACACACAAGTGTGCCCATAAAGATCTTTCATGGGGATTTCTCCTTGAATTAACCTGCTGAATTCATATCCATTTAGCAACATGGTCATCAGATATTTTTTTTCCCTCCTTCCTTTCTCGTGTCTTCCTGTTCACGGTTTTATCTCCAGAATGAGTACGTGCTGTTGGTGTACACCTGGTGGTTCTGCAGCCGTCCAGCTATTAAGGGATTATGCTTCTGCTTCTACTACCCTGGAATTTGCTGCCGCAAACGATGACCTCTGTTACTGCCTGGAGTGTGTGGACGAGTACCACAAAGCCAGAGATGAGCTGCCAGAATTGCATGAGGTAATTTGGCCACTTTCATGGCATGCAGGCTAGAAATTTTGAAGCCACAGAGACGCAAATCCTGTGGGTTTTTTTCAAGAAAAGACACAAAAATTTTCAGAATAATTGAAAAAATTGGCAATCTTTACAGGTCGGGAGGTGCTTTGTCAGTTTAGGAACATATAATGAATGATGTATAACGTGGTTTGACTTAAAATTATCATGTTATATAGAAGATCTACTGATTGAATTTATTTTCAGTTTTTATTACAAAGAGAAGTGATTGGGACTGTGTCAGTCTCTCCACAACCCCAGAAAAGAGAGAAACTGTCTTCTTGGACACTAAGAAATTGATGTGTGCAGAGCGGGATGCAAACAGATGGCCTTCCATGTAGGACCCAGTATAGTTGCAGAGAAAGTGGAAGTGGGGAAGAAAAGGAAGAGCAAAACAAAAACAAAGCAGCAGAAGATTTTAGGGTTCAGAAAATCAGAAGGGGCTGTGTTTCTGCAGCAGAACTCATTTAATCTTTCCCTTTGTGGCTTCCTCCAGTTTTGCTAGCACATCTCTGCTTTCCCTGGGGCCTTTGTCAGGTGACAGCTTTCTTTTCTCTCTGAGAATAAAGACTTCCTGCTTTCATGTATTCTTTCATTATTTTACTGTTCCTTATAACTTTCAGCTAATGTCCTGTGCTCAAGTTTGTTTGAGAACAATAGTGAATAAATTTGCAGTTTGCCCTTTCTTTCCTTTTACAAAAAATAACATTGTTTTGTTCCTGTTTTATTTTAATTGATCCTTGGCAAAAGTCAGGCATTTAAGACTAAAAATTTGTGATTTTTAGTTTTAAATCATATATATTGCTTTCTACTTGACTGAAGTCACCACTTGCCACCTGGCTTGATTTTTCTACACATTGAATTGATTTCTGCTGGCACCAAGATCATCTACTTCCCAGAGGCTCTGCTTTGGATAGGGATCTTTGTGTTTGTCCCTCTCCTCCTTTACTCCTTATGCCAAACTGCTGTAGAGCTGGACATGAAGTATTCTTTAAGTCGAGGTCTGATAAGAGATGTAGTTGGCAAGGGAGAGCCATCCAAAGTTCCATTACAAATGAACTTTTACTAATTTTGCCTGCTGTTAATTGTTGCATGAGGTAGTCACCACACATTATATTTAAATACAGTTTACTCTTGTTTATAAATAATAAATAAAAAAAAGTAAATGAAATAGCTTTTATTTCTTCATGATATTTTTCTTTGAAGTTGCCAGGTTTGATTCAGATTTAGGCCACTTCCGCACTAGACTGTTATAGTACTATTATTTCACTTTCAATATCCTATGGAATCCTGGGATTTGCAGTTCAGGGAGGGGCCTTGAGTTGTTTGGAAAGGGCCTTAGATAGCATTTAACTGTGATGGTAGAAACCTTCCCCTCCTCCCTTGCCAGCCCATAAATGCTACACAGAGCTTTAGGGGAACCTGCTGAATGGGCTAACTCTGATGTAGAAGGAAGGGTGGAATCCCCCAGCATTGTAGAAAGGTCATGGCGGTTGCCTCTGCTTATTTTTTTGGGGAGTGGGAATATCCCATGCCACCCCTCATCCAGGTGAGAAGAGTCTCCCCCAACCTGTTAGAATTTATGGGGCTGGTGTGGAATACAGGTAGTTGGGAATTCCAGTTCCACCAGCACAATCTTAAATCTAAGTCCAACCCATTGCTCCTTAGATTTTCTTTCTTTATCTGCTGTAATTAAAAAAAAAACACCTTTATGCTTGTCCTCTCTCATGATCCTCGCATGTTCATTCTGGCAGTAATATTTGTGTGTATTTAGCAGACCTCTTGCCTTTATTCTAGAATTCATTGGTGGTGGTGATTGTTTTAATTGCAGGCTTTGTGGGAGCTGGAAACCAGCCGTCTTATTGCCCACTTTGAGAACTCTCTGAAGGAGGAAGGTGAAGATGATGACATCTACATTGTGGAAGAAGACAGGGAGACCCCCTTGTGCTGCTACACTGGTCCTGGCTTTGAGAAGCACCTCCGAGTCCCATTGCTGGAAATACTCAAGTATCCCTATCTGCTCCTCCATGAGCATGTCAGTGAGTATCTGGTGGCATTTGCCTGGGCCTGTTCTTCCTGCATGGTACGGAGCTGGAGTGAAGAAAGCGTGGCAACCAGGCTGTTTGTCCCCCAAAGGCTGTTTTGAGGCCCCTAGCACCCCAAATGTTTTTGACAAAAAGAACTTTTAAGAAACTAAAAATGCACCAAGCAGGGGGCAGTTTTGACATGTTTTTGCCTCCCTTCTTCCCAACTGTTGTAAGAGAAGCTGTCTTCCTGATTTCCTTTTTGGATGAAAAAGGTCTTCTGGGTCTAAATGCAGAGCAATGTTTGAAAAACAACATGAGAAATTAACCACTGGGGTGTGAAAACCTTTTGGGTGAAAAAAGGGTCACAAAAAGCCAGGGGCGGTGATAAAGATGTGGATAATAAATAGGGATTGCTTCTTCATTATATGATAACAGCACAAGAACATTGTTTGCTCACACTTGGAAACAAACTGAAGCACCAACAGTAAAAGAAAGCTGAGTTAGCCCAGGTTGCCAAACTAAAGTGGATTTTAAAGGATAAGTCAGTTGAACATTTTTTTAAAGATTGGAAGCTGTTTATGGACTTTTTCAGCAGCAAGAAATCTAACAATGCAATAATTTGTGGCTGTGGACATTAGTAATTCTCATAAATGCCAGGTTTTGTAACGGCTTGTTGAGGGATGGCTCTTATAGGTTTGTACACACAAAAAGACTCACCCAGAACTGCAGTGAATTCTGGTTTATTGGTAATGGGTGGGGTGCTTTTTTTGTTTGTGTGTTCCTGTTTGGCTCCTTGTCTGTTAGGACCAGCTAAAGTGAACAGAAAGATATCAGGATGGAAAAGCTTAACATTCTGCCCAAACAAGCCTCAGTCCATAAGCTGACTTCATATTTTGGTTTCATATTCTGGCTTTTGAGAGGAGAAGAGGCAAAAGTTCAAGTTCAGACATAAAGTTTTTCAGCACTCATAAATTCAGCTGCTTCCTGTTGCCAGAAGAGCAAGCGAGGACAGTCTGACAGCACGGGCTGGCACACTCCTTCATCAGCACAGCAGCGTTGTTGGCAATTCTGGCTTAGTGTTTTGGGCGAGTATAACCAGAACAAGGAGGAGTGGCTAGAACCACCACAGAAAGGAAGGCTGGGGTAGCCATTTTGATACTCTTTTCCTGCTGCATGTTCCAGCATAGATGGAACTGCAGAGTTGGAGGACTGAAGAAAGATGGGGCCCTTTCCCCCCAAAAAAAACACACAGTTTAACATTTGACAGCTCTGAGAAATGATAGCAAGTCCCCAAACATTGTATGCATATTAGGTAAATTTGTATCTGACTTTTCCTCCAGTGAGCTCAAGGTGGTATATGCATCTTTATCTTCCCTACTGTATACGCACAGTAGATATGTGTGGAAGTGCTTCAGGCTGAGAGAACACAAGTGGCTCAGGATTACCCACTGATATTCATAAGTTACATGGGAATAGGGGAAGCTGCCTTATTCTGAGTGAACCTCTTGGCTTATCTCTCCTAGTCAGCTTAGACTGGCAGTGGCTTTCCAGGGTTTCACGCAGGATTCTTAACTAGCCATACTTGGTGTTTACTAGAATTCCCTCCTGGTGGTCTCCTGTCCAAGTACGAACCTGGTCCAACAGTCCTTTGCTTCCAAAAGCAGGTGAGGTCAGGTGCATTCAGGGTAGCCTTTTGCTTTGGTTCTGGAGGAAGCCTGTGAAGTTCTGCCAGTGTTTAATTACAGGTCTTGAAAAGGACAAGGACAAGCTCTGGATGTGTCGTAGGTAGGCTCAGTCAGATAATAAAGTTTGCCTTCAGTGCAAGGAAGAGGCACTTGGGGGAAGGCAGCTCACTTTTCCCTTTGAGTGATTTTAATGAAATTATTGGGCAGGCATTTTGTTATGGATGCTGTGTTGCATATAAACAAAAAGGCAGCAGTAGGTTGAATCAATTCCTTTTGTATGGTTCTTTGATACTGGCATCCATTTTAGGGTGACACAATTTCTTTCATATAGTGGTTATAGCATTGGCTTAATCTGGTGTTCTCTCATTGAACTGCAGGTGAACTCTGTGTTGAAGCACTTTGTAAAATGGAGCAAATCAACTACTCCTATCAGGTGGTTGGCAAACATCCGGGAATCTACTTGCTCATGGTACACCCCAACGAAATGGTGAGCTGTCTTGATGCTTCCTTTTGTTAGTTTCATTGACTTAAATGCAGGCTGAATTCTGACACGCAAATGCTAAAGTTTGGACTTTTGTGCAAAGCAATGGCTCCTCCTCCTTTCGGTCAGCATGGAGACCCAATACTGGAAATCTCACCCGGGTTGAGAGTCTTTCTCTTCTCTTCAGGGGAAAATGACTACTCTGTTATTATAGTTGTTGTTGTTGTTGGTATTATTAATAGTACTGTTTATGGAATTTATATCCCATCTTTCTTCCAAGGTACAAGGTTCAAAGTACAATAATTTAAAAAAAACCCCTGAGCTAAAACAATTAATTTACAAAGATCAAAAAAACTGGCAACATTATGTTAAACAGGTAAAGACACTAAAATGTATTGAAAACACAGTTTTCAGTAAAAGATTAAAAATCTAAAATAAAACAAAGTCAAGAGCCCTAGCTTATGGTCCTGGTTTGTTTGGGAGGAGCAACCCAGGAAGCTGGCTCTGGACATGACAATAACCTTTTGCTTTTTAAGGTACACAGTTTGCTCTACAGGAGAAGCTAAGTCAGTGTACGGTTGCTGATTACACCCACCGACATTGCTGCTTATTCACGGTGAACCAGAAGTCTCCAGCATCCTGGCTTACCGCCTTGTGTGAACACAAGTTTTATGATTTCTCCATGTATTAGTTCTTACTGGCTCTTCCCACTCACAGATCCGGCGATGGGCCATCCTGACGGCCAGAAACCTGGGGAAGGTGGACCGGGATGATTACTATGACATCCAGGAAGTGCTGACTTGCTTGTTCAAAGTCATTGAGCTGGGCCTCTTTGAAAACCCTGACATCTATAATTCTTCAGTATTTGAGAAGGGGAAACTCATCCTGTTACCTTCCCATCTGTATGACACCACTAACTACAAAAACTACTGGCTTGGTGAGTATAGACAAGAAAAGATTGTTCCAAGCATAAAGGCATTTAGGCTTGTCCTGGGTGGGCTCCTGGCCCCCTCCAGATGTTTTTGCACTGCGGCATTTGCCTTGGCTATGTGGAGGAGGGCGAAGGGAGCCGAGAGGACTGTCGTATTCCTTGGAGTGTTTTGAGTGGGAGCAGCAGAAATCTCAGTTCCGATCCCACTCACCCACAGAGTTCATGAGCTGACCTTGGACCAGCCACTCTCTCTGCCTAGCCTAGCTCACAGGGGTTGTAGTGAGGATGAAATATTAGTGGTGAGGAAGCGTGCACTCAGATCTGAACTCCTTGGGGGAATGGAGAGACCGTGTCATAAGGCAACCTCCCTTGCTCCACCCCTTATCTTTCAGGTGTGCTGGGCTACAGCTCCCACAGTTCCCAGTCACTGGATGGGGAAGAGAAGCCCCCCGCAATTATCACAGACAAGCCAAGCTAATATTACCCTTATTGTGTGCAGCAGCACCTCATGCTGTTGGTACAAGCGGTTCACAAGGCTCTCTCAGTCCCCATTCCCTTCAAGAGCTTTTTAAAAACTGTTTCTCTTTCCCTGTGCAGGAGTAGCATACTGACAGCATTTCATGGGTTGTGGGTACATTAAAGGAGCTAGAATCACAAGTGCAATTCTAGGGCATCTTCATTAGAGAAGTACCCAGAGCTTGGTAGGGAGCACACCAAAAGATAAAGCAGAAACGCATCTGTCTTAGTGCTGCCTGACACCTCACGGACTCTTTTGCCTTTTGCTGTGTCAAACTTAAAAGGTCAAGTTAATTGATTTGAACACCTACCTCTTCGCTGCTCGTTTTGATGGTTTCAGAGGTAGTCTTCAGCGTCTCAGTAAGCCGTTCAAATGCACATCCTCTTCTCCCTCCTTTGAGATGCACGGCTTCTTGAGTTGGTACTCAGCAAGAGACTGACTCTGTAGCTTCTAATTATACAACTCAAAAGGTTACTCTATTAATCGTGTTTTTATCCCGTTGTTCCTCCAAAGCTTGCCGGGTGGAATGCCCGGTATCCCCCATCTGACCCATCCAGTTTCCCCTCACCACAGCACTGGGAGGCTTATTCGGCTTGAGAAACTGTGACCGTTCCCAGAGTGCCCGGCAAAGTTGAGGGCGAAGTGGAGAGCCCTCCTATGCCGGGCCAACACTTTAACTACGGGCCTTCTCTGTTTCAAGAGCCAGTGTAGTACAGAGGTTTGAGTGTTAGACTAGGACCGTTTCTGCACTAGACTGTTATAGTGCCACTATTCCACTGTCAACATCCTGTGGAATCCTGGGGTTTGCAGTTTAGGGAGGGGCTCAGAGGCCCTCGCCTCAAAGGCCCCTCCCTAAACTGCAAACCCCAGGATCCCGTAGAATGTTGGAAGTGGAATCCTAGCGCTATAACAGTCTAGTGTGGAAATGGCATAGGACTCTGGGAGATCAGAGTTCAAATGGTCGCTCGGCCATGGAAACCCGATGAATGACTTTGAGTAAGTCACACTCTCCCAGCCTCAGAGGAACCCAATGGAAAGCGGAACAAATCTTGCCTAAAATATCCTAGGAGAAGATCTCTATAAACCAGAGTTGACTTGAAGGCACATAACGACAGCAACAATTCTGTGTAGCTCCTAATTGGAATAAAATACAATCCACAAATACTATTTTTGGACAGATGTTAACATTTAATATTTCTTGAGATTCCAAAACGCCTGGCACGGAGTACAGTTGGCCCTCCTCCTCCTCTCAGGGACTCCAGTCAGGCCATGCAGCCCTTTAAAGACCTGCCTCTGGTCCCCCTCCTCCTCCACCAGCTCCTGTCTGGCCAGCTAAGGATGGATCGCAGCCCAATTTCTCAGCCCCCCAAACTTATCCTGATGCCCCCCACACCTAGGGTGGGCAAGAGGAAGGAAGTACAGGGCCACCATGCCATCGCACCCCTTTCCCTCCTTTCCCCGACCTGGGTTGGACTTTGGGTGCCTGCTCTCCCCGCCATGCCTCGGCCCCCTTGCCGCAGACACATACACATTTTGATATTCGCTGGTTTTCAACTTTTGTGAGAGTCCAGGTCCCTAACCCTAGTGAATGTGGAGGGCCAACTGTATATGAAAGGTAAGTCTTACACCCCTTTAAAGACTGATAAATTTTAGCACACATTTTGTTAAATACAGCCCACTTCATGAGGAAAACAGTTTCAGATCACAAATATCTACCCCAGTTAGTATTTCAGAATGTCACAGGACTTCTTTTTTCCTGCTAAGGTTTTCAGGTTATTCTGATATCCCAACAAAGAGTTTTCCATGGAATGCAAAAACCTGACTTCTATTAAATTTAACAGAGGTTGATTTCTTTCTTTCTTTCTTATATGCATTTATTTCCTACTTTTCTTCTAATGAAGTCCAGGCAGCATGCACAGTCTCCTCTTGTCAAAACATCCTGTCCATCCATCCATCTGTCATCCATCCCTTTATGCATACCATGCCTGTTCCCCGAACTAGGACTGTGAGGTAGGGTCAGGCGAAGAGGAAATAATTGGTCCATGGTCGTCCAGAGAGGACTTGAACCTGCACAAATCAAGGCCTAGTCCAGTTCTCTACCTGTTACGCCATACTTCTTCATTTGTACCACATTGTTTTTAGTAAAGTAGTGCCATTGGTGTATAAGGAATTTCCCTGCATAGCTGCCCCTCTAAAGACAGGCAAATGATGGTGTAGGGCATGTGTGCTGCCCCCAGAAGTTGCTGAGCTACATTTCTCTCAGTCTAGCTGGAGTTGATGGGAGATGGAGGCTACAGACATCTAGAAACTGAGAGGTTCTGTACCTCTGATCAAAGTCTGAGAAGCACCGGCAGTGAGCGCAGTTACTTGCATTGGCAGCTTTGCTTTCGGTTGTGGATGAGGGCGTCGATGTTGGGCCAGAGGCTGACCACCTCCTCTGAAGCCAGGTTGCTTTTTTTGCAGGCATTTGCATGTTGCTGACAGTTCTGGAAGAACAAGCGATGGATTCGTTGCTCCTTGGCCCAGACAAACAGAATGACTTCATGCAATCCATAATGAACATCATGAAGAAACAAACAGATGGTAACTAATTAATAAGCATAGGAGGCAGCGATAAAAACAAATTAAAAATAGACTGAGCATCCAATCTCGGGGGGTGAGATAATTCCTTTAACAGAACTTGTATACTGAATAAATTATTTGATAGACGGTAGCATAATGTGAAAGCAAAACGGTTTAAGACAAATGCAGAGGGAGAAAAGAAAACGATTCTCAGCCCCTCCATCTAGTTGCCTTTTTATCAGTATACGTCATATAGTCAGCAAGGTCACCTTGATAAGGAATGCGTGGCGTATATCCATTTGAGAGAAGGGGAAGAAAGAAGTATGGAGGTGGCAGAGGAAAGAACATTTAAAGAGGTTGATAGAGTGAAATACAGAGTAGTTAAGCTAGTGTCTAAGAAACAGATTCCAAACGATCCCGGAAGTTTCTTCCTTGTTTGATGTGCCGTGGTCATTCGATGGTTGTGTGTCTTTGAGAATTTGGTCTGGTACTTCCCTTCTTGAGGAACAGAAGAATAGGACTAATTGGACATGCCAGCTTCAGATGGAATTCATGGATTCAGCTTTGTTGTTCACTTTCACTTATTTATGGCACTTCCTGATCTAGTAGAAGATCATCCAGTTTGGCGACATTAATTCTTCAGGCTAGAATTGGCTGACATGTATTTATTGCTGCTCAAGATCTGTTAGGACAATAATTATTTAAGTTGTTTATTTTCCAGACTATTCTTTGCCATTTACTTGTTGTTTGCAGACTGGTGTGCTTTCTTATATGAGATTTCCCCCTTGGGAGCCCTATAGCCATTTAAAGAAAAGGAGAGTAGCGGCAACGGCCCCTTAAAATCCAAACAGAGCAGAGATCGTGGAAGACTTCCCAGTGTATGTCGGCATGCCAGCTCTGTGGGAGGAAGTGTTCTGCATGAGAACACCCTGATAAGCCTGCCATCCAAGCAAGGGAAAGAAAACAGACTTAATAACACCCAGGGCTGGCTCCTGAGCCAAGTGTTAAAATTTGACTGAGAAACTCTTATCCAAAATCAGTGTGCCCTCAAGCCTTTTGGCTTCAGGAAGTTTGGGTTTGTTTGTTCCAGGGCAAGGGCAGGCAACCAGGTGTTTTGGACTACAAACCTTGTAATCCCCGCCCGTTCACCATGCTGACTTGGATGGGAAAGAGTTGTAGTCCAAAATATCTGCAGGACACCCCCCAGCTCTAGGGCCTGCCCCACCTGAGAGCCATCTACCCACTCACCCAAGGAGGAAGAAAAGGAGATGTGGGTGCCCACAGCTCTTGCTCACTTGTCAGAGGGGGAGGATATAGCAGAGCTGCCCCCACCACAAAAGTGTAGGAGGCAGGGATGATGGTAGCCAGAGGCTGACTCTGCCAGACGCACGCACTTGCTTTCCGAATTCCTGACTCCGACGATTCTCAGAGCCAGGCCTTCCCTGTGGGAAGAGTGACTAGCAAAAAGGCCTGTGTCGTGGCCCTGGTTTTCCCAGTCATCCTCCCCTAGAGCCAGGCGTCAGGAGGTATCTGGCTGTATAAGCAGAGCTGCCTGCTGACAGTACCAGGGATGTGGGGGCCTTGGCTGCTCTCACATCCACCTTCTCTCACTGCGACTTCAGTGGAAGTTCCCAACTTGGGAGAGGTGAGTGGAGCAGCAGCAGCAGTCCAGAATGGCAGAGGTTCTGCTGGCATGGGGCGTGTGGGGTTTGCCACCCCGCCACCTGCTGCTTGAGTTGGCTGCCCTGCTCAGGCTTACGCAGGACCCAGCCCTGGGGCCGGGGGGTGGGAGGTGCGTAATACCGGATGAAGGGTAGACCGTCGTTCCCGTCCGTCCTAGCCAGAAAGGATGGGAATCCAGCCACATCGGGAGGCCCTCACTGTGCTGTCTGATGAGCTTACAATAACACCAGGGTTCCACAGTTCAGATTTTTTTTCTAAAAAAAAGTCAGCACCAGCATTTGGAAGCTGCTTCATAATGTCTTGTTCTCTGATTATCATGTTTCTGTAGCAGTGCTGATCACTGATGTGGTGGAAGGCTAATACTTTGAATTGCTGATGTGGGTTAGACTTGGCTTGGAAGCATGATTTCTTCCCTCGGTTCACGCCCAGATTGGCTCTTAAAATGCAGGCAGTGGTGGCTTTCTTTTGCAGCGGCCAAGACAGTTCCTAGAAGCAGCAGTGCTCAAAGTCTGCTTCGTTAGTAGTTAAGTACAGGCATCTTTCCAGCCAGCACTACCTCCTCTAGCAAGACAAGATGGGTGTGTGAGAATCTGTATTCATACAGAGAATGAACATTCTGGGTACTGTTGGGCTGTTTTGATTCTCCTAAAATAAGAGGCAAGTAACTATAATTTGTAGCTGTAGGCAAAGTGCTTGGCACCCCTTGACTTTGCCTTGCTGTGCGCTGGTTCAGTCAGGACAGTACAAATAAACCCCATAAGATCTTTGACAATACGGATTTCCCACTTCTCTTTACTTTGTAGAATTTCATTGTTGTGATGAGGATTTTTTTCTCTTCTTCTGGCCGTTTGTATGAGACAGTTTGTGTACACGTTCTTCGTCTTCTCCTAAACCGTTCACCTCTTCTTATCCCAATGTCCTTTGGGTTCTCTTTTTCAGACGAAAGTAGCGATCCTTTCTGGCCTGCGCTTCAGTGTTTCATGGTGATCTTGGATAAGCTTGGATCCAAAGTGTGGGGCCAGCTCATTGACCCAATCCAGGCATTTCAAACTATTATCAATAATGAAAGTTATAAGAAAGAAATAGAGAATATTCGCCAGAGTTCTAGGAGGTCAGTCCTTTGTCCTTTTCAGTTTTTTCAACACCTTCCTTTCGAACATATTCTCATATGGCCTTGGTAGTCCACAGTCTAGAGCAGGGCTGAACTGCAACTCCCAGCATTGGCTGTTTTGGCTAAGGCCTGATGGGAGCTGAGCTTCAGCAATAATGCATTTTCCCTGGTGACCCAAGCTGTCAAGGGGGCTATTTCAAGACTATTAAATATTTCAATTTCAGGATTATTTGAATTGCTCTATTTTATGTCGTTTATGGTGTATTTTGTTCAGAGCTCTTTCACAAAACTATGCCTGTCTTATCTTGAAGGACCAAATCTGAGCCACTGTCAAACTATGAAGATGACATGGTTACCTGCAGCCAGATTGTGTATAATTACCACCCAGAAAGGCCCAACAAGGTAATGTCTGGAAATCTAGAAGTAGTTTATTTTTTTTCCCCTGGTGCTTGAAAGATTCAGGGCAGATGCTACTGGAGTAAGTAACATTTTATGGAGTTTCCACAAAAAGAAACATAAAAAAAGGAAATAGAGAGGCGAAGGCTGAACAGATTAACACATCTGTCTCTTTGAAAACTAAAAAAGTGAGAGAAACATAGAAGACCTCCACTTCTGAAAGGGAAAGGTTTTCTTTTTTGAAGATACATGTAGTTTAAAGCCTTAACAAGAGAGTTGAAACTGCATGTTTCTTCCACAACAGAGAACTTTCTTTTTTTAAAAATATTTTTATTAGACACACAGATTTTAAACGTCTAAAGCTACATATAAGGCTACAAATAAATAGACAAAAAAGGTAAACACCACAAGCATCAACATCCATATACTGTTTATCTGTTCTACAAACAAAAAAACCCTAAGATTAAACTAAGCACGCGCGCACGCACACACACACCACCACCACCACCACCACCACCACCACCACCTAATTGACTTCCAATACTATTTAGGATGGAACTAATCTGATTTGAAATCTTGCATCCTCTAAATACCTATGCAAATTGCATAGGAAAGAGAATATTACTATTCCCCATGAATCCCTCAAATATGTCATCCTTTTTCCCCAGTCATGCTAAGAAAACCCTGTCATAGATTCACCTTATGACTACCATAAGTAGAAAATGACTTGAAGGCACACGACAGCAATGCTTAGTGAGATCTCCAAAGAAAGAGGAGTACTTGGTCTGGTTTCTGGGGTTGGGGGTTGGGCGCAGGCACGATAATGGAAAAGATGCTAAACAGTGACTTTCTTGGTTTGTTTCAGGATATCGGGCGGAGGACGGCCACCTGCCCTGATTACTGCCCCAACTTGTACGAAGACATGCAGACGCTGACCGATATGTTCCAGTACGACATTGGTCACGACATGCGGTTGCACAACAGCACCTTTCTTTGGTTCATCCCTTTTGTCCACTCCCTCATGGACCTCAAGGAGCTGGGCGTCACCTACAGCGTGGTGGTCGTTCACCACCTGTGTTCAGAGATCAAAGATGTCCTGCACGACTCCGCCCCGTCTTGTGACAAGGTCTCAGAGTTTTTCATCTGGATCCTGGTGTCGGTGGTGGAGCTCAGTTTTAAGAAGAACTGCCTCAATTTGTTGTGGTTCACCTCGGAAAAGTGGGTAGAGGTGGTGGTGAAATGCGCCAGGCTTCCCAGTGCCGTGTTCTTACGTGGCGCTGGTGGGGGGGTGAGCCGAAACTCCTCGAGAAGCTCGGCGGTGATGCTGTCTTGGGAGCCGGAGTCGGTCCAGATGGCTTGCATGAATCTGATACGTAACGTCCTGAAGGAAGGCTACCAGGTGGGGCAGAAAAATACGCAGTTCCTTGACGAGCTCAACCTGCTTCGGCGAAGTCGGGAGGACTGGAAGCTGAGCCCCCAGCAAGCACAGGAGTTGCAGGGCTGCCTGAAGCACATCCTAAGGAGCATCTGGAATAAATCGTCCTCCCGTGGGGAGAGCCCCGCGGCTTCTGTGCCTCCTGCCCCTCTCTCAATAAAGCAAGAAAGACTGGAGGACAGGTTTCCGGTGAGTCCGCACCATGAGTCCCCATCATATAGGTCACCGCGAGGAAGGGAAGACGTGTGCAAAGAGGGCTCCTCATCCAGAAGGAGCTGCAACTGGGAGAAGGAAGCCTCTGGCGAAGACCAAAGCCTTCAGGGAACCGCAGTGGACCACTTGACTATCATTAAGCAGGAACCCAAAGACAGTTGGCCACAGGAACACAATAACTTGAGCTCCTCATTAGCAAATGGACAAATGGGTGCCCAGAAAAGTGGAAGCTGCTGCCAGGAGCTAGGGGGCCAGAGCACACGGGATGCTCCATGTAAAATCAGTCTCAATCATGGCTTTCCTCACTCCAAAAGTGTCAGCGGGAAAGAGAAGAGACCCCAAACTTCCGA
Organism: Cyclura pinguis; assembly: GCA_030412105.1. NCBI lineage: Eukaryota > Metazoa > Chordata > Lepidosauria > Squamata > Iguanidae > Cyclura > Cyclura pinguis. The sequence goes on along the minus strand of CM059613.1, from coordinate 17,403,085 downwards.
AGATCAGGCTGGGAATGATCACTATGACAAGAACAGCAGTGGTACTTCAGAGGTACAGATGGGTCTGAGTAAGCTTATGAACAACAACAGATCAAAGAAATCAGACTTGACTTTGAAATTAAAACAATTGGTTGAAAACAAGAAGAGTTTCACCAGTTTGGGGCCAGCAGCAGAAAAGCAGCAGTCTGATAAAGATGGGTGTAAGAGTCAGGAAAAGCCAAAGGATGGCGTTATTGGAGGTGGCAGTAGTGTGTCGCTTGGCAAATCGGGGCAGCCTCTCTCCATAAAACAAGCATCCAAGGACAGGCTGTCAGAATTTAGAAGCACCCTGGGAGCAGAGCGAGGTTCAGAAAAGAACAGCAGTGATGACGAGATGGCCAATGTTCCGTTGTTGCAGATCAGGAAAGACCTGGTGAGAAAGAAGGCTGCTGCTGCATCCAGCCCAGTGACAGATTCTCAAATTGACAGGGACCTCAGCGAGTTGTCCCTAGCTGCCTATGCCAAAGCAACCAGTTTCCCTGTTGATTCCAGCCAAGAAGACACTGCCGCTTGTTGTCAGGATCGTATTAAAAGGAAAGTTCAGGGTGCTGTTAGAACCTGGCCTAACAGAGAGAGCAGCAAGTCCACGTCGGAGGTGGGCGCACCCCCAGGCCAAGTCATTATCATCTCTGACACTTCTTCAGAGGAAGAGGAAAACAAAGTGAACGTGGGCAGGAAGAGCGAAAAAGAGAAAACAAGTGAATGTCCCGAGAAGCCGTCCACCAGTGCCCAGGTGAAAGAGCTGGGGGCAGCATCCCCAAATTCCCCATTGCTCTATGGGGACTATGAATCCCAGTGTTTTGAGTTTGAAACTGAGGATGATATCTACTCTGCTTGGCAAGACAGCCAGATGAATGAGAGTACAGAGGCAGCCAAGACAGGGAGCTCCCCCACGCTGTCTGACCCGGATGTTGCAAAGCAGCTCAATGACTGGGGTTATGACACAGACTACCTTGGAGACGACGTCACTGAAAAAGCAGCAGATGACCTCGAACAGCAGGTAAAAGATAAGGAAACAGAAGCAAAGCCTCACGTGCCGGCCACTGAAGGTTCTGGCAAGAGAAATTCAGAGCCTGGCTCAGACCGTTTAATGGAGATATGTGCAGGAGATGGAGAAGGTTCCAGACGTACAGATCCAGTTGTAGCTGCTGTATCAACATCAGCTGGTCCTTCATCTTCAACATCATCAACGTCTGCTGTCAAAAACTCCACAATAAGGCCTGGGAAGAGTTTGGCAAAATCCTGCCAGGTTAAAACTGCTAATAGAAGTCCTGAGAAAAGAGGTGCCAAGCCAAGTGTACACAGCAGGAACTCTCCCCCCACAAAAACATCCCGATCTACTCCTGCTGTAGTCCCACCCAACAAAGTCCATAAATTTCCTGCCCCAACGCAATTGACAGAAAAGCTGGGCCTGACGAAGAGAACCCGCAGGGCAGCTGAACTGTCTCAGCGCACTCAGGATAGCATTACGAAGCTGCGTGAGTACGGGAAGACTGCCGGTGAGCTTCCTCAGAAAAGGAAAGCAAAATTAATACAGCCTCAGCCTCTGTTTGACAGAAACAAGAAAATGCTAACCTGCCAAGATCGTTACCTCCTCAGCCACAGGAAACAGAGAGAGAGAGAGAAGGGTGAGCGTGCCAATAGCAGAAACAAGGCAGATGGAAGGACAGACAAGAAGCCAGGTCCTAAGCCGTGCTCACCGTCTGCTGGTGTGGTGATTGAGAATCTGAAAGAAAAGACCAGTCACCCCAGTCAGCCACCCGGCAATGAGAGGAAACAGTTAAGGCAGAGTTCACTGGAGACAGAGGGAGCCCAGTCTACACCCATTTCTCTAGGAAAGGAGTTTCCATTGACCAGGCAAGAATCTACCAGTTCTAGCACAAACCTCCAAGAAGTTACCCCTACTGTTCCTGGCAATTTAAGTTCTCCTGAAACTGGAAGCAGTAAAACAGATCCTGTGGTCATGTCAGGTGGCCCCAGTGGCCTTTCTAACGAGGCTGTGGCTTCGAAAGACAGCACGTCTGAATTACATGATGAGGACGTTGTTGGAGATGACAGTGGCCTCTTTTTGACACAGAGGGATCCGGTGGACATGGAGCTGTGTTCACAAATGGAAGAGGGCCATCAGTTCCCACCCGATGCGCCCCAGAGCCCTTTGCAGGATGGCTCCTCAGGTACTCAAAAAGGTAAGCGTGCAGGCTGTGCCGAAAAGGTGAGCGGAGCAGGGGTGTCCTGTGGAAACCATTCCGCTCCTGACCCACCAGAACCTGTGTTTGCCAAACCCTTGCCGCCGGCCAAACTTTCCACAACAAAAATCTTCAGCTCCATTTCTTCTTCACGGACTGCCAACCTCACAAAGGCCCTGGAGAGCGTCGCAAAGCCTCCAGCCCCTTCAAAGAGCAAATCAGCTTTCCTTCAACCCCCAGCCCCGGATGGCTTGAAGCTCAAAACCCCAACATTTAAAAGCATTCTTCAGCCTCAGAACCTGAATAATATCCCCCAGCCACAGAGTATGCAAAGTGGCCACAGACCCTGTCACGGTCGGATGCTGCCCACGGTCAGGGTGGGTCCCCGACAGGATGCTCGCTCTTCCTTCCCACAGCTGAACGGCACTGCCCAGCACAGAGACCACAGTATTTTCATCAAAGAGGTTCTGAAGTGGAGCTATGACATGTTTGCAAACATCACTCAGTTGGGGCCACCCGATCATCTCCTTCGATCCGTTGTGGCCTCTGTTCCGGTCAGATTTCAGGATTACAATGACTACTTCAACACTTTCTTTCCTTTGACGATGCTGAATGCCTTTGAAGAGGTAAGTAAACTCCCTGGGCTCTGGACAGTTCAGCTGCTGCTTTATCAAGAATGTGTTTCGGTGTCTAGGCCCCTCTGTCCAAGACGGCTGCCAGCAGCTAACCATTCAGTGAGCAGATCTTGTCAGGTGAGCTTGGGCCACCCATCTCTCTCTTGTCCTGAACACTTCCAGACAGAAACTGGAAAGATCCCTGACTGCGTCTTTGGAGTCAGGAAGGCCTTTGGACCTCCAGATATTTTTGGCTAGAATTCCCACAGTTCCTTACCACTCATCATGCTGGAGGGGCTGCCGGGAATGAAATTCCAAAACCTCAGGAAGGGTAGATAGCAGCTATAGAGGCTGGCGTTCTCACCCGTGGCTATCTTTGCTGCTCTTGCTAGTTGCTAGGGAAGATTAGCAGCAGGAAAGACACCATCAAAAGATATTTTTTCTTGTGCCACAAGGCCATCTACCTATCGCCAGCTGTAGGTCCTATAGGAAGGACCAGGTGAAAGAGGCAGGCAGGCAGAAGATGACACCAGGTGCCTATCCGTGTCCCTTTTGTTTTCCTTTGAAGTATCTGCATTTAGTGTATTTGCCTTTTTTTAATGTTACAGGGAGCATGCGACTTCCTTTTTACAACAGTGCAACTGGCTGCCAGTCTGATCATAGTTCAGAATGCTGATTGTGATCTACAAAGTCCTATATTTCTAGGTTCAAATTACATGAAGACTATATTTTCCCATATGAGCCTGCTCAAGGTTTAAGATCTTCAAAGGATCTTCTTGGAAAGTTCCACCACCTTGATAGACACATTTTCTGGGAGTTTGGGGGAAAGGACCTTCTCAGTGGCTGCTTTTGGCTCTGAAACTTCTGCTCTGGGTGGTGGACTAAGATGTGCCCCTCCTCCCTGTCCTTTTTCCTTATTCCATCCATAGTTTGGGAACTAATTGTTTTAAAAGAAGGGGAGAGGTTTAGTGAACTGTGCTACTTTTATTCTTTGCTTTTAATTCAGTGTTTTAAATGCTTGTAATTCTATAATTTAATACTATTTTAATAATAACTTTTGTGTGTTTTTAGTTACATGCGTTTTTACCTGTAATTCTTATTTTGTAAGCAGTCTTGAATCCCAGCTTCGGGGGAAGGCAGAGTAATGGAGTAGAGTAGAACCAAACCTTCGGGGTGCTTTGAGGACTGCAGTTGAAAAGTGGCATGAAATCTAAGTATTAAAAACTGTCAAGAGCCCAGGAAGCTGGTCTGCTTTTCACAGTCAGAATAAAGGAGAAACCTCACAGCGGTGTGAGCTGGTTTCACCCTTCCTCAGAAGCTTGAAATTAACACACAAACCCTGCTGCATTAATAAAACCAACATATACAACAAGCCAGAAGAAGGAATAGTTACACTTGCTTCCTCTAGAGTATTGTGCCCAATTTTCAAAAATGTAGACAAATTGCAGTGGACTTAGAATAAGGCAATCAAGATCGTCAAGAATATGGAAAACAGGTCCTGTGAGCAGAGGATGATTGGGCTCGGGTATGTTTAGTTTGGAGAAGACCGAGAGAGGGACATGAAAACATTGTCCAAATACCTGAAAGTCTGTCACATGGAACAGGGCAGAGTTTTCTCCTTTGCTGTCTGGAAGGCAGGAAAATGTTTAGTGGGTGTGTTAAGTCAGTGTTTTCTGTTCCCTACAGGTGGCACAGGAGTGGCTGGAGAACCAGAAAGCAAAAGAGCAAAGGCCATTCTGCTTGAATTTGTTGAACTTCAATGCAAATTTGAATAAAGCAGATTTTACAGGTGAGAAAACCCTCATGACGTAAGCATAGGGTCAGGCAATATGTGTGTCTCTCTGGGTGGGACTGTAACTCCTGCCATACCCAGTATGCCATCCTGAACTCACCTGGGCTCACCTGGGCCTGGTTAGTGGTCAGCTGAGAGGACAGCAGGGAAGACCCCAGGGATCTTCAGGGGTGAGGCTCGGAAAAGAATTCCCACCTGATGGAGACCTTTGGCTGCCAATCAGGGCTGATGATACTGGGCTTGAGGGGCCACTATAAGACCCTCATGTTTTTTCCCATGCTATCCCTCACCGTTAGTTAGGCTGCCTGGTGGGCTATAAAGCTGCGCTGAAGCCTGTCAGCTTGGAGCTCCAGAGTTCACTGTAACCTGGGTGAACCAGAAAACACAAGCATTTATCAGGAACATAGACTAGAGTAGAACCTAATTTTCTGGTTTTATCACGTAGCATTGTCACTCATTCAAGAAACTGTAATTTAATTGTACCAGTTTTCAGTCAAGAGATCTGCATGCACTGACCCAGAACAGAAGGAAAGTGATGCCTGGAACGGGGGTGTGAGCAGTTTCTGTTCTAGTTCTAGATCTGGCCTCCCAGTTGATATGTTTCCAGTCTGCATTCAAATTATTTCCTCAGTTAATATTTCAGAAAGCGATCTGGATAAACAACTGCATCCCAAGGAAGATGACCTGGTCTTCTTAAAAGTGGTTGAGAAGCGTTCCTATTGCGAGGAAGGAGAGGCGGAGGGCAATCTACTACGACATGTGGGCCTTGTGACCCGATTTTGTCATCCTACAGTCCGTGATTCTAGTAAGTTTCTTCTTTTTTTTTTTAAGCCATCTAAAAATATCGTCATGGGTATGAAATCTGGATGAATGCAGCACCGGGGTTTGTAATTGGCTGGCAAGCCAGGAATTGGAAATTGTGGTTTCCAACAATAGTTTGTCGCTATGCCTGGGCTGATATACGAGAGTTGAGGCTGTTTAGAAGCCCCTGCGGGAACACTGAGCTGATAGAAAATGTGGAGCATGCACATAGCCAGTTCAAAACCATCTACTGTAGGAAGCTCAAACCATGGTTTGGGTCACAGTAATGCACGTACATGAAATGTAATATCCAAACTGAGCCCACGTACACATCTTTGTGTCTTTGTCCTTTTCCTGCTGTCAACAGAAAGGAAGGAGCAACAAGTCGTCTGTCACCTGTCTATTCAGACGCAAGGAAACCTGTCCCGTGTTGAGAAGCAAGTCAGATGTGTGGTGGTCAGTTCGTTGGTGACAACACAACGGAGGTTCAGGGCCTTGCTCTTGCTGAACCGAAGCCCTCTGGCCAAACCCATCATCAGCCCAAGTTACTCTGACTTCTGCCCAAAGGTCCTAAACACGGAGTCTGAAAGATATGTAAGACTCTAAACCAGCACTCTGTTTCTTTTGTCGCTTTTAAGTGGCCTAATAACTGAAGGGCAAGTGAGCATAATAGAAGCTTTAGGGCTACAGATCTTCATCAGACTCTTGCTAAAGTTTCCCCAGAGAAGCTTGGAAGGGTCACTGGGGTTAGGTGTCAGAATCAGGTATCAGCTTTATCTGCTTACCTTTTCTGTAGCAAAGTTCCCTTAGTGGTATGGAGGACACGAAGAGGACAGCACGTACCTGCGGAGGAAAAATGACTGGCCACAATTAAGTAACAGACAGCAGCTCTGTGATCTTTCTGCCCATTTCCAAAAGAATGTTTTGGAATTCTGGTTTGTGATGGCTATGTCTCATGTGATGAATGTGGTGTGTAGTCACAGTTGTATGTTGCCTGCATCAGAGCAGAGTATGAGACTCACAAATCTGCACTCCTCTCTATCTCTCTACCCTTTGAAGTCTTACACTGAGCTTTTTTGGAATACAGCTCCCAGAATTCCCCAGCCAATATGACCCCTTGATTCTGCCCTTAGATGTGGCTACCTCTCATAGGATGAGCTAGAATTTAGCCAAAATCTAAGGAGCAGGGGGTGGAAGATGGGCAGACGAACTGCTTTACCCATGTATCTTTTACGGGTAAAACTGGGTGCAGCATATTACTGAGTACATCTGGATAGCAGTTTTAAGACTACTGGCAAGCTCCTCTGTTGGGAGGTGAGAGGATGATTTGGCAAATGGAGGGATCCAAAAGGAGGAGGATCCTAAAGCTCAGGGCCCTTTGTGTGCATGAACAGAAGATCCATAGAAATCTTGCGAACTGCAGTAAACATTATTGTGATTCCTGTTCCGTTGCCTTCACCACTCCTCCACTCCCAGATTTCTCACTCGAGGGAATTCAATGAAGACCAAAGGAGAGCCATAGAAGTGGCCTTCACCATGGTGACACAGCACCCATCTTTGCCCAAAATATGTCTCATCCATGGGCCACCTGGAACAGGGAAATCAAAGACCATCGTCGGACTGCTGTGCCGCATCCTCAACGAGGTGGGAGAGCTGATTATCCTTGCATCTTACAGGCCTTGTAAGGGAGGGAACCAGCTGGGGCAAAACAGCAGCTGTCATTCCGTGTTGTGTGTGCGCTGCTTGTATGTTCGTGAGAAGCAAACTCTCTTTCTTGTTTCTGCCCCTCTCTTCTGTTTCAGTGTGGCCTTTCTGGTTTAGATAAGATGGCCACCTTCTTTACGAGTGCTCCTGTGGTAGTATCTTTTGAAGTGCAGAAGCCGTGGTTTGAATTTTCAAGCCATCTTTCCTTTATTCTTTCTTTATTCTATAGAATAAATAGATTTATAATATAAAATTTGTTTTTATATATGCTTATATATATTTAAATTTATATTTTTATATATATTTATATATATTTATAAATAAATTCTATTTATTCTTTATTCTATTCTGTTTCATCTCTCCTTAAAGTTATTAAATAGGGAGAGAGCGGAGAGATGTGTTTATGCTGGCATTTTCAAGATGGTAAACCATGCCCCTCCTATTTTTAACAATAGGAAGTGATCAGAAATCACTTCCTGTTCATTTTCTGATTTAAAAAAAAGGCTTGTATTGGGCCTAGATTGGTCCCAGGTTGGCCCAAAATGTGGAGATGTGCTGTATCCCCCTTGAAGGCATTTTGGGGCAAATTTGCAACAATTCTGTAAAAAAAACATTGGCTGACCCGTAGGGGACGGGGGAGTGGGGGCAGATGTGATAGGAATGCCCTCCATGCTCCATAGAAAGCATTTTGAAATGAAACTTTTTTTTAATATTAAAAAAACACCTTTTTAAGCCCTGTGGGCCCACAAAAATGACCCGAGCGGCACACGCCGTCTGTGGGAGACACTTTGTGCATCCATGTGCTAAAGCAAAACACAGATGCTATGATACAACACTGTCACTTTTCCCCGTTTTGCCATTTTGGTTGGCTCAGTGAAGGTATCACTACAGGGCAGATTTTAGATTTTCGTGCATGGGTTTTTGTTCTTTGGTTTGTTCTTGGCCAACGGGGCTACCCCTGCAATGCTTTCGGCTCCTTAGCATAGTTCAACTGGAGGTAAGCTTCACTTGACACAGCTGTGCTTGATTTGTTTGCTCATTTCCTGTATGTTACCCTAACCCAACAAATGAAAAGTTGAAAGCTTTCTTATCACCTCATCCAGTAACTGCTGTAAGGAGGGATTTTCACTTACTCTCACACTCTGGCAGAGGATTTCACTGCTTCTGTGGGTTTTTAAAGTTCCAGAGCTGCCCTCTGCTGCATTTTCCCCCCGTCACAGTGCCCTGCTCATGTGCATTTAACATGGAGAGAAGATGTGTATTGTCTTGATGTCTTTCCTAACATGGAGAGATGTTGGCGAAAGCTTTGTCTCACAGGAGAATAATAATTTAAAAGAGGAGAACTGGCAACTGTACACGTAGGATTTTACCCTTTACTTGATCTCCTTTCCCCTCAAAATCTAGACTGTACACCTTAATTCTTTAATCTGCAGAGATCTGGGAAGGAGAACCCCATGCAGAGCTTGAATGCCAAGATCAAGAGGAACCGAGTGCTGGTTTGTGCACCATCCAATGCTGCTGTTGACAATTTGATGAAAAAAATAATTCTTGAGTTTAAGGAAAAATGCCAAGACAAGTCTAATACCTTGGGTATGATCAGTTCGTTTATGTATTTATTTTGAAAAAGTTATAAGAGAAAAAGAAGGAATAAAGAAATTAAAAAGTGAAAGCAAAAGCCAGCAGGTGATACAGTGAAAATATACAAATGAGAAACTATTTATGCGTAAGCTCCTAGAAAAGATGGCCAAATGTCTATATAAGTAGTCATGTAAAGTGTGTGTGTGGGTGGGGGAGTCTGCTACGGAGATTATTATTTTTTGGCCAAATGTTTGTCTTTTAAAAAATGATGAGAAACCCACTGGGTGACCTTGGGCAAGTGCCACTTTCTCAGCCTCAAACGAAAGCAAAGGCAAATCTCCTCTGAACAAATCTTGCCAGGAAAACCCTGTGATAGGGTTGCCTTGGGGATGCCACAAGTCAGAAGCAACTGGAAGGCATGCAACGACAGTCATTAATTTGGGCCCTCTGGCTGTCTGCTTTTCATCCAGGAAACTGTGGTGACATCAACCTGGTGAGGCTGGGGCAACAAAAATCGATCAGCGAGGATGTCCGGAAGTTCAGTCTAAATGACCAGATTGACCGCAGAATGAGTGAGTAGTTCCTAAAGATTTTGCTGAAACCGCCATTTTATTTGTAGCATTTTGACCGGGACGGGTGGGTCTAAAAGCCTGTCTGTAGCAGCCCCAGTCCCTGTCAGTCTTACTGCTGGGGCTGGTCCGTCGTGCCTTGTGAGCCTGAGCAGAGCTTAGCTGAAGGGACTGAAAAGGTGAACCATGACCTTGCAGCTTCATTCCACCCTTCCTGGCATGCTGCACTCACAGGATCTGGCCACCCTGCAGGGAGAGGGATGAGGCCTGTGGATAATTGTTTTGAAAAGAGTAATAGCAAGGGGAGTTTGCACCCTGCACGTGCAGTTCCCTCTTTCTAGCCCTGCCCTCAGGCCTGGGTGTTCTCCTCTTGATCTTGTCTGATCTGTCCGTTCTTTGTGCACACAGACAGACATCCTCAGATGACTTCACGTCCTTCTTCTCTTTTTCCCTAGCATGTAGCTAGAATTAACATCCCAGGCCGATCTTCCTGTCCCTAGATAGAGTTACTACAATAAGAGCTCTTCACCTTTTGACTTTTGGCCTTTGCTGAATATCAAGCTCTTCCATGCCTGTTGTCAGCTCCTTATATCACTTTCCCCTACTATTTCTCCTGGCTTCATTAGGGAGCAGGGACCTGTAAGTATCTCGAAGTGTTAGCAGTCTAGTGTGGCTACTGAAGGGAGTACCTGTTGTTGTCTACCTTTCGTGTGGACAGGCTGCTCCGGCGTTAACCAATGCAAGGCTTGAGATCTGGTGTTTTGCCTTGGGGAGGGAACCTTTGGGGTTGAACCCTTGCTCTGGAACAGCCAGGACAGCCAAAGGTACCTTTGAGGTCTGACCATTTGCCCACATTTATAGAACTATGTGGTTTCTAAATTTTGATTTTAGACTCTTTATTTTTCTTTTTTTACTGTCTTAAGTTGTTTTAAATTGGTTTTATTTGTACTCCATCCTCAGATCTCGGGATATAGACACTTAATAAATAAATCCGAATGTTTATGTCTCTTAGTAGGCTGTTGGAACAATATTTTGGAAGAAGCCCATAAGTGGGCTAAATAAAAGCATTCTGTTTTGTCTTGTAGATAGAGCGACGCTTGGCAAAGACCAAGACCTCCAGAAGAGGAAAGAAGATCTGGATCGACAGCTGGACATGCTTTCCCGCCAGCGTGCCATGGACCGAAATGAGAAGACAGAGAAGGTACGTTGATGTTGCTTGTTGCAAGGACTGGCAGAAAGGCCGAGGGAGCTGGTCAGCTTGTGAAGGGAATCACAGAATCATTCTATCTGCACTGAGCGGAGGGTGGGACTCTTCCAGCTCTATGATTCTGCGATTCTATTTGTGCCAGTCTATCTTAGACCAAGATCAAAGGATTACTTCCCTACCCAGATCCAGATGAATCAGATTGGCTTCCCACTGCAGAGTCCTGTGCTGCCAAAAAGACTTTCCTAGCCCCCTGGGCAGAGTTTTTAGGATGCCCAGGGGAGCTGTAGGAAGAAGGAAGTTGGTTGCCTGTTCTGGGAGAAGCAGAAGGAACTGCCAGAGGTAACCCATGAGATGGCCTCAGCCATTGTTTTCTACCTGCTGGATCTGAGGCTTCAAATAAAAAAGCCCAACATAAGTCTGATCCCTGGTTTATTGGGCTGAGAATATTGTATTCAGACTTGGACCATAATTGTAGGCTTTTGTAAGGGAGTTCCTAATGATAAGGGAGTCGTAATCAACATTACATCTGCCTTGGCTTCTAGGCATAGGAGAGGGACTGTAGCTCTGTGGTGGTGAGGGGTGCTTTGCATGAACAAGGGCTCAGGTCCAGTGCCAGTTCAAGCGGTCTTGGTAGCAGCTGATGAGAATGGCCTCTTTCTCTGCCTGAGACCCCGGAGTGTTCCTGCTGGCCAGAGGGGCCACGGCAGCCCAGAGGCAGCATTGGAGGCTCACGGTGGAGGAAAACCAGTCCAGAGTAAAATGTTTTTAGTACTTATTCTCTTTGAAAAATGGCTTTTTTTTTCTTATTTCAGAAACAACAGTTGGATGAGGAGATCTGCAGACTGTCAAAGGAGAGGCAGCGCCTGGCTTATCAGCTGAAAGAGGTAGGAAGGCAATCCTCTGCAAAGATGTTTGGAAGCAGCTTCACTTGGTGCTCTGCTTCATGTGATTCTTCATCAACACAGTTCTCTCTTGGCAGGGTTTGTGGCTGGGAAAAATGGTCAGACTGCACGCACAGCCTGTTGGTTGGGTCTGTTTAGTCATGCTTAGAGCTGACCTACTGCAAGACACTGTGAGAACTTACTGCTACCTCAGATCTGATCAAAAAGAGACATACAGCTGAATGTTCTCTACATTTAGGGGATATTTCCTTGGGACATCCAGATACAATAGTGGTTTGAGCTTCTGCAGTCTTAACAATTGTCTAGAAGTGGGAATTTCAGGAGGTTGTAACATGCACACCTGACTACACCTGCTGAGATTCCATCTTTAATGGTCCAGAATCCTCATTTGTTTATGCTTGTATTTATGAAAATATTCACTTCCTGCTCTCTCAGGGTGGTGTACCATAAAATTATTTTGACCTATTTAAATAATAAAAGCTTAGAAGCAGTTTGGCAGCTTAAAGCAAGACAAGTGAAAACCAGTTTTAAAACAGTTTAAAACCAAGAGGCGTGTGCAGACCTGGATAGAATCGGGCAGGCCCAAAGGCTTTCAATAAAAAGCCATAGTTTTAGTTTGTCCCAATCTTTGCCTCTGTCCACCATGCCTCGCCTGTCCAGACAATCTCCCAGGCAGTTTCATGTAAATTTTAGTAGGGGATAATTCTTGGGCCTCTGCAGTACAGACGCTACGGGGTTTGTTTGTTTATTACGTTTATACTCTGCTACTCAGCTAGAAAGGCTCTCAGAGTGGTTTATCTGTCAGCACAAACAAGACATACCCTCAGGCCTACAATCAAAAATGCACAACCAAAAGGAAAAGAGGGAGAGAAAAGGAAAACAAGAAAACTCAGGACAATTTTGTAGCTGTTGTCCTGGAGTTTATGCAATGACCAGAATTGGCCAACAGTTCCCTGGTACAATTGTTTGCCTCTCCCTGCAGTTTACAAGTGTTGTGGTACTCCTGCAGTCTCCTTGTGCCAGTCCAGGGAACTGAATGCTTCATATTCCATGGACATGGTCAAGTTAAGGCGGTGGTAGCAAAATTGAACTAAAAGCTGAAGAAAGTCAGCATGACTTCAGAAGCCTTTGTGGGCTGAAACCTAGTTTAATTTCATGGAGGAACCAGTCATCTTCTGACTATCCTGTGTACTGAGGAAAGAAGAAGAAGGAAAAAAGTTGACCAAAGAGAATTAACAGTTGCACTTACCTGTTCCACTGCAAACATCATTCACCAGGACACCCTGGGTCCTAAAATTCCACCTCATCCTGGAGAACCTGGAGCTGTGAAGTGAGCACCCAAGTGGCCACATTGGCTAGGAAAGCAAGTATTAGAAACTGGCCTGTAGTCACTCAGTTCAAGTGAATCCAACGAAGCATGCTTGGATCCAGACTAAGCCACATCTTAAAAACTCATCAGTTGTGCTGAGAACTAGGTCCAGACCTAGTTGTAGTTCAACAGAGGTCTCACTAAAGCTGCCTTCTAGTGCCGATGATTCCCCCTACACACACTTTGGGAGCCTCAGTGGACTTTTCTCAGTGAAATACTATTAATGGGGTGGTGGTGGAAGATGTTTCTGAACTCTTAGCGGTTTTGCTGAGTCTCTCATTCTCACAAGGGCTGGCCACACCTTTAGCTGTACCTTGCTGTTCTTTGCGCTCAGAACCAGGTCTTAGTTGTTGCTGTTAAACCAAAAGTGAAAGAACAATGAGATATGACTGGAAGCAGACACCGTCTAAAAAAAAGTTTCTCCTGCTCTTGTGTTTGAAGGTTCACAGGCGATCTCAGGAGCTGAAAGCCAGCATCATCCTGGAGTCTCACATCCTCTGCTGCACGCTGAGCACCAGTGGCGGAGGGCTGCTGGAATCCGCTTTCCGGAGGCTGGGGGGTGACCCAATCAGCTGTGTAATCGTGGACGAGGTCAGTGCAATGCCAGGGCGGGAGGAAAAAAAATATTAGGTTATACAGCAGGCAGAGTGTCTTAGTGACAATGCAGTGATGAGTAGGAGCCAGAATGGGTCTGTCGAGAATAAATCTTGCCAGACTAACCGTACATCTTTTTTTTTTGTCTGTCAGGTCACTAGTTTAGTAGATGGTGGAAATGCTGCGGATGTCATTTTGTCTGGATTTCAGCAAAGCATTTGATAAAGTCCCCCATAATGTTTTGTTTAGCAAACTGATTAAATAGGTGGAAACACCATCAGATGGCCTTTGTCAGGGTGTGGGGCACATGGCCCACTTTGGTGCCCTGACAATCCTCAGTATCGCACTCAGGGCAGTGAGGAACACGCCCGTGACCGTAGGGAATGCAGAATGAGGAGCAAGGCTGTGCAGGCATTTGGCTTCCCAGACTTCCTTTATGAGTCTCACTGAGAAACTGACATACATCAAATCAGAACAGCCATCTGTAAGGAGCAGACAACTGCCAGGGCCAGCCTGGGCAGCTGTATTGCCCAGGGGACCCCACACTCAAAGTTTTAGAACATTTTTAATTTTTTTTTAAATTCAAAGCACTCTCAACATCCTCTAGGGGACTTGGGGGACATTTTCACCGCCACCATTTTCACCACTACCCCTGCAGCTCTTTTAGGCCCAGAAGAGGCTTTTTTAAAATCAGGGTCCAAACATCATGTAGTTTATAAGGAAAACTTTGGTATCAAAAAACGGGGAGATGCTGATGGTCACGTTGGAGCCTCAGTCCCAAGGCCACGCTTCACAGTTTATGTGGACCAGCAGCAGTCCTGCAAGGTTTCACAGAGAAATCCTGCTCCATCCTAACTGAGTCTTTTGCACATAAAGTAGCCCCACAACCTTTCCCCCCAATACAGTGGGGCTGACCACCAAGATACCACCCAGTGATCGTCCTTCACGTAGACATACATGATCTTTCTTCCTTTTATACCCTCATTGTTAATTATTTCCATGGCACTAAACATGGACTCAGCAGCTTAGTCAGAGCTTAACACAGCAGTGCAAAATGGCAGCAACCCCTGCCTGCAATCTAATAAGGAGGAGATAAAGAAAGCAAGAAAAGGGAAGGAAGGGGAAGAGGCCCTGTCAGTGCGGAAGAATAAATTGTAAAAACAGAATTACAAATCCATTGTACAAGAAAGATTATATTACAAGAGCAAGAAGTGAAGTGGAAGATGGCAGAGATAGGCAGATTAATGTGTCAAAAGACCGATAATCCCCTTTGAAAAAGCCCTGAGATTCCAGGCGGACGTTCTCCTGTTAGTATAGATCTGAAGCCTCCATATATACTCCTGAAATTTGGATTCAGGAGACACCCCCGCCCAAAAAAAAGTTGTTCAGTGGTTATGAGTAGGCTCCAAAAGGGGGAGCCCCTCTCTCGAGATGCACTGCCCGCGCGGGCAGCAAGAGGGTTGGATCCAGGCCTGTAGCTTTCCTGCTCTTCCTGCTCTTTGGTATGTGGTGTTTTTGGGTTTTTTTTTTTCACTCTGTTGCTTTCTTGTCCAAAGGCAGGGCAGACTTGTGAGGTTGAAACTCTCATTCCGCTCATTCATGGCTGCAAAAAACTTGTCCTGGTTGGAGACCCCAAGCAGCTCCCTCCCACTGTGAAATCTATGGTGAGTACTCCTGCTGCTGGGATTTTTGTTCAGCTACAGTAAGCATCCTGAGAAGGTGAGGAGGGCTTTGCTGGACCCTACGAAGGCCCCCATCCATTTCCCACAGTAACCAACCAGGCGCCTTATGGGCAACCTGCAAGCGATAGATCTCTCCCACTCTTTCGCTGCCTCTCCAACAACTAGTATTCGGAAACTTGCTGGCTTTGATTCTGGAGGTGGCGTATCACTAGCGTCACTCACAGCCACTGATAGCCTTACCCCCCACTAATCTCCTGTTAAAAAGCCGTGTTTTTCTGTGGCTTCGTTTGCTGGCACCTCACCCACTGGCAGGTAAGTAAAAGGGAGTGTGGTTTGGGGGTCTTCAGGTTCACATTGGGGGGTGGTCGATGTGCTCATCCCTGGTTTCCATTTCGAGTCTCTTTTCTGCCTTGAACTCACTCCGTGTCCCTTACACGTCCCTGCTTACACCTCCATTCCCGGTCCCTGAAATGGTCATGGTTAAACTGGTCTCCTTGGCAGTGTGGTTGTGAGGATTCATGAGATGCTTTGAGCACTGTAAACTGCTGTGTGACTTCTAATTATCCTTAATTGTTTCTGCTTGTGCTGTCTCCACATCCACAAAGTCACCTTCCTCCACTTTCTTTCCAATGTTGGCAGAAAGCTCAGGATTACGGTTACGACCAGTCTCTCATGGGCCGGCTGTGCAGGCACCTCAAGGAACAGGTCCAGGAGAACGTCATCGGGAGGCTCCCGGTCCTGCAGTTGACAACTCAGTACCGGATGCACCCTGAGATCTGCCTCTTCCCTTCCAAGTACATCTACGGGCACGCTCTGAAGACGGATAGGTGTGTGTCTCTCTCTCTGAGTACTCCAAGCCAACCAGATATTGCAGGAGAAGATTGTAAAATATGGCTATTGTATTATCCTGGCAATTTTTATCTGTTGCTGTGTATGCTCATTCTAGAACCCTTTAGTTCTTAGCAAGTGGCGTGTATATGGTGTGCGTGCGCGCGCGCGTACTGTTTAGCTTATAAATCAGTGCTGTCAGTCTTCCTCCATGACACTCTGAATGCTTCTGCCACCCTTAGGAATCCTTACAGTTTCCTCTTGTAACCGAGAGCTTAGCAAGCAACTCTCTGTGTGCTGTTTTGGTTTTTTACACTATGTTACATATTGCTTTCCCTGCGGTGACAATTCTCCTGACTCCCCAGGCAAACGGAAGAGAACCGGTTCTCCCTGGAGTGGCCCTTCCAGCCCTACTTGCTCTTTGACGTATTGGATGGCAAGGAAGAACGGGACAGTGAGTAAGTTTGTTTACATCAGTTAATCAATTAAATGCATAACTTGCCTTTTGTGGGCTGGTGCTGGGGCAGGAGTAGAGCAGTGGAGTACCTTGCTTTGGAAGCAGAAGGATCCCATGTCCAGTCCTTGGAATTTCCAGGTGAGAGGCCTGAGAGAGGCCTCTCTGAAAGCCTAGAGATGCTGCTGCCAACCAGAGTAGGCAGTGCAGAGCTGGATAGAACAGCGTTTGACCCAGTGTCGTGCCTCCCCAAGGGCCAAATTTGACTTCAGCAAAGTTCTTGGGGCTTTATTCCAGTGATGAGTGGGGAGGAAAAGCACCTTAGTTCACAGAATCGTAGAATTATAGATCTGGTTGTGACAGGAGAGGTCTGGTCTTGCTTCGTTCCCAGCTCAGAACAGGGTGGGTGGGAGCCATGCCAGAACGTTGTGCCCTGCTTTTGGGCTTCCCAGAGGTATTAAGGTGGCCACTGGGGAAACGCTGAATTAGATGGGTCATCAGCCAGGCTCCTGGGCCTGGCCAGCATGCTTCTTAGCTGCTTGCGGGGACCAACCTTTGCCCACCCCCTACAAAAATCAGATTGGCATGTTGGTGTCTTTGGCACATCTGGGAGGCCTGCAGTTTGTGCGGAAGCCAGACGGTGCAGGCAACTTACCTGCAGGCTGACCTCTTCTGGTCCATCTTCTTCCTTTCCTTAATGGTCAGAGCAACATGAAGCCTCCCAGGGCAGCTGTTGCGGGTGGTGGTCATTGGCTAATGGCTGCTCTTCAGAGTTGGCGATTTATCCCCTTTTTCTTTCCCAACAATCTAAAGTGACGGAATCTTTTCAGTTTAATCTGAAGCAGGCATGGTTTGAATTCATCCTTTTCTCTGTTCGCTCGTCCCGCTCTCCCTGCAAACCCCGTCTTCTTTATTTTTTTCCTGTTTCCTTTTGTTCAGTTCCTATGCTAATCCCCATGAAGTGAAGCTGGTGATAGAATTAATGAAGTTAATTAAGGAGACAAAGAAGGATATCGGCTGTCGCCACATTGGAATCATCACTCCGTACAATGCGCAAAAAAGGAGAATCCGGAAGCAGCTGGATGCAATGTTTGGAGAAAATAGGTTAAAAACTCTATGAGCACTGAATGGGATAAATCTCCTTAATTGGGTCCCTTGATTTCTTCTCGGCAGGGTGTCCATCAAGTTAGTGACTGCAACAGAGTGCAGATTTGCTGCCCACGAGCCGTTCTTTCCTAGTCAAGATAGGAATGGGGAGCTCTTTTGATTAGGTCTCTCTCTCTCCAGAGTTAGCATTAGCAGGCCTAGGACAGGGAAGGAGAAGGAAGAGGAGACCAGAGCAAAATCACTGGTTGCCATATTGCCCTTGATGCTCTAAATGTCTGGATCCTTCCTTAAAATGAGGGTAAAAATCACTCTGCTCACCGAGACTGAGGGCACAGCCCTCTGTGCTTGACTGTGGGCAGCTGGGGCTGCGTCTCCTGCTATCTGGAGACATCCTGCCCCCAGCCGTGGCTATCCTGTAGCCATGGAAGCTACGGACATTGCGCCCCAATGCTCTCCCAGGAGGCCCAGCTTGTGAGCTGCGCTCCTCCAGCCTCCTCTGAATTGCTGAACTCCTCCTCCTTCTCTCTGGTAGCCCCTTGCTGGCCCCTTGGCCTGGGGCTCCTTCCCAGGAGGCTTTGGACAGGGAGAGAGAACTACTCTGGTGATTCGACACTACTGCCACCTGACCTTCCTCCTTCCCTCCCTCTCCTCCCCGTCGCAGCGCCAGCGAAGTGGACACGGTGGACGGGTTCCAGGGCTGCGAGAAGGACTGCATCATTGTGACCTGTGTCCGGGCAAACAGCACGCAAGGATCCATTGGGTAGGGCTCAACCGTCCTTTGTACGCAGTAGCCGGGTATCTCTGCTTGCCATTTCTAGAGCTGAGCCGTGGCCTCAGAGCGGCCGGGCTCCCAGGGTGTCGGCTGGCACCGGCAGCATCCTTTGGCTTCAGATGAGAGCGGCTCTGCTTGGCACAGCCTGTGTGCCCACACGCAGAGTCACATGGAGATGTGTGGGAGCTGGGATGGGGGTTGCAATGCCACGTGTCCGTGCAGTTGCCGAGATTGGGGTGTGGCCTGGGGGCGTGTGAGGCCGGGCCAGCTCAGGAGGAGGCGGCATCACTGGGCGCTTTTGAGGGGCACAGCCGCCCTCGGGCCTGGAAAAATAAGGATCCTCACTCCCTCCTTGTTTTCTTATAGCCTCTGGTGGCTCACTCAAGGGGCTCGTCTCAGAGGGCCCAGGGTTCAAATCCCGGCCGCTCCTAACATCTCACAGCATCCGCTCCTGCTTTCAGGGCCAAGGGTTGTTTAGCTGTCACCATCCATCCCAGCCTCTGTCCCCCCAAATCTGCTGCCTGTGGGTCCCAGAAATAGGGCAGGCGGGATGGTGCAGATTTGTTTTTCAAAAGGAGTTTCCATGTTTGCTTTTTGGGGGAGGCTGAGAAGGAGAAAAAGGTCACAGTTACGCCAACGGCACATTTCTGTTTTGCAAGTCACCTTTGAAATGAATAAAATATTCAGGCACGGTTTTAAAATATTAAAGAGAGCGTTTTCACATGAATCGCAACAAATAGTATTAATCTGCTAACGGGCCGTGCCGAGAAGCGGCTCAAGGTCCCGACGTGCAGAAGGAAGCTGATTTTCCTCTCCTCTCCTTCTTCTGTTCCCCCCACTCCTGGCCCAAAAGTCCCACCTGCCTGTGTTAAACCACCGCCTGTGCATCTTGTGGGAAGGGGCCCCCAGGTTCGTTCCCTCTCTGGCGGCATCTCCGGATGGGGTTGGGAGAGGCCCCTGGTTGTAAACCTGGAGAGCTGCCGCCGGTCAGTCCAGAGCGGGGGTGCCAGCTTTTCAGTCTGGGGGCCACCTCTGCCCCGGTTGCCACCGACTTTGGCAGCCCCTGCAGTGACTCTAGCAGAGAAAGCTGCCTGGGATTCATCGTCCCCACCCTGCAGGAGAGAGGCCTTGTAGGTGGAAGAAGGCAGGAGAGGCAGAGGTGGAGCTCAGAAAACCACAGGTTATTCTTCTGAGGGGTGCGGTAGGGGAAAAGAGGGGGTAACTCTTTCTTTCTTTCTTTTTCTTTTTTAACCAAGAGACAATGGGAGATGAGGGTGGTTTTTCAGCGCTCTTGGAGGTTTTAGAGGTGCTGTTTTAAGAGCAGCAGCAGGGAAGCGCAATATGGGCCCCCAAAATATTTTCTGGTTGCAGCGTGAAGTGCTCCTGTCCAGGGCTCCTTCCAGTCTTGCCCACTTGCAGGAAACTCCATGCATTTCCCCCATCAGTGGTCCCCCTTGCCACCAGCCCAGCCCTTATTGGGCTGTTCTTGGGACATTCCCTTTCCTTTCAGGTTTTTTTGTTCCCTGAAGAGGATTTAACCCTACGTAGGCTCCGTATGATTCATAGGACATAAAATAGCATGTACCTTGTTTCCTTCAGTTTTCTCTGTTTCTTCCACATCCGCTCCTTCCAATACCTGATCCCTCTGTAATGCAGCACTCTGCTTCGATATGAGCAGAAACACGATTGGCGCACGCAAGGCCCTTCAGCACACGCATGAAACTCCTTGTGAAGAAATTCAGCAGAATACTTGCAACTTGTAAAGTAATGCAACTGTAATTCCATCCCTTTTAAAACCTAGGTGAATGGAACAAAATTGTAATAGCATCTGACATTTTGTGCCTGGGAGGGTGACTTTGTATTCTCTAGATGACCGAAGGAGCGCTCCACAAACACATAGGTTTATCCGCACCCCAGTTGCTGAAG